>MU385728.1:158205-754838 GCA_022497155.1 Whalleya microplaca | reverse complement strand
TTGGTTTGTTTTTATTTTGGGGGTGTGTTTTTTTTTTTTTTTTTTTTTTTTTTGTTTTTTTTTTTTTTTTTTTTTTCAGATTTTTCAGCTGCGTGGACGCTAGCTGAAAAATCAGGGAGGGATGTAATGGAGCAAGGGATTACGGGTATTAATAGCAGCTTAAAAGCCACTAAAAGCCCCCTGGAGCCACGTTATAAGGCATTTCACAGGGTATTTATAAGGCACTCTATAAGGTATCTATAAGGCACTTTATAGGGCAATTTACAGTGGATCACATACCTATATTTAGCTGACTTTTTCCCTTATATCTTTTTCACTTTTTTATAACATATATTACTAAATAGTCAAATAGTCACACACATATAACTTTAGCAGCTAATATACACTCATTTTTAACCTAATATCTCACTTTCGCTTCACCCTAACACCCTATCTTAAGATAATATAACTTTTTTATATAGTACGTAATTACGTATATTAAATATACTTTTTATTACTGCTAATAAAATTTTAACTTTTCCCTCCCGATTATTAATAAACTTTTAACTTTTCCCGCTTATTATTAATAATATTTTAACTCCTAACGTATTTCTTTTTTTAAAATCGATAGTTATCTATTTATATATATAAAAATCCGTTATATTTTTCTTATAAAAAACTAATATAATAAAGCCCGATTCGCAAAATATTTATAATAAAAAAATTAAAAAATCCGTTTTAATAAGCCGTTAAAATATAAGTTTATTATAAGCGGATTATTAAAAAGTCTATTTTAACGGGCCGTTAATATTTATTTAAATAGTTTAAAAAAAATATCTAATAAGCTTAATTATTATTAGCATAAATTATTTACCGCCGGGCATTTTTAATAATAAAATTCTCCCAAATTTAAAACTATATAATTTATAATATAAGATCGGAATTTAAAGCCGAATTAACAGTTATCCGTAAATATATTAAAGCGGCTAAAAGCAGGCCGGAAAAAATATATATAAATTGAAATTAAAATCTCGAATAAAATCGAAATCAAAATCGATTAAAATTATAAGATTTAAAATCGAATAAACAGTTATTTATAAAAAATATATTAAAAGCGGCTAATAATAAACTTAATAAAAAATATATATATAAATTAACGCGCCGATAAAAGTAATAAATAAAAAACTATAGTTATATTAATAAAATAGCGGTAAAAAAAAGGCTTATAAAATTTTAAAGTTATTAAAAATATTACTAAAAGTTATATTAAAATAGCTTTAATTTTAACTATTAAAAAAAAGTTATAATAAAAAAAGTAAGAAATTTTAATATAACGCGATATATAAATATATTATACGTAAATACGCGCCTTTAATCTCTATATTAAATAGCCGCGAAACGCGGGTAAAGTATAAAGGGTATAATATCTTAAAGTCGCGGGAAGCTAAATAAGTGAAACGAATAAATGCTCCGTTAATAAAGCCTAAATAAAGTATTTAATTTATTTAATAGCTTATAAATTTTAATAAAAACTTTTTAGGAAAAGTTAATGGCATTTTTTAGGTATTTTAAATAGCTATAGTATTATTTACGCAAAAGGTAATAATATATTTTAAAAAGCGTTTAGCTGTTTTTTTTAAGCTTTTAAAAGCCTTTAAAGCTTTAGTATTAAATATTATTCCGTAAGTATTTATACCGCTTTTTTTTATTACTTTATTTTATTTTTAATATATTATATAACTATAGCCGAGACTTTTTTTCGTTAAAAAGCTATCGGAAAATACGGTAATATTTTAAGGGTATTTTTTTATAAACCAGTTTTTAAAAGATTTTATAGCAGTTTTTTTAATTATTCCTTTAATAAGGTTTTTTTTAAAGCTTTATTTAAATTTTAAAAGGTATAAAACGTTCCGTTTAATATTAAAGAAAAATTAACAGGCTAGCTAAAAGCTTATAAAGGCTTTTTAATACTATTTTGCTTTTTTACCTCTCGCTATTTTTTTAAATAATGTCTTTAAAGCTAGTAAATACTTTTTATAAACTATTTTAAACCGGTAAGCGTATTTACATCTAGCTTATTTTAGTATTATATTAGCTATAGGAATTCCGGCTATTATAAATAATACGTTTTTTAGGAATATCTTTTATATTAAAAATACTTTTTTAACAGCTTTTATTAAAGCTTTTTAAATTAGGGTGACGTGTTTACCGACACGGGTACTAGCGATAATTTTATAAGGACTAGCTATTTTTCGGGCAAAGCTTATTCGGCTTTTATATTATATTTTATATCCGTATAATAAAACGGGGAGTAAAATAATATTAACAATTTTATAAAAGCTTATTATTAAAAGGCCTTTTAATATTATAAATAAAGCTTTAATATAATTTAAGATTTTTATTATTATAGCTATTTTAATTTCGACGTGCCTTTTAAATTTAAGCTTTTTATTAAAAAATATTCCTAATTATTTAAAAGCTTAAAAAGACTTAAGGGTTTTTAGCTTTTTAATTAGTATTAATTTAATTTTTATATTTTTAATAAAATTTATCATAAAATTTAACATTCCTTTTTCTTTAATAAAATAAATAGCTTTTATTTTTTTAATATAAAAGATATTTTATTTTATTTTCTGTACTTAAGAATTTTATTAATTTTTTTTTAGGCGGCTTTAATATTATCGTTTAATATTTTCCCGAATATAAAAACCGTTATATTATTCGCGTATTTTTATTTATTAAAGTTTTCTTTAATTAGTTTATAAAGATATAATATATATAATATAAAAAATTAAAAGGATTTTTAGGAAGTTTTATAAGTAACTTTTTTTAATACCGTAATAATATTTTTTAAGCGGGTGGTTATTTTTCGATCGGATAAAAAGCTTTCCGTAAATTAAATAATAACTTCCGGCTAGCTTTATTTCGTTATTTTATTAAGTAGCTTATTTTTTAAAAAGGCATTAAAAGTTTTTTAAATATTTAAAGTAATTAATATAACTTTTAAGCCGTTTGCTAATGTTAGTTTAATGTTATATATTAAATTAGCTATTAAACTTACGGCAGACTTTTTAAATACCGCTCCGGCGTATTAAAAACTAATAATGCCCGCTTATAATATTATTTATATTATTTTTTTAGCTATTACTTGCTTTAAGCCTTTTTTTAAATAAAATAAAAAAGCAATAAATCTTTAAGCCTTATAAGTAAAAAAGTCTGTTTTATTTACTTTAAGTATTGATATAAAAAATTAAAGGTGTGTGAGAATAATGTGAATAAATAAAGATAATAATAAAAGGAGAGACCTTTATAGCTATAGCCGAAAGCTGCAGCTTTTAATATAAGTGCGTGCCTTATTTAATTTATTTATTTTATCTATAAGTGGGGTTACTAAGTGACCCCATTACTAGGTGACCCTGCTACTATAACGTGTTAAGTATTATTACTACTTCCGCTTTTTTTTAAAAAAATAAATAATGTTTTTACTTTAAGCAGTTTTTTAATAATTGTTTATAATAATTCCTTATAATTAATTAAATAGCCTTTAAATACTTAATTATAATAGCGTTAATATTTAGCGAAATCGAAAATACATTTATAACGTACTTTTTTATTTTTTTAAAAGTAATATCGGTACTTTAAAATAATAATTTTATAAAGTAATTTTCTGTCATTATTTTTAAAAAAATCGTCCTTTAAATTATAACTAAAAAAAATAGCTTTAATAAAGTATTCCGCTTTTTTAATAAGGTTTTCGATAATTTATTCCCCCGTTATTAATAAAGGTATATATATTTTTTAGTTTTTTTTATATTAATTAATTATTTATATTAAATTTTTATCGTTTTTTACGGAATTAATTTATTATTTTTAATAATCCCGTTTTATTTTTTTAATAATAGTCCGGAATTTCTTAAAGGTTATTTCGGCCTTTCCGGCATTTTTTAAATCTCGTTATATTTCTTACGTTATTTAATATTTATTTATTTATTATAAAGCCGATTTACTTTAAGTGCGATAAGTTTTACTTATTATTTATATATTATTTAATATTAAGTTCGATAATGTTATCGTTATTATATTTATTTCTGCCGGATTAATTAATGTTATAAAAAGGTTATAAGTTTTAAAATTAATTAAGTCGCGAAACTTATTTAATTTATTTTCCGGGATTTTTTAAATTTTAGCTTTTTTTTAAGGGCTTTTTACCTTTTTTTTAAAAGGTAACTTTTAATAAAAAATAATCTAATCCCGACTTAAGTTTTTTCGCTATAAAGGCTTCTATAAAAAAGATATTAAAAAAAGGCAAGTTTAATATATGCTTGTTTTTTATTAAGAACGCCCTATAAGCTAGGACGGATCATCCGTCCTTAAATAGCTGTCCTTTAAAATTAATAGTTTTAAAAAAATTATTAATAATATATATACTAAATGTTACCTCATGGTTTACCGTCACATTTTTATAAGTAGCTTTTTTTAATTATCCGATATAATATATATTTAATTTAATAAATCAATCCGTTATTATTTTACTACTATATAACGTATAGCCGCTTAACTTTTAATTAAAGTATTATACGTTTACGTTATTTATTATTAAATAGTTTTCCGGGAGCTTAAAAGCCGTAAAATAATTTATAATAAACTTTATAGTTAATTTCTTATAATAGTTTAAAAAAACGTAGCCGTTAACGTTTAGCTATATTAAGTTTTTATAATAAACTATTTGCCGTTTAATAGCTAGTAATTTTAAGCTTTTTTAATATATATTATTACCCGGGGGCGGTTTTTTCCCCTAATGTCTTAAAAGTTTATCGGTAAATAAGTCTTATATTTTAAATAAATTTAAATTATATATATAAAATCTTTAAATATTTAAATCTCCGTAATTATAATTATATTAATACTTTCCGCTTAATAGCGTTATAAAAAGGTATTATATTATTTTAGGATAAGGTGTCGAGATAAAGCGAAAGTAAAATATACTAAGTTAAAAATAAATATATATAACTATTAAAGCTATTTATATATAATTATATAACTATTTAGTAATATTTATTACTAAAAAGTAAAAAAAATGTAAGAAAAAAAATTAGCTAAATATAAGTATGTGATTTATTATAAATTGCCTTATGAAGTGCCTTATAAATACCCTGTAAAATGTTTTATAAATACTTTATAAAGTGTTTTATAACGTGGCTTTAAGGGGCTTTTAGTGGCTTTTAAGCTGCTATTAATACCCGTAATCCCTTTGCCTCATTATATCTCTCCCTAATTTTTTAGTTAGCGTTCACGTAGCTGAAAAATCTGAAAAAAAAAATGAAAACACGCCCCACACTTAAATGCCTAACCTTTAAATCTAAAAAAAAAAAAAATTTCACCCCAGGGACCTTAGGGTAATAAGTCAAATAGCCACAGCTATTAGTAATAGCAGTAACAGGTTAAGTCAAGTGATAACAAGTCAGCTAGCCACAGCTAGCCACGGCTTTTAATAGGTTAAATAGCCACAGCTATTAGCAGCAATAAGTCAGGTTAAGTGATAACAGGTCAGCTAGCCACAGCTAGCCACGGCTTTTAACAAGTTAAATAGCCACAGCTATTAGTAGCAGCAGGTTAAGTTAAGTGATAATAGGTTAGCTAATTATAGCTAGCCACGTGTAAGGTTATTAAGTGGTTAAAGCATATACACCACATATAAAAGGAAAACTTATTAGGTAATATTAATGCTAGTTTTATATCCTTTAATTAATTTCACTTTACCCTCACGTTTTTTACGGACTTTATATTTAGCGAGCTTAATAAAAATATAAGTATAAAAATAAATAAGTAAATAAGTATTAACGATTTTTATAAGATTTTAATAAAGTAAACTGCGTTTTTATTTACTCGCGCGTTTTTAAGTTAAGTTATTTCCGGCTTTTTCCCGCTTTAATTTTATTTATTATTTATTAAAAAGTTATTTATTAATTAGTTATTAATTTTATATTACGCCTCGTTTTTTTATTAAAAAGATATATTAAAATAAAATTACTTACTTTTTATAATTATTTCGCTATTATTTAATATATATAAAACTGTTAGTAATAACGTTATTATTAATCGATATATTTATATATACGATTTAATAATATAAAACTATATAAGTTTTTACTCGCTTATTAATTATAAAGCTAACTCAGTTTAGCCGAAAGTTATATCCGAATTACTTTATATTTTATTCGGAATATAAATATACTTATAAATTTTTCCGAAACGTAATAAAGTTTGGTATATTATACGAGTGTAATAGTGCGGCTTTATCGGAACTAAAAAACTTAATGCGGGATAAAGGCATTAATAAAAATATAAAATAAACGCGAGGCGATAATTTACTTTGTAAATTTTACTTTATTTTTATCTCGATTTTATTACGCCTTTAGTAATTTAGCGTACGCCTCCCTTAATATTTTACTTATATTATATTACGCATTTATAAAAACTCCTATACTAATTTACTATATAATTATTAAGCTATAAATTATTTATTATATATATTAATTTTATATTTTAATATTAATATATTTTATTCGATTGTAACACTTATTTTTTACTTATATATTACTTTATTTTAAATATATTAATAACGCGATATTTATTTTCGCTTTATTATTATTCGATTATTAAAGTTAGATATATTACTTACTAAGTCCCTTTAGTTAAAAATTTCTTTTTATATTAGCTATAATATTATATTTTAACTCTTTTAAAATATATATAACTATATATTATTTACTAAAGCTATATTTAATTTATATAAAAATTTTATAATATAATTATATAAATAATATCATATATATTAAATATATTTTTAACGCCCGGTTGTTAAAATTTTCTTAAAATACTACTATACCTTACTTAAATTCTAAGAAAAATTAATTTATATATTATTAAAATTTTATTAATTAGTAAACCCTTTTATATTATTTTTTAATAAAAATACTGGCTCGGATAGCGTCGATTTCGAAACGTTTAGCTTAAATTTTTTAAACGTAGCCTTTTAAAATTTAAGATTAGGAAAATTAAACCTTACCTCCTTTTTATTAAATTTCTTTATAAACCTTAAAACCGAATATTATATACTTAAAAATAAATATAATAAAAATATTATAATAGCTTATTTTATATTTTTTAATCTTTTTAAAAAGGATGTTAAAATTTATTTGTAAAATTATAAAACTATAGCTTTAAAAAAAAAAGATCCGAATAGTTATATTTTTATTATTTTCTATAGCGGTTTTATATTATCCCGGGTTAAATATTAATATAATATAGTACTAAATAAAAAAGTATGCCGTAATTAGGCTAAAACTTAAGAAACGTTTCTCGCTAAATATAATTTAAAAAATATAAAAACTAAAAAAATATTAGTAAATAAGGTTAAAATATTAATATATTATATAAAAAAAACCCTATTATAATTTATATATTAGACCTAAAAATTAGTAAATAAAATAAATAGTAAAATGGCTATCTATTATATAAAAAGCTTTTTTTATAATATACGAAATAGTAAAATAAATTAATAATTATAGTTTAAATTTTAAAATTACCTAACCTTTTAAAATAAAATTACTAAAAATAATACTTTTAAAAAGGGAATAATATTTATAAAAATATGCCGTTAATTAAAGTATATCGCTATATTATTAAATAAAATAAATATTTATAAAAACTATAAAAATATTCCTAACTATAAATAACAAAATAATATATTTCCTATAAATTATATAGCCGTAATTATAAAAAGTTTTATTAAAACTTTTAAATATTATAATATTACCGGAAACTTTAATATAGCTTTTATTTTTATTATTAAAAATACTCGCTTTTTTATAATAAACGCTTTATAAATAATATATTTTAAATATAGTTAAAAAAGTTATAGCTCCCGCGTTTATTTTAACCCGCTTTTATTTTAATAGGAATAGAATTAATATCGAAATAAATATAAAAAAAAGCGTAAATGTTATACTAAAAAAGCGGCTACTAAAAATAAAACTACCGGTATTATAAATATTAACTTAAAAAGCTTTAATTAATATTATTATAATTTTATACTTTCTTTTTAAAACTATTATAATTATAAGCTTTTTTATATAAAAAATAAATATAAAGTTTGCTTTATATAATTAAACTATAATAAAAAGCCGGAAGAGCTTAAGTTTAAAAATCGCCTTTTAATTTTAAAAAATATAATAATAAATAATAAAAAAGATCTTACTTTTAATACGCGTTATAATTAAAAGCGAAAAAGATATAGTTTTCCGTAAAATTAAAATAATAAGTATATTATAATAAATTTATTACTTTTTTAAACTTAGTTAGCTTTAAGCCTACTAAAAAATTATCGCTAACTTAATTTGCTTAACCGATTTAAACCTTTAAATATTTATCGTTTTACGTTAATTTTTATAGGCGGTAAAATAAATATAACTATTATACGAAAGTAATTAAAAAGTAATAAAAATAAACTAGAAAATATAGCTATATAATTTAAACCCGGAATAATATTTAAAACTATTAAAGATATTATTTTAGCCCGCATTATTTTAGAAAATTAGCTAAATTAGTTCGATATATAAAATTAGCTTATAAATATTTAAGTTAGCTTATTAATCGCTTAATTAATCGATAGTTTAACTCGGATTAAATTTTAATTTATTTACGCTATAGCCTTTAATTAAAAGCAAGTAGTAAACTTATATAACCGTTTAAGCAAAAAATATATAGGCTTAATAAATATCGAAAATATAAAAAAGGTTATTATAAATTTATTAAACTAAGTAAATAATAAACTCTAAATTTATTTTTTAAGCTTTATATATAAATATATAAATAAGCGACTAATTATATAAATCTTATTAAATAATAGTCTTATAATTAAAATTATTTTATTAATATATATTAAAAAATTAAGTCTAACGTTTTATTTTATTAAAGTCCTTTAGATTATTTATTTCGCGGATAATAAATAATGTTAAATAGAGTTATATATTATTATTCTTATAATAGTCGAAAGAGTAGCCGCTATTATTACTATATATATTATATCTAATAGCGAATTATTTAATCTTTCTTTATTATATAATTAGCTATATTATATTAAAGCTATTAAATATTATATTAAAAAAATATTAAAAATTTATAGTTAATTTAACGTTACGAAATAAGTTTTTATTTCCTTTATAATTAAGCCAAACATTATTATTAAATTAAATAAAAATCTTATAGTTATAAGCTTAAATAATAAAGCCGTAAATATAAAGCTACTTAATTTTAACGAGATTATCGAGAATAATAAAGCGTAAGATATATTTTTTTACGTTATAAAATTAGCCATAAAATAAAAAAATAAAGATTTAGCCCGCTAGCTAAAAAATTTACTTTAAATATCGAACCGGATAATATTTAAAGTTAATTTACGACCGGTTTTAATTAAATATTAATTTTAAAAAATATTTATAAGCAGTAATATAAGAAAAAAAAAGTTCGCGTTTTATATTTATTTAATATTTTAACCTGCTAAAAAGCTGTCTTAAATCTAAAAGTAGTAAATATAATATAGGCTCGGAAAATTAAGTATTTAATATAAATTATAAATAATTATAGAAATTGTCGGTTTAATTTATAGGCGAAAATATAGTTTGGCAGTTTAATTCCGCATTCCCGGTTAGTTTTAGGTTTTTTTTAAATTAATATTATAATAAGTTAACCCGAAATTTAAATTTTAATAGCTTTAACTTTATTATTGCCCGAAAAGCTTTATTTTTATATATTATTTTTTTATTATTTATAACTTTTTAATTCGGTAAACTTAAATTTTATAAATTATTTATTATAGTAATATTTAAAAAGTAATTAATATTATTTTTAACATTTTTTATATAATTTAAATAATTTCGATATATCTGTTATATTAGATTACGATATATTAAATTTTATATTATTGTTTATATTATTATTAATATTATTAAATAATTAGGTTATTTTTACTATATTAAACCTTATTTTTTATATACCGACTATCGTTATTATTATCCCAGAAATTTTGTTTATATTATTATAAAATATTATAAAATATAATATTACGTCGAAAATACTTTTATATATTATTTATAACTATTCGGATTTAAATATACTAATAAAATATTACGTAATTTTATATTTTTTAAGCGATAGCGAAATAGATTTAGCTCGGCCGAAAATTATATTTAAATTATTTTATACTTATTTCGGGAATATAAATACGCTTATAAATATTTCTTATTTATTATATAAAATTTTAGGTATAATTATAGCTAAATTATTAGCTATTTCGTACTATAAAAATAAAAGCGGTAAATAAGTATATAAAATAAACGTAAAATGATATATATAAATTTATATAGCGGAATTAAATTTTAAGGTAAACTTTTTATAATTTATAAACCTTATTAAAAAGCTCCCGCTCGCGTTTGCGCTTAATTTAAATATCGCTTATTAATTATATTAATACCGCATTAATATTAGTATATTTATAGCTTTACTTATATAAAAAATAAAGTCGTAAAACTTTATTATATATATTAAAATTATATAATATTATTTATATATAATATTAAGTTTAAAATTTTTATTAAATATTTTATTAATACCGATTTTATTAAAAAGTTATTTTGTTTACGATAAATACGGTATATTTAACCGGAATTAAAGTTTATATAAAAAATATTCCCAAAAATAAAGGCTATAAATATATTATACCGCAAATCGTTATTATAAGCTATATATATTAAATTTTTATTAAAAAAAAACTTATAGTTATATATTATATATAATTTTAAATTTATTAATTCCGCGATATTAAAACTTTAATAGCCGATATATAATTATAATAAAAACTTTAATATATTAGTATAAAATAAATATTATATATTTTTTAAAACCGATATATTAAATAAATATTAAGTAATATTTATATATATTAAAAATTAATAAAAAACGGGAGTTATTATATTATATAATATATATAAATATAAATATATAACTTAAAAACTAATAAACGCTTTTTATATATATATATTTACGTTTAAATTATTATAGCTAAAAGCAGAGCTTTAATATAAGTACTAATTATATATTTACAAATAAATAAGGAAAAAAGCTATTTCGGACTATAGAAATTGCTTAGAAAATTTAAGCCGGGTATCCCGTTAGGCGGTAACTATTCTGCCGTACCGTTACCGATTAACATACGGGAATATATAGTAACAGGTAGTCCGTATATCACATAAATATATACTTCCCGTAATTTATATATAATTTAATAATATAATATTCGGTTTATATCCCGAAAATAAAAATAACCTAATAAAAGTACCTTTAATATTTAATTATTATCTTAAATAAAAAGCTAATTTCGTTATTTTTATAAATAATTATTTAAATTTTACCCCCGATTTCGATTATTTATATTCGTTTTTAAAAAATTACTATTTTCCGAAAATAACGTATAAACTAGTTTATTTATTTAAAAAAAAATAAAACTTTTTATGCCTAATTTTAAAATTATCGGGTTAGTTACGGGAGGTACGTACCTGTGTGGTGCACGGACCACCTGTTGCTACGTACCCCCGTATGTCAATCGGCAACGGCACGGCAGAATGGTCACCGCCCGGCGGGGCACCCGACTTAAGTTTTCTGAGCAATTCCCATAGTCCGAAATAGCTTTCCTCCCCATCTATCTGTAAATATACAATTGGTACCCATACTAGAGCTCTGCCTCTAGCTATAGTAGTCCATACGTGAGTGGGTTTAAATTAAATAAAAGCTATATCCGCTTTAATATATAATATAAAAAAAATTTACTAAATAAAAAAAAAACTTTCCTAAGTTTTTTTTAAAAAATTAAAGTTTTTTTATATCTTATAGCTTATTTAAAATAGTTTATTTTAAATAAAATAAATAAAATATATATTTTAAAGGAAATATATATAAAAAAAAAGCTTAAACGTACTTTTAAAAATGCGATTTTTAATTAAAAACAATAAATAAAAAAGTTAAATTTCGAATAATCGACCTTATAATAAAATAGTTTCGATTATATATACGATAGCGTATAAATTAAAATTTATAAAAACGTATTATTTAAATATTAATATTATATTATAGCAAATATTTTAAACTTTAATATAGGAGCTATTTTAATATAAATTCCAGACTTTCCGGTAAGTATTAAAATTACCGACTAAAATATTAAGCTAGTAAATTTTATTATATTTATATTTTATTATTTTATTAATTGCGAGATATATTACTTTATTATAAAAATAAAGCTATAAGTATATTTCGGGCTTTAAAAAAACGCGTTAGCTTATTTTATTATCGAAATATTTAATAATAATTTATATAAATTATAAAGCTTTTTTAGTTTTTTTATATATAAGTAATAAACTAAAAAAAAGCTTGCTTATTAAGTTATTAAATTTTTTTAATATAATATTATAATTAAACATTATTTTAAAAAGTTTAAATTTATAGGTATAATAAATAGTTTATTTCGTTTGCTAATTAAATAGTCGGAAAATTTTATATATATAAATACCGAGCTTTTAAAAATATTAATAAAGGTAGTATAAATTAAGCTTATAGATATTTTATTTTATATATACGCGAAAGTTTTTTCCCTTATTATAAAACCCGAAATAAATAATAAATTATAAAATTAATATAGTAATATTATTAACTTTTTTTAAAAAATAACCCGGGCATTTTTTATTATAGCTAAAATTATTAGCGCTAAATATAAAAAACCGTAATATATTATATTATATATAAAAGGAAACTTTATTATATAAAGTATATTAGTAAGCTAGCTTTATATATAGCGAAAAGCGAAATACTTTATATATTATAATAAGCTTATAATTATTATAGATATTATATATTTATTATAACTTTATTTCGCTTACGTAATATATTATATTAACTCGCGCGAGTTAAAAATTATAAAAACTATATTATAATTTATAAAAACTACTAAATTTATTTAATTAAGCTCCCGTAAACTATATTATAAATAATTATAATTTAAATATTTTAATTATTAGTAAAAATAAACTTTCTCGATTTTATTATCCCGTAATTTTATAATAGTATAAAATATATATTAATAATAATTAATTATATTACGGGATATGTATTTATTATAGCCTTTCTTTTATATATAGTAAATATAGTACGTTATTATTAAAAAATTTACCTTTTATTTATTTTCGGCTAGCTTAAAATCCTTTATTATAATAATAGTTTTTATTTTATAAATTAAATAGTTTGCAAAAAGTTTATAAAATAAAATACGAACGTAATTTATACTTTTATTAATTACTTTAAATCTATCGGTAAAATAAAACGTATAATAAAAAAAGTTAAATTTATTATTAAACGTTAAGTAGCTAATAAAAAAATTAAAATAATATAGCTATAATTAAATAAGCTAATTAACTTTATATTTTTTATTAACTTATATCGACCGAAAAACTAAATTTATTTACCGGGTAAATTAATATTCGGATATTAGTTATAATACTAACAATTTATTATTTTAAAAAATTACGCCATTATTAAATATTAAGATATTAGGACATTAAAAAAAAAGCTTCTTTTAAAAGTTTAAAATTTTAATAGTTATATATATTGTAATAGGGCAAGGGGATTACGGGTATTAATAATAGCTTAGGAGCTACTAAAAGCCCTTTAAAGCTACGTTATAAGGCATTTCATAAAGTATTCATAGGGTATTTTATAAGGCAATTTATAATGAATTATATACTTATATTTAACTGACCTTTTTTTTTTTATCTCCTTTACTTTTTTATTATAAATATTATTAAATAGTTAGATAATTATATATATATAGCTTTAATAGCTAATATATACTTATTTTTAACCTGATATTTTACTTTCGCTTTATCCCGATACCTTGTTTTAATATATTTAGCTTATTTCCGGATAGGCCTCGATTTCCTTACCTTTTAATTAATCGAGTAAAATAGTCCTTTTTTATATTATAAGTTACGGAAGCATAAAATTTACTAGTAATAGCTATTTAAAGTATATTTATTATTAGACTTATTTTCGCACGTAAACTATTTTATTTCGATTTTATCTAATAGCTACTTATTTTTTATATAAATCGAACTAAGTTATATATTTAATCGATAGCTAGTTAATTACTTTATTTATATATTATATTTACGTTACTTATTACCTACAATTTACGAATTTTCTTTTTTTTATATATTAAAATACTAGGAATATAAAGCGCGATAATACTAGAAATATTAAATTATATGTTTTTATATATAAACCTGTTTATTTTATATAAGTAATAGTAATAAGCTAATTATATTTAATATATGGTTAAATATAGCTAGCTATTAATATATATATAATTTATATAAACGACGATATTAAATAACACTTTTATATACTTTTTTATACCTTAATATACCTTATTATTTAAATGCCACCTTTAGTAATAAGGGAGGCTATTAGCTGCTGCTACTGCTACTAATAGCTATAGCTATTTAACCTATTATCACTTAACCTGCTGCTGTTAATAGCTATAGCTATTTGACTTATTAAAAGCCGTAGTTAGCTATAGCTAGCTGACTTATTAAAAGCCGTGACTAGTTATAGCTAGCTAATTTATTATTACTTAACTTATTACTGCTATTACTGCTAATAGCTATAGCTATTTAACCTATTACCTTAAGGTCCCTGGGGTGAAAAATCTTTTTTTTTTAGATCTAAAGGTTAGGCATTCAAGTATAAGGCGTGTTTTTTTTTTTTTTTTTTTTTAATTTTTCAGCTACGTAAACGCTAGCTAAAAAATCAGGGAGGGATATAATGAGGCAAGGGGATTACGGGTATTAATAACAGTTTAAAAGTTATTAAAAGCCCTTTAAAGCCACATTATAAGGCATTTTATAAGGTATTTATAAGGCATTTTATAAGGCAATTTATAGTAAATTATATACCTATATTTAGCTAACTTTTTCCTTTATATCTCCTTTACTTTTTTATCACAAATATTATTAAATAGTTAAACAGTTATATACACATAGCTTTAGTAACTAATATATATTTATTTTTAACTTAATATTTTACTTTCGCTTTACCTCGACACCCTATTTTAATATAATATATAAAAAAGTATAAAATAATTAAGTTTTAATATATTAATATATGTTTATTAAAAAAGCGGATTATTAATTTATTATAATATTAAAATATATATTTTAAAATCGGAAATTAAGTTTACTAATAATATAATTTAGTTATTAATATTAAAAAACAAATATTTAAAAAGCTATAGCTTATATAATATAGCTTATATAAAATTATTTAATAATAAAACGATATTATTTTTATAGTAATCGATTTAAAGGTTTTAAAGCTATAACTAATAAAAGTATACGTAAATTAAATGCGACTTTATTTTATAAAGTTAAAGCGTTTATGCCTTTCGCTTAAATTAATTGTTTAAAATAAAGTACTTTAACTATTTACCGAAATACTTATTAATTAAAAAGTACTTAAATATAATAAAAGCTTGTTTTTATTAAATAAATTTACTAGGTAAAAACCCGAGAAAAAAAAAATACGCGGAGTTAAAAAGTTGTCGTTTTAAATGGGCATTATATATATATAAAGCTATTATTATATATAAAGAAAAGATTATAAAAGTATATATTATTATATTAGCTATTAAAAGAGGTCCCTATTTTTGGGCGCTATTTTATAAAATGGCGATAGCGTACAAATAAGGGCATTCGTATTTTAGCACTATGGCAGGTTGTGGGGTTATCAGGTGGTTAAAGCACATACACCACATATAAAAGGAAAACTTATTAGGTAGCATTAGCGCTAGTCCTGCATTCTTCAATCAACTTCACTCCACCCTCACGTTTTTCACGGACCTTATACACGGCTTTCAACAGGTCAGCTAGCCACAGCTATCAGCAGCAGCAGGTCAGGTCAGGTGACAACAGGTCAGCTAGCCACAGCTATCAGTAGCAGCAGCAGCAGCTGCAGCTGCAGGAGGTCAGGTGACAACAGGTCAGCTAGCCACAGCTAGCCACGGCTTTCAACAGGTCAGATAGCCACAGCTATTAGCAGCAGCAGGTCAGGTTAGGTGACCTCCCTGTAAGCCTCCCTAGCAGCTGACAGCAGGTGATAGCAGGTCAGCTAGCCACAGCTATCAGCAGCAGCAGCAGCAGCTGACAGCCTCCCTTGCTGCTAAAGGTGGCATTTAAGTAATAAAGTGTATTAGGGTGTAAAAAGGTGTTATCCGATATCGTCGTCTATATAAATTATATACGTGTTAATAGCTGGCTATATTTAGCCATATACCAAGCATAATTAACTTATTACTATTGCCTATATAAAATGGACAGGTTTATATATAAAAATATACAGTTTAGTATCTCTAGTATTATCGCGCTTTATGTTTTTAATATATAAAAAGAAAATTTATAAATTATAAGTAATAAGTAACGTAAATATAATATAAATAAAAATAGCTAGCTAATTATTAATTATATAGCTTAATTTAATTTATATAAGAAAAAAATGGCTATCGGATAAAATGAAATAATCCGCATGCGATTTATCGGATTAAAATAAAGTAAATTTAATAATAAATATATTTTAAGTGGCTATTGCTGGTAAATTCTATGCCTCCGTAACTTGTGGTATAATAAAAAGGACTGTTTTTCTCGATTAATTAAAAGGCAAAAAAGTCGAGGCTTGTTTAGGGGAGCTAAATGTCTTAAAACAAAGTATTAAAGTAAAGCAAAAGTGAAATATATTAAGTTAAAAATAAATATATATAGTTATTAAAGCTATTTATATATAATTATATAACTATTTAGTAATATTTATTATTAAAAAGTAAAAAAAATATAAGAAAAAAAGTTAGCTAAATATAAGTATATAATTTATTATAAATTACCTTATAAAGTACTTTATAAATACCTTATAAAATATCTTATAAATATTTTATAAAATACTTTATAACGTGGCTTTAAGGGGCTTTTAATGGCTTTTAAACTATTATTAATACCCGTAATCCCTTTACTTTATTATAATATATAAACTATATTTTATTAATATTATATATTATTATATTAATAATTTTAACCGATATAAGCTTATAATATATTTAGCGTTTAAATATTAATTTTAAGTAAAAATATTATATTTAAGTTTTATTAATTTTAAAACTTTTTTATAACTTATTTAACCGTAGTTTTAGCTTTTAATCTTTTAATAACTTTTTTAAATTTCGCTATAAATATTACTTTAGGCTTTTATTTAAGTTTTTACTTAAGAATTTAAAGTAATAAAACGGGGGTAATTATAATATCTTTTATTACGTTTTTTCCCCGAGTTATTTAATAATAATTTAAAGGTAAAAATAATAACAGTAATAAAAAACGTAGCTTTTAAAAAAAAGCTTATTATTTATTATTTTTACCTTATTATTTCTAACATAATAAAAGATTTTTATTTAATAATAATACCGGAGCTTTAGCTTTTATAAAAGCGTTTTTAGCTAAATATTATAAATTGCCTATTTTTTTAATAACTTTAAGCTTAGCTTACCTTAAGGAAATTACCGATCCGTTAACTTTACGAGGTTTATAAAAGTAATCTTTATAGTTTGCTAAAAAAAAGCTATAATAATTAATATATTTCGGAAATTATTAACACATTTTTTATATTATTAATTCGTATTAGTTTAATTTTTATTTATAATTTTTATATAATTATTTTTTAATATAATATTTAATTAAATAATAAGTTTAATATTTAAGGTTATAACGTATAATATAGGCTTATTTTTCGATTTTTTTAGCTATATCGCTTATAAAAAATTGTCATAAAAACTAGCTATAATGGTGATAAGTCACACCTTTTACTTAATTAATATAATGTAATAAAGCTAGAGATTTAAAACTACGGGAAGTGCGTAGGTATTTTATATAATGGCTACCCCACTTTACTTAAGCAGCTGCGAAATCCGTGCATTAATTCCAGGCGATTTTAAGCTTTATTACCCTAGGCTAAGATTAAGCTAATTAGGTTAATTAGGTAATAAAATTAAGTTAAGTGAATTTATAATAAAAATAGCCTAAATTTCTTAACCTTTTCTTTAAAAGCTATTACTTGTCACGGGAACTAGTTATAATAATAATAGTTATACCTTTTACTTAATTAATATAATGTAATAAAGCTGGAGATTTAAAACTACGGGAAGTGCGTAAGTATTTTATATAATGGCTACCTCACTTTATTTAAACAGTTGCGAAATCCGTGCATTAATTTTTAAGCTTTATTACTTTAAGCTAAAATTAAGCTAATTAAGTCATAAAATTAAGTGGATTTATAACACTATTTATATAATAATTACGGTAAGTAAATTTACTTTATTTTTCGATATATATATATTTACCGGTATAAAGCCGGCTTAAAATTTAGCTTTTTTAGCTATTATTTCGGTAATAATTATAAAGGATTTTTTAATAAATAAGTTTATTATAAAAGCCGGAACTTTAAGTATTATATAAACGATTTATTTTTTTAAAATATCGATTAATATAGTTTTTAAGGTATTTTTAATAACTGTTTTTTTTAATAGTTAATTCCTAATATTTAAGTCTGCCGCTTTAATCGCTTATCCCGTTTTTATAAAGTATATATTTTAAAAAGCTCCCGGGGGTAATTTTAATTAATTAAATAACGCTATTTTTATTATATATAATAAGGGTCGGAAGGCTAATTCGGACTATAGTAATTAAATTAACACGTAAGTATCGGATTTTAATATCGGCTAATAAATAAACGTTTTATTAAAAACTATTAAAACTTAAGTATTAAAAGCTTAACGTTTATTAGCTTTAAGTGCTTATATTAATTTATTTAATTTAGCTTTTTATTTAATAGCTTTAATATATAAGGTAAAAGTAATATTCCGGGACTTTATACCTATAGTATCGGTTTTTACTTAAATATTAGCCGGGCGGAAAAATATTATAAGTTATTTTCCGGATTAAGTATATATTAAAACATTTAAATATTACCCGAAAGTCTTAATATAGTTTTTAATTAATTTTCGGTAGCTTATTAAATTATTTTTTTTAAAAAAACAAATAAAGTTATTTAATATTATAGCTAATTTAATAATAACTTTTTTTTATATTTTAGTTTTTCGTTCGATTTTAACGTAATATTTATTAATTATATTTTATATAAAAAATTTTATATTAAAAGCGTTAATAATATTTTTTCCGGCTATATTTAGTTTCGGGAGTGGCTTAATATTTAGTAGTTTAGCCTTTTTATGCCGTTATAAATTAGCAACCGATAGTATTTCTAACGGTATTTTTGCCGTATACGGGTATTTAAAAGTTACGATTAAACGTAACGGTATTATAAGTGGCATTAAATTAAGTGAAAAGTAGTAATTTTTACTTAAACCGCCCTTTTAATATTTTAATAATTTAAGTTAAATATTTAACGTTATTAATAAATGTAGTGATATATTTACGCAGCTATTAATAGCAGTTTACGCACGGATAATAAATGTAAGGAAAAATGAGTGAATAACGAATAAAATATTATAAAGAAAATAAATAAGTTATATATTTAAGTGTTTAACTCTTATATATCGTATAATTAACTATATAAAACTTAAATATATAAGCGAGTTTATATAAATAAATATTAAAAGGTGGCATTATAATTTTATATATTAAACTTATGTGTTATTTATTTATTTTATAACACCTTTTAATTATAGCGTAACATAATAATTAACGCTAATAAATATTACTATTTATAAATTAATGTTAAAATAAATGATGATATATAAAGTGTAAGGGAAGTACTGTTTAATTAAAGAAATCGGCGTGGCTATGTCCACACTAGCTAAACGAACTGTGGAAAAGAACCTAACATACAGGTCTTATAGAAAATCTGTTCTCCTGAAACCTTAGGAAAATGGAGTTCCCCTCCGCTCACTTCCATCACCCAACACACTCAGTCAGCACTCCCATTTGATAGGGGACATGTGCCTCGATGTTACAGACTAGAAGAATGAAGGTAGTGGATGCGAGCGATCCAGCCAACTGATATCCCAAGTAATAGACAAATATAACCTCCGATCATCAGCGCATCTACCATCTCCCGCAGTCCGACAATATGACCAACAAGGATGGAACCGCATATTACGGTTATTGCCGACAACCGATAGGTAGCTGTCACTAATGATGTCTGATATGCAGAATGTGCTTGTATCCAAATAGCATAGTACAGCCCTATAGCTCCGTATGCGCTAAGAGCTATCACGTACGTGAAGAGGTTTGGGCATGTAATGGCGCGAAGAAAACTCGTCCCAAAGGATTCTCCGCCTGAGTCGACGTTCCTAGTACTATAACAACAAACTGAATGCTCAGTATCTATCTGCAAGGTTCTGGCAGGCTTTACTTACTTTCTCTGCGATCGAAGCTCACCACAGTCACAGTCGCTATACCACCCAGCAGAATGCTTCCAAGAGTGGAAATTTGCCGAGCATTGTAAGTCAGGCGATTAGCCGGTTGCTCCAGTAGTTTTCGTGTCGTTTGCAATGTTTCATGAGCAGCGTAGTCTAGGCGAAGAATCAGAGACCTCGTTCTTGTATTGGAATCCATGCCAAATTCCGTAGACGTCAAACCGTAGGAAAGGGACGGCTCAGACTTCGTTGGGGGGTTCGAGCACGGCATTTCCTTTAGCATCAGTGTACTTTTTGGTATGCTCTTAGCAGCAATGTTGCCAGTGGTGAAGTTCCTGATAGGCGACAGGTTGTCCTCCCTAACCTCGGCCCAGGCACAGTGAACCACCTTATATCTAGGCCACTCATATCTAGGCCCCTCATATTTAGGGAAACAGGCAACCACACCAGGTGTACTGTTTAAATCAGGGAACGCTTTCCACGTGCGGTCTAGCCCATGAATGTTCGGAGGTTCGACTTCAGTGTCCAATCGTGACTCGCTGCGAGGCCTCTTGCGTGTATCTATATCGCTTATATCCAAGAACACAGTGTACGTCTTTCCTTTTCCATAGCCATCATCGAGACGCAAGGATTGCTGTGAAGGCCAATGTACTAAGACTACCGATGGTCTATTGTAACGGAGGTATTGAAGTTGAAGAGGAAGTATGAGTCGGGGCGAGTCAGAGTCCGGCTGATACTTTGTGCGCTGCTGTGGGTTCGGTTTCCAATTCGATGGAAGCGGAAACGGCCCTGGGGAAGGTTTTGCCGGTTTCAACGTATTCCGAATGACGCGACGCCTTCGAATTTCTTCTTCTAGCTTAGAGGTTTCCTGCTTGAGGCGTGCGACGAAATCAGGCAATTCGTCACGGTCGGCACATTTCCATCCATTGTTTTCTCTGTATAACTAATTGTAAGCTCATGTAATTAATTAAAAATAACCAGAAACAGAATAAAAGATGGGTGTATATGACACTCCATACAATTCATTTCGTAGTTGCGTCATCTGGCGCTGTAAGGATATCCAAAGTTCTGAAGATCCGTGAGAATAATTCGTCTTAGGCTGAGGGCCTATTTGGGAGTCTTCGAGAAAGGTGTCAAGGGACTTAGATATCGTAGTAACTATGTATATGCATGATAAAAAGCTGGATACTATGCGCGAGGGATCCATCTTGCGTTCCTGACCTTGCCCATTTGGCACTATACAACTCAAAATGCCTGGTATGTTGTGATGTTAAGAAATCTGACGAGGTTAGGCTTTAAATAAATAGCCTTGTTGGCCAGTAGACCAAATGGAAAGAAGTAGAAGAAAGGAAATGGGGGATTTACTGGTTTATCTATGTACTCACGATTTTGTGGTCTCATGGTTGGCTCGCTTACGTGTGAGACGTTAACATTGTGGCTTGAGTAGCATCGACTTGGTGGTGCCCGAAAAGGAGATTCTTGATTATTCTAGGTCAGGCTGTGTAAGACTAGGTCAGATAGGAACTGGTTGGACTTATCAACCTACCAGGAGCTGTGTGTATTCAATTTTCTATGTAATTCTCACTCTGATCGTAGGTGTTGGTCCGACTTTTTGAACTTTCTTGACGACAAGAGCACGACAATAACACGACAATAACACGACAATAACTCGAGAAAACTTGCAACATGGAGCTACGTCTTTTAAAAATACTTTTCTTCTTCTTGAATATCTTGTCAGTCAGTCCAGAGGGTATATCCATGCTTCCACACGCCGCCATAGGACAAGGGGATGCCGGTGAGGTTGGAGCCGCGATTCACCTTAAATTCGACCCGCCGTTCGAGTCCAGGAGGTGAGGCATCTATCCACCTCATGGATATTATATCTGTTATATAGGACTGCGCTGATTGTTACTAACAGCGTCTCGTCCCCTTCACTAACCGCTAGCTCTTCAAAGATACCGGTCACACATCGAACAATCCTACCCCAAAATTACAATGAAGTTACCAACGTATCAGTAAGTCATCGAAGATCCATTAGCCTTCCATCTCAATATATACTCAACGCCAAAATTCATCTAGAACCGACTATTTAACGACGATCGTGACCGCTGCGACCTTTATCTAAGCTTCAACCTTCCCATACACGTAAGAGCACCTCTGTCTATCCCTCAGCCGAGTGTCCATTCTGGTCACTCTCATGTTGCATCGACAACTAGCCAGCACAACATTCTGGACGGCACTCGACGCACTCGGGTCACTCTTCCTACGAAGACTGTGACGATTTTCCATCACTTATTCGATACTGGAGGCACAGAGGCAGGTGTACATAAGAACAATACAATCGGCGCCGCTTCGAATTTCCTTGGTGGAAGTGTAAACTCGTTGCGGTGGCTGATGCGGTCGGTGGTCATTGATACATATGCTTCGAATAGTGTTCACTGTATCGAGACAGAATTTTTCTTTAATATTTCAACCAGAGGCTCATTCAACAACGCATCTCTGACAGTTTGGAACAAGACTATTGATCTTTGGCAGAAAGACAATAGTTCGGATACATGCGTCAGCCGTGTTAGGGGAGGAAACCAAGGCCCTACGTCACTTTATGTTACTAATAAGGATACAATCGCCCAACATCACCGCTACAATGCACTCTGTGCAGATACTGTATTTCATCCCGTCCCAAGCTTCGACGCCGGTCGGCAACAATCATCAGCAAGCAATATCACCTCACCAAAGTTCGGCTGGATCGTCCTCGTTTTCGTCCTGGCGGCCATTAACCCAGTGGCTGCCATACCACATGTCGAAGATTGGAGACAATGGCTTGTCTGCACCTCTGGAGCTGCTTCATACGCATGTGACATAACATCGATCATGGTCGAACTCTCCCCAAACGAAAACGTTACAGATACTTCCAAGATCGGGTTAGTGTGCAATGCTTCACAAGCAAGAGCAGCAAAAAGCTAATGGCATGTCAATAAATAGGCTACGCATAACCCATGTGCTTTGCGCCCTATTATTCGTCCTCGGTTACGCAACAATTAAAAGACGCAAAGATCCTATTCAGTCCATAAAGTTCCTGGTTGCATTTGCTGCGTTGCTCGGCCTCTTTTACAGGGTTTTGTCCAGTCAATTACCAACCAGCGACGACTCCAAAGGGTTCTTGATAGATTGTATCGTCTTACTTGTCCTGCTAGCAGCTAGTGTCATCATCATTGTCACGCCTGACGCTGCTCAGGAGATCGCTGGGCAAGTTGGGCAAGTTGGGCAAGCTGGGCAAGCTGGGCAAGATGAGCAAGATGAGCAAGCTGTGCAAGCTAGGCCAGATGGGCAAGTATAGAGGCAGGGTTTGCGAGCTAACCCGAAGGTGATAACCCAGGTGTATAGGAATGGCCTTGCATCACAATAGTGTTAATTGTTTTGGGACCGCCATGTGTGTTGGTGCTGTAGTCTTGAGTTGAGTTGAGTTGAGTGTGTTCTCTCCAGTTCTGATTTACCTAGGTAGACACGACTGGTGGGAAAGATCTCTTTTGTCTGGAGGGAAAGATCTCTTTTGTCTGTACAAATCTATACCCAGGGAAAGAGGTTAATTTGCTGCATTTCATGGGCGCAGGGGATCCACATCTCCGGTGATCCCCTGCTACGATACCATGAAAACAGAACTTTGCATCTTCCTTTTGTTTATACCCCTTTATACTAGAACAGCGTCAGGCATCAGAGAGTGGGGCTTGCGGTAAAGCATTAGAGCAAACCATACAGATATGGATGGACTCTTGTATGGTCTGCCTAGATACCTAGCACGGCGAATGGATGGAAAAATCAATTGTTCATAATCGTCATTTATATTGAATATTCATTAATACTAAATAGATTGCTGAGTCTACTGTAATGAAACTTCTCAACGAGGTGGTGCATACGGTGTCTGGTAAGGTTAAGTATGCTAGAGCTTAAATTAGAAGATTGTGAGTTACTTGTTGCACGAGTAGTATATTAACCTTCCAACAATACTAGTATATAGGCCTGGATAGCTTACTTATGTGGAATATCAACAATGGGTTAGGAGGGCACGCTTGGACTGCAATCACTTGAGTCGCCTCCTCCAGAAGCGGATAGGTGAAGTCGGGTTTCATCTTGTGACCTGAAATTGTAAGCTTCTAGAGTAATTCTAATTCTGTCTTCGAAGTAAACAGACTCACGAATACTCTTTGTCATAAGTTTCGGAACAAAGCTGCCCAACAACCTTGCGCCCTGAATCCTAATATCGGGGATTATGGTGGCTTTGCATCTTTCTTTCTCTCTAACATGGTTAAGTCAAAAGAGAGCATCTGTTCTCTTTCAAAATCCAGTGATTAGGTGGCGAGCTTATGCTGAGGGAGAGAAGAGCAGTCCAGCTTCTGCTCATCGTCAATGGCTTATTGCTCGCCAACAGAGCCCGAGAGTATGGACCAAAACCACCGTCTGTCAGCACCTCCAATGTGGCAGTCACTTCACATAATATTTAGTCTTCTGGCATGTTAGTAACAGATGATGTGATATATATTGTCCCTGGGTCCTGAGGGCTAATATCTTGGATTTCGGTCATTGGTGCCATGAGATTCCACGATGACTTGACAAACAGGCCTGGCGTGTCAATGTCACGGAAGCCGGTAGAATTCCATAGCGAGATAGAAGGCCAGTGGAGGACTCGAGCCCCTAAACGTAGTGAATTAAGTAGGGCAACTGATTGAGCCTTGTGTTTTGGTCCCAATCGACAGAGGAGTAAAGCCCGCTGCCACAGCGGCGACTGATCCTCAGACAACCCGTAAGGATGCTTTTTTATTTAACGACGGGTCGCGCAAAATATCTTGGAGTATTACCTGCAGACAGTATGGCGAGAGAGTCTCGTCACAAAGTTTCGAGTAACCAGGGCTCAGAGAGCCGTCTTTAGAAAGAGCTCTAGCTAGGTTGAATGGCTTACTCGAACCCGTTCAACTCCTGGGAGTGAAATAAGGCTTTTCCATGCGTGCAAGCTTATCCATGCAACGTACCCGAGGTTGGCCTTGCCGATGAAAACCAGTCTAGCGTCACGCGCTTTCTTGACTATGAAGGCATCCTTCTTTGCTGTCGCGTTACGCAGTGCGAACGCTCCTCCAGAAGTATGCATCCCAAGTGACATATCAGTGGCTATGTTGCCATTCTGAGTTAGCTTTTATGTCTCTTAGGAGCAAGGTGCTTGACAATAATCAGGATGCCATGTAACAGACCCCGAGTCAACCCCCTGCCCCGTTCCTTATCCTTCTCGCTCGTTATATCCATGGGCATAGCCGAGGTGTGACCTTCAGCATGCAGTGCAACCCTAGATCAGCGTGGTCATTAAGCTCCATCCTTCTCAGGTACTCTTGCGTTAGTTGAACAGACATGGATGTCCCACCATGAAGGTGCTGAGATAGTCTCTCGGCTGTTCACATTAAGGGATCAAGCGAGAAAGGAAGAAAGCATGGCGTGTGAACATCACTACGCAGCTAACAGGGTGTGGTCGCGGCCATGATGTTCATGGTGACCCAAGTCATTGATCTCAGCCTGATCTTGGGTCATTGATATGAGGAGAGTAGGTATGGCAGAGGCTAGTATTCTGACTCTAATTCTATCTGATGGTCTCAAAATTTGTTGACCTAAGCCGAAGATAGATCGTTTTAGAATTCTACTCAATGTATCAGACAAGTATAGATTGAGAAGTAGCCTTATGACGGAATACGGCTTGGCCCATAGGTGTCTTCTGCCAACACGCCTTCATGGGTTTGGTGAGAACTACCCCTTTTTCCGCTTGCCTCATCTAGGGATGACCCTTTTCTGTCTCTCACTATCTATCCAATTAGTCAAAGCCTCATAGCTCCCATTGATGCTCACTTATGACCTCTCCAGGGATCGCTGTAAACGATGTTTAGCATTGTACTCCAAGCTACTGACTTTCTCACGCTGCTAGATGACATTACAAGTTTATGTCTTTCTCTTGGAGTTCTTGAGTATCTACTCCGGCTAGAAACGTGAGCAGAGTAACAGCGATCAGCAAGGTCATCCACGATGTTCGGGCGTCGTGTACGCATGGCAAGCCGCACATTATAGAGCTTCTAGTCCAAATATAGAGGGCTCTAGACATTCGTTGGCCATCGGGACCATGTATCTTGTTCTTGCAAGTATAAAAGCCTAGCAGTACAATGTCCGAAACGCTTCGGTACTAGACGCGAGTCCGCATCGCCATAATTACATCTAGTGGAATATCATCTAGCCACCCGAAAGCCGCCTAGCCTGAGCCATGGCCGTGAAGCCTTTATCCCTTTCCCTCGGCTCTCCATACCTTTTCCTTCACGGTCTCTCTCCCACCTGTCTACACCCTACCCAAACTCCCACAAAGCCAAACATAGCCTGGCTCCGAATCATTCACATCATAGACATACACTTACGCTCCAATAATCTACACGGAACACAACGCGAAGACACCGGACCGGAGATCTCCCCCAATACCAGACCCCTTCCTCCATGGGTCTGGTGGTCTGGTCCGAACAGACCTAAGCAGCGGCGCCAATGGCGCGCTGAATCCGAATCAGCTTCCGGAAGTCGAGCTGCTGGCCCTCGCGGGGCATGTGCTCGCCGGAGGCGATGCAGAGGACGCGCATGCGCTCGTCGTAGCGCAGGCCGGTGAGCAGCTTGGGCGTGATGAGGAAGTACTGCGAGGTGTGCTCGCGGCAGGCGATCTCGACCATGCGCTCGTGCACCATGCGCTCGTTGCGCGGGTCCATGCCCTGGTTGATCTCGTCGACCACGCGGAACGGCGCCTGCGCCATGCTCTGCAGCGCCATCAGGTAGAAGATCGTCGACACCGCCCGCTCGCCGCCCGATTGCCGGTGCTGGTTCAGCTGCTGCAGGGTCTCGTTCTCGCTGTTGGTGGGGTTGGTGTTAGTAAGTGCTGTGGTTGATTGATATATGTGATGAGGGTAGATGGAAAGGAAAGAATGGGACATACCGGAACTTGACCTTGATCTCGATGGCCCACTGTTCGAAATCCTCGTCCTTGTGGATGTTGACTTCGCCGGCACAGTTGATTTTCTCGAAGTTATAGCTGAAGGCGTCGTTGATCTGCGAGATTACCTCGTCGACGCGAGGCTCCCACTGCTGCATGATGTGCTCTATCTTTCTGTTATAGGACTCCAGCTTAGCAGTCTTTTCCTCTTTCTGGCGGGTGAGATCCTGTATTGTCTTGGCACGTTGCTCGAATTGTCGGAGGACGATGGGGTCAACTCCGTGGATGAGCCCAAGCTTACTTTCCTCAGCAGCGACTTCGTTGTCGATATCCTCAACCGTCTTGCCGGCTGCCAAATTTTTGTAGTATTCTTGGTCGACGTCCGGTTTGTCCAAAAGTTGGCGAACCAACCGCAGCACTTTATGCGCCTCGTCCTTCAGTCTGGCTATCTCAGCTTTCGCGTTGTCGACCTCGGCTCGTTCATGGTCGAGCCGTTGCTTGATATCCGCATTCCGTTCCTCTAGGCCCTTCACGTCCGAGTCTGCTTCGATGAGACGGATCTGAGCCTCAAGCAATGCTTGATGGGCGTCCCGTATGTGCGAAAGTTGCTCCTTGTGCTGTAAAACCATATTGGCTTTCTCGATGATAAGCTGGTCCTCCTGAGCACTATACTCGAAGATCCTTGTTCTGCACTCCACAAGGTCCTTCTGTATATTTTCAAGCGTCTGTTTCTCGAGGTCTATAGCTCTGTCAGTCCGTGAATAATCTCACAGCTATCTACTGTCACTTACCGATTTTGACACCGAGGGACGCGTACTGGGTGGCAGCTTTTTGTAATTCGTTCTTCTGCTCCTTCAATTCCCGCTTCACACTTATTAGTATTGCTAAATCACTTGTCAGGGACGCCCACTCACTATTTCATCCTGGATTGGTTTTTCGGTCTCAACTATTTCCGCCATCTTTTGCCTGGTCTCTTTCACTGCCCTCTTCATTTCGTCAAGCTCATCGGTTAGTTCATTGACCCGCCTCTCCAAGGTACGTTTTTCAGTATCATCGACAGGTTGGTTCGTCCAGAAACGTCCAGCAGAAATCTTTCTTGTGGTGGTCGAGATCGCGCTAGCACCGTATTCCCTGCGCCTCGAGATGCGATACATGGTGGTACCAGCCGCCCAACTGGGTATTCTTTCAGTCCTCATTATTTTCTCGTACTGCTCAGGGTTGGTCTCTCGAAGAGCAACACCCGAGACGTGTAGTTTCTTCTCGGAGCAAAGCATGGCGAGAACAGGCTCTGGGCCCTCGAGGTAGTCGATGGCGTATGCATCGAGGCCCATCTCGCGGAGTTGTTCCTTAGGAATGGCTGGTCGGAAAGACGAAAACTCGCTCCCACAAGTCCTTATCGTAACAGAAAGCGACATCTTCTTGTAGAACTGTTCGCTCAGCTTCTTATGATCGTTTCGGGTCTGCGCAATGAAACAACAGAAGTCGTCGTTTGCCAGAAGTGATTGGACATGGTCCGAGTATCGCTGATCCGTGATGGAGCAAGTAAGCATGGGCGGTCCAAATACCTCTTGCTCGAACTCGTCTCGATTATCCTGAAGCCATTCCCAGCCCTTTGCAGCATCTGGATGAGCCTTCTTCAGGTGGGCAAGTTTTTGACCCTGTTGAGAATTTAGGCGCTCTATGCTTGCTTTGTGCTCTGCGATCTGCCTAGTCTTTTCCCTACCAGGCCCCATTAGCTCTTCGAGCTGAGTATCAAGCTCGCGCTTCCGAGCCACGTTCTCGCGTAGAATGGCCTCTTTTTGGCGCTAGCAACATAACGGTTAATATCACAAGGTACTAACTAATATAGAAAGATAGAAAGATAGAAAGTTGCGAAACTCACAATTTTCTTATTCCACTCTTCATTCGCAAATTCCGGCGGCTTGTTCTGCAGCTTGGCCTCAAGGTCCGTGATTGTCCTGCGTATTTTGCCAAGGTTGGCCTTTTTGGATGCATGAGACCCATCCTCGGCATGCCTCTTGTTCTGAACATGCTTGATCTTTTCATCGTGCCGCTCAACAGCCTGTAGTAGCTGATGGCCTGTCGCTTCGGCCTCTTTTAGTATATTCTTGCGCTCCCCTACAACCAGCTTGATCTTGTCTTGGTATTCTTGTTTTTGATTGACACTTTGCAAAGCGGGCCCGCATGCTTCTTCCAGCTCCCGTAATCTCCTTGTGGCATCCTCCCTTCTCTGCTTTGCTTTCTTTGATTCGATAAAGCGTTCATTATACTCAGCAATAACACGGACATCCCGGAATTCTTGGATCTTAGCCTGGATTGCTTCTCTTTCGCGAAGCCTGTCAACATCGGCCTGCATTCCCTGCTGGCGGGTCTCATGTCCCTTCAGGGTCTCGGCGCACATGTCAACATCTCCCTTGACCTCTTTATGTCTCTGGTGCAGCTTTTTCAGCTGCGTCTGCCACTCAATCATATGCTCAGGGGCAGCTGCTCTCAGCGTCTCGTGAAGAAGCTGAATAGGGGTCAGACCAGCAAACTCAGCAACTTTGTCCTGTGGTAGGAATTGACACAAGTTATCGATTTGGATGCGCAAATCACTCGTGAGGCTTTGCACAGCCTTGTGGGTACTCTCTTTCCCATTGAGCCACCATCTTCTAGCATTGTCTTCCTTGTGAATTTGGAGGCGGATGACGTGGTTGGCTGAGTCGTGCGGTCGCTTCTGCAACTCGATCTCAATGGTGGCGGTGTCTTTACCGTACTTTACAAACTCTCCAACATTGCTTGCCCGACCGAGATGCTTCGGATGGTATCCTAGACCTAGACAGATGGCGCAGACTAAGGAGCTCTTGCCAGTGCCGTTGGGGCCAATGACCATATTGAGATTCGGACCTGGGCTGAACTCTGCATGTTCGTAGGTTACGAAGTTGTCAACTAGAACCCTTACAATAGCGCCCGGTTGGAATTCTCCAGAGCCAATCCCACCTCCAAGCCCGTTCACGGTGGGACGCCCATTTGGTACTCGGTTTCCTCCTCGATTCTGACGTCGCCTGGATGAAGCACCTCCGTCACTGTCTTCCTCTGATATGGCTCCATTTGTAGAGAGTCGTTGACGTTTGGATGAGTCGGAGGTAGAGGATTGCCTGTCGTCATCCTCTTCCTCAAACTGAGCCCTCGACCGCCGGCGGGGCTCTAACGATGGCATCGTGCCGACGCGATGGACAAATAGTCAACCGAAATCGCAGATAGACTACTGTAGAATTTCGCAAAAGGGGGTCAACGGCTTCAAATGGTGGAAAGCCACTCGAAGTTGTGGTAACTTTCAGACCAGGACTGAATCAAATTAGAAAGTGACGACAATGTAAGACGCGTTGCGGTGCAAAGTGAGACGCGTTTGCGCAGGTTTTCCACGCGGGGCATCAGATAACGATTTAGAAGTCTTGGCAATCTGGATCCCATTAAACCAGAGATGCAGGGGTGTGGGTGTGGACATCCATCCAATGCAATCAGGGCTGCAGGCTGTCAGGCAGTTCAGGTTCTTACCTCCATACCAAGGCAGGTACCTACCTATTGACTCGTGTGCTACCACAAAGCAACCAAATATATACTATCAGCGTATCTGCCTTGGGCGCTTTAGGTAGGTAGCCAGAATGGGTTTCCTAACCTCACAGCAGGAACTGATGAGCCTGTGGGTACCTAGGAGGTAGCGTGTAGTACCTACATATGTAGTGTTTAAGTAGCTATCTACCTGTCAACGCGGCTAATTCCATAAGGTTACGGGTGAGACTACGGTATGTGGGGACATGCATTCTAGTCTACCGAATCAGAACGCTCCCGCAATTCCGCTCCTCCCTTCAGCGACGACACTCCTTCAAATGCCAGCATACCTGCTACCTAGACTGCCAGCACAATCGGCGTAACTGCCTTCTTACATAGAGACAGTGAAGTCCCCTCAGGCATGCAAAGGCCAAACCCCAGAGGCTACCTAGGGCTACCAACCCAGGTACCTACGTGGAGCTTTCCTATGCCTACATATGTATAACAGTATCGAGGTATCAAAACGCCGCCTACATGTAGATTTGGTGATGCTTCTGTCCCTACCTCAGCTACCTAGGTAATTGCGTTAGACCCCCAATGTGAGCAAATGGAACACCTCAAGCGCTTAGTTGTAAGGCCCTACATGTAGTAGGTACTTAGGCAGCGGGAGACATCCTCTTGTATTCTATATACGTAGTCACCTGGGCAGCTCCACCGTATAACATCTCACACTTCAAGTATAGAGACGCATCTTGTCGCCGGTTGTATACCTACATGCGTAACCTACCTCCCAAAGGTATAAAATCTCCTATACTTCCAGGATATGTAGGTGTCTTCCTAGTTCTATCTACTAATATCCGTACTTGCCTCCGGGTAGTTGGAGCTTGGGCTTGGCTATTCCGCTATCAACCTACGGGGTATTTACGTATCTATTATTCCTGCATGGTCACCAACACAGTCACCCGAGTATTCACCTACACCTGCCACTTTCCCCCCAAAATAAACAAACCTCGAGTTTTCTCACTTCCACCACTCTCCAGTTTGTTCCATGCTAGGTAGTTTTCCAGGCCCTGGTTTGGTCTGCTTCTTTCTCTCTTTCTCTCTCTCCCCCCTCTCTCCCAAACATTGCATCTTATTGACGAGAGCTCTGTTTTTCTCCGAGACCTACCTCACCCGTCCCGCATTGCCTCTCTCTTTTATATCCCCACAGTGACGGATCACTCTAGACTTGATCTCGACTTCACCCTATTCCTAAAGCCCTTACTCGTTTCCGTTTGTTATCTTCTCTTCCAACCCGCGCGACTGAATCGAATTAAGCCGGTTATGCTGTATCCTTCTAATTTCTGACCAGACATGGCGGATCGTCAGAGACCAACGTCTCAAGCTTCTCGATTTCCTCTCGTGGACGCAACCAGTCAGGCGGTCAACACATCGCGACCGTCAACTAGCAAATCCAGTCGTGCATATGACCACGGCGTCAATCCCCTACGAGCACATCCTACCAATGCGCATTCCCACCGGCCTAGTAGCTCCGTCTCTCACGTCACTAACAGACAGCCCGTCATGCGAGAAGATTCGAACCCGTGCGTTTCACACGTCCGTCAGGAGGACTATGAAGAAGACAAGCGCAATTCACAATTCTCAACCTCGAGTGCTGCCTCTGCTAGTAAGCGCAAAACGCACATCGGCCCCTGGCAACTAGGAAAGACTCTAGGTAAGGGTTCAGCGGCCAGAGTCCGCCTAGCCAGGCACTATGTCACCCATCAATACTCCGCTGTGAAGATCATATCTCGTAACTTGACCGCCGTGACCCAGCCTGGCAGCATGGCAGAGTTGGACAAGTGGGACCGCGCTCGAGACGAGTTTGCGTCTGAACACTACATGCCGATTAGCATAGAGCGGGAGGTCGCCATCCTGAAAGTAACCACTCATCCTAATATCGTAAAGCTGTACGACATTTGGGAGAATCGCTCAGAAATGTAAGTCACATAGATATAGTTATGGTGCCTGATCTGATAGTTGACATTGCTACAGTTATCTCGTTCTCCAGTACGTAGAGCAGGGTGATCTCTTCGAGTACATCAATAGAATGGGCCGCTTATCTGAGACCGAAACCATGGCCTACTTTCGGCAAATCCTCAGCGCTCTGGAATACATGCACTCCTTAAATATCTGCCATCGCGATCTAAAACCCGAGAATATCCTCCTCACGCAGGATGGCCGGGCTATGGTCACCGACTTCGGGATGTCAGCCTTGCAACAGGGTCCCAACCATTGGCTGAAGACCTCCTGTGGGAGTCCTCACTACGCCGCACCCGAATTGTCCTCCGCAGGCGGCTACTACCGAGGCAATAGAGTCGATATCTGGAGTCTTGGGGTCGTCTTGTATGCCTGTCTATGTGGGACCCTTCCATTTGACGATCCAGATATAGGCCGGCTTATGGCAAAGACACGTAAAGGACTGTTTACCATCCCCGATTTTCTTAGCATTGAGGCAAGACATTTGATCAGCCAGATGCTACAAACAGACCCGGACAAGCGCATCACCATCCGGAAGATTTGGCAACATCCTTTACTTCGCAAGTATGACTACCTGGATGACCTTAATGACGGAGTCGAGCCCCAAGAAAATATCCGACGTAATGCTCAATGCAAGCCGGTGCCATCCGAGGATGTTGACTTGCAGATCCTGAGACAGCTAAAGTCTGTCTGGCATACCTTCACCGAGAGGCAGCTATCATCGAAGCTCTCAAGCCCTGAGTATGTTCCACTCGTAAAGATTTAAACGCCATAGCTAACATTGATCACTAGGCCAAATGATTTCAAATTGTTCTACTGGCTTCTGTCTAACTACAGGGAAGAGAGACTAGAAAATTACGGCGATGAATTAACGCATTCTCCCAGTGATTTTCATCACCTTCGACCGGCAAACTGGAAGAAGAAGTATACAACCTTGGAGTTTCCTGCGCAGTACGGAAGAACTGCATCGCGATTCACCGTCATCTCGAATGTCGCTACTGATGCGAATGGTGATGCTATGGAAACTAATTCAGTAGACGGCCGTGCCACAGTGGAGAGTTACGACCCCTACAAAGCCTCTCGTGTTATGGATGATGATGTTGTTGCTAGTCATGCAAATATCATCGTTCACCGTAAGGTGAGTTCATCAAAGGGGTCTACGCGAACATCGAAACTCCCAAGCATCCGCAGTGGATCAATCAGGAGCAGCTCGACCTACTCCCGGCCTGTTAAAGGGGGTCGACACATTACAACGTCGGCTGCCCTACGTGGTTCACGACGCTCCCTGAGCTCAATTAGAAGTGGCGAGGAGCCCTACAAGCGGCCTGCCTCACGTCACAAGCGAGGCGTCGACTTTTCAAATGTCCGCAAGCGGGTAAATGGCCCACAGCGCGAATCGGGCCATCATGGCCCTGCTAGCATCGCAGGGGACGATACGACCTATGACCGAGACCGCACGTCTCCAACAAGTCCTATGAAGAGGTCTAAGTTGTCCAAGAATTCTGGAAGGGCTCGCTCTGGCACGCAGTCTATGGCAGACGTATCTCGATCTAAGCACAACGGTATGGTTTGGAACGAGGAGTTGCAGCAGTTCAGTCACAGCATCGCAAAGGATTGCGATGATGCATTCAATTCTTCTTTGCTAAGTCCACAATCTTACACGAGCGATACTCCATTCGAGCCTTCCATCTCAGAGGATGCAAAGACGCTCTCTATTGCGATGACCACCCCGACCCCAGCAGCACAGAGAGCCAAACCGACCAATTTGGACCTGCGGCTATGGGATAATAGACCGTTGCCGCCGGCGCCGTCTCCGACCGATTCGATCCTACGTGAAATTATGACGGCAAAGAAGAATATCGAGCAATATCGGAACATTTCGGACGATGCACCTGAGTATCTCGATAGAGTAGTCTCGCACCTGAACCGACTTCCACAGCCTGGCAAGTCAAGTGAGAAGGTAGAAGCAGACCGTAGAGTCGTCTCTGCGCCTATCTATTCTCAGTTCAGCACGCAATGGGGAAAAGACAAGATTCCTTTACCGTCTATCAATGAGACACCAAAGGAAGACGATTACTATGGGGACCGTGATAAGCACCGCGTAGTCTCCGCCCCTGCCAAATCGTACATAGGTCATCCCACGCCTACAAGGGAACGCCGGGGTCTAGAATTTCTGTCTCAACAGGAGAAGACCATCCGAGTTGTTAACTCTCCATCCGATCATCCGAATGGAGTCACAGTTCCTGCACCTCTCAATATCCGCAAGAAGTCAGTACTTGGCAGCCCGGGATACGCACAGCCCCGTCAAGAGCTCAACATCCGTCAGAAGTATTTGCATGATGGGATGGAAGATACAATCCCGGAAGAACCTTCTATGCTATCTCAAGATAGCTCATTTGCTGGGCTTAAGAAGAAGACGTCTTGGTTCAAGCGTAGCTCTAAGGAGAAAGATGACATCTTCACTTCGAAAGCTGCCTCTAGCTTAAACAACACAGATCAATGGACTCGGACGGATACCAATTCGTCTGATGGCCCGGCTAACCAACCAGGAAAGAAGAAGAGCTTTGGTTTCGCTTTCTGGCGTGGTAATAAAGAGCAGCAACAGCAACAGCAGCACCACCACCAGCACCAGCACCAGCGGAAGCCGCCGCCGCCACAGCTTTCGCTCGCAGGTAAGACATTGGACGATAAGAATATCTATTGGTGGATACTGACATCGGATGCAGGGCCCGACTTCGAAGACTCCCCTAGCCCCAAAGCGGCCCGTATGTTCAGCCATCCGTCCCGTCCCCCGTACAATAAGAAGTGGAACGACAAAGCTCTCGCAAGCCCGGCCCGCAACATCGAGCCCCAGCAGAGTTGGTTGGCTCGTCTCTTCCGGGTCAAGCCTGCGACTAGACACCTTTGCTTCACGATCTCTCGCCGACGCGTCCGACAAGAAATCGCTTTCTTGCTCAAGGAATGGCGGCCTCATGGCATCCGGGATATTGTTGTCGATAAGGAGCGAAATCTTGTGTTTGCACGAGTGGCTAAGAAGAATCGTAAGTACCGCTACCAAATTCTGACGTGCACCAATGCGATTGGTAGCTAATCCAATCTACTACAGATCTTCACCTGAAAGAGAGTGCTTTTGCAGCTGAGATCATGACCGTGATCGAACACGGCAGACGTAACCAGCTCAGCATTGTCCGGTTCACGCAAGAACGCGGAGCGGCCTCAACCTTCAATAAGGTGCTGGACACGATGAACGAGGTCTTCTCCGCGCGAGGCCTGCTCATCGTAGACAAGAACAAGGCCAAGATGATGATTCGCACCCTCAACTCTTAGGATGCCCCCTCCTTTGAGTGCCTGTTATACACACCCATGTATACTGGGGTTTGATAAGTGAGGACGGGAGATACTGTCAGGTGGGTGCCACAGTGAGTGTACCGTGAAAGGTGTGCACATGACTGTGGCCGAATGAATTTCGTCTCTTGTGTTAGGATGCATTTTATTATGTGCATCCAAAACCACCTGGACATTTCTTCTGTTGTATCCCTCACATACCCCATTCGTAGGTGGTTTTGCGGGCTTGGCACACGCAAGGCGGTCCTGGATTTTCTTGATCCCGTGCCTCTAGGACTGTATACATCGGGACTAACTTCTGTTATATGTTGGACTAATTGGGAAGCAATTGAAAAGACGCCGCACACGATTTTGTCTGCTCTTTTGTTCCCCTAGTGTGGATTACAATACCAGGAAAGGGACACGGACAGGGAGTCAGGGATAAGGGAAAAGGATAAAGGGGAAAGGGGTGGCATGCGTTGTTCTTCACGACGAGATGAGATGAGGTGGGCGTTATCATCTGACACTAATGAGGAAAAGGGAGGGACAAAAAAAAAGGCGGTTGCGTGGTAGTTAGTTAGGGATGGGATGAGGTCGTAGGTAGAGGATGGGATGACGAGGGGTATCGTTAATTCATTCCATAAGTCTATAGATAATGCGATTGATATTGTTATTACAGTTGGATGTGTCTACATATATATGATACTGATGCTCACAGCATTCACAGTGTTCACAGTTGTGAGTCTCTTGTGGATTTCTATATTGCACATACATCTGTACTATACTCTTCCAATTTGTTAACACCAATCGGGTGTTTCCGGCTTGAATAAGACGACAGGGGTATTGTACCTGGGTATCCCTCTATCTGCCTTACTGTTCCCATGGCTGACCCGATTGGCAGCACGGCAATTGGAAGCTGGAGCTCCGAATTGCCAAAGCGCACTTTTCTGAAGCAGCTTGCTTCAATTGAGGCCTTTTTCTAGTTTATAATTATTTCATAAACCTCGTCAGGCTCGACTGCCTTTCGCCAACTGATTTATTGATCTACTTAGGTGCCATCTCCTTAGCAGCAGCATTTGTCAGCTGATATACACAGCCAATCAGCCAATTAGGAGCAGCCCTTCTCCCCATATATCGAAAGAGTTCATTAGGTCATTTGATCTCGGAGGCTACTGCGAGAGGCACAATCATGCTTCGATCGGTAAGAGCTACGCCGGCCGGCGCTGCCAGGAGCCTGTTTAGGCCGAGGGCAGCTCCGCGCCAGCTTTGCACATGCAATTCCTCGTCCTCCTCCACCACATCGTCATACGTTGCTGCTGCGAGACCTACGATCAACAACAACAATATCTATAGCAAACCGTCCTATGCCCATTCCTATTCCCTACAGTTCCAAAGAAACCTACATGCAACATCGATAAGAATGGCTGCTGCCACCAGAACCGAGAGCGATGCCTTTGGCGAGATCCAGGTGCCCGCCGACAAGTACTGGGGAGCCCAGACCGAGCGGTCCCTCGAGAACTTCCGCATCAACCAGCCCCAGGATCGCATGCCTCCTCCGATTATCAAGGCCTTTGGTATTCTAAAAGGAGCTGCCGCTGCCGTCAACGTGCGATATGGACTCGGTATGCAATGAATTACCCCCAGAAGACAATGCCCCGCCATGATCGCCGTGATCCCACGCTCATCATGCTACTTTTACTGTGAGGGGGCATTGGCTTACATATCGCAACCGTATTACAGATGAGAAGATCGCCAAGGCTATCCAGCAGGCGGCTGCTGAGGTGGCTGACCTCAAGCTCGTGGACCACTTCCCCCTTGTCGTCTGGCAGACCGGCTCCGGTACCCAGTCCAACATGAACGCCAACGAGGTCATCTCCAACCGGGCTATCGAGATCCTCGGCGGCACGATGGGCACCAAGAAGCCGGTCCACCCCAACGACCATGTCAACCGCTCTGCCTCGTCGAACGATACCTTCCCCACCGTCATGCACATCGCCGCCGTCCTCGAGGTCGAGGGCTCGCTGCTACCCTCGCTCAAGAGCCTCCGGGACGCACTACAGAAGAAAGTCGACGAGTTCGACGCCAAGAACATCATCAAGATCGGACGGACACATCTCCAAGACGCCACACCGTTGACTCTGGCGCAGGAGTTCTCGGGCTACGTGGCGCAATTGGACTTCGGCATCAAGCGCGTGGAGAGCTCGCTGCCGGACCTGAGGCTGCTCGCGCAAGGCGGCACCGCCGTCGGCACGGGGATCAACACCTTCGAGGGGTTCGCGGAGGCGATCGCGGAGGAGGTCAGTAAGATGACGGGCACGGAGTTCAAGACGGCGCCGAACAAGTTCGAATCCCTCGCCGCGCACGACGCGATCGTGCAGGCGTCGGGCACGCTCAACACGCTCGCGGCCTCGCTCACCAAGATCGCGCAGGACATCCGGTACCTGGGCAGCGGGCCGCGGTGCGGGCTCGGCGAGCTGATCCTCCCCGAGAACGAGCCCGGGTCCAGCATCATGCCGGGCAAGGTCAACCCGACGCAGTGCGAGGCGCTGACCATGCTCTGCGCCCAGGTCATGGGCAACCACGTCGCCACCACCATCGGCGGCATGAACGGCCAGTTCGAGCTCAACGTCTACAAGCCCCTGGTCATCCGCAATTTGCTGCATAGTATTAGGCTCCTGGCCGACGGCATGCGCTCGTTCGAGAAGAATTTGGTACAGGGCCTGCAGGCCAACGAGGAGAAGATCCGCAGCATCATGCAGGAATCGTGAGTTCATCCGGTCCCCTTTCTACTATACTATTCGAGTGAGACTCAAGCTAACTATTGCGAACTACTAACCAGGCTCATGCTGGTGACGTGCCTGAACCCGAAGATCGGCTACGACATGGCGTCCAAGGTGGCCAAGAACGCGCACAAGAAGGGGCTGTCGCTCAAGGACAGCGCGATGGAGCTGAAGGCGCTCTCCTCGGACGACTTCGACAGCATCGTCAAGCCGGAGCTCATGATCGGGCCCAAGCCTTACAAGGGCTAGTTGCGGCAGGTGGTCGACCCCGTCGTGGACTACGTGCGCGCCGAGCTCGATGCGCTCGAGGGGAAGACGCTGATCTACTCCTCTTCTTCTTCCTCACATCATCATCGGGATTAGGTAGGTAGCTGGCTAGGCGCCAACGCATCTAGCCGCAGAAGTGTCACAGTGTACCTAAAGATAGAAAGCATGCAAGCAGTCCCCTCCCGCCCTAGGATGAGCCGTCGACGGCTTAGGTCGTGTATGGATTGCAAGTCATTGTACATACAAATCAAAAATCAAGAATAAACTGATATCAACAAATCCAACGAACCCACTATGAGGTCCCGAAACTCGGATGCTTGTTCTAATGTGAATCGAAGAACCCTTCTTATCTATCAATTCCATTACTACAGGTATGTCATGGTATTAGAACTTGTTATGTACCAAGTAGTATACCTATCACATCGTGACCCTTCCTACTATATAAGATTGGGCCAGATTATTTAATATGTACCATCATGGAGCACATCGAACACGTTAAACTTCATGTGTAGCTAGGTTTGCTCGGGGTAGGGCACATTCGGCGTAGGTCGGGAGTTCTCGGCAACGCAGGGCGCATCTCAGATCCTGGCATCCGACCTCGGCAGAGGCACCAATTGGGGGAGCTGGCCGTGGCTCGTGGACTTGGCTCGGCGCTTCGGAAGTTCCTTGGTTGCGTCATTACCTAAAGCGATTTCTAGTTACCTTTTTGCGCATGTACCTACGGCATGTAGGTATTTTCTGATTCGCGTATCTATCTATAGATCTGTAATCTCCCTCCCGCCCGTCTACCTGCTATCTATCTATGCTCAACATGTTGAGCTGTGCTACCGATATCGTCGACAGAGAGCCGAGAACGGGGGACTTGGGTGCTGAGAGAGGAGTTTTGCCATTTCGTGGGGTTGTAGCTGAGGGTGCTGGGAATGAAATAATAGATGCCGTCATGATCCACGGAGCTGAGCATGTTCAATTGGTAGCTCTGAAAGCTGGGCGTAGAGAAACAAAACAACGGTTCCGTACGTGCGACGGACCCCGCATTGTGGTATGGCAATGGCAATTGTATGTAATGGGAATGGTGTTCTTTTATGTACTGATTTCATAAACCTTAGCTTAATAAATGTCAAACGCTATTAGCTGGCAGAAGATCTGGGGAATGCTGTCTGTCTGCCTCTCTAGCAACCAACGACGTAAGAGGGACCGGGGTACGAGGGCCCCGCCGACTTACATGTGAAGAGCGCTTCAGATAACACAACGACAGCATAACTCACTCCGATAGGCACCGTACAGATGGAATCTCTAATAAATTCTGGCAGCCTAGGTATACTAACTGAACTACTGTACGTACATTACTATAAATGAGTCAAAGCCAGTCCCCAGTACAGGTCACAGCTGGGTTCATCCCCCACACTTTCACAAGCTCGACGCTCATACGCTCCCTCGCCTCCCATCGGCTACATCAACATCACGCATCCTTGACGACCAGTCAGCTATCTCCCTTCCAGCCGAACCAGTCTAGACCAACCACATTGGTTCCCGAGCTTAATCGTTCACCACCTTAAACTATCTAGTGTGTTAGTCTGCCTATCATACATCATAACTACTACACCTTACCCTGAGGACCGTGTCTCTGCCCTTGAAAGCCGAGCTTGGGACTTATCTTCATCGTTCCTATAACTACCGATGGTCCAGATTTTCTAGGTCCTTAGACTAGCTAAACCGTCATATAACTTCTCTGACTCCCCTTATCAATCGTGTCTTAAAATAATCATTTATACCTACCTGATTTTGGCTCCGTTCTAGCACGTTGTCCATCCATTGACACCTACCTAGACATATAACCTCGGCAACTTTATTAGCACCGACTTACACGCATCATCATCGGTAGCACAAGTAGCAAACACAACAACCATCGACAACCTATCTAGGTAAAAGAAGAAGAAAAAAAGCCAAAACACAGCAACAAACAAGAGAGCAGCATCATGGCGTCCACAGACTCCATCCTGCAAGGCGTGAGCGTGCTGGGTGCTGTATCGGAGGAGCACAAGAAGATCCTCACACCACAGGCGCTGGCCTTCCTGGCGCTGCTCCACAGATCGTTCAACGATACCCGCAAGGCCCTGTTGGAGAGACGGGTGATCCGTCAGGCCGAGCTCGACAAGGGCAACCTGCCTGACTTCCTCCCCGAGACCAAGCGCATCCGTGAGAACCCCACATGGAAGGGCGCGCCGCCCGCGCCCGGCTTGGTCGACCGGAGGGTAGAGATCACGGGGCCTACGGATCGGAAGATGGTCGTCAACGCCCTGAACTCAGATGTCTGGACGTACATGGCGGATTTTGAAGGTAAGTAGTAACAACAAACGAAACACACGAAGACCGACCAGAGGCGGCGGCTTCAAGTGCGACTACTACCTAGCGTATATATACTGACTCTCGCTCGCAGACTCGAGCGCGCCGACCTGGGACAACATGATCAACGGGCAAGTGAACCTGTACGACGCGGTGCGGCGGGACGTGGACTTCAAGCAGGGGCCGAAGGAGTACAAGCTGCGGACGGACCGGGTGCTGCCGACGCTGATCGTGCGGCCGCGCGGGTGGCACCTGGAGGAGAAGCACGTGACGGTGGACGGGGAACCGATCTCCGGGTCGCTGTTCGACTTCGGCCTGTACTTCTTCCACAACGCCTTCGCCAGCGTCAAGGCCGGCTTCGGCCCCTACTTCTACCTGCCCAAGATGGAGTCCCACCTCGAGGCCCGCCTGTGGAACGACGTCTTCAACCTCGCGCAGGACTCCGTCGGCATGGCGCGCGGGACGATCCGCGGCACCGTGCTGATCGAGACCATCCTCGCCGCCTTCGAGATGGACGAGATCATCTACGAGCTGCGCGACCACTCCTCCGGCCTCAACTGCGGACGCTGGGATTACATCTTCAGCACGATCAAGAAGTTCCGCCAGAACAGCAACTTCGTCCTGCCTGACCGCAGCGCCGTCACCATGACCGTCCCCTTCATGGACGCGTATGTTAAGCTGCTCATCCAGACCTGCCACAAGCGCGGCGTCCACGCCATGGGCGGCATGGCCGCCCAGATCCCTATTAAGGATGACAAGGAGGCCAACGACAAGGCGATGGAGGGCGTGCGGGCTGACAAGCTGCGCGAGGTTCGCGCCGGCCACGATGGGTATGCTCTTTCCCCTTCCCCTACCTTTCCGTTACTCTCCCATCCCATCTTTTCTCCGTGTGTTTGAAAACAGAACTAGCTAGTTGACCTTTGTGTTCGTGGAACAGCACGTGGGTGGCCCACCCGGCGCTCGCGCCGATCGCCACCGAGATCTTCAACAAGCACATGCCGACGGCGAACCAGCTGTTCGTGCGGCGCGAGGACGTCAAGATCTCGCAGAACGACCTGCTGAACATGAACGTGCCCGGCCAGATCACCGAGGACGGCATCCGCAAGAACCTGAACATCGGCCTCGGGTACATGGAGGCCTGGATCCGGGGCGTCGGCTGCGTGCCGATTAACTATCTTATGTAAGCTTATTCCTTTTTTTTTTTTTTTTTTTTTTTTTTTTTTTCTTTTTTTTTTTTCCCCTCGCTTGCATGTACATGGTACTGCGTCCGAATGCGCCCCTCCCCTATCTCCAACCTAATCCTTAATTCAACTCCACCCCACCACACAACCTCTTTACCATACAATACAACTTTCCCCCCTTCCCCCCTCTTACCCCCTTTACGAAACAACCAACTAACGCCAACCTCCCCCACAAACAGGGAAGACGCCGCGACGGCCGAGGTCTCGCGCTCGCAGCTGTGGCAGTGGGTGCGGCACGCGGTGACGACGGCGGACGGCAAGCGGGTGGACAAGGCGTACGCGCTGAAGCTGCTTGCCGAGCAGACGGAGGCGCTGGCGGCGAAGGCCCCCGCCGGCAACAAGTTCGCGCTCGCGGCGCAGTACTTCGCGGGCCAGGTCACCGGCGAGGACTACGCCGACTTCCTCACCAGCCTGCTCTACAACGAGATCACCACCGTCGGCAGCGCCGCGCCCGCTAGTAAGCTGTGAGCGGGTAGGTGGCTGTGTGGGTGGTTGGTTGGTTGGTGAGTGGGTGGATGGGGTGAGTTGGGAGGGAGCCAAGGAGGTACCTGGAGGATTAGGGAGGGTGGCGATGGGGCTATATGCCTGTCTGCCTGCCGCCTACTAAGTAGATAAGGAATGGAAAAGGGGAAGTGGGAGGTGAAAATTGTGCATGCATGCGGATGTATTATCATGATATTATGATTGTGGCACAAATGCCGGTTTGAAGTCGTATATCTTGTGGTGTTTCTTCGGTGTGATATGTGTCTGTTGAACTAGGTAGTGAACCCCGTCCAACACAAATATGCCCCCTTAGTATGTACCATACCTTTTCGAGACGATCACACAATAACATTATAGGGTATCGTAGTTTTGTTATTCCTCGCTTTCTGACTAGACCGCGAGAAGGAGCATACTCTTTCTCAGCCTCCCCCTTCCTTTTTCTACCCTTCCCCATACCCCCTGCGTGCCAACCAATCAACAAGTGTTTCTACAAGCTCGTTGATTGAACGTGATCGTGATATATGAATCCATCGCCTGGCCTCGTATAATCCTGCTCTTCACTTCAGATACTGTCTTTGTTACATGACTGTGACAGTCTCAGCTTCCTTGGAACTAGACCCGGTCACACGTGCCGCCCTCCGAAAAGCCGATTAATTATACAGCCTTGCTGCCGCATAGCTATTCCAACTTTGATCTACAAGAGACATGTTTATATCTCATACATTGTTCTCCATCTGAACCAACATAGAGTAAAAGGTTTGCCTCTTCTAAACGTCCTGGTTATCCGACTGCTGCGTGGCTGGCAATATTGCTACTATTATCCCCTACTATACCGTTAATATTCCGACTCCAGTTATGAGATAATGAGGTAAGAGGGATTCGTCAAAATGCCCATGTTCGGCTCTCAGGGGTTTTCATTCGGCAATAGTTCTTATTGCGACGCATGCGTCCTAGCGTCGTTTCGATTGGGCTGCCAACACCGTGACGCAGAAGGGTCGTTGATCCATGAACAATATGATATCCAGACTTGGAGGGCACCGAGGATAGTCGCCAACATTCCAAACATGATGGCAATAGTAAGTGACGCGATGGTGCACCAATATGTGAACCGTGGGTTTCTTCTACTCCACGTCCAGGAATTAGTAAATGATCAATACGATGGTTTCGAGAAACTCTAGGGAACATAATTGGGTGTGAAATAGGAGGCACTGGAAACTGACCTGCTTTCGGACCATTGCTCAATTCTACCCGTCGGCGTCGGGTCATCTGCTTCTTTCCATAGCTCGTATAAGCGTTCTCCCCAGTACTGATACTTTTCGTATAAGCCTCGTACATCGGATGGGTCTATAGCATCTTGCGGGTGCTCATGGTCCCCGTACGGCGGACTGAGTGGCCCTAAGAGGCCGGGATCAAGGCCCCATTTGTTTACTTGCTTCTCAAGCACGTCACGACTAGCTTGGACTCCAGCAACTGGAAACAGGATGTTAAGTGTCATGGAGGTCTCCCTGAGAAGCCTTGGTGGGAGACAACCCCTAACGTTCACGAATTAGCCGGTTCATTTCTCACTCATACATAAGACAACCCACAAGCTCAGAGCCTTTGCTGTTGATTGATGCATATCGGGGTCGTCTGCCGCAAGAGTTTCCAGAGAGACCTTGAGGAATGCTGGATGCTGAAACACGTAGAGTGATTTCCAGGTGTCACCTTTTAGCAATACTAGATGGTCACTCAGTCGATGTGTCCATTTCAGATCCACTTTGGCATATGTAGTCAAGTAGTGCGCCGAGAGCTTAGTTAATCTGATTGACCTTGTGTCTTGCATAGCTGGCTGTGATCGAGGATACACCCGTGTGATGAAGTTCTCTAGCGTCTCTGAAGATTTCCATCTTGGTTTGAAGACATCGCCACCTATTATGTCAGGAGATACACAAGCTGTGAGGTACATGATCCGAACGGCCAGGTCGAGTAATCTGTAGTGGTATTTCGGCTTAAAGAGGCTTTACTCTCTTGTGGGTTTGACTTCAAGCGATTGATTTTCTGAAGTATCTTGGTTTCGGTTCCTGTCTGGTGCACATAAGTGAAGCGGGTCTCTCCTATACAATGCTTAAGGTAATACCTAAGAGCCTTCAGCCTTTCGTCACGTAATTGTGGATGTGACACTGCACCCCAGATCTCCGTAACAACAAATTCATTTTCGCCTGTCTGAGAAGCCATAATCTTTACTAGCATCTTCTACTATAATATTAGTACTAAGGTAAGCCTAAAGTGACTAGAAGGAAGCATCTGAGATGTAAGGCTGAGTGCCGGGGTGACTTGCAGTCGGGCACACTTGCACTCAGCCTACAGTAACTTCGCTAGATTAGCCAATGGTGTATCAACTCCTTTGCTTAGGCTCTCGTGCCAGATTATATAGGGTATATTACAAGGCTGCGTACTTTTCTTATCTCATGACCTCCTTAAACTGTAAAATGTGAATTCAACCTCCCTTCATTCCGCGTGAATATATTCTAGTACGATGAGCTTAGCCAATACTCTTGAAAACTACATAGCTATCAACATCAGACTATCAGGGGGCCGACTATGATGGATCTCGTCACGGGTGGGACAGCCGATACATGTAGAGATTCATCTTACGAAACCAACCAGCACGATATCGAGACAGGGGTCCCCGATGTACGCCACCTGAAAGAGTTCGCAGCTCGAGTACAGAGAACCCGATTTAGAGAATGGTCTCGCCAGCATATTTCTCTCTCTCATATTCTGCAGTCAAAAACGAAATTGGTAGCAAATGGCAGAGCTGCACCAAAGATTTTACCTCTTAACGGAACGATTACAGGCTCTGTGGAAGAGCCTGGTATTCATAATGAACCCTCTACCGAGCTTCAAAGAGTTCACTACGAAATTGAAGTTCAAGAAAACAGGGATGGTGATACTCAGATTCTAGGCGTACAACATACATCATCAGGAGTTCCATCATTGCAGAATAATGATGCAGCTAACACTACGAATGAGACACAATCCACTGCCAATCAGGGCACCTCCATTTTTACAAGAAACAATCAGATACAAGTTGACGACGAGGAAATCTCTACTCAAACTCTGCCAAATGATACCATTGAGATTCAGAACGAGATGGATCAAATTCTCCCAATTGGAAAGCAAAATAAGGTCTACCGTGTTCTAGACGGCCCCAATAATACGCAGATTACTCCACACCGTCACTTTCCGGCCCCTGACCTGACCAGGTTTCGGGTCCGCCGGAGGCGGGCTTCGCGATCCGGGTACGAGGGCGGGGACGGCGAGGATACCTCTGATGATCTGCGACAGCCTTTCGTACCTGATGGCAGGGAAAGCGCCATGCCGGATACCCCGAGACAAACGAGCGGGCAGGAGGTTGTGCGGCGCGCTATACACCAGGACGGGCTCCTGCGTTTCTTCGGGCCCGACGCCGTGGCCGGGCCCTACACGGACCGCGAGAACGATGCAAGTCCGCCCCATCAGGTCTCCGGGACGCAGTCGATTCTGTTAAATCAGGGGCGCGTATCCTGGCCGCCGAAAAGCCCGGCCGATTTTGAGGCTGCGTTGTACGGGAGTCCGGGGCACGATGGCGACGAGGTAGCGGATGCGGGGGAGAGACGGTCATCGACGGAACGAGAAGAACAGGCAGTATAAAGTCAGACCCATCCAAGGAACAGAGAGGCCGTCGGCGAGGCAACGTTCGGCATTCCGGTACGCATCTTCAAACCATCGAAGCTTGAACGGCTCTCAAACTTGAAACGTGTATCGGCGAGCACTGTGGGAGCAGAGGAAGTCACAATATTACCTGAAGACATGAGCAAGCTGCGCAACTTTGCCGAGTTCTTAAGTCCGATTCGAAATCAGCGCAATTTATTTGGCAAACAGATGCCTCGAATGCGGTACTTTTTAGTCAGACTTTGCACATCTGGTGAGGCCATAACGCACATATGCATACAAGGGATGACGGATGAAGCGGATATATTGTGCTTCCACAAAGTAATGTCACAACGAAGGTATCGAAAGTATTATGAGCCTTGGAAGCTTTGTTACGAGGAGTCTTTGATCCTCAGATCTTCGGGAAGTCATGACTTGATCGACTATGAGATTCACCTTGATTACAGATTGAGAAGTTTATCTGGCGTCCTACTCCGAACTACAGTCAATGGTAAATCATGGATTTCTACCATCGGGGGTTCTATTAAGGTCGATGGAAAATACTATGCAATGACTACCGCGCACCAACCTGATGTATATGATGCCAGTGAAGCCAAGGCAGCAACAACTTCCCACCGAAGTACAGTCGATACACTTGTGGAGGAGAATTTCCCTGATGATGTGGAACCCGCCCTCATCTTGACAAATTTAACAACGAACGATGCACTTATTAGAGTCAAACCCCCCACATATGTGCAAGATCGGTGGGTGGACTATGCCAGAGGACCAGGAACGTGTGTTGAGGGTTCTGACTGGCGAATTATTGAGCTTGACCCTCGGCAGCGATATGAAACAATATCGGTATCGGGCATGACAGCACCGCCAATCTTGAACACCCACTTTATACAAGACATATCCCATGTAACGTCCGGCATGTTAGTATATATCCATGCTGGGAAAAGTGGTGTTCTCAAGGGTAAAGTATCTCGCAACCCATCAATTCTTTCCGAAGGTAATGGCCCCCTTCAGGAAGTATGGGCTGTGAAGCTAGACAGTGGTGCCGGTAAGTCTACTCGTCGGAATATTAACCGACATGAGATCTTGTTACTGAGGTTTTATTTCATGCCAGATTTACAAAATGGAGACTCGGGGTCCTGGGTTATCCAATGGAACGGGGACAAATTCCAGGTTATTGGATCTGTTGTTGCAAGAGCACCTGGTACAGCGTTATTCGTGCCAATCCGTCACCAATTCCAACAGATCACATCGGTGCTCGGTGCCTCTTCTCCTATTTCATTAATTGGAAGCCTGTACATTGATCTTAAAGACGTAGATTCTGGTACGAATATGCAGCCTGCCATAGTTACGCCCCCTAGAACCAAGGCAGTAGCAGCTGGCCGGCGCAAGCGCTATGACTTTCGGGGAATATTTTGTTGTATAATCAACCTTCGTTGAAATGGTTGGTCCGTAATAAATATCTTGTCGAATCTTGAATGGCCTATTAATAAATCTCAGGGGATCGATGTGACGTTCTAGTTATTAAGATACGTCCTATAGGGCTGAGGGTGGTACGGGCCTACGTATTACCGGGTGCCTATACATGTATATATAAGGGGCTCTGCCACCTTCCCATAGCTTCACCTTGCACTGCACTAATTAAGTCACTATACTCCTCATTACTTTGTCCCATAATGACACTAGTGTAACAAGGGCTGTGATTCAGGGCTTGGAATATATCAATTTGACTAATAATTCTCTAGGGGCTCTGAGGGTGCTTATGGTTCTAAGTTTTAATCTAAGTTTGTAGGTCGGCGACAGGTCTTATATAGACTTGCTGCCGCGGTACGTATGTCACACGGCTATTGGAGCCAAAACCTGTTGGAAGCTATACGAGATGCAGGAATGCTGCACGAGTATATATATTAGGTACTGTTAGATATTATTCGATACTGTTAGAATATATGACTACCTAATAAAAGGTATAATTACCAGACGGCGGCTACGTCGGCAACAGACTAAATACGTACCAGGAATACGTACCGCGGCAGCAGGTCTATAAAAACCTGTCGCCGAACCTCAGACTCAGATTGAAATTTAGAACAACAAGCACCCTTAGAGGGCCTAGAGAATTATTGCTGAATTGATATATTTCCAAGCCCTGAATTACAGCCCTTGTTATAACGTATTCCTGGTACGTATTTAGTCTGTTGCCGATATAGCCGCCGTCTGGCGATTATACCTTTTGTTAGGCAGTTATATATTCCAACAGTATCGAATAATATATAACAGAATCTAATATATGTATTCGTACAGAATTCCCGCATCTCGTATAGCTCCCAATAAGTCTTAGCTCTAATAGCCGTGTGACAACTAGTGATATGTTGCAAGACATACGTTTGATATTTCTCTAGTACCACATGAATAAAAGTTAATCTGCAAAAACCTCAAGGCCTAAGACAGTATAGTCTTCTCTCTTCTCTATTTAGAAAGTTTGGAATGTATACTGCAATTTTGGTGTTAGGAGGGCTGATGGCTTTGTGACAGTCACAAAGTTGTTTTAGAGGATTACTTTCAGTAGATCCTTCCAAGAGAAGCTATATCTAATACTTTTACAGAGCCTAATAGTTGAATCCTATGCCAACTGCACTGGGATCCTACTTTATCGAGCCACAATCAGTCTACCACAACCTCTCGCTCCTCATGGAAGAGTCATGCGATCGCACGTTTATGACCCAGCACAGACATCCCTAAATTCTCTTCGGAGGCCCTTCTTCCATATTTCATGACGGACAAGTAAATACCGCCCTGTCTTTTACACCCTTTGATCACTGAATCCCAAAACAAACATGTTTGCCATTGATGGTTAGTAGCCAACGTGACCAGGTTCTCCACCACTGCCTTCCTCATGGCCCAGGCACCTTAATATATATCTACATAAAATACCCCATTAGTCTTAAAAGACTGCAAGCCTCGTTGGACTACCAGTTTAGTTGACATACATGGAAAGAGTACCGTGCCTATGCAGTTCAAAGGGTCCATCGGACAGTTGAACCATAGAGTAGGTACATACCTAATCAGTGAGCTAGCGAGCATACAGATACGTGAAAGGCATACCATTGCCTTCATGGCTTACAACATTACGGTATTTGTGTAGCAACTATAGCATCACAGATGAGATTATCAGATCACAGCCATTTCAAAATTATGTAAAAGACAGAATGCCAATATTTATATTCACAATCCGACTTGTTGTTGGACAAAAGATCAGATATTCCGAAATTGACACTAGTGATAGTAAGAGGCTTGCTATTGACACTACCGGAAAAAGATTACAAGTAGACATTGGAATAGTCGTGATCACAATTCATTACATGGGGCTATATAGAGCGAGCTAGATTTGGTTTCACTAGCGCTATTGGGATTCGCTCTATCAGCTCCAAGGTTGTAATCCACTCCACGCTAATCCACGCGTGGGCCACTTTGTAGGAGCCACTCCATTCCATTCCACTCCATCTAACCTTGCTGCTGACTAATCCACGTCCACTTAAAGCTATCGTGGGTGGAAGTAGGTGGGTAGGTGGACTAACTGTGGAGTAAAAGGTCTGCTGCTAGTAATTACTAATAAAATGGCTGGTTTTTCTAACAGGTAGTATATCTGATAGCGGTAGCTAATATACGCCTTACTTGTGGCTAAAGTGTGGCTAATATACGCCTCATATCTGTAGCTAATATACGCCTCACCTATAGCTAATACGCCTTATATTTGTGGCAAATTTACATCCACTTTATAGCCACCCACTCCATATAACCCCTTAGTGGATCCACTTAATCCACTCCACATAACTCTATCGTGGATTAAAGTCCACCCATTCCATATGAGTGGCTGGTGGAGTGGGTGGAGTGGATTACAACCCTGATTCAGCTCATTCCTAGTTGTTAAAGCTCTGGGTACGTGGCTAATAAGAAGAGTGTCAATTGTTTAAGCTATAGAATATGTATCACAGTTATAGTGTATGTCATTATCATTTAGGTGCTACCGTGATCACTCTAGTTGTCAAAGTAGAATTGTGTAAAGGTCTAAGATCTAAAGGATCTCTAACACCTGGGCAGCTTAGAGGCTCCTTATTAAGCAATGTGGATCTCGGAGCAATTACTAGTCCGAGATCCGTTGGCTTAAGCCACTATAACTAATACCCCTATTATCGTGACAATATGCGAAAACCCTTTGTAGGGAATGCTTTGGTGCATATTATTGCGTTCATCTTATTGTATTATATCTCTTATGTTAATTGCTTGTATTATTCTCTTGGCCTATGCTACCTATTCAGAGGCGGCCGCCTAGTGATACTCGATTCATATCTATTGTAAAACCATCCTTATATTCCTTGTTATATTATTCCTAGTTCAACTGCCGTGAAAAATCTTCGATCCGGCATAGTCATATGTTAAGCATGCTGATTTTACCTGAACAAGCTCCTTGACATTTTGGTACAGGTATGATAGATACAAGCTTACATCATAGGTAGTAAGCTTTTTTAACCTAGGAGTTTCAAACCATATAGCTAAAGTTTAGCCCGTTGTAGACAATTTGAAGATGGCATATGAGAGTATAGAGAGGAAATCAATGCTTTAAAGGGATATGAACCCTATAGAAATCTAACTATGTGAAATGTGGTGACTATGACTTCGCTTGAGGCTTGCCTGTCAAGACTTGTAAGTCTTGTTTCTCCTATCCATGCTTGCCTTTCATCTCCGGCTTTTGGCCTGAGAATCCTTACCCGACAGCAACTTATTCACCTTGTTCTCTACTGTCGTTATTCTCTGAGCATGTCCGCGAGCCTTTTCTTTTGTATCATAACCAGGCCAGTCCTTTTGCACTGTAATCGCTGAGAGTTAATAATTTATCCTTCTAGAGTGTTAAGTGAATAATCGGGGATTCTATCAATTGAAGAGCGAAGAGACGAAATCGTGAGCGCCAAGATATTCCCCTTCACGCAAATATTCGCGAATCAAAGCAAATATACAACGAAAGAGACCGGGTGCTACTTACTCTCACGGCGTCCTTCTGCCTCCTGGGTATAAAAAGCTGCGGCGGATGCAGCAAGCCGTTTCCTGACTGGACCAGCTTCCACGTAGCCCATATTCTCCTCCGCTTCTTCAGCTGCATATTTGCTGGCATGGTATTGCTTGGACTGCTGCCCCATGGGAGTATTTTGTGGTATTTTAAATTTCGTGCGCTTCTCGTGATCTTCGATGGCATCCCGAAAAGGATCGCGCTCAGAGGAGCCACCGGCGACATCACTAGCAAAGCTACCACGACGCCGGTTTTTGCCGAACCTCTGGTCAGGGACCCTGTAGGTAGCCTTTTCTACCTCAGGGCTTCTGTCCTCCCTTATCGGCGATTGGGTTTTATGCCGGGGTCGCTTACCCTCAGCCATCTCTTTGCCTGCCATACTAGTGAACTGCTTATAGGTAAGTCAAAATATCCCATGTGAAGAGGAGGTGAAAGTACCCAACTCTGATTAAACAGGGCTACTATTAGAAGAGAGAGTTGGGAGTGTATTGCACGGAGGAAAGCAAGGTCTTACTTGACTGGTCTTCGGATCCCTGTGTGTCTTTAGGTGATTTGTTGATGTCAATGTTGTGCTCAATAAGAAGATGTTGAACACTAGTAGAAGGAGTAGAGTAGGTTGGCAGCTGGTGTGGGAGATATTTGGCTATTTTTCCTGAGGTGGAGGGTATGCAATGAAATTTGTGTTTGATAGACAGTGTTAAGTTGTGGCATGATATATACTACGATTGCCTATTGTTGCTTTTGTTGCTCATTATGGATATATTATTATTGGGGATATCACTTGTAATTCGCCATTTTGTATTCGATCTAATATCGGGTTCTTTACTATATTCACTTCCTACCCAATAGCTGTTGCACTCGGAGCAGCATCCTTTCTTATATTCAAGTAGAATCTAGCGGATTGTCACCACTACAAACATCCTGTTTCCATTATTCACTGAAGTTTACCCCAGGTGTATGTAGCAGAAACAAACATAGACATATTAGACCGATACAGCAAACGTTTGAAGTAGAAGAAGCACTAGCTGCTGGGCCACTCCCGAGCTTGAATATAGTTCAGTAAGGTTCTCTAGCACTTGGGTACATGTATCTAACCAAGGAGGTAGATTCGGCATACTGAGCGCAGTATCAATTTCGACAGGTATTGAGTTAAGTACCTGCCTAGGTAGTGCACGTGGCTACCAAAAACCCTGGAAGGCACCAAGGTATCTAGGTATCAAGGCATCACATGGCATGTGGGGCATAAGGCTTAACACCTGGGGCACCCCGTTTTATTTTAGATCTTGTCCCACCATCCTGCATTCACTACCACCATCCTGCATCCACCACCACTGCCCTGCATCCACCATGCTCAGCAATCCATTGTTCCGTTTAGGTTAGCAATTGGAAACGTCATCAAACAGCAATCGGAGGGCGATATCTCAATCGATCTAGAGCATCTTCCTATTTGCTGCATCAGCCTGATCCAGCGATAGAACCCTTACAAACAATCTGTGTTATATCTGCCGACATCACAACTTGAACAGAGAACTACATACGTAGTAGAGGCCACCAAGAAGCGACTGAGACCACGATGGAAGCAAATAATCCGTTCAACCGTCTCCCTATAGAATTACGATGGTGCATTCTAGAGTCAGTACCAGACGTGCAGTCTCTGGCTTCTGCTGCTCTGGCTTGTCATGCCTTCTATGTTGCTTTCATCGACAAGCAAGATGGCCTGATCAAGAAAGTGCTCATCAACTGTATTGGGCTTGGCAGTTTCCGTGAAGCCGTCATGGCTCATCAATGCTTCCCGCCGTATCTCAGCGTCCAGGTCAATAAAACGAGGTGGCCGACGGCCGAGCAGCCGCAGCAGCCACAGCAGCCACAACAGCAGCTCCTGATGTATAACTACATATCGGATTTCCTCCAGCGGCTAGAGAGGCCATCGCTTCCCCCATCATTTCCCTCGGATACTTGGACCATGCGCGATGCCCTTACGCTCAGCAAGTTTCATCTCCAAGTAGTATCGACTCTCGCGAAAAGGCTTACCCATACTTGCGCGCGAGAATCATCGACCATGTGTCCACTCAAAGACAGCTTTAGCTCATTCCCGTTGTCTCGGTCCGAGGAGGATAGGATCGCACGGGCGCTCTATCGTTTTGAGTTGTTTCGTAAACTCTTTGGGTGCTTTACCTTTTTCTTTGAGGAGACACATAATCAGCTCCACAACATCTTCTTCACTAAGTTCGGCCCTCTGGAGAACGCGCAGTTGGGTTGCATTCATGACCTCCTGGGTATCGAGATAGAAACAGGTACGTATATGTTATGATCCTGGGGAAGCTTACAATCACTTGATGGCTAACTCGCTCCCGTTATAGCGGTCAAAGCCGTCGCAGAGCATTCTATGGTCGAGTTCGACCCCGATATAAGCATCGATGACGCACCTATTCAGCACATTCTAACCCTTGGACTCGAGAAGATTCTGGAGATCGTCTCATGCGATACGTACGAGGACCGGGAGAGGTTGCTAATCGTCGAGGGAATGCCACCTGCGAAAAACACTTATTTCTTACATGATGCTTTGGACAGCTTTTGTTCTTTGGATCTGACCGAAGGCATTGGTAAAGAAATAAGAGAGGCTGCCCCATTCTTTGTGGATGGTGATCCTGGCCCAGCGAAGGTATTGGAGGAAGACCTGAAGGCGGACATGTGGACGGAGGATGACGAGGAAACCTTCGGGATATACGACGCTTTCGGTGTTGTTTCCCGGAAACGGGGCTCCCTCCTATGGGATCATGAGAGACTTGAGGCTATCGGTGTTCTACAGTCGCCTGCAGCGACGGAGTCACTCAAAAGGTCACACTCGCCGCCACCTTTCCAGCCTAAGTCACTTGCCGAGGCAAAGGCGTTCTGGTTGAAAGACTTGAAATCTCCATTTACTATGACAGCTTCAGGATAGCATAGATACATGCAAGCGATGTCCACACGACTGCAAGTCGGAACAGCTTGTGTCCTAGCTAGACCATAGACCTCTTCCAAATATTGCATGATTTCATGTCTATTGACACTTCAGGGGCTACTTCTCCTCCCTCTTGCTGCTCTTCCTAGCCGTGTCAGGCGTGTTTGCGGGATTGACTAGATGATATATGAGTCTGGCTTCTAGGTTCCATAGGCTAACGCTTATCTTAAGACTGGGCTCTAGTATATTGCCTAGGAACGTTTCCAGTACAAACAGAAACGTTGAGTGGGTAAGAAAACTTCACCTGTTTTACCACACTCTTTACCAGTCCCAAGCAGCTAATGCCAGAGGTATACTGTAAGCTATATATAAGTACGATGGCGCCTCTGCAGATGATCTGATGGAATATGGAGATAAGATCTATTTAATGGTTTGAGCTCAAGACTAGATTAGCCCTCATATCTACATATTCCGTACTAAATTGACAGAAGCGTATACTATTTACCATCATAGCATCTAGATGAATATATATACTGAGATGGCGTTACTGTAAAGGGAGAAGACATGGTGACTGGATAACTTGACAGATAGGTAGCTAAATGACAAGACAACTAAGGAATGACGTTGTTTGACAAGCGATGTGTGCAAAATCCTTAGGTAAGCATACATGTATTGGATGTACCGATTGGTGCAGCACCTGTCCGTGCACCCCATTGATACTGCCTAGGTACATACATATATAGGTATTCAGTTAACAAGGTTCGGTCTCCCTGTCAGCATATTAGGTAACCCATCTTATCGCCGCACCCCACTACAATGCTCATTGCTGCTGTCGTCACAGCCATCTGAGAAACTTCATCCAAGAAACTTTATCCAAGAGACTTGCTAGAAGATACAACAAGGCTGTCATGCAAGGGAACTTTCAAGATGGAGCCCTTTTCCTTTGGCAGCTCGGACTCGATGGACTACCCAGTCAGCCTGCGCATGTGAGGCGAATATCCAGTTACTGCTGAGGAGGCATAGCTAACGCGACGCAGAATCAATCTCGAGGGAGATGAATCGCCTCATTTATATTCGACTTTATTAAAAAGGCCTGACCTCAGACACATTGGCTCTAATGCAAGGTGCGAATATCCCGTTAGATGAATTACTGTATGACGCACTATTCTGACTTGGACTCGCTTAGCCCGCATTCCGACCTCTATGTCACAGCTCAGGTATGGGCTGGCTCTAAGCCTCTGACGGTCCCGGTCCAAACATCCTACAAGGCTTTCCGAAACGAGAGGAGGTGCGATTTCGGGCATGTGACAGACCACTTGGCTAGGTGACTAACACGTCTTCAGATGGAACGAATGGCTTACAATACCGATACCCTACAAGTCTCTTCCCATCAACTCGTATCTAGCGATTACCATATGGGACTTGTCACCTACTGGTGGCAAGCAAGCCCAAGGCCATGCGATACCATTCGGTGGGACCACGCTGCCACTCTTCGACCAGGACAACCAGCTACAGAAGGGCAGGCAGAAGTGCCTTGTTCATCGACACAAGCAGGCCGACGGAAACGACAACACGACCACGCCTTCTAGTGTCGATAGAAGGAAAGGCGGCTTAAGAAAGGGCGAGAAGGTCGTTGTGGATAAGGAAGCAGAAGAGCTTGAGCGCATGGAGAGATTGTTCAAGAAACACGAGATGAACGAGATCCCAAGGGTTGAATGGCTGGATCAACTCGTTTTCCGTGGCACTGAGAAGCGTGGCTTGAAAGCAGCAAGGAACTCCATCAAGTCACATCAACGCCAGTCGACACTGGATACAGAAGCTGGGGGCGGCAAACACCAGAATGGCACGGCCGATACAGTGATTGAAGATCTACCGAATCCTGGACCGTCGAAGTTTACGCTGAACGTTGAATTGCCCCGTTTCGACTTCCCAGTTGTGTTTGCAGACCACGAGTATCCGCCGCCACCCGTCTCATCCTTTCAACATCTCTCGGCATCTCAGTCGAATATCATCATGAAACCTCCCCCCGAGGTATCGTATGGCCCGGGTATCAACGGTAATGAGCATGATGGAACGGGCCTAGGTGGCCGCATAGTCCGGATATATGACCCCGAAGTTGGCGCCAGAGATAACCCTGCGGAAAGTAAGCATAGACGCCTAGTCAGAAGCCAGCATCGCCATGGAATATTGGATAAAGACCTGAGACCTAACGCGAAGGTCCGTGATGAGTTGAATATGATAATGTCATACTCACCGACCCACACGTTGTCCCCTGAAGAAAAGGATCTCATATGGAAGTTTCGCTATCATTTGACGAAGGACAAGCGAGCCCTAACAAAGTTTGTCAAATCTGTCAACTGGCAGGATCAGAGCGAATCCAAGCAGGCTATCCAAGTCCTTGGTAAATGGACCGACATCGATGTAGACGATGCCTTAGAGTTGCTTGGACCTACCTTCGATAATCGGGCTGTAAGAGCTTACGCAGTTGATCGATTGAGAAAAGCCGACGACCATGAATTACTCCTATATTTGCTGCAGCTAGTGCAAGCCCTTAAGTTCGAGCATATTTCAACAGACTCCAACCAGGCTACTGTGCGGGCATCTTCACTGGCTAATTTTCTGATCTCGCGAGCTGTCGAAAATTTCACCCTTGGAAACTACTTTTACTGGTACCTTGGAGTGGAATACGACGATAAAAGCAACGACCAGGGAGAGGAAGTCCGTACTATGTACGCGAAAGTCCAATATGACTTCATGAAGGAACTGGAGGATCGTCCAGGGGGTCGGGAGACTAGGGCTACTATTAGAAGACAAGCCGAGCTCGTTGCGGTATTGTCCAAGATTTCCGCCGAGATCCAGGCCTCGAATGAGTCTGTGGCCCGCAAAGTCGAAAAGACTAAATCATTCTTAGCGGACCCTGGAAACGAGATCTTAAATATTGACCCTCCGATACCCATGCCATTAGACCCGTCAGTCATGGTCATTGGCGTTGTCCCGGAGGAGACTCGGGTCTTCAAGTCGTCACTGTCACCAATCATGGTGACATTCAAAACAATTTCCGGTAGCAAGTATCCCGTGATCTTTAAGACCGGCGATGACCTGCGTCAAGACCAATTGGTCATCCAGATTATTACTCTGATGGATCAACTACTCCAGAAAGAGAATCTGGATCTTAAGCTGTCGCCGTACAAGATCCTCGCGACCAGCACGACAGCCGGCGCTTCTCAGTTTATCCCCTCTCAGACGTTCGCCGCAATCTCTTACAAATACCGGAACAACCCAGCTCTTGCCTACCTCAAGCAGCACAACCCAGACGAGCGGGCATATCTAGGGGTACGCAAGGAGACGCTAGACACGTTCGTCAAGTCCTGTGCGGGCTACTGCGTGATCACGTATATTCTCGGTGTTGGGGATCGGCACCTGGACAACCTGCTTCTGGCACCGGACGGCCACTTCTTCCACGCCGACTTCGGGTTCATCCTCGGCCGGGACCCCAAGCCCTTCGCGCCGGCCGTCAAGCTCAGCAAGGAGATGGCCGACGCCATGGGCGGGTCCAACCCGCCGAGCGAGCACTACCTGCAGTTCAAGCAGTACTGCTTCCTCGCGTTCGCGGCGCTGCGCAAGTCGTCGAACCTGATCCTGAACCTGTTCAGCCTCATGGTCCACGCCAACATCCCGGATATCAAGATCGAGCCGGATAAGGCGGTCTTTAAGGTTAAGGAGCGCTTCCACTTGGAGCTGAACGAGGAGGATGCTATTAGGCACTTGGACGGCATCATGGAGGATAGTCTTAATGGTATTATGCCCGTCGTTATAGATCGGCTGCATGATTGGGTTCAGGCGTTTAGGCCTTAGAGGGAAGGAATGGGTATCACGGATAAATCGCATTGCTTGGATTGTCACATGTATGATGGCGAACGTATGTCTGGCTGGAGTTGAGTCCATTTTTTAAGCGGGATACTCGGTAGTGCAAACATGCAATCAACCCCAAGATCCGTAATAGTGTCTATGTGAAACATGAAGACGGAACGCCGCAGCTCTCTCTCTCTGCCTTATAAAAAAGAATTTCACCCTGCAGCGTACATACATACATACATACATACATACATACCCCATCCAGGGGTGCCAAGGAAGGTTAGGTAGGTTGTCGGTGACATCTGGAGGACCCTGCACACATAATAAGATCCTGTGGCTTGACAAAAATGTCCTATCAGCATGGAATGATTCCAGAAGCCATCATCAGCCACATCCATCACATGCTAAGACAGCTAGGTTCATGTGGTGGAGATTTTTTGACATTTCCACCCGTTTTTGGGGGTACTGTGGCGCCCCCTTTTTCTTTTTCCTACATATATCGCGAGACATATCTAGGTATGTAGCTTGGGGAAGAGAGACAGGGAGATTTTAAGTTTTGCCATAGGTACAATGTTAGGTAGCCTACGCACGACTAATAAATGTTGCTATATCTGCGGAATAGAGCACACTTATGCTCAAATTGTGCATTGAGGACGGGTCGTTGAATTACTCCGTATAATTCGGTAAAACCTATCGGTGAGGTTCTCAATCGACCTCTCGAAATGGCTGCTGGCACCAACATCTCTCGGTGTGGCACAATATACTAGAGTAGTATAATACGCACTCGACACCGACATGCAGGACGCCAGCCGATCTCAAGGGTCATGCATGATGCATTGCCGAAGCGTGTCTAGGCACTTGGTGTCTTCATACATACATAGCTTCTCTCCCCGTCGTAAACAGTAGTTAGAAACATCGTTAGGCAAGAACACATGTACGACGAACTATAAATCTTGTAGGTACGTAGATGTCATATTAGTGTGTGCTGAATTATTCGGGCTGAGACCTGCCCCTTTCACCCCAGTGATGTGTTGTCCAAATACAAACATAGTATATTCATTATATACAACTACGTAATGTTTGGCATTGATGATTGCAACATATATCACCAGGCAATAAATATATGTAGAGTCATATGAATCAGCTGATATGGTGGTTACCCGAACATCTAAACTGTATATACTTTGATGTCCCACCGTTGTGGTGGGGCCCTCGGTATAATTGAATCGGGATCAAGGACTGCAAGGCTGAAGCAGGCTATGTTGAGACGGGATGAAATACATGCTGCGTACGTATTAACTTGCGCCAACGCTATAATTGTATTCCTTGTCACGTAGATGATCAATCGTCAATATGCTGTACATGTAGCAGTTGTGGGAACACACTCTGACCTCGTCTAATAAAGTATGTAACCTAGTGCAAACACTTTGGACGGCCTAGTCACGATGAGAAAATTTCCCAGATAGGCCATAATGACCTTTCCCTGTTGGGAACTGATGTCCCCACCCTTTTTGTTTCTTGCTCGCAAGGGCAAACCTAAAATGCCCGTCATCCCATATGTAGGTACCGAGGTAGGTACCGTACCCGTCTGGACTGAAGTCGGGCTCACCATGAGAAATCCCAATATCAATTCGGGTCAGGCAAGGCGCTAACCTGTATCTCGACTCAAATCCGCCCGCAATCTGATGATCACAGTTACAAATTAGCTGGGCGGGCTAGGTCGGCTCGCTAGTGCCGGGTGTACTACGTAGTAATGTTTAACTGATCGTTCTAAGGAGTTATTAAGGGCGATAATTACATGGTACATTCACAATACATACATACGCAGTACATGCACACATACCTGGCATACATGAGTGAGAAGGTACTGCAAGTAGGTAAGGTTCCCAGCCACACATCTTTCCGGTCCCTGATCCTGCAGCCCGGGTCCTGGCCCTGGCTACCGTTAGCTTCTCATAGTAGGCAGGTACTGACTGTATTTCGTATGTATGTAGGTTGTATGAATGTACATACATATATACACATACATACATACACATCCACACCTACGCATACCTATTCTGTATGTACCTAGCAGCACCTAGGAGGTATACATAGGTTAGGTAGGCTGGTACCTAGGTAGGCTCCTGAGAGTGCTGGTGCTTGCTGCTTGCTACCTAGCTGGCCTGGCCTGGATTCTCATCTCTCTCTCCACATCCAAAAACAGAACATCCACGCGCCACCATTTCTAATTGCTCCTCTTGCTCTCATCATTCAACCAATCGCTCAGACCCTTTCGGTGCTCACTCTCTCTACGTGTTACTCACCTGTCGCTCAATTCATTGTACCTCTGTGTCCATCCAGATCCACCATCGTCTCCGAGTCGATCGATACCTAACGGGCACTGCACAATTCTTCTTCCCCTTGCAGCCCTGAGAGCGTCACGGTTCGTACCGTAAACCTTCCTGTTTATTATCTGTTACGCTAGATCTCTTCCTCTCCCCAGTTGCCTTCTGGTTTTTTTCCCTTTAAACTCTGCCTGACTTGATCTATGTAGCCCGTACGCTCCGACCGCCCTTTAACACCCAAAACAGTGATCTTTCCATCTGATCTGCTGCTTTGATCTGCTTTGTTCTGCGTATCGAATCCGATCTTCGTCATGCAAGCTCAACCTACGAGCAAGGGCGTCAAGCCGACTCCGGCCAAGCGCTTCGAGCTTCCCGTCCTGGAGTTCAAGTTTGGCTCGTTAACCGATGGAACCAATATCCCGCCGCCGCCGCCGTCGCCCAAGGAAGAGGTTCCCACGCCGCCCAAGACGCCAATTAAGGAGAATGTCGTCGTCGAGAAGAAGCAGCAGGAAGCAAATGGCACTGCCAATGGTCACGGTACTTCCCCCAAGCCCGGCATCCTCAGCACAACCAGTGTCGGCATCAAGCGCCCAGCTGAAGATGGTCCCGCATCACCTACGCTGTCGAGCCGTGGGAGCCTCAGACGCCTCCTCAGCAGAACACTACTGAACAACGCTTACGATGAACAAGGATCTATTAGTGGCCAAGGCGTGTCCAGACCCCCGAGCCGGACGGCGAGCACCATTGCGGAGGAGAGGAAGTCGAAGCGCTCCAGCGGCTGGTTCAGACGGTTACGGTCCCACGAGCACGATCACAGCAAGAGGCTCAGCCAGCAGTTTGAAGACGTGAAGAAGCCGGTTGGGCCGCCGCCCCCCATGATCCCGGAGCTCAGCGCCCTGGAGACGAAGGTCGATACCCATCTAGGCGACGACCTATTTAAGGAGATCAAATAGTTTTTCTCTCAGCTTGCCTGCCTACCTACCAATTCATAAAAGGATGGGCAGCCCCAGCCATGCGCATATTCCCCTCGGGTTGTCTTACCTCGGGTGTTCTCCCTACATTTTTGGAATACTAAGTTTGAATTTGCTGCCATAATTACCCCCACGGCAAGCTGTTATTTCGCTATTCACGCGACGATTTTTTCTCAAAGAGGGGGATTTGCTTTATGAAGCGTTTCGAGGGGTGGAGGATTAGATACCCGGCTCCTGAGCGAGCTCATTCATCGACATACTACGTCAAATTTTCTTTCAACAATTTTCCCTCCCACATTCATGTTCCGCTCCTATTATTATTTTTTTGGATTCCCACAGGCGATCATACTTGTGTGTATTACTGCAAAAGCATCTGGGACAGGCTCAATTCCTATACTGTATTTTCATCTCTCCGTTGTGTTCCTTTGGGTGTACATGGTTTACCCTGTTACTGTCTGTTCGTGGATGCGGAAGGTCAAGGCCAAGGTCAAGGTCGGACTCGGCCATCCGACAATATCTCTCGGGACCAGAACGATACATACTGGTTTGAGAACAAAAAAGACGAAGAGCCGGTACAATTGCACCTAGGAAGCAGCCGGGGAACGCAAGGAAAAAAGCATTGGGGCAATTTTAGCTTACGGTCAACATCGACGTTACGGGTCACGATAGCGAAGAGAATTCATATTTACCTTTGGTTGGAGTATCATCATCCTCATATCTCTACGAAATAGAGCGTTTCTTTGACGCGATGGGGAAAATCACTCTCCTGCATCATCATCATCGTCATCATCTCATCATCATCATCATCATCATCATCCAGCCAATCTTCCTGCCACACTAGGAGGTCCAAAGGGAATTGCTCTTAAGTCTATCTACCTGCTGCCTATCATCCTGTCTTGTAGTTAATTATCTGGGCCATTGCCGGCTTGCTTGCCCACGTCATGTAGTCTTTGCGAGTTGTCTGTCCCCCTACTCACTCACTCACTCACTCACTGTTCCGAGTACTTTGGTGTATAATAAGTGCCCGATTTCAAGAACAGCCATGGGAGAGGAGGGGGTGTCAAAGAGAGAGAGCTTAGGTATAACAAATTGCACACCAAAATTGTAGTTACAGTTACCTAGGTCTAGGTAGTTACTCTGAATTTTAAATAGGGGTCGCGTTAATCCTATCTCGTTAGTACCTACCTACCTGAGGTAGGCCCGCGGGCTCGAGCTGACATGGCTGACATGGCTGACATTGGATGGTAACATGGATTGGATTCATCTGAACAGGGTTGTGGTGTGCGCGCGATGTCCCTTCCACCTGCATCCCGGGTACCTATGTATCTCACAGGGGGGGTGCCGCGAAGGTAAATCCGAAAAGGAGCATTTTTTTTACCTTGCAGCTGCATCCGCTCCCACTGCAGGTGGCGGAACGGCCTTGGCATCCATCCATTGCGTAAGTGGGGGGTGTGTGGGGGTGTGTGTATGGTGTGGGCGCGCCACCGGTGGAATGGATGTGCTTTTTATTATCGCTGTGCCGATAAACGTCATCCAACAAGCCGACCTCCCAAAATTGAGAAGCTTCGAGCTCGGAGCTCGCACCACCCACCACCCATCACGATACACATATTCTCTTCTCCAAAGCACAGTTTCTTTGGACAAAGAATAGATAATATGGCCTTGATGCGACCGCTCCTCAAGACTTCAATTAGACCGAATTGCTACTCTAGAGCCGCCAAGGTGTCGTCGAGTCCGCTGGCTTCGGTACGCCATAAGTCTGGCCCGTATGGCTATACCCAGGCCAAATCTCTGGTGTTCAGCGAATATGGCGAGCCGAAGGATGTTCTGAAGTGTGTCTGTCCCATAACCCCTTAACCCCTTTTTGCCCACGATAAACCGGAATCAATTGATTAATTGCATCTGCAACCCTCACTATAACTAAGTCTCCCCTCGCAGGCTGCACACGCACTCCATCTCCCCCGACCTGCCCGCCTCCTCCCTCCTCCTGCGCACCCTCGCCGCCTCCATCAACCCCGCGGACGTGAACACGATCCAGGGGACCTACGGGGTCAAACCGACCTTCAGCCCACTAATCGGGACGACGGCGCCCTCCGTGATCCCCGGCAACGAGGGCGTGTTCGAGGTCCTCTCCTCCGCCTCCCCCGCCTCCCCATCCACCTCCTCTTCCCCTTCTGCTGCCAATATACAAAAAGGCGACTGGGTGATCCCCGCCAAAACCGGCTTCGGCACCTGGCGCACGCACGCGCTCGCCCCAGCCTCGACCGTGCTGAAGATCGAGAAGGACGGCCTGCGCCCCCTGCAAGCCGCCACCGTCGCCGTCAACCCGTGCTCGGCGTACCGCATGCTGCGCGCCTACGCCTCCCCGCCGCTCCGCGAAGGCGACTGGGTCCTCCAGAACGGCGCGAACTCGGGCGTCGGGCGCGCCGCCATCCAGCTCGCGGCGCTGTGGGGCTACCGCACCATCAACGTCGTGCGCGCGCGCGCGACCCCCGAGGCCACGGCGGCGCTGCGGGACGAATTGGTCTCCCTGGGCGCCACGCACGTGGTTACCGAGGAGGAGTTTCTGGCGCGCGGGTTCGGGGAGCAGGTTCGGGAGTGGATCCGTAAAGACGGCGGGGGAAGTGGAGGCGGGGAGGGGGTGAGGTTGGGGTTGAATTGCGTGGGCGGCAAGTCCGCGCAGGCCGTCGCGAAGAATCTGGGGCAGGGGGCGACGATGGTGACGTATGGGGGCATGGCGAGGCAGCCCGTTGCGCTGCCTACGGGGTTGTTGATCTTCAAGGATATCCGGTTCGTGGGGTTCTGGCTGAGCCGGTGGGCGGACGGCGACGCGGTTGAGAAGGCGCGCACGGTTAATGAGATACTGGGGTTGATGAGGGAGGGCAAGTTCAAGGATGTGCCGGTTGAACCGGTCGAGTGGAACTGGGAGACGGAGGAGGGGGCGTTGAGGCAGGCTGTTCAGGGGACCTTGGAGGGGTACAGGAGTGGGAAGGGGGTTTTTGTGTTTGGGGATACGTGATCGGCTTGGGACTTATGATGAAGAAGGGATATATTGTGCAGGACTCAGGTGGAGGAGGCATGGGTATCGTCTGTTGGTACATAATGTTGTAAATATGGCATATAAAATCGAAAAGGATCTCTTTTGACTACTATCAAATGAGTGATATTGTTCTCCTTATATTCGGTGCAGCAAGCTTCAATAGGGGAACATATCACACACAGATGACCAGTCTTCGTCTGACGGGCAAAAGATATATATCTGTGTTGCCTATTACTGAATGTAGTGGTGCACGTCTCCATATCTCCATTGCTAGTTCTCATGATTCAACACATAACTCCCGATGCTAAAAAAAGGACCACTCTGACCTCCCCGTTATCCCTACCCAAGGGACCTGGGAACTAGGACCTAGACTACGCATATAAAATCATGCTTTCTTTCTGCTCGTATCACCCGACAAGTCAGCTTTCGAATTCTGGCCTCCTCCCCTTTCCCCTCCTCTTCCTCCTTCTCTCTCCTTTTCCGGCGTGATGATAGGTCGGGACGAGTGCCGAAGGGGCATCTTCAAGGACTTGTTAGAGAATTCCGTGATGAGACGAGCGCGAGCACGGGCACGGGCCTTCTGCAGTCTACTCCTCTATTTCGACTCGGGCGTGGCGAACTGTTTGGTCCAGTCCTTGGCGGTCGCGATGGCCTTGCTCTCGTCCTCCTTCCAGCTCTTGGCGACGTCGGCCGCGAGGGGGTCGTCCGGGTTCGGGGCCCCGAGGAGGGCTTGGATCGAGAGGAGGATGGTGCGGATCTGCAGGGCCGGCGACCAGTTATCTGGTGGGAGGGAGCAAGAAGTGTTAGTAGGGTTGGGGCCTGGATATGTGTATTCCTTGTGTGTGTGTGTGTGTGTGTGTGTGTGTGTGTGTGTGTGTTTGTCTCTTCGGGGAGGGAGTCTTACTCTTCAGCACATCCAGGCAGATGCGACCTAGTTTGTCGACGTTGGGATGGTAGATCTTGGTGAGGAAACGGATCTTGGGCGGGACCATGGGGTAATCGTCCGTCAGAAACAGCTCCAGCTTGAAGACACCTCCTGTTGAGAAGAGGTTTGTCAGTAGGCGGTCGTGACATGAGTGGAGAGGCAATCAACGCACCCTCGTACGGTGATCCCGAAGGACCGTGGATCTCGACGTCGAAATATCTGAGATTGTCTTCATGGGGAACTGCGCTGATGCCAGGAACTCTAGCATGGGAAAGTTAGTCAGTCAGTCATGGGGTTCCGAAGCAAACGGTGCATAAATCATTAGACCGGACGGCGCTCTTACGGCTCGGTCATCAGGCGCTCCGTCTCCTTCACAATCCGCTTTGGTAACGCCATCTTGTTTGTCTCTCCTACTTCTCCGATCACAGCGTCAAGTGTGCAGAGACAATAAAATAAATAGAGGAACTCGGGTCCTTAAGATTCGGCTTCTGCGCTGCTGCAAGGCTGAGAATGAGCTTAATCGCTCCCGAGCACTAGGTATTCTCTACGGGAGATCTTAAGATAGAGGGACAGGTTGGGTTGCGGTCGCAAGCTCTCTCTCTCTCTCTCTCTCTCACTTGGTCACACTTGGTCAATAAGAAAGAAAGTCTTAATGTTTGGGCCTGTGTGTCGAAGTTTGGAAATTCTGAGACAGTGAATAAGGGGGCAACTGTCAGAAAGAGTGGTCAAGATAAATGATGATGAATCAACAGCTTTAAAATGCACGGCTGCGTGTGGTTTTTATACATATCAAGGTTGCAACCCCAACGTCAACTTTGGACTCAACTCGTAATCAAGAGCTGGCTGCTGATGCGATAAGGACGTGCGTGAGTTAGGTATGTGAGTATGTACAGTACTGTACATGTCTGCCCCTCGCTGAAGCGCCTGTCTCTTCGTCCCCCCGCCCCCTCATCAAGGTCCACTATTAGAACCTTGAAGGTTATGCATCGGGTGTAAGTATCTCCACGCCGAAGGTCTGCCATGGAGTACCTACATACATGTGGGTACCTAGGTACTTTACGCGTAGGTACTTGTGTACTTCCTATGAACATGTATTTTGTACTGAACCATTTAGCGTCCTTAGCGTTGTTAGCGTCACTAGCGTACATGTACATAACAATTTGAACAACATCAATTGAATTCCGTACCTAAGCTATGTAACATCGAACCTATAGACTCATCAGCTTCAATAGTAGACAATAGCCCGCCTACGGCATTCCTCCTTTATGCGCATAGCCATTTGTCGCGTAAGCTGCCTGCCAGACTTTGAGTTTCAGCAATGCCCCGGTGATATACTTAGTCCGCTCGAGTCTCAATAGACGGTATAGTAGGCAACTACCTTGATGACCTAGTATGGGCTACGGCGCCATGCGAGATCCATCGAGCCAGCCCGTGTTCTCAATAGCGAGGCTTCGCACTTCTTGTTGACTTGATAGGCAGCCATGCCTTCAACTTTAGACAAGACCCTGGACCCGTCCAAGAAGGGGAAGCCCATCAAGTCCGCTTACGATAGTGAATCTTTCGGTGTCGACGGGACAATCCATGTTGATGGTCTTGTGGGATCAGCTACCATATCGCCCTCTGGTCGCGATATAGCTCTAGCATCGTGGGTTGCCAGTACTTTAAATATCGGGTATCACGCTAATTATGTCTACAGCCCTGAAGGTCTTGCCATCATTGACCTTGATTCGTATAGTCCACCACGAAGACTTAGTAGCCATGGTAGCCCATGGCTGGTGGTCGATGTTCAGTGGTCACCTTTTGCAGCGCGTGATTATTGGGTGGCCTCCACAGCTAATCACCGCTGCCTCGTTTGGAACCTGAATTTGAGAGAAGACTCTCCCACTGGAGCCATTGAGCATTCTCTGCAGGGCCATAGTAGAGCCATTACGGACATCAACTTCTCGGCCCATCATCCCGACTTTCTGGCTACATGTGCAGTGGACGGATACGTGCATAGCTGGGATCTACGAAAACCAAGACAGCCTGTTCTGACTTTCTGTGACTGGTTCGCCGGGGCCACGCAAGTTAAGTACAGCCGTCGGGACCCTCACGTTCTTGCTTCCTCACATGACAGATGGCTACATATTTGGGATGAACGGAAGCCTTCCATTCCACTGAAGTCTATCAGCGCACATACCTCCAAGATCTATGGTATCGATTGGAGCCGCACCAGGTCATCCAGCATCGTCACCTGCTCTTTGGACAAGACCATCAAATTTTGGGACTATGCTGTCTCCGATGAGCCGGAAAAGATCATCCGAACGGAGTTCCCTGTTTGGCGTGCCCGCCATACTCCTTTCGGATGGGGTCTGCTTGCTATGCCTCAAAATGACCCCGGTAATCTCTATCTGTATGACATTCGCAATAGCCAAGGGGACCCTAGTGCCGTGGATCCGGTCACGATGACCTTTCCTGGCCCGGCGAACTACAAAGTAAAGGAGTTCTTATGGAGAAGTCGTGGAACCGTCACTGACGAAAGAGTCGATAATCGAGAGTTCCAGCTCGTATCATGGGGTGAAGACAATTTGTTGCGTCTTCACAGAGTAGACCCGCAGGTATTAGAGTCTATCGGTCATGTCAAGGGCGGCCCGGCCCGTGATATCAACATCACGAGAAAAGGGGCTGCGTATAAGACTTATAGAGCTATCGAAGACCATGCGAATAGGGAGAAGAGGTCAGCCACGATGAGTGACCCTCGTCCTAGCAGTGGAGGCCAGCACAGACGTAGTGCTCTCACTCTAGGTATGCAAGCCATCTCACCACATTACTCTCGCTCTGGCAATGGGCCTCCAGCATGGAAGGGGCCATCAATGAAGGCAAAAACTGCTACGGGGAGGGGCACCGACTGGGGTCTGGATCAGCTTGGCTGGATGAAAGGGATCACGATGGCCAAGAAACGGCCGGCTCACCCCGGAACACCACGGAGAACGGAATCCAAGGACACTCCGATAATTGGGCCTAACTTCCACGACGAGCAATGGGGCGAGCCGGAAACACTACAAGAAGAGATAATTCGTGTCAATCGCCAGTTACCAAACGTGCATTGGGACAATGTCGACATGGATGCGCTGACTCTCAAGGCCTCCCTCCAAGGCCCGTGGGGCGCAGATGGGGAAACCATTTACATCAAAGTCGAAGTCGACATTCCCGCTAAATATCCCAAGTCAAGAGCGCCGAAGTTTTTTGTCGAGAAAACAGCCTTAATGGCGGATCAGACGCATAAAAAGCTCGACCGAGAAATCCAGCGTTTGGTGAGTCAGTTTTCCGGGAGGCGAGAGAACTGTCTTGAGGTGGCTTTCAGCTATCTTCTTGGGGAAGTGGATCTTGCTAGTAGTGATTCCCTTTTCAAAAACGTCAAAGATCTAGATGATGGTCTTGGGGGGCTTGCTGATGAGAGTTCGAGCGAGGAAGAGGACAATGACATCCCTGCAGGAGGTTCGGCGACTATGTCGCAAGAACTGACCGCAAGCACGGAGTTAGATTCCACCCTTGCGCCGACGCACCGGCCGTCCTTATTACCGTTGCCACGACTGTGTGGCTGTCGTTTCTCGAACGACGGGCGGCTAGTCTGCTTCTTCCCTACTAAAGAAGAAAAGGCTCGGGGCCTGCTGTTCACTCCCGCCGATTCCTACAGGGAACGATCTAAGGGCGAACCTACCTTTGCAGGTTTCGGCAGACTTCAGCAGGACTCAACGCCCCCGAGAAACAGGTATGACGATGCTTCTGTGACAGACGACCAGTCCGATTCGGACGGGACAGAAGAATCCTCTAGCTCTAGTGATTCCGAAACAACTTACCTGAACAAGGTCAACATGTGGTACCTGCCAGGCCGGCGGTTCAGGAAGACATTCAGCGGTAGTTACTCTATGCACTCCAGTGGTGGAGGGACGGGTATTGGAACGGGAACAGGTACCGGCACCAGCAGGCGACGTCTTTTCAAGCCGAAAAATATTATTTCCATCTATAACCTTTCCAATGACCTACCCTCGAAGCGCGAGTTCGCCCGTGAATACATTATTTTCGGCGACGGTCCTCAGGTTTGCGAACACAACGCAGCTGTAGCACATAAATACGGGCGTTATGATCTGGCGGACGTTTGGAAGTACGCAGCCCTCCTGCTTCGAAACGACATTCCTCTTGAGCTTTTAGGGCATGACAAGAGTGCGGAATCGATATTAGTCATCGCGAAGGACGCAGTCACGCGTTTTGCCCACCATCAAACGGCTTTCAGCGACCCGGATGCCGTTCCACTAAGTGGCCGCGTAAAATGGGGGCAGCACCCCCTTGCGAAGGATCTCATCAATGATCTTCTAGTCTATTACGAGAAGATTGCCGACACACAGATGCTTGCTATGCTGTCGTGTATATTCAGCGAGTCATCGACTGAGGATAGCGTTGCCTATGCGGAATCGCATCTTACTCAGCCAGAAACGCCGCTCCCTATGAAGGCACCGTCGTTCTCGCTAGAGTACTTTCCCACAGACACGCCTCATTGGCATTTTAACAACCATGGCTACCACAGGAGCCAGATTAACTCTGCCATCTCTACCCCTAAGACGTTACACACCCCAATTAACATTGTCGGTTCGTACGGATCTGAGGACATAACGTGGGGCGGTGACCCCAGTGACCCCAAGTCTAACTCCTATTCCTGTGGCGAGACGCCCCCAACAGCGACTCCACGAGATCACCTTACAGATGGCGATCCGGCGCAGAGCCTGGCCACGTCACCTGATAATAGAATATTGAGTCGTACCAATACCGCTTTAACAAGCTTAGCCAGCTTCCCTCGGGCTTTCGCAAGCGCTGCGTCGTCGTCTCCTCCCGGTCGCAAACGTCCCAGTCCAGGAGACACATTCCTGGCTAACCTCGCTCCAACTAATATCACGTGGGGAGGCTCAACTATTCTAGGCCCAACATCTGAACCACCCCCCACTGCCCGGACCTCCTATTCTGACGATGATGCTCGAACTGAAGACGCTTTCCACCTTGTGTGTTATGGAATATCTACCGAGATAGAAGATCAGACCATATTTGACGACGACGGCTGGCTATCCGTACCCTTCCTTGAGCCCTCCCGCAGCGCTGTATACGCCAGTTATCGCCATGCATATGCAGAAATGTTGCAGATGTGGGACCAACCCTTAGCCCGCCTCGAGATCTTGAAGTTCAACGTCCTCAAAGAGGATCCGCACGGCCATCATTCCTCTTCTTTCGCGAGCTCCGGAGCTACCAGTTTCCAGTACCACGACACGGACAATCTGAGCCACACCACCTCTCAATCGCCGCACCAGGGAATCCACTCCCCTATCGTCCTGGGGAAGAAGGAAATGCTGCAATCCCTCGTCGCGTCCGGCCGCGGCATCGACGTCATCGGCCTGTGCCGCGTGCACGAGACGCACCTGGACCCCGTGCGGTCCACGACCTCCACCGCCACCTCCTCGGCCACAGCCACTGTTCCCACCACTGCTACCGGGACCGGCACTTCTAACGCCGCCACCACCACCACGGCGACCGCGACCGTCGGCGGCGCCGTGGGCACGTGCGACCGGTGCCGGCGCACGCAGACGCAGCTGCACTGCGTGTTCTGCCACGAGCCGATCGACGCTCTGTACCCGCCGTGCCTGGCGTGCGGGTGCGCGAGCCACGAGGCGTGCGTGGCCGAGTGGCACGCCGCGGGCGAGCTGGGCGAGTGCCCCGCCGGCGACGAGTGCGACTGCGTCGCCGACGCCAGCAGCGGCCAGGTCGAGACGTGGGCCGCCATGATGGGCGCCCTGCGCCAGGGCAAGACGCGCAAGGCCTCCCTGGACCTGGACCTGGAGCTAGAGCAGGAGCAGGGCCAACTGGGGGAGAAGCTACTGCAGCGGGGTCCCGCTAAGCGCGGCTCCATCGACAAGTACGATTGGGAGAACGTCGCGGGCGGCGCGCATCTGCCGGCTGCCGACGGCCAGGGTAAGCCGCTGCTGGGGGTGGCGGATCTGCCGCAGAATCCCGTGTCGGCTGCTAGGCGCAGCCTCGGGAATAGCCTCGGGAACAGCTTCGGTGATAGGCTGAGGAAGTCCGCGAGCAATTGGGGGAGCTCGACGTCTTTGAGGACTAGGAAATCTGCTGCCGGTGGTGGGAATGGGGCCTCGTCGAGTCTGGGGAGGCGGTGAATCTTGAGGTGTTATGTGAGGTGTGAGGCTTGGAGTGAGGCTTAGGGTGAGGAGGGAAACTGTTTGTATAAGTGTAATGTATTATAACTACTATCCTATGTATGTATGTATGCATGATCTGGGCGTTACGACGGATATGATATCCGCTTTGCGGTGGATGTATGTATAGCTCAGGTATGATGGTATTTGTTGGAATACTGAGAATGCTTGGAGTTCTACAATTCGTCGCAAGATTGGTGTTCTGAATGTTCATATATTTATTGTCTATATCTGTGCATGAGTAGACAGGTTGTCTACTTTTGGCCGGTCACGATAGGTAAGAGGAGAAAGATCAAGATTACGAGATCAGTAAATACATCGTCAAACTCCGTAAACGCAAACGCAAACGCAAGCCCACCATTTTAATACTTTCCATCCCTCACGCCAGTTAACCGATTGACATAGTACACGAGAAAAAAGATCCGACCATCCCTTCCCTACCCACCTCATACTTACTATCCTCCCTATATGTAGGTAATTAGCTAGCAACACCATCCCCATCGCGTTCTCTCTATCTCTCTCTGAGCTGAGCTAGACCTCCACCACCCTAACTCCCAGGTGCGGGCCAGCATTACTGTCCCTCCATTTAGGACTCGTCGGCATGGCAATTGCACATCTGCATACACCGCGACGTCGGGTCAGCATGGCAGTTGACGCTGCCGGAGGAGCAGAAGCAGAGGTCGCCGCAGAGGCTCTGCAGCCCAGCGCTGCAGCTGATTGCGTAGTGCGTGGGCGTCGCCGTTGGCACGTCCGTGGTAGTTGTTGTGTTGGTGGCATATAACACTAGACCCAAGGCCTGGGTTGAGCCTGCGATGAGGAGGGTGATGTTGAGAAGCTGTACGGACTTAGTCTCGTCTGGCCCCCCACAAAGAGAAGAGATACTGGGGTTTCCACGCTATTTACCTTCATTTTTCTTATTGCCTTTTTCGTTCACGGAAGTATAGAAATCGGAATATGGGTTTGTGTAGATCAACTTTCTTGTATTTTGTATGTTGTCAGTAGATGGATCTACTGCGCAAGGATTAAGGAGAGGTTGTTTTAGTATATGAACTAGAGAGTGTTTGCTCGTTTGCACAGCTCTTGCCTATTAGATACTCCGGATCGAAACTCAAGATAACCTTTTTTCACATGTTTCGTTAATCGGTGAAGTTTTAAGTAGGTGGTACTACACGGCGTTTATCCCAAATGAGGAAGTGCCTATAATTAATGGGACCGAGTTTTGGTATATTCAGTTTACCCGGGGGAGATCGCAACGTTGATATTTCGCAAATACGACGTGTTTCACTGCCCCCGTAGAACCCGCCAACTCAATTCGCGACATGGGAACATTTCTAGGATTTGTGCCACCAATATATCGTGAAGGATTGCGGCGAGCAATATATATATGAGACAGGAGGAGCCGACGGGAGCCCGACTAAGCAAGACATATAATATGTAAGCTTATAGTAAATTATACGCCTATGGCCGTAGTCGTGCAACGGCATCTTCATCGGATCACCAAGCGGCCGCCGACATCAGACCCCGGGGTGGTACAGGAGGGAAAGGGGCCGGTGAGAATGACGTTTGGATGATCGACACCGCTTTAGGCAATTGCCAGGAACCGGCGCCTGATAGGTGGCCTGTTTGGAGGTGCACACGATCCCGGTCTGCCATTTCGCCAATCGTACTGTGTATCTGCATGCCCGGGGAGGAATCCCATATGTTAAGATTCAGTATTGGGAAGTTTATCCAGCGTGTCGGACGATGCGGATAAAATACGTGAGTTGGGTAAACCCGAAGATTACCAACTCCAAGTTTTTCAGAGTATACTGGTTGAACATGATTTCGTACATTTATATAGCATGATTGTTAGAATACGAGGGTTGAGCGGCCCACATGCTATGTTTTATACTATTCATCCTCCATGAACTCTTAGATACACTTAGACTTTACAACAATCAACTGGTATTTATCCTAATATTTGACATGAATATTCATTTTCAGAAATAATCCCTTAGCTTATATATATATATACCACCATATTGTATCAAACTAATCGCAATTTATCCCTAATTCTATTCATGTTTACTTGTCGCAGGATTGATAGGTGTTCCCGACTGTTGTCAGTCCTCCCTATCACGGCGAACACATTGATTTGTGTTTTTTTTTTAAACCCATACGCTTTGCTCGACTAGTTCCGGATCAAGGACATAGATGGCACTCTAAGAAACTAGAATAAACGGAGCCCAAGGTACATCAAAATTACAAGGTGATTCCTTAGGCGCGATCTTTGCTTAAGGCCTTAACAAGTTCTAGAGCTTAAGTTCAACTCCAATTTTTATAGTTCTCCAACTTGCAAGACTTCATTCCCAAACGGTGCATTCCTGTAAGTGGCCTGAAATGTGTATATGATAGTTAATATCTCTACTAGTCTCATGATACTTTCACCGATTTTTAAATATTAAAGAAGATCGCACATAGCTTGTAAATATGCCACAATTGAGCTTTATTGATTATGAGATTGCGTGGTATTAATATAGATAGGTGAGTTAGATCAGATTTTATATATACTTGTAAGGGGTTTATAACATTATGCATAAAACATGAGTTACATAATCAGTAATAATATCTATACAGCAAAGTTTATATTATACGTGTTATCTAGGTATCACTTCCAGTGGCCTGATTCATTCGTTTTATTATAGATTCTCTTTTCATAGAGAACTTAGGTTTCGCTGTCTCGGACATACTTGCTATGGCTAATTCGCCTCGTCACGCCCAAGGGCGTTGCGCTTTAATTAGTAAAAAGCCCATGTAATATAAAAAATTCCGATGTACATCCGCTACCACCTAAAATATTAATAGACAAATGTAGATTCGTTAGGCGTATATCTTTTTGTTTTAAATATGTGACAGTGCGTAGCAAGAGTACTTCAACTTATCTAATAAATTATACTGAAAGCCAAGTCACTTTTATACTCCACTGATATACATCGGAATTTTTGTATTACTAGGGTCTTTTACTAGTTAAAGCGCAACGCCCTAGGGGCGTGTCGAGGCGAATTAGCCATAGCAAGTATCGGACTTGCTTATACTAATGCAAGACTATAGATCATGAAGTAAACGGGGGGTCCAACTGAGATGACCATCTGAGCGAATTGGCAATAAAAAAGAGTTCCATCGATTTTTTAACATTGAGATAATAGGAATCTAGTGTTAAGCTTCTACTGCCCGTTTGGGTACTATTACCTATTGTAGGAAACTCCCTACATACTTTATAATCGCCAACTGCATATGTGAGGAGTTAATTGACCCGCAACTACGCCGCCCTCCCCCAACAACCGACTCAGCCCTTGTTAATCTAATGCAGAGTGTGCTGTTCTGCTTACACCAGCACCTTCTGAACCGTAACCAGTACGTAAGGGGCGTAGTCTTCCTCTCAAACTCTTATCATGCATTGATAATCCGAATGGTTATCATCAGAGGCTTTAATACGCATATGAGGTTCTAACTATTGTTCATCTACGTAAATATAATAGGTCAAGATCCAAAGCGAGCCGGTGTCCTAAATCACGATTCCTAACTACTTCTAACCCCGCTTTGAAACCCGATAAACCATGGCTTCGATTGTAGCTCGCAGCGACTTCATTAAGACCGCCGACGGCGTTCGCCTTAGCTATAGCCAACATGGACCTTCCTCTGGCCCCAAGTTGCTATTTATACCAGGCTGGTGTCAAACCGGGTTACAGTTCAAGAAGCAAGTAGAATACTTTAAAAAGAACTTCCTCGTCACCACCTACGACCACCGTGGCCATGGCGACTCGGATAAACCGGCTTACGGATACCGCATAGCTCGCCTTGCTGCAGACTTGGACGCTCTGTTGACACAGCTTGACTTGCGCGACGTCACGCTTCTGGGACATTCAATGGGGGCGTCCGTGACATGGGCGCACTGGGATCTCTTCCCCCACGACCGGATCTCCAAGATTGTCGTTATAGACCAATCTCCGGTGATGATAGCCAACCCCGCATGGTTGCCGGAGCAAGCCACGAGCTATGCCGCCCTCTTCGCACCCGAAGCGGTGTGGGCCTTCGCCAACGCTCTGAGTGGTCCAGACGGGAAGGCCACCTACGAGGGACTGGCGAAGCAATTTTTTTCGCCTGATATAGCCCAGGCGGACTTGGAGTGGGCTCTGGAGCAGAATTTTAAGATTCCGCTGGAGCACGCGGCTACGCTGTTTATCAACCATGCGACTATTGACTGGCGGGATGTTCTACCCAGAATCAATGTGCCCACACTGGTGGTTGCAGGAAAGATTAGTTTGGCCCACTATCAAGGAATTGAATGGGTTGCGTCCCAGATACCCGGGTCTCAACTCGAGACGTTTGAGAAGGAAGAGGGTGGAAGCCATTGCATGTTCTGGGAAAACCCCGAGAAGTTTAACCGATTAGTTGAAGGGTTTCTATCTAGCTGAAGAACGGACGCAGTAATTGACATCAGTCATTCGGTTAGAGGCGGCTGATATTTAACTCGTTATTTAGTCTCGTTAATAAAAGCGGCGTCTTCTGCGAAATTCTCGTTGAAATGCTGGTTCTCACAAAAAGATCCCCTTTGGAAACCTAATGGTTTTGTTGCTGTAAGGCTCAATGATCTTCAAGCGACGGGTTGACAAATTCTTAATGCATATGTTGCGTAAGCAACAGTTCGGTGCCCGACATGCATTCAGAAGAAGGAAGGGGGATGTCCGTTCAAGATAACATGTAAGGCTCGATGACAAGGCTTTCTTACGCGTGAGCTACGCCACGTCACGAGCTAAGGATCTCAAAGACAGCCAACGCTCACTAGAGCAGTGCCGTCGAAGAATCTGGAATCAGTACTTACAATTTATGCAGCGTATATAGTAATTCAGCACCTTCTTTCTTTCTATGCCGCATAGTTCCAGAGCAACGGAGTCTTGTTGTGTATCCGGACAACCCCAAGGCCAGTAGTTTATATTAACTGTTATATCACATCGGGGAATTGTGGCTTTGTCTATATATGCACATCTTATATGGCATATAGATCATCTTCATCAGATTTAGGAGGATTCTGTGTCATGAAATGAACACAGGCATTTGTAGCTTACTGATTACGTCTATCATGTTATAGCTAAGACTAACGTGGTATGTAATGAATAACGAGTCGTCCGAGTGTCATGGACAGCTCTAGCCTAGTTCGGAGTAGCTACCTTTACATTCCTCCGTAATCCTATTCTTCATCGGGTATCAATAGTGACCTACCAGCTACCTACAACACCAGCCCTATCTTCGTCATGAGATGCAAATTTGTCATAAGTAGGTATAGCCACAATCTTTTCTCTCACTCCTGTATCTAGTTGATAGTCCCACAAAGTCCGCCTTCCTTTCTAGCGGTCAGCTTCGTTGGAATATATATAAATCTTACTATATCCAAAATTTTCACTCAGTTTTGAACTAGATAAATCGTTTAGAAGATATCTATTCATCCATCTCATCTTTCATATACATAAGAGGATTTCAATGCTGCTAGTTCTGGTTCCTTGAAAATGGCCTTTAAGGTAGAACAAGCGAAAATCCTAGCAGAGAGCATCGAATCTGTCATCAACAATCCACATATACATTCTCACCTGCAGGATGAATCTGTTCGCCGCAGGTTGCGAGAAGCCGGACGGAAACTGTCCCATTTAATGGAGGCGCCCCAAGACACCATCCACAGAATCATCAAAACAGTATGATATGTTTCCCTAAAATAATACAAACTTTTACTCAGTGTCCATAAGCTTTTGGTATGTAGCTAACAGGTGTATAGCCACTGCAGCTTCCTCTTGTCCGCATTGGCATCGACACACGGCTCTTCGAGATCTTAGCCGAAGGCAATGGACGGACTTTCACTAACATGGAGCTTGCACGGGAAACCCGTGTTGATCCAGTGCTTATGAGTGCGTATGGAGGTGATTATATTGTAATTCGTATCCGTGACTAAGTGGAGTTAGAGAGGCTATTACGGTACTATCAGTCACACGAGATGATCTCGCAGTCCGACGATGACGATTATTGTTCCAACCATATCACAAAAGCTCTAAGCTCCATCGGCGGTCGAGCTGGGGTGAACCATTTGTAGGTTCCAAAGCTAGGATTTTCACAAATCATCACCCTAATATTGTGATGGACAGCTTTGAGACGATGACCCCAGTATTCATGGCATTTCCTCAATATCTTCGCGAGACTGGATATATCAACCCTACCGATCCAAGCTACACCGCTTGGAACGTCGGAAAGCATACCGACATAGCTCCATTCCGCTGGTTCCAAAGTCACCCTAAAAACTCCGAATATTTCCTCAAGTGGATGGCCGCTCAACGCGGTGGCCTGCCAATATTCCTAGATGTGATAGATTTCCAGCAAGAGCTAGGCCAGGGAACAACCGACTCGACTATTCTTTTTGTAGATGTTGGTGGCGCCAAAGGCCACCAAAGTATTGCGCTTAGACAAAGATTTCCTGTCCTTCCTGGCCGTGTAGTTCTTCAAGAGCTAGACTACGTTATCGATCAAATAAAGAAGAACCCATTACCTGGTATCGATACCATCGAAACACAAGTCTACAACTTCTTCACCCCACAGCCCATCAAAGGTATGTTAGCAAATGTCTCCGTGTTCGTAAATTCCTAACCATGTTTCAGGTGCTCGCGCGTATTATCTCCGCAATGTCCTCCATGACTGGCCGGACGACAAGTGCAAAGAGATCCTTCAGAATATCAAGGTTGGCATGACTGAGGACTCGGTGCTTTTGATCGATGAGATGGTCCTTCCGGAACGTGGGACTCCATCAATGGCGACACAGTTAGATATGACAATGTGTACCACCTTAGCTGCTATGGAGCGATCCGAAGTGCAGTGGAGGTCCCTACTGAATAATGCTGGGTTTAAGATCTTAAAAATCTGGAAGTACACAGAAGAATGCTCAGATTGTGTGCTGGTTGCGACTCCGAAATAGTTCACTCTAGATTGATGTTGTTCAGATCGCAGCCAACATTCGTGGCAGGATTGGAGAGAAACATGTTGAGACGCTGGACTGCGATGAAACTTAGATGGGAAAAGATGTTATAGCGATGAAAGAACATATGAGCTCGAATGGAGGGGATAGCAAGTATGGTTCGTATATCAACATATATGCCAGTAAGATCAATTTTCTAGATATATTCAACATATATACATGCCATTCGCTGTTCACTACAGTTTTCTATAGTGTGTGAAGCGTTTTTATGCCATATAAAATGAAGGGCTCAAGGATTGCTTCAAATCTAATCTATCTGCATATTTCAACTAGAATAAACCTTAACATGATAATTATCAATTGAGCTTTCGTTAGGACCATTACATTAGGTCTTGAAATGCATTTAATGAACCACATACTATATAACGTGACATGAGTGGAAAAATCGCTTTAAAGACTAATTAGACCACACATTAGATAAATAACCTACTGGCTAGAGGCAAATAACGTAGACTAAAATGGATATTAAAGATAGCCCTGCTTTTACTTAAACCAACATATATAATTATACAAGTTGATCAGGAGATCGATCAACCAAATTAGTTGTAATAGACATTTAAATATATAATCACAACCAAGATTACCCATGCGGTTCTACAGCAAGACCCAATAGGCCTCGATCCAATTAGTGTATTCAATACGAGTCACGGAAATCTAGTTTAAAATTTGAAAGATATATCAACTGTTTATCGTAGATAATTGGTTAGCCATTTTCAGAATTCGTGTAAAATGTCTCGTTGCTTTTTAAGCACGGATTTAAGAAATAAATATGTTATTTACTAAGGTAATATAGATAGTCTTACCGTCTATCTATGTATGCCAAAAATACTGTGGAATTGCACACAGTTTTGGTGCTATAAATGGGGACGGAATCTGTTGAAATAGATGTAGGTAGGAAATTATCATCACTAGAGTCTAGAGGGAAGGCTCCTACATAGAAGACAATACGGCTTGTGGCGCGTCCTAGCTATCTGAACTATTAGTCACTTATCACTGTAGTTCAGCAAAATCGTCAAGCACTTGCTCGTCAAGCACTTGCTCCTGGGTAGGGGGCGCAAAAAATCCCACATCGCAACGCCATTCCCAGTTGTCTTCGCCATGGAATTCACCAGTCAAATCAAATCCAAGCTTAGCCCGGTAGAGGAAGAGCTGAAACCACTGGGTATCACTCTCAAGCGCTTTCTCCGTATACTCTGCACTGGTTTTCTGTGCCAAATATAGCAGGCGTTGCGACGCGTCAGGGTCTCCGGAAGCGTGACGAATTCGCCATTCCTGGATCATTGCAAACCATCCGGGATGAAATTCAACCCTCCTGTGACCCCACGACTTTGTTGGAGGGTCGGGAAATTGGCCTTTTCCGTGGACTCGGATACAGGCAGCCAATACACCGGCAAGTATTGGAATTCGCTGGTTTCCGTCTAGCAGGTAGGGGCGAATTGGTAGATCCTTGACTTCATTCGTAACCCAAGTGTATATCCGTCCCCAAAACAAGGCGATATGATCCTCGACCTTCCAATCGTCTTTGGTGCTCATGTTGGCTTCTAGATACTGGAGGTGGTAGCGTTCGAGGGGATTATTTGTGAAGAGACTTACCGCTGTTTCCCACTCCTTCATCTTAATGCAACGGCGATACGGCATTCGAGCTGGGGGTGTCGCATTTCGAGTGTCAGGAATCTTTAGCCATATATCTCTCTCAAACTCTAAAAAGGCGAGTTGCACCATAGGCGAATCGACAAATTGGACAAGGGCCGCCGTGTCGACTTCAGGCATCCATGATGCGAGAGCTAAACCAGTAGATATCATTGGCGTGGTCCAGGCTTCGAATCGTGCCTTTTGCTCCTCAGTTAACTGCAGGTTTGCCATTTTTTCTTATGCGATTAGTGTTGCTGTGACAAGTATTGTGGAAGGTACTGGTCAATGTTAATTTGAATGAATGAGTATTGGTATTTCCTACGGTGATGGAGATTTTCCCCTTAAATATTGCAGTTCCGTCTCTGCTATTGACAAACAAGAACAATGAGCTTGAACTACTTCGTGGAAACAACTCCTTGTTATGGATCACCGAATAATGATATTATTTAGAAACTAAGAGGCGAATAAAGGACTTGGTAACTATGGCTGACAAGGTGACTTGTATGATAATAAGATAAGCATATTGGGGCGTTCCAAACATTGAATGATGAACAAAAGAGAAGTCACTATTGATCCAAAGTGACAAAATTTCATAGGTTTATAATCAATGTTTAGAAATATCTCTTATTCGGAACGCAACGAGGTTGTGTAACTATGAAACAATAAATTCTATAACCCATATAGACTGAACGTGCCTACATGTTTAATACTTACTGATTTGATACAGCTATTCCCTTATCTTATTTTTCATGTCTCCTACTGAGTCTCATCATTACTTATACCATAGATGACTTCTAATTATCTGTAGAAACGAATGCCGCAAACTCCAGTCATAGTTCATGTTAACAATATAGTATTCGAATGAGAGAGGAAAGCATATCATATTTAGCAAGTGAGTGAATCATAAACCCCCAACTTCGAATTGAATGGGCTGAACAAAGATAACAAATTGAACAGCAAGTTAGGTATTTCATTTGAACGAGTCTCTAGTTAGTAAGCAGGTGTGGTCAATAGCAAGATGCCTACAATCCTACACTATCATTGACTCTAGCTACGTATTCGGATAGGTAATTCATTCTTTGCAGCTCTAGTGCACAGCCCAGACAAGGATTTTGTATCGATAATTACATATATATATAACTGGCTGTCTTTACGCATGAAATGAGGAGTTATCTAGAGTTGATAGAAAGGCCCACCAAACATCCCAGGGCTTCACCACAAATGTACAAAGAATATCGTACATAGAGCCGCAAACAATCAAATATGTAAATTCTTGGTACCTATTCAGATGTACCTACCCCTAAGTCCGTATGCTGACTCTCGGGGCGCGGACCCATAACTGTCCGATGGATGATGACTAAATAGTAAAACCTGCCGAGCTCCAATGATAAACCATATGTTGTAAAACCTAAGACGTAAGCTGTCTAGGTTACCTGGGGAGCGAACCATGACGCGATGACGAGGAAACATTCGAAATAATCCATTAGGTGAGGAGAAAAGGGGTGCATCTCTAAGGCTGGGTATTTCCCAATTGCTATAATTTCCGTTCCAGCTTTATTACATTTCAGAGGTTGCCTCTGAATCTGAATCACGCCAGTGATCACCACACTTTCTCCATACGGCCTTGACGTCAGTAGCCGTCAGTGGCCTCTTTCGTGGCACAGCAGAGCCTCCTTTGCATAGGCCATTCTGCCTTTCCGCGTCTTCCGCTTCCTTTGCCTTGTCCCAAGGACATTTATAGTCGATCTCCCAAGTGGCTCTCAAGACGACAACAGTCATTCCAATATGAGATATATCAATATCCTGCCCCTCGTGGCCACAGCCACAAGCGTGGTTATTCCTGATGAGACCACCGCTCATAAACTCATTCTCGAAACTGAGCAGGAGGCAAATGGCCTGTCTTCATTGTTGGACAAATTGCCGAACCTAGACGAGCTCCGCTCATCGGCCGAAGACATTTTGGATGGAGCCGTCAAAGCCTTCGAGTACCATATTAGCAATCCAAGCGAGCTGCCGGAGACGGAATGGGACACCATTAAACCAGTATTGGACAACTTCCTGTCACCATCGGACTACACGAATAAACCGTACGTTGACGGCCACGGGCACAACCAAGGAAGCACAAACCTGACCGTGTACGAGTCAATCAAGGCGTCTAACTTCACCAAGAAGTTCGCGGCACTGATCGATGACTATCCAGACATTATCGAGAAGCTGAATAGCACCTCGGCCAATGTGACGGCCTTCGTGCCCACGGACCGCGCCTTCGACAAAATCCCCGACCACCATAAGGACCACAAGCCGTCGCGTGAGATCGTAGAGAAGATCCTCCAGTATCACATCTTACCGGGATCCTATCCCGCCGGGCGTGTGCTCGCCCACCACACGCTGCCTACGGCCTTGGAGGAGGAAGACCTCGGCGGACGGGCGCAGCGGCTGCGCATCAGAATAGGCTTCTTCGGTATCTGGCTGAACTTCTACAGCAAATTGATTCCGGTGAATCTGGTACGTAGCGATCTCGATGCTTCACTGTCGCTCCATTCCCCAAATACGTGTCACTAATACACATTCGTCCGCAGCATACCAAGAACGGCATCGCCCATGCCGTAGACAGTATTCTAGTGCCGCCGCCACCAGCCGAGAAGTTGATCTCGCTCTTCCCATCGAAGTTCTCCACGCTTGAGCTCGCGGCCGAGAAGACGGGGTTTGCCCACCACCACCGACATAACGCAGAGAAACTAACTGGGCTGACTTTCTTCGCGCCGACGAACTTCGCCTTCAAGAAACTAGGACCCCGCGCCAATGCGTTCCTCTTCAACACAGAGAAGGGACTCGGCTACCTGAAGGCTCTGCTCAAATACCACGCCGTCGCAAACGAGACCCTGTACTCAGACGAATATTATGGAAAGCAGGGGTACCAGCACGAAATTGGAGAGGGCGGTGAAAGCCATGACAGCCATAGCGGCTTTGAGGGCCAACAAAGCACTAATGAGCACAAACATAAGCCTGGGGTGCTCCAGGAGAATCGTGACAGCGTCCAGAAAATCTTCGATAGCGTACAGCAAGTCAAGGGTGCCAAGCATTATCATCTCGACCTCCCGACGCTCCTCGGCGACAAGAATATCGCCGTCGATATCGCCAACTGGCACGGATTCATCAAAATCAGACTCAATGGGCAGGTCGAAGTCGCCGTCCAGGACGGCCTCGCCAAGGACGGCGTCGTTCAGGTCGTCGGCTCCGTCCTCATCCCGCCCCATGAGCACAAGGGGTTCTGGCAGGAGGAAAATGGCCATATTGAGGTCGAGGAGCTTATGGAGAGATTGGACCCCTTCGTTAAGGCAGAAGAACAGAACCAGGAGGTCGGTGAGTTGTAGTAAGTCAAGGATTTGAATGAGGAATGAAGTTGTATGAATCTGGTCACATTGTTTTCGAAGGGGAAGAGAGGAGAGAGAGAATTGAAGAACGAAGATTAGGAAAACGGGTTGCATTAAAAGAATATCCATCCCATCTCACATAATCTAGAAGCTAACAGACGGCGAGCACATCGCCTCGCCCTTATCGACAGCGGCGCCATTCATTAGGTTTAGTCTTAGGTCGTGCATTCAGAAAACGGGCAGCATCACTGGGGCCTGGGTATGGGTAGTTAGCTATAAGCATCAAAATAAACATCGGTCATTCCATCTCCCTCCCTCATATAGTTTCGCTAGCCATCTATAACAAACCGCTGGTGCCATGCTTAAATATTACCCACGTAGTCCTCTAAACCTTACCCATCTCACTATCCCGCGGACCGCTTCTTCTTATCCCGCATCGATCACATATCGTCCCCCCTTTTCCCCCCTGACACTAAGAGTCTCCCTCAAACGCATCCACAAGCCTCACGCCCGCTCTCACATCCACGGCGCCCCATCTCTGCTCCCGGCTCCTACGCTTAGGTATTCTCCCCTTCCCCTTCTCACCCCCTTCCTCACCACCATCAACAACAACCCCCTCCCAAACCCCCAGCTCATCCAACAGCACCTCCACAACCCAACAATACCGCACCCCCGTCCCCGTCCCCGTCCCCGTCCCCGTCCCCGCCTCCGCCTCCGCCGGCTGTGGAGCAGTAGTAACGAGGGCCTCGGCGTCCGCGCGCCCCCGCGGCAGCCGCGTGCACAGCACGTGTAGGTCCAGGAACTGCGCGAACGAGACGCCGAAGGCGGGCTTGTTGCGGCGGCTGAGCGCGCTCGCGGCCGCGTAACCTGCCCCTCCTACCCCTCCCGCGCCCGGGTTAGGCGGTGGGGGGTTGAAGATGGAGCGGAGGGTCGGCGAGAGGGGGCGGTGGTTGGGGTTAAGGGGGTTGTTGGGCGGGGAGTCGTCTGGGTGGTAGGGAGGATTTGCGGCGGAGGTGGAGGTAGATGTGGAGGTTGATGTGGAAGACGGTGAGGTCGTGCTGTTGAGCAGCATGATCAGGGGATCTGCCGAGCGCGCTAGGTACCGCAGGTGCGAGGACAGGAGTTGTAGGGAGGTATGGGCCGTGGGCTTGTCGCGGCGCGTGAAGAGGTCCGTTAGCAGGGCCGAGACATGCGTTATGAGGATTATATCGGGGATGTGCGAGCGCGGCGGCTCTGCGGGCGTTGAGGTTGCCGGCTGTGCTGGTGATTGCGCTTGTGGGGGAGGAGCTTGGGGTGAGTCAGGGGATGGGGACGGCGAGGACGAGAAATCCTCCTCGTCCTCGCTATCGAGCACTTCTGTCCGTGTCCTCAGCGGTGGCAACCTCATTGCAGAAACTTCCGGTGATGGGGATCTTTGTGACGGCTCCGGTGGCTCAGGCTCAGGGGCTGGTGGTGTTTGCTCCTGAGGGTTAGGAACAGGAGAGGGCGGTGTCTCGAGTTCACTGATGACCTCCCATAAGCCTTCGATGTCGAAGACGCGGGAGATGGAGATCTGCTCCAGACAGCGCCTGGTTTCTGCATCGATATCTTGATGTGCTGGGCCTAGCTTTGCCTGAACCTGAGACCGTATAACATCTCGCAGCATAGGTAATATCGCCGTAGCTGCTAGCGTGGTGATGATAGCTGCTCGCGGCCTAGATGGAGATGTGGCTGTAGAGGCAAAGACCATAGTATGTGCTATAGTCTGCAACCCAATCTACTCTGCCCGTCAGCTTAATCTTTTTACTGTGTTACTGAGTTGCTAGAAAAACCTCCAAGGAGAAATCACATAGCTTGATGATAACCATTGTCAACCAGACAACTTACCAGCAGTCCAAAATCCACCTCCTCAGCACTGACTCCAACAACGGTACCGCGCTCAAAGCCACCCAGAAGCGTAGATCTATCTATCTCCCGACATCCTGTCCTCAGGGAGCCTCTCTGCCTAAGTCTCTCGCGCCGCGCGACCTCAAGCTCGTAGAGAGTCGCGCCAGAGACAGGTTCTAGGGCGAGATGGGAGCCAGCATGCGAAGGCGGTCGTTGATCAGTCCCCCGCTTCATCCTGCATCACAGATTAACTTATTATGTGACTATACAGCTAGTTGGCGAGGCAAGATATGGGGATTTTTAACCGATAGACAAACAGATCTAGTAAGACAAGAGAAGATGAATGCAATAAGTTTCTTCAGGTCGTTTAGTATTAAGGATGTCTCAAGTTTTGTGACACAATGTCAGAGTGTGACATATGGAAAGGGATGTTCATCATCTCATACATGTGTACATTATCAGCTCTAAATTTATGTTCGAAGTTGTGCCAGGACTCTACATAGGAGGTAGTGGTTAAACTGCAATATGAGGTGCTTAAACTTACATAAAGTGGAGACCTAGATTGGAGTCTGGGGTACCTGGAACTTACCCACTCGACTACATAAGATAGGGTCAGGTAGGGAATAGGGCATCAATTACGAGCTTCATTCAGCATTGCACTTCTCAAGCTAATATTGTAAATATCAAGGGTCTTGATTCTTCATAAAATTCAGTCTGCAGGAATTTTCCCTAATGACACGCCAGCATCTGATTCCTTCCTGCAACCCTAGCCCCGAGTCACCGTCCCCCCAAATGATCCGCATCTGCTGCCTGCCTTTGTACTCACACACACAACATAGAAAGGTATCCTGACAAAAGTTCATGATTTGTGAAAGAGTGTCGGTGGACTTATCCTCGCCTGAGTACTTCCTCCCGACCTTGGTCCACTCGACTGTGTCGAGCTTGACTCCGAGAATTGAAAACTCGAAAAGTATATCGTCCTGGATCCTGCTGCACTAGCCACATGCCAGATCCCTGCCAAGAGAAATACCATGCAGTTCCAAAGCATTTTGTAAGGACTGAACAAGAAAAGACTTGTCCATATCCCTAAGGGCAGTTGCAATTAAAAGTCAACTGCTTTCTCTGAAGGCATTAAAGACGTCCATGATTCCATTAGTTGATTGCCTGCACACGTTCGGCTAGCTCACATGGCCACACCGGGATACGAGTTCGAGGCCTCCCTGTTGGGCGGCTCAGGGCGTCCACGCCGTCCACCCTTCAAGCTCTTGACGCGAGATAGAAAGCCATTACCTTGCTTTCCATCATCCAACGCGTTGGCGGCATCCGTAGTTGCTCGGCGTTCGAGGCTAGGCACCGGCGGGCTGACTGGAGAAGAGGGACCGTCACCCGCACGTTTGACACTAATCAGGTCCTCGGACTTGTCAAATTCGTTGAAGAAGGGGTTTCTTTCGCCATTGCTGTTTGCACTGGGCAGGTCACCCGTTCTCTGACCGTAATATGCGCCGTCCGGGCTGGTAACTCGACCGGAATCATTATATTCGCGAGGTGCTCGTTTAATGCTGCGGAAGCGTTGCACAACCGACTTCTTCCGACCCAGTCCATCCAGACTGTCCTGGGCAGTCTCTGCCTGGGTTCGTTGAATTGCAGTACGGGCTGCGGGTGTACCTTCCAGGAATGTCGACGAACCTAGGCCCAAGGTTTCTTCACCTCTGACATACTCGCCTCGCTGCTTCGGGTCAAAGAATGCGGTTTCGGCCTTGCTGCTGCTCCCTTCCTTGTCCTTAAGACCAACCCCATACATTGTGGAAGCCTCGTGAGGTTCTTGGCCCATGAAGAGCTTGTGGTCAGGCTTCGCATTCATAGGACCTGCACCTCCGATCGAGTTGTTGGCAGAATCCTTCGCGAAAGCTTGCATTGGTGCACGCCGGCTGCCTTTGCGATTACGGTGCGGGTTGCAGGCGTCAAATGGGCCATCATGATGAAACACTATATATGCAGACATAAGTGGATGCTCTCATCCAGGGATCGTGAAGTTAATTACTTACATCCTGTTCCGTAGATGCTTGTGGCATCAAGTTGATCAATGATATCTAACTTTCGGCCAGTCTTGGGATCACGAGTACGGCGCTCGCGTTCTCTACGCTTCTTCTTCTCCTCATCAGTGATTGGCTTTTCAATCATGGAAGAATCGCTGTTGCGACGGGCGCGTCGTTCGGGGCGCTTCTGAGGTGAGCTGGTGAGGTTTCTATCCCCACTGTTGGATCCACCTTGCATACGACGCGACTTCAGGGCCTCTTCTTGCGATCGCGTTGGTCGGTGCGACGAGGAAGGAGGCGGCCCTCGACCTCGCGGAGGGGCATTCTCACCCGCACCTCGAGGAGCGCCAGGAGGACGGGATACGGAAGGTCGGCCAGCGCCAGGTCGGGGTTGAGGCTTGCTGGCGTCTCTATCGTCAAGAATCAGATTGTCCTGAAAGGCAAATTAGCAGTTGCTCGGTCGCATAATTGATCATCGTGCGCGGACAGTGCGACGATTTAAATTACAAGTAATTACAAGTGGGGAAAGGGCGAAAAGACTCACAAACAGCTCCTCAGCAGTGGGAGACTTCCGATCGCGTGTTGAGGCCATCTTGTCTGGCGAAGTGACGAGGGTCGGGTCAGGTTGATTGCCTGGGTCGAGGAATGGATTGCGCGAGGTAGGTCGGGGAGGAGGGTCATCAAAAGGTGAATGGGGAGGTGGTGGAGAGATGCTGTTAGGCGAGGCAGCGCGGTTGCGGAAGGGGTTGTTTGACGAAAGGTTAAGCGTCAGGCCGGCAGGTTGACCATTAGTAGGTTGACCTATGCATAGCAAACAAAAAAGAAGGTTAGCAGGCCGGTTCAGTGCAGGCTGTTGGGTTAATATGGGATGTAATATGGTGGGAATGACGACTGTGATAGGCAAGATGAAACATCAACCTCTGCAAATGAAACAGTCAACTGGTCCGGTTTAAGTGGACACGGCCAGTGCTCATCCAACGGGAGGCACTTATCGCAGCTTTACCACGGCTCCACTGCGAAAATCAAAGAGCGAGATCAAAGGCTGGGGGAGTGGGAAAAGGGGGCGCTGTTCATCTGGTATGGATGTATGGATGTATGTATGTATCGATGTATCACTTACCTAGGCCTAACAGATCGCCTTGTGTACTGGACATGATGGTGGTGACGTGAAGTGAAGGTGTCCCTGTTTCCGATGCAGCTTGCAGCTCTTCTTCCGTGCCTGGCGCAGGGGATGCAGTTCCTGTAGCTCCTTGTCCGTAGCCGTGTCGAGGAATGGAGAGGGATTCGATTAGTTGATTCAAGACAAATAAATGTATGAAATCCGAAATCCCTTGCCAGCCAGCCAATTGACTCCCCCACAAGGTGCAGTAGGGTACGGTAGGGTACGGTAAGGTACGCGAGTAAGGTACGCGACACAGGTAGACAGGTATGGTGTATGAGGTATATGAAGTATGTGGTATGTGCTTGCGTGCCGTTGCGTGCGTACACGTAAAAAAGGAGTCAAGGGGAGAAGGGTATTCCTAGGAATGACTATGTGCTCAACTTCAACCTTTCTGTCTCTGCAGTCCAGTCCTGTGCCTGTGGTCCTTGCGGTTCTGTGGCAAAGTGATGACGTCGGCTGGCTGTTACTATGTAGATGAGATGAAGTTTTGACAGCTTCCGTTCCAGGCTTTTGAGATGCAACAGAAGCTTTTTCTGGTCGAGGTGATCTAAGAACTGATGTGCGAAGAAATACCGATCGAAGGCGATAGGTACGAGAGTGAACGGTTGGTCGGTGTTCAGGCCTGTAGGTCGAGGACTTCACGGATAGCTGCAGTGCCGGTGAGACTGGTGTCCTAAATTTTTTTTTTTTTGTTTTCTATTTTATGAGATTTTAAAGTTTTTTGTCGGCAGTGGCGTATGTATTGGGAAAGTAAAAGAGAGTGTGTGCACGGCGACAGGTCGAGCAGTTGGCTACTTTTTGAGTTGAATGAGCGGAATGAGCGTCGGTGGATGGGCGTTCTGCTTGCAGAGAAGGTGTACAAGGTGTGAGGGCGGGTTGAAAAATTGGAAATTTGGTATTTGGTATTTGGACTCCTGTCTTGTCCTCAGGTCCCTTAGGTCCTCTCCACGTCGGATAACAAGATTTTCCTAGGTTCTGGCCTTTTTTGCCGCTCTTTTTTTGCTTGTTCCGTCCAGATCGAAGATCCTCACGAGACCCCTAATCGACTAAGAACTGTACAGTTTAGGTAGTTTATGCGTGTGTTATGCCACTGGGGACTGTCTGGGGCTTTGTTGATTTCGCTCCTTTTCCAAGGGACAAGGGCCGAAGGAAATGCCTAATAACAGCCAAGGACACTTTAGGACGGTGGTTTGGGATGGAGATCGACAGCCGGCGGGGCAGGCCAGTTGCATTCGCTGATTCGCAATTATTTGGAAAGTGTGAAAAAGGTACAGATTATCTTTGGAGGGGGTGATTGGGGGGGGGAGAGATCCTCACTAGCGCCGACGCAGCCGAAATCTATTAACTATGTATAGTAGGAGGGAAAAGAAGGAAGCATCCAATACTGGAGACTATTTGCAGTCGGGCGTAGCTGACTTGTTATAGGAAAACATCGAGACCGACCGACTGACTGACTGACCAAATCAGTTGGTAATTGTACAGTTATTATTCTAGTGTATTAGCTAATAAAGGTACCTTGGTCCGTGGTTTAGCAGGTACTAGATTGGGATAGTCTCGTAACCTAAGTGCTACCTAGAACAAGAGCTGTGTGCAACTATAACATTAGGTAGTCTTTTAGTTCCTTCGATTCATCATGCTGCAATCAAAAGTTGGATTGAATCCAGCAGGGTCGGCAACACCTGATCATTGAGAGATCTATTGCGGATTACGAACACCATTTCACGATCTCATGCACTTTAGGTATGTATTAATAAGGAGATAGTTGAACTCTTCAGAAACATCAATACCTATATACTTATTACTGGTTAACGCACGACAGCGGCATCCGAGGTTATGAATGAGAAGAGAGGGGAAGAAGGAAGAGGAATACCCAATCCCTTGGAATAGAACTCGAGATGTCGGGTACTGGATGATAATTGGCCAACCTGTAGCGACGTGCATGAGCAACTGGTATGTGCAGTTATAAAATTGATTCGAGTTTATGCATGTTCTTGCGCATTCTAACCTTATTTATTACCTTCAGCTTTGCAACAGATCATCTCATGTGTTGGTTGGCTGGTTGGTTGGATGCATTTACTATGTAATTATCAGACGCATACGTGTGCGGTAATGTGAGCGTCACTCATCGTGATCTATGTATTCAGTCATCTGAACACACTGACAGAAGTTTACTGTGTACAACTCTCGATCACCGATTACCCATTCTCGTTAGCTTCGTCTAGCCGAGTCCCTTGTCTCATCGTCTTTCGGGTCGTGCTTTCAAGAAACATGAATTACCTATTCGGAGGCCAAGATGCGTTGAACAGGCCTGTTCAAGGCATTTATGATGTATAATAAGAGCCGTTCTATAACGCTATTCTAGTATCAATAATGGCGGCTTGCAAATGCCATTCCAATGAAGCATCGCACCCCAACAGGTAATCCCATCAAACCCGGAACGTTACCCAGGATAAAATTGTTACTGTGCAATTATCCAATACGACTGGGGAGCCCCTAGGAATAAAATACGAGTTATTACCTACGATAGCATAACAACACCTCCTTTGTGACCTGGTTTTCGTATATTTCCCAGCTGCTTCTCTCGGAAGCTTAGTCGCAATCCTCGCGATGAGCTATCGATATATAGGTAGTCTTGGAGTTTCTGCCTTCTCAATGGGTACGGAACTGTCAGCTCCTTACACGTATTACTACTATGTATGTCATTGTGTCTATCTGTTCATCTCCATCCAATAGAATATGTACTCACGACCTAGACACCCCACTGGCTACTGCACTGGCCCAGGAACAAGACCGCGATGGGAGTGGACCACTTCAGGAGAATGTTGGATTTTAATAACATTCAGACCATTCATCAGGCTTTCCGCATCGTTGGCGAGGTACGTCGCCTACACGTGCACAACCCCTTGCCCACTATATTGTATGCGAGTGACTCGACTTAGATTCGGTCTTGGCGTACTAGCTCGACTTAAATACACGGAATCGCACCTTGGGACCCCTTTTTAAACTCTGCAGTCCCTATCTGGCATTTCGCATTTGGACCTTGGCAGAGTCAGTTAGCCTAAACTGCTCCCCATAAGACGCCTCCGGCTGTCTTGGCATTTCTGTGGGGTACCTAGTCAAGCGATATAGCCGTACGTAGTACATACTTTTTTACGAGGGTAATGAGAACAGTACTGTAGATAAGGTATGCATGAGGCTCTCTGTTGAATGACTACCTACACAGTCTCGTTCTATTAGTTGATGGTTTACGAGGAATCGTTTGTGGGTCAGCCTGCTAGCATCCCTGGCATCTCACCACTCCCGCCATAAGTGAGCCTCGTAACAAATAGCGCCCAGCCGCCTCGAAAAATCAGTGCCTCGATGTTTCCATGCCTTCATTCATCATAGCCAGCCAGCCAGCCAGCCCCATACTTCAGCAGCTACCAAGGTAACTTCAATGGAGTGCCGAGTCCAGTTCCAAGCACAGTCTCAGCCATGCCAATATCACCTGTTCTCAAAGTCAGCCTCAGCCTCAGCTCGATCTCGATGACCTAGGGAGGAGGTGTCAGTCTTACGCGGACCCCGCGGCGCCCAGTACTCGCCCGACTTGCTAATATCTAGCTTCTCCGTCCACTCCGCCAGGCTTTTGGCCGCCTCATCTGGAGTCACAGCTAGATAAACAGAATACTTAGCTTCAAGAGTCGCAGTTTCGTTTGGGGGGCTCAATTGCTTACCACCACCTGCGTCCCAGTGCTTGTCAAAGCCGACGCCTTTGGTCATCTCGGTGCGCATGAAGCCGGGATGGACGATGCTGACGATGACGCCCTTGTCCTTAAGGTCGAGGCTGAGAAGCTTGCCAGCCATGTTCAAGGCGGCCTTGCTGGCGTGGTGTGCGTAGTTGCCGCCTCCTTCCTTCTCGTGCCGTAGGGTGATGCTTCCAGCCTCACTCGACACTAGGACGATTTTGGAACCCGGCTTTAGGAGGCCGGCATGAGCAAGGCTATGCACGATGAACACGGGTGCGATAGAGCTTGTCGTGTACATGGTTACCTCCTCATCCCATTTAGGACCCTTTTCAGCAGAGAAGTCCTCAGTCACAAATCGACCAGCATTGATGACCTGGATGTAGTAAAGTCAGCGTTAAGTACGATGGTGTGGGTTCGACCTAGATCATCGCCTACCACCACATCCAATGGTTGCCCGTCCTTCAGCTGAGTAGTAAGGCTTTCCCCCACGTTGGATTTAGTCAGGTCGATATTGGTGAGCCATTTGACATGGTCCGGGAAGCCGCTCGGGGCTGCACTGGATCGTGTTGTGCCGTAGATGAGCGTTGACGGGTGAGAGGCGTATAGCTTAGCTAGGGAGGCCCCTAGTCCTCTAGTCGCGCCAACGATTAATGCAGAAGCCATGATGTAAATAATGGGTGCAGTAGTTCGTTTCTCTAGGGGCAAAAGACCTCAGGATTCAAATACACAAGATTTCGTCTCTTTATGGCATAGATGTTTGCATTGATGATGGAGGCTCATTTGTACTGCAAGCACGCCATTCAGTCAAACAGAATGGTGACGTATAGTGGGGGAGGGGCAGCCAAGTTAGTAACTTCATCCATAACTGGCACATAATACAGACCGTGCATGTCGGTTTTGTGCAACTTCCATCAACCAAACTTCCATCTACATGAAGATGTAGTTCATTATACTCTGTATTACTTTAAACCCAGTCTGCTAGGCTGCCTAGGAACCTTTAACATAACTATTATTCGTCTATTTAGAAAACGTATATTATCTACCTTCAGTGTTATGTGGTCAAAAGAGCTCTTCAAAGGATTTGCGAGTTGGAAAGGCGTATCATGATAATGAGGAATTTTTAGTATAAAGATTTTTCAAGAGTAAATTGACATTCTTCATAGCTTCGGGCATCTCAGCTTGCCTAAAAGTTGTTGTTATGCTTTGTAGGTCAGGGTGCAGGTCTACCGTAACGGCTTTAGTTACCGTTCATCTTCTCTGACACTATTATATGATCCCATTGATATGCCACCTCTCACTACCTTCTCCGGCATACCTCAAACGTGCCATCGGACTGACTGGCTATATTATCTCTAATCATGGCCTCAATATATCCATATAGCCGCACTTGTCTAATACTCGCCTTGAGGAGATAGTTCAAAAGGCTTAGCCTTTGACCTTTGATAACTGTTTCTCTTTAGCCCTTTGCTGAAAATGAAATGGGTTGCGTTTCAGTTCCGCTCAATAAAAGTCAGATAATCCTTAGTCTTTCCTATATGATAAAAGACGCCAGTACCGAGCAGCTGGGTTAATATGTACGGATAGATATAATTCCTATCAGCGTTAGTAGTTCTCGCACTCTTGACTCCATTCGAGTAGACTGAGAAGCTACTTTTCATGATATTGGCATTGACGTAGCTTTGCGGACCTTTGAATATTCTAACCTTAGAAGGAAATGACTTGATAGAGCAAGCATCAGTGGCGCTGTTAAGAATCGAACCTAACTTGCTCTAAATCTGTGCAAGAATTCCTTAGCCTCACGAAGCGACTCTGCTACATATTATACATATGGTGCCGGAGAAGGCTACAACTGATGCTCCTGAGTCCACACGATGCGTGTCTCATCACCCTCCGCCCAGTATCCCCGACCGCCACGACGGTATATATCTGCTCTCGCCGCCCAGGATGCATGCATTTTATCCCAATTTTCGACTGCGGTACTAGGCATCTGCTCCGCGTCAGGCTTCCACGGTCGCTCCAGAATTCCGAGGTCCTGGAGTCTCTTGGAATCCCACAGGGCGTAGCCCCATTGACGGTAAGACCAAGTTAGCCTTTCGTACACTCCAAACACTACTACTTTCGACTCAAGCGATAGCCTCCATATCTGCTCTGCACCACCATCCCCGTCTGCACAGAATGCCGGAGCCTCTAGTATGGTTTTCCCAGCGCCTTTGATCTCGCTAAGACTATAAAGCCCGCTGTCGAGAGCCTGCCGTAAGAATGGTATTATTTCCCTTGGTCCCGGCTCACCGTCGTGATTGAGCAGCCTCTCCCTATCTGCGTACGAATCAGAAGAGGAAATTTCCAGGATTTTCTCGAGGCCCAATGTCAGTAAGAATTGAATTGGATCGTCGTCCATTTCTGCATTGAAGTTGGCTTTTAGTTCGCCCCATACAACGTCGTGCTCTGCGAAATCGTTGAATACTATGCCGGGGGTAAATTAGTTATTACGTACTGCCAGATTTACTAATCTATACATGCCTGGTAATATCTCGCCAGCCAAAAAATCGTTCATGCAGGCCAGCTGAGCGTTCTCCCAAGGAGCGAACTTGGAAAAGAAGATAGCCAAGTAGGGCAACGAATCGTGCAGTCTCGGGATGTCCTCGTCCTCCAAGTGTTGGAACCATCCAAAGAGCCGGCGGAACAATTCAAACCGGTACAGAGCTCGTGTAATCCTCTCCTCCTCTAAATGAGATATGGGACGTGAGCGCAAGCTATTTTCAAGGGGGAGACAGAATGACTCTGAATTCGTCACACATGCTTGAATGAACCTTTGTGCGAGTTTCGAGACTACCTGGACATGAAAATCATTAATCATGAGGGCATCACGCATAGTCAAAGTGACCGAAGTCGGTGATGGCCGTTCTAGCCGTTGGAGGAATTCTAGTCTGTAGCTACACTGCCGTTCATTTTCAGTACATACTCTATGCCCCACATGCCATGGATGTGATAGGCAGACAGATACCCAAGAGCTCGCAAGGGCACATTTATTATAAAAGTAAGTACGGAATATGTATACATGTAGTAGGGTTTGAGAATTGCTTCACGTAGCCTGTCACTTGATGTGTGAATAACACATAAGTGCTTACATAGAAAGCCACCTGCCACGTAGTGTTAGGTGTTTCTATCTTGAATGCATCTCTAGTCTTGCTGTCCATCTCCGTAATCTGCGACTAGCTCTATTAGAGCTATGCCCGGACTCTATCACTACCTACCTAGGCAGGCAATGCCATATAAGGTAACAAAGGTGTCTAACAAAGATTGACCATAATACATATAGGCCCAGGACTTTCAGGCAAGGAATGAGTGATGGTTTTTAGGTACCTAGGCACCTGCAGCTTCCATCCACACATGAGTCTGTACGTATGTACGTACAAGTATTGCTAGCAGGCCAATTTTCCAGCCACAATCGGCGCGCCACACTAAGAAGTGGGGTGACACATTTCCAATTAACACAAACAGGTAGGTAGGTACACGTCCTGATCGCGTCTTCGCGCCGACGCGTCACATACCTAGGTAACCTCCATCCTTCCAAACTAGGTTATGAAGGCAACGAACACAGCCAAGACCAAGATCCACTCTAGAGCCAACCTTACCTTTCGTATCCTTCACACAAAGCAGTGGTTTCACCAGATGCCACAGCCTCAATCTGTATTTCCATCCTAACAGCTCCCTTCATACCTGGAGTGCTCGTAACTAGTCGGTGCATCTGCTGGTTTCGGCGCGCAGTCAGCTATGTCGTCGCCACCTTCAGCCTCCGACCGGGGCTCTGTCAGTGTCTCACCAGACCGTGAAAGTCATCGCAACACTTTGGTTATGAGAGATAAGGGCAAAGAACCCGAAGGTGCATCGAAGAGAAAACGTACTTTAACCAATGGCGTGGGTCCATCTGGTTTGCGACGCCGCACGGGTGAACCCCAGGAAGTGCAAGACGATAGTGCCGCTGAATTTGACCCGAATCAACCCGTGGAGGAGAGACGTGAGGTCCAACGCAAATACCGAGATATACTTCGGGATCTCGCTGAAAATAACGACGAGTATCTTCAGCCAGAATCCACCGGGTTGCATGATGCGATACGAAAAGCCAATGAATTCTTCTCTGGCGTCAAGCAGACTACCGAAGCCACTATCGATTCGAGAGTCTTGGTGAGTGCCGTTGACGCATCATACCGAAAAACGGTCCGCCTTACTGCAGGCAACATCGCCCAGGGCGTTGATGTCGACGAATTCGTCTCTAAATGCATTACCTACATGAGACTGGGAGCTGGCATTGCCGAAGACGATGCAGCAGAACTCACTGCCACACAGCAACATCGGAGAAGGCCAGGTCGAGGTGCCCTAGGCAATGAGGAAGGTGATGACGATGAAGTTGGCGATGAAGGTGATATGTTCAATTGGGAACACCTTGGTCGATTTGCTTGCCTCCCACATATTCGACGGCCGGCTGTACCTGGTTTCCTCCTTGGCCCCCTCTCTGTAGAGAAAAAAGCACGAAAAGTGATCAAGCGGAGTGCCCCGTTCAGACCAGGAAACCTACAGGAGACTAGACCTCAGGTTCTGAATGCCGAGGACGTCCAAAGAGCAGAGAAAAACGACCTCACTGCAATCTGCTCCAAGATCCTCCAAAGACTCAGTCAGGTACAGGAAAAGGCACAGGATGCGGTGGAGGCCGCCTGTGATCAAGGGGCCAGCGATCAAGAAGCTCGGAAGCTGATGGACAAATACGGTTTGAGAGAAACTGGTGGTATAGATCTCTTGAAGTTTGTCATAAACCCGCGGTCCTTTGGGCAAACCGTGGAAAACATGTTCTACGTCAGCTTCCTTATTCGGGACGGTCGTATCAAGATTGACTTTGACGAAAATCAGCTACCTACTCTCCGTAAGTTTTACCTGTACTATTGCTTTATCGGACGACTTGCTGACTCTATCCAGTTGTCGTTGATCGAGAGGAAGACTCCGGTACCTCCAAACATAGCGCCCAGAAGCAACAGGCCGTCCTGTCTATCGACATGAAGATGTGGCGCGAGATAATCGATGCCTTTCACATCACCGAACCCATTATAGAGCACCGCAAAGAACAAAATCAGCAAGGCCCTGGAGCACGAGGTTGGTATAGCTAGTATATGACTAAAACTAGCAACATGTACAGAACTTCTCCCATTGTTCCTAAGTACAGCTTCGCTTCTCAGTGTTAGTCCACCCAGTGAAGCTGAACACATCTATTGATCAACCCTAATTGCACATAGCCACATTCTGAAAAGTCGCAATGCTTGCTGATCTGCAAGTACATTGCAAGTAGGCCTGCACAGACAGATGGCTGTCAATAGTTGGCCTGTTAGGATGTATTGCTCTTGTTGCAATTCAGGGATCAAATGTAGCTGAGTACAGATGGAAATAGGACTACGAGTGATGCATGGCAAATTTAGCCTCTGATTAATTAGTGATGTGAGTCCAGACTGGAAGCAGAGTGACAACATTGTGTTGGTGGGATTGCACTATGCTCAAAACCCCAGTTACGAGTCACTATGCACTCACAGTAATTTCAGCCACCTGACTGTATACCCGACCCCGGAATATGATTGCACTTGACTTTGCGAATTCTCTCCTCAGATTCTCCTTTGCACCTTGAATCTACCAATCCAAACAGCTTCTGGGTCTGCCAACCATTTACCCCAAAGCTTACTCTTTCCGACACCAAACGGACTTTGCCATACTGCTATACCAGTCCACCTATCTTGTATCATCACTGGCGTTTAATGATTCATAACTATATCCCGAATATTTGAACGACAGCAATTCACCACTCCCTAGATACCTAACAGTCAACCATGTCTTATACGAACAGTTTCGCATCGAGCGCTAGCGTACAGAACAAGCCCTCATACGAAGAACTAGCGAAGACCTACGAAGACTTGAAGCTCCGCTACAGCTTCTTGTTGAAGGAGAAGAACAGCGTGTCAGATGCATACGAGAAGTTGAGGGAGAAAGCCGACGATCAGTATGGTCTGGATGAACTAGAGGTGCAACTGGAGCTAGCCAAAGAAGCCAGAGATTCTGCCATCCACAAGAACAACCAGAACCGTTCAGAGCTCCTCAAAGTCAAGGGGATGGCTCAAAAGGCCGAGGGAGAAATAGTTGCTCTGAAGCAAGAGAACGAGAAGCAGAAGGGCGAACTAGCGAAAGCGCTGACTCTGAAGACGCAAAATCACCAGCTCTGGACTGAGATGAAGAAGCTTAAAGCCAGGAATTGTGAGCTAGAGATGAAGGCGAACAAGCTCTTGGAAGCCAACCAGCAACTGCAGTTCCAGAACCAGAACCAGCAGCAGGGTGCCCAAGTATCGCAAGCACAGTACGTACAGCAACTGGAGCAGCAACTCCAACAAGCCCAGATCGAAAACCAGCAAGGCCACCACGAACTCCAGAAAACCCAGACTGAAAACCAGCAGGTTCAGCACCTACTCCAGCAAGCGCAGTCTGACAACAAACAAGCGAAGGACCAGCTGTTCCAACTCCAGGAGATTCTATCTACCGTAAACCAGAAACTACAACAACAACAACAGCAGCAGCAGAATCAGCAACAACAGCACTGGGAGCCGGAGCAGGAGCAGAAGAAGCCTCAGCAGCAGACCGAGCCCATGTCGCCCTGCCGCGCCCGAAAGCTGCAGGCGGCCCGTCGCCAGCTCCAGAAGATGAAGGCCAAGCAGCAGCACGCGGCGCGCAAGCGGGGCAGCACGGCCCAGGTCAAACTGCAGGGCGAGTTCTGCGCTGCCGTCGTGTCCGACGCCGAGCGATACCTGGCCATGTGCGAGGCGCAGCTGGAGAAGAAGCTAGAGAAGAAGTACGCGGCACAGGCCAAGGCGCAGGCCGCCGAGACGGAGAAGGAGCTGTACGAGCAGGTGCTCGCGCGCCATCTAGAGCCGCCTCCCACTACCACCACTACTGCCGCCGCTGCCACCGCTACGCCCCACTTCCCCGTTCTGAAGCCCTTGAGCACCGGGGAGGCCCTGGAGGCTGCCCGTGCCGAACATCAGCGCGTCCGCGAGGCCGCGCTCCGGGTCTACCGGAATCGTGTGCTGATTGAGGACATCGCAAGATTTCGGGTGGACATGAAGCTGCAGAGACTTCATCGTGAGATGAAGATGAAGGCGAAGAATTAGTGTATGCGCATCACGAAGGTGTAGTGGGATTGCGGTATGTTGACCATGATGATGATTATGACGATAACAACGATGGTTATGATGCATGGCTAGGCGTTTCTCAAGCATTGATGGAAGCCGGCTGGTATTACTTTATTATTGTTATACCCGTGCCTACCAATTGTAGGTACAGTTTATACCATCATAGCAGCGAAATTTGAGACTTTTACCTGTTTCTTTCATCATAACATAAATTCTATCATCCTCGTGAGACTTTTGAAAGATGATCGACTTATTGGTGAGTAGAGCATCAGTTTACCGCATCGCATGTATATCCAAACGAGGACCAAGCCTCTACCCCAGCACTCTTACCATCCTTATAGAAACTCCTGACATTTTTCGAGATGGCCTTATTGAAGACACATGACAACTTAGTGCCGATTATAGTATCGCTTTCTAAACTAGAACACCATACAATCTATTTAACATTAAAAAGCAATAGTAAAATGATGCTGAAAAATCTCGTAACCTACCGCTCACGTATCTACCATATAAGCAATTAACAGCGACCCGGGCTTAGTTGGTCAGACCTAGCTTAGATCGTTTCATGACTGAAGCTTATTTGTTGACCTACATATGCAATAAGCTTAAAGTCTAAACTCGTGAGACACTTTCACACGAGGCTTGGGTTCATATGTAGGGCTGAGAAACTACATGGAGAGAAAGTTTCAAGAGAGGTGGTTCTTGATCACTTCAGAGGTCTTACTTAATGCCGCTAGAAATGCCTACTACTATGAAAAAATGTTCGAGGATGCACGTGAGATCATATAATAAGGTGTTTGCTAATGGCCCATCAACGGTTGATGTCGTTGAGGCTATGTGTATATAGTCATCAGCAGAACACTGACACGCTCACGGTCACACAGCCTTGCTATAAATCTCAAGAAGACGGCCGTATTACACTTTGAAGACCATGTCTACGTTGACAGGGGCATTACAGCCCAAGCAGTCAACACTAGCGCTCCCGAGAGTTAAGCAATAATCAGTTCCGTTTTCAGCCGATACGCTCCGGTTTCAAGTAGGTAATCATGGTGTCCTTTCAAAAGAAATATTAGCATTGGCTTCGTATAATGGTGAAAGAGCATTGGAAGTCTTGTTCTATAGATGTAGAGTATACAGACAAAGGCGCACTCGCAACCTTCACCGGACGCAGACCTAGCGACACGATCCCTTTGTATGATGATGGTAACAAAAGTCTCACAAGCTCAGAATGGCTATCAATTTGGCATTGGCCTCTGGAAATATCCATAACCTTAGTTATTTGAGCGTATACCGTACGGCTGCCATGGCACACGACCAACAAATCACTGATCTAAGGGATCTACTTCCCGCACTAGCCGACGATGTGGTTACTACATTCTCGGCACATGACGGGAAAAATCCTGGCGCGGCGGAGATCAAGCAACTGGTACAGGACGCTTTACGAGAACGACTCAGTCTGTACCACAATGCGTTGCAAGCGCAGATCAAGAAAGCCGAATCAGACGTTGAGAAACGGGATGAACACATAGCACATCTTGAAGCGGAAATGCTAGATTGGCAAAGCAAAAAGGAAGAGGACATGCACCGGGCGCGAGAGGATTATGAAAAGCAGGTACATAGAATCTTTCAAAATGCCGGCGACGACACAGCCCAAATATACGAAGACGCCCAAAAAGCCAACGCACAAGTCGAAGATCAAATTACGACACTCACAAATGCCTTCAACACCCTCAGAACACAAAAGAACGAGTACGAGTCCAAGGCACATGCATACGACAACATCGAAGCTGCACTTACAGATAAGACTGACGAGCTGGAGAGACTAAAGAACAATGATCAAAAAATAATAAATGGCTTGAAACGGAATATACAAGATGCGGAAGATAGAAGGCAGATGTTAGAAACGTTGAAAGTAAACTATGACGCAGACGTGGCAGCGGCTAGAAGAGAGGGTGAGGCAGATAGGGACCGATTGAGGCTTCAATCCGAGGCGATCAAGCAAACGAATGTACAGCTCAAGGTAGAGAATAAGAAGCTCCATTCATCATTAAACACCGTACAGGGACAAAAAGATGCGTTGGTCAAAGAGAGAGATAATTTGCAACAGCAAAGAGATAGTCTGCAAGATGAAATCGAGAAACTGCAACATTCGCCTACAAGGGCCGGAGGGACGATGTCCGGCACCTCGCTTGGAGACGAGTTAAGTGCCGCACTTGGAGACAACTCAGATTCAGATTCCGGCGATCAGTCTCACCAAGTCGAAGAATTACAAGGAAAGCTCGACGCCGTGACAATCGAGCGGGACAACCTCAAAAATGAGAAGAAGGCGGCTGAGAAACAGCATGAAAGTGATGCAGAGAAGGCAAGAAAAGAGAAGGAGGAAGCTGAAAAGCGTTATCAGGGCGTACGGAGTCAGAACAACACCCTCCGCAATGAGAACGCAACGCTCAAGCAGAGCAATGAGCAGCTCCAGCACAAGAATAATGAGCTCGAGAAGAAAGAAAAGGACTTGACGACCCAACTGACAAACCAAGCTGCCGCGAAGCCGAAAGGCGGCAACGAAGACAAGCATCTTGCAAAGATTCAGAAACTCAAGAAGGAACTCGAGGCTCTTAAGAACAATCACGCGACCCAAGCCACGACACTCAACGGTCTCCAGGATGAGAAGGAAAAACTGAAGCGCGCGCGAGATGCCTTGGAGCAAGAGCTATATGACATGGCGGAGAAGCTCTTACGCGATATCGAAGTCCACACTAAGGCATCCGCACAAGACCTGAAAGAATACCCCCGGAATCAAGACGGCGCCAAACGAGTGTTCCAGATTGCCCTCGGCAAGCTGACCCAGTGGGCGAAGCAAACGGAGCAAGACTTGAAGGCAGCAAAACAGAACAATACAGGAGCGGACGATGCTCTTAAAAAGGAACAAGCCAAAAAGGCCGAAATCTTGAAGACGGTCCGGGACCTCAGTGTAGCACTCGGTGCTGACAGCGACAACGCAGACGACGACATCTCAGCGATGATGGCCCGTTTCAAGCAGCTTATCCAGACGGTCCTAGATAACCACGCCGATCGCGAGGCTCGCCTAGTCAATGCCTCAGAACTTCTGCAAGCCAGCAAGGATGACGAAATTCGAAAGCTGCATGTAACAATCGATGGCCTCAATGCTGAGAAGGACGACATCCAGAAGCGTCTCGATAACTGCCTCGAGAAATGCAAAGAGCAGGCTAAAGCCAGAGACGGTCAGCCAGACGATGGTTCACCCGAAGTAGATAGGTTGAAGGCCGAAGTCAACAAGTTGAAGGCCACAATTGCGGAGCTCAGGAGAAAACGAGCCCTCGATAAAGAGACTATCAAGCAACTGCGATTACAGACCAACGGGGGCGCAGCGCCGCACGAGTTGCAAGCCCAACTTGACGCAGCCCTCAAGGCCAACACGGAACAAGAAGAGTTCTACGACAACCTCATGAAGGATCTTGTCAAGCAGGCCCAGGCGAACTCAGCCGAGCTCGACAAGCAGACGACCGTCTACCGGCAAGAACGCAGCAGGTACAACCGCGAGGTCCGAAGACTCCAGGAGAACGCGCAGAAGAAGGAGCTGGCGGAAGCCGAGCTCGAGAAGATAAGGGTGCTCCTGAGAACCCTCCAGGCCGAACGGGACTTCCTGCAGGACTTGATGGATAGCCAGAAGAGGGCGTCGGAGAGAGCTGCCGCCCAGGCTACCAGGCAAGCACCGGATGCATCAGACGCACCAGACGCACCAGATGCACCGGACGCAACGGACGCACAGGACGCACAGGACGCACAGGACGCACCGCAGCCCGATGGTGATGCCGACGACGCGCCAGCGGCGCCTGCAGCGGCGCCTGGGCCGAACCCCAACCCGGCACCTCAAGCTACCACCCTAGCTCGTTGGAGAAATGCCGTCGACAGAGCGGGCCCCTGGCTTACCGGGCTCACGGTCCTCTTCATGTTGGGGGTGGTGATCGCCGAGGGCCGCCTGTTTTCGGCCTGGGTGAACTCCAACGCGGCCACGAGGGCGATATACATGATCGCGGAAGACAAGGCAGTGTTCTGTATCAAGCCTCCATCATGGGAGTTCTTATGGGAGTTTATTGCTCTCCTTCTCACAGGTGTCTTTGCGTGGCACGTCACCTAAGCCTCCCGCTGGCTGGTATTCACAATGATGAATTTGAGGTTGCTCAAATAGAACGGAAGGGAGCTCGCCTTCAATGGTAGGTGACTGGAGACGGACAAAGGCGTTTGGATCATGGGATTGATTTACTGTTTTTTGTTGTCAATCTTGTTCGCAATACCCATATTTTACCTTGCCAATATTTATTTCATATATTTCCAAATCTATATAAATCAGATTTATACCAATAAGTCGATACACTTGACAAATACCTAGCCAGCCAGCGCACATGAGCTGAAGTGAGATTCTCGTTGCATGTTGATTTTTAGCACTACATATTAATGCTCTAGGTAATGTAAAATGCCGGGGATCCTTTGTTGTCTCTGGCCACGACTACGGATTACAAAGTAATACAGTACAGAATATACCAAGGTATTCCAAATTACCAGAGCACGGGCCACTACGGCCAAAGCCTTTCGGCAGCAGTCTCTCGGACCCACCGACACTACCGGTATCAGCAGAGCGACGGACCACCAGATCCTTCAGTGTTCCTTGTATGTAGACGTCCTCATGATGTCATTTCATCTTATTCGTTGAAAATGTTCCTTTGAACCAGGGGTCGCCGTGTTCGTCGGGTTTTCATAAGCTGTAAGGACCGAGCCGCGGTATTCACAGGCATTCCAAATTATACATGTACCTAGACCAACTTCGCAATGCCCCGTGTCCATCTGTCAGCGATGCATGTACGAAGCCGGGTTGCCCATCAGAATTATGTCTAGGCCTTCCACTATCTAAGAATGACTATTTATGGACTATCATCGTTAGCATTTGCATCGAGGCCTGATATTGTATTTGTCAGAAAGTTGTTTAAATACGCGTCCTTCGTCTCGCAAGTTTCGCGGTTCCATTGTGGACCATCGTATATGAATAGCTTCGCATTAGCGAAAACCCTATCGTGTTTGAGAATTCAGAGGATAAAAAGCAACTCTATTGCCACTACTCACAAACGCTGGCAACCAGTAACAAGACTGTCACCAAGTAGACTCACGCAATCTAGTCGCACCATCACCATGTCTTCAAAACTTATACCCTCGAACCCAGCCAATGTGGCGGTTATTCGAGACATCACGCCCAACATCGCGACAGTGTCTGCACCATTTGCGCGTTTCGGGATAATCCGAGTTGGAGGCCGGGGCACGATAAGTGAGTACAAAACACTCTCAAGACACATACCTACTGCAGCCACTGACTCACCCTCCCCCCGACCAGTACGTCTCACATCAGGGACCCTGGCCGTCTTCTCGCCCGTGGCATTAACGCCACAGACGAAAGCCAAGGTGGCCGACATGGGCGGCAACGTGGGGTACCTGATCGCGGGGGACATGGAGCACCACATCTTCCTGTCGGAGTGGGCGGCGGAGTACCCCGGCGCGAAGCTGATCGGGCCCAAGGAGCTGCCGGAGAAGCGCGCGAAGATGAATGACGACAAGGTCGGCAAAGAGCCCTTCGCCTTCGTCTACGACGCGAGCAACAAGCGCGACAACAGCGTCAGCGAGGAGTTCGCCGCCGACTTCGAGGTCGCGTACGTCGACGCGCACGCGAACAAGGAGCTTGTGCTGTTCTACAAGCCCGATCGCGTCCTCATCCAGGCGGATCTCATGTTCAACCTCCCGGCCATCGAGCAGTACTCCAAGGTGCCCGAGGCGGAGAAGAAGTCCCACGGGTTCATCAACAGGTTCTTCGAGTCCTGCAACAGTACGAGTGGGGAGGCCAAGGGCATCAAGAGGTTCCTGTGGTATGCCATTAGTGCCAGGGATAGAGCTGGTTTCAACGAGAGCATCAAGGTAATCGACACTTGGGACTTCAATACCATTATCCCGTGCCACGGCGAGACGATTGAGGGCAACGGGAAGGAGATCTTCGGGAAGGTATTTGAGTGGCATTTGAAAGGCCATAAGTAATTGAATCTTGTATGAAACTGTAATGTAACATCATAAGTATGGGAAGTTTATTAATGCATCGAGTATAAAGCTTTTAATGGCAGCGAAAAGAACGATAACATGAAACAGTATCTTGATGATAGGCTAATAAAATGTACCTAGCATTTACACGCAACTACAAATTGTTAAAGTTACATCGATCTTAGGACTTGAGATGACAATAGATACTGCTAGGAAGACTCACACAGAACGCCTTTAACAAGAGTGTCAATACCCTATATTATGGGCGTCTCACTCCACAAGTCTGTCTGCTCACTACCCGGTCTTAAGTTTCAATGCTAGGGTCTTTCTCAGGTACCGCACTCCTATTCGTGATGAATAACACCGGCCAAGGCGATTGCTACACAATATAATAGGGGCAGCGGCCGTCAAGCCTTCGATGTAGAGGTATTACTTATTTATAGGTACCTACCCAAGGGGCGACCTTAAGCTTGACGTTGTGTAACAACGCCTTTCTCGTGGACTCGGTCTGGAACAACTGTGGCTGTGTCAGCAATAGGACTCCTTCATCCCGCATATATACTCCGGTGTCCGGACATATACCGAATTCATATAAACTCGACATCCTATCCCGAATCCCGATTCGTTCCTACTCCGTCCCCAACTCCGCCGTCGGCGCCAGCTCCCACCAAACCCGCAATCTCAATCCCATCTCTTCACGGCACTGCTAACTGAGGTGCGCTTGTAGATCTTTACTGATATTGCCTTATCCCGCTTGCAGTACGGAGTCCAGCTATGGTCTCGCACTCACGCTGCAGACTCCTGGGATCGGCGGGCCGGAAATAGCCACGGAGCTCGCCTGCGCAGCCTCCTCTTGACGTGCGCGTGCGCCCACGCCGAGGAATTGCCGCCGCGCCGTACGGCATCAAGACATTTCGCGCTGACGATCCGCCAGTTATCAGCTTACTTGCGGACGCTCCTTGCACCCCCGGACCTTTGGCTAAGCCACTGGGGGTGTGAGCGCAACGGCCCGAGGGATCGATGGGATGGGGAGCACTAGCGGGCGCGGGGACGAAGAAAAGAAGTGGGGGAAAGTCTGACAGGTAACGGCGAAGCTCGAACGCCTCCGATATTTGCGTAGGGAGATGAATGTGCTAATGTTCTTCGCGGATTGGTGGCGGGAGCTCCAGGTGGAGATCTTGATGCCTCCGAAGGAGGGTTGAGGGAGGGAGCACATAGGGAAGTGGTCGTGAGCTAGCTTGAGGCGTAGGGGATGGCATGGCCGCGGAGGAGATGCCAAAGGGGTGGGTGACAGAGCGGAGGGTTGGCGAGTCGGGTTGACCTGGTATGTTCACTAGATCAAGGCGACAGCTACCACAAAGAATTACAATGTTCATACGGAGTAAACAACCAAAGACTCGTTTGAAGAAGTATATGAACAACAGCACAGGGCCTCCATTCCTCCAAACCTATTCATTGGTTCTACGTGAAGTCGCTCTCTATAGCTGTACAACCTAACTATGTGAACCAATTTACCTCGTCAAGTCTGATAGCCTCTCGTCCTCGTCTGGCCCCTAAACCAAATCATCTCTTGAAAGTGCGCTGCGGGAAGGGGAAATATAGGTAGGTACGCGGCAGGGCGGTACCGCTGGTGGTCATTACCAGAGGTTCAAAATTACCACTGTTGATACTTGTACGGGCCTGAGGCCAACTCTGTGCACCCGTGAAACTGTAGTGTGGGCAACTTGTCTCCGTATTATGATGAGTGGCCACTTGGAACCGTACCTTCTTGGTAGATTCGGTACGGTTAGGTTGCGGGATGTATATGCAGGTTGGTTGATTCATAGTTTCCATTCATGAAGTCCTGGAATGGATGGGAAATTCAAAACCAATATACTTATCTAGGTAGGCACTCTGTCACAAGTGTAGAAATCAAGCAACTCTCAATCCTAACGACCTACTCCTTTACAGGAGCATGTAGCTTCTTGCTAGATGATTGAAGTTATGATTACAATGAAAACAACTGTCACATTATAAAGCAATTGAACAGGCTCCGGTTCTAAATTTCTGTATATCCTAGTGAAATACCATGCTGGAGTAAGACAAAGACGAAGCAAAGACGACACTTACTGCTATACGATAGGGGGTTGGTAGGGCTTCCCGACCCCATGCATGGACCAAACCTTATCTCTTTGCCCCTTTCTGCCTTTCATACTTAGGTAGTTGGTAATCACATGATCCCATCCATAATCACAACACCCCCTTTTCCACAAACACTCCCATCGACTCACATACACAGTACATATCAACCAACCATGTACTAGATAGTCTCAACCCTTCCCTTATACCCCAAACTCACAACTCTCACTCACATCACATCACATCTCACTCCCACCCCCCCAAAACAGCCTCTCAAGCTCAAGCTCAAGCCAGATATTAGGGATTGGATCTTTAGTTGTGGATTAAGTAAGTAAGGTAGATGTCTCTCTCTGTCTCTCTCTGTCTCTCTCTGTCTGTCTGTCACTCTCTCCTATACGAGTCTACCTAAGTAGATAGATAGACACATGATTCCGCCCTTCCCTTCCCTTCTGAGTTTAACGACACCAACAACAACAGCGACCCGTATTTGCCTTCCCTTCCCTTGCCTTTCCCCTCTTCACCACTACTGGCTTGCTGGCTTGGGTTGACTGGCTGGCTATTTCCTTCGGCCGTGCTTAGTATCTTTTCGCTCAGCGCAGAATTGGGAATTACGGCTCTCTCTCCTTGTCTCTCTCACTCTTTTCCTCTTTCTTACTCTGTGTCACTCTACTACTTCCAACCAACATATGATGCCCTCCCCTAGTACAACTGCAACAACAACGACAACAAAGTCAACGACAAAGTCAACACATATACCTGCCCACCACTCTCCGATACATCGAATGAAGAAGCCAAGCCCGCAACAACACACAAAGATTTGGGATCTGCAGCTCTCTCTCTCTCCCCCTCTGCATCTGCCTCTCCCCCTATCTCCCTCCGCCCTCTCCTCTTGCTCTCTCAAAGACGATTAAAATGATTTCCTCGCTAGTGGTAGTAGTGTGTGAAAAGGACATTCTTCTTGCAAAACGGGGTGTACTTTTTCCCACCACGCTCGATTGAAACGCAGTAGAAAAATGTCGAAAGAACAAAAAGATTGGTAGTGGTGTGTAAAACTGGTGATGATGTGTGTGTCCGCGAGAATAAAAAAGACACGAGAACGAAAGAAAAGAAGTAGAAGAAAAAAATGTACGCCCAGCTGCACATGAGAGAATAATCTATTTGCATGCCATGCTTGCTTCTTTATCCAGTATCACCCTGGTCCTACACGAAATTGGGGGGGCCATCCTATATCTCAGGAGCAAACAGACAACCACGAAGATGCTCGCCCGCCATCGCCCATACGAAGTCTCGGAGAACAGAACTACTAGCATGAAGATAGGCTAGAAAGAAAGACACCTCACAGCGTCGGAGGCAATTCCGACCTCGGTCGACTGTTCTTCCAGAAATCGATGGCGGCGACGACATCCTGGCCTCCCTCGTCTTCGTACGCGAACAAGATCTGCAAAACCCATCATCAGTACTTATTGATTCCCTCTTTAAATTTCAGGGGGTCCCGTCCGGCCGACTTAGACTTAGACTTACCTCATGCGTGCTGCTGTGCAGCATCCGGATGTTCTTGTGCGGCACGATGTGGACGGCGCCGCTCTCGATGTTCCTAAGCTCGATGAAGTTGGGCTCGAAGGCCAGGATCCACGGGTACGACAGCGCGAACGCCTGCGGCGTGCCCTCCCAGTCGATGCGCCACTCCGGCCGCGCCCGCCACCCGTTCCGGTTCACGAAGAACGAGAAGTCGCTGTAGTTAAGCAGGAACTCCCCGTTCAGCCGCTCGATGTGGATCGGCTTCACGCCCTCTTTCCTCGCCACGAAGTCGAGTGATGTGTCTGCTTGGTCTAGCAGCGATTGCGTCTCGAGCGTCTCGAGCGACACCACCTCGAAGCCTCGGGCGCATGCTACGCATAGCTTGCTCTTGAGGAAGTGGACGGACGTGGACTCGGTGGGGATGTAGAACTCCTTGAACGCCTTCAGCTCGTCCTGGCCTGTGTTGAACATTTTGCCGAATCCCTTCTGTTTCTTGCCCTTGCTCATCGAGTCGTTGGGTTCATACACCTTGATCGTTGTTGACAGTGTACTCGACTTGACGCAGCACACAAGGTGTCTGCCTAAGCAGATACCTGTCTTGAAGAAGTTGCAATTGCTTTGAATCTTCTTGGGCCGCTTCCCGAGGGCTGGCTCATTCGGATCTAAGGCTGAGAGTGAGTACGATAGGAGTGACTTATTCGACAAGACAAGCAGGAGGCCGTATTCTTCCAACACGTCAACTTGGGTGACGTGCTGTGCTTCGATGACACGCTTGGGCTGCTGATCCTTCATCTTCCGGTCAGAGACGTAAATGCCGTGGTCAGTGCCATATATTAGTTTACGCCCACCATCTGCAATCAAGTCAGCAAGTGCCAGAGGCTGAAAGTAAACTGGTGAATCGTACCGTATGGAGTGACGGCGTTTACTAGATTTCCTGTCTGGAAGAAATTAGTGGAGACGTTAGAGACATTAAAGAAATCGGCCCGTGACCGTAGACGCTGCTGGGCTGCATCGATGAACTCGAGCCATTTTTTCCTCGCCGTCTGATTCGACGCGTAGAGTACCTGCTCGTAGTAGTTTCTTCCCAAATGTCGGAAAGTGATCGGCCAGCCTTCCGCGGTCTTCTTATCCGAATCCTTCCCGCGGAAAGGCAGATTTGAAGATGTCCGCTTTACGCCTGCTTGGGGGATCACCTCGTCCATTTCTTTGATGGAAAGCAACTCCAACGGAATAGGCTGAAGAGAATGTTAGCTAAGCTGGACAGACTGAATTTCAATCTGCCGCGACTTACCCTCCTATACGCTTTCACTTCCTCTCCCTTACCAGCCTGCTTGATCCTCACGAGAAGGACAGCATGATCGAACAGGAAAGCCGTGATATCGGTAGGATCCGTGGGGGTCTTCTTGAATTGGGTTTTGAATACTAACTCACGGCCATCTTCTGTCAACTTGAGATCAACTCGATCTGCAGGGCGGAATTTGAGTTGCTCGTGTAGGCGGCGTAGATTGAACCGATTTTCTGCTTTACCGGACTCGGCGTTTACTCTACTTAACAAGTCGCGAATCGTAACTAGGACCTTGGGAATATCCTCCTTATCAGGGCTGCCATCTTCCGTGTATTTCAAAACGTTCTCCAGGAGCAATGGATAACGCGCCAATCTTGTCGTGGGCTTAGTCAAATAACCATTCAATTCCAGCTTCCTTGACTCTTTTCTCCTCTCAATCTCCTCAACAAACTTAGAGAAGTATGGGTTGCTTGAGCGCTCATTCTCAAACTCAAACTTAGCCTCCAGTTGTTTGGAACCGTACATAATGAACGGTTCAAACTGAGGCACGATTTCGAGGAAGATGTCACCGAGATTCTTCACCACGGGGTGCTTTTGTTGCCTCTCTGTCAGCGCCTTGGCGAACCGAGAACTGACGGAATGAATGCTGGGATGATCAATGATATTGCTGAAAATATTCTGAACGACCTTTTCTCTCCTGGGGGCAGGAATGGGCGAGCCTTTCGATCGCAGCGGCAAGATCCAGAAATCCCTGAGGTATTCCAAATCTTTGACGAAGTCTCTCTCAGTATAGCAGATTTCAGAGATGACCTCTTGCCTCTTCTTTTCTCTGTCTCCAACGCTCTCGGCAATTTCCTTGGGCACGGAGTTGATCCAGAGCTTCTGCTCATCTGTCTGATCCACATCGTCGTTGAGAGTGGCATCCTGGTCCTTCCTCAATCCCACCTGTGGCTTGAGGTTCAGTCGAGATACCTGTTCTAGCCGTCGGGGACACGCAATAGAGTAGCAGAGTTGGTCCCTCGTACAAGTTGGCGAATAGCATTCCGAGAGTAGGACAAATACACCATTGACAGGGTGCTTCTCTTCCGGCTCATCCATCAGCGTCTCCCTGAATTGATACATCTCGGCTGTCGAATCACGCAATCGGTGCTCGTACGTAACATCGTGGAAGTATTTTTGAGCATCGAGAGCTCGTCCCAGTAGTAGTGCTAGATTCCTGTCGGTAGTTCTGATGATGTATGAGAGGACATCAACAGCTTCAGATCCGCTAAATGCATTCTTGTATGTCAATTCGTTCTTCGTTCGCTCGCCTGTGATGATCTTCTGCCGGAAGCACTCCGCGACTCTCGAGAGAAGAGCAGGATAGACCAAAGGTGGGCGAATCTTGGCAGTAGGGGGGCGATCGCCGTCGACCGACCTCGAGGAAATTGATGGTCTATGCACCATCTGCTGCCGTGACGGTTCTGGCGTATCGGGAACAATGGTGCTGGCCATGGACATCGTGCGGCTATGGTCACCGCTCACGGTCGATGAGGCCATACTCATGGTCCTTGTCGCGGTCCCTGGCGCATGCGGATACGCACTATATCCCGAAAAGCCGTTGGCATTCCCATTGACCGGAGGGGTTTCGTTCGAGGGCGCTCGTGTACGGTTTGGAATCACTCGGCCGCTCATCATCTGGTGCGCATCGCGTTCCGGGGGGTAACCAGTCATAGACATTGATCGATCGTCGTGGCGTTCGGGAACTACACGACCTTGAGCTGTTGTCCTTGAGGATATTGCATTATTGGGGGACGGCCTGAATCCAGGTTGTGGTGACGCTGGCTGGTACGCACCGGGTGGTTGTTGATACAGGGGTTGCCGTGGGACGCTAGCTAGCGACTGAGACCGATAAGGGTCGTCACGCATAGCAGGCGCAGAGCCAGGCACGCCTTGATACATCCTGGGAGCCGGGCTTCGCGGAGGGTATCCTGGCTGAGGCGGTCCTCTCGAGTCGAATCGGGGAGGGCCCTGGGGCGGGGGACCCGGGTACTGTCTTCGATCCGGGGTAGGGGGCGGCCTTCCGTACGGTGGTGGCGCTTGAGGAGGGTATCCGCCAGAGGGATTCCGTTGACTCTGGTAGTAACCGTTCGCCATGCTCGACGAGCCCATGGTTCGAGTTCGGGGGGCCTCAACTTGCTCGTAGCCGCCGGCCCGCTGAGGTCGCGGAGGGGGCTTGCGTTGCATATCGGGCGGGATGTTCGACATGGAAGACATGGAGGACATGGTCTGGGTTCTCCCCTCGTTCGGCGACATAGGACCTGGCGGGGACGAAGTCATAGTTCCAGTTCGGCCGGGAGGGGGGGCGGAACCGAAAATGTTGGAGAATGCGGCATCTCGTTGGTTGTTGGAGGATGGGCCGTATCGCCGTTGGTCATATTGGTAATCAGCCATACTGTCGTCCTACAGGAAACGAAGTTAGCGGATGCATCGCGCACGACTCGGGTGCTGGAGCCATTGGGCAACGTGGTGATAAGCTGGCAGCGTTGCACGAACGAACACTTTAGGTAGCCTAGCACTCATGCAAAGTGCATCATCAGATCAGGGGTGGTAGGAGGGCGGGAGTCGGGCAGTCGGGTGAGCTTACATACCCATGCAGAGCCTAGGCGGCCGCGAGCCTAGACAGCGACCAGGTTCGACCACTGACGTCGATAAAGGGGGTTTGTGTTGTCGACAAGTGACGAGAAGGGGGGAGGGAATCGCTGGCGCGAGCGATATCTTTTTATTGTTGGCGGCCTCCGACTTCTGGGCCTTTGGTGCACCCCCCGGAATTTCCCTAGGCTAAAAACTGTAGCTAACTAGTTGTTGGTTGGAATAGAAAATGAAATGATTGCAAATCGCTATGAGACGAGATTGGACCAGTCAGTCAGTCGATCGATTGAGGGAGAGAGGGGGGACTGGAGGAGAGGAAGCAATAGGTATGAGCTCACGGGCGTCGAAGTCGAAGTCGAAGTCGGGATCGGAATCGAATGGGATAGATAGGAGGTACAGGTATTGTAGGTTGTGGTGTGGTCTGGTATGGCCTGGTATAGATAGGTGAGGTAAGGGAGGGAAGAGGTCGGGTATGTAGGCTGGCAGGATGGCAGACTGGCAGAATGGTAGGATAGGATAGGATAGGATAGGATTAGGATTGATTGATGGATTTGATGGGCGGCGTGCGGTAATCTGTCAAACCTACTAATAAAAGTACATAAAAGTACTACGGTCCGTGATCAAGGATTATTAGACTGGACGGTGCAGACGGTGCTCAATCGAACCTGCTGTTACATATGAGCATACCTAAAGGTACTTGGCGACTTGGGACGGAGTACCTTCAGTGTTGGCCTTAGCCTGCTTACACAGGTACCTTGGCCTACCCAAGACCTGCTAAGCACCAGCCCGGCTTTTCGTCGGGTCGGGATTCGTATGTACTGCCTATCTCCTAGGTAGGTATATCTGCGTAGCGTACTTCAGGCGGGTTTGTCTTGTTTAAGTGCAAGCGCAACTCCTGCAAGTGCAAGTGCAAGTGCCTTACTATGGATTGTGTATAAGTGGGTTTGTTTTAGGTACGCGTATTAACGAGTTATAGGAGGTAATGTACGTATTCCGTACCTAATCATGTATTATACGTAACGAATATATAGAAGAGGATATCTGTAACTAAGTAGGTAGTTAACAAATTGGAAGGCTAATTCTGCCAGAATTGTATTGTTAGATAGATGCCGTCGTACGGTAGCATCGGAGTGAATCAATTATGTACCTATCATCTATCATCAAAGTAGGGAGAAGCAGAAGAAGAAAGAAAGCCTGTGCCGATTCGGATCCCGAGGGAGGAAAAAAAGTCTGCTAACAACTTCGACCAGGATGACGAGTTTAACGGAGATATCGGCCAAGTTTGTTGTCCCATTCATGTCTTGTAATCCGTAACCAAGTTCTGGTACGGAATAGATGACTGACACGGAAAAGTCGTTTCTGAATGTCTTATCATTGTTCGTATCCGCCCTCCATGCGATACCTGCTACAGCTGTTCTACACAGTACGTTCTCGGTATTATTCTTGGATGTGGAGTACTCGTTTTCATGATTTGTTCTCTTGGGTTTTGTTTTATCTAATCTGGCAGGGAGGTTATCCACGTATAATACGTATTGTTCACCACTTCGGCGCATGTCAGTAATAGCTAGCTGTATGTATGTATGTATGTAAGTGATGGGTGTTGTGACTTACACCACATCGAGCCTTAACTTAGTAAATGCACATTCCCATACGTACATACATGAATACACCTGCATACATACATACATACATACATACATATATATACTATGTAATGTCACACTTAATCAGCGCCAACTATATTACTTACTTACATACAATCAAGACATGTTATGTTATGTTGCAACTCATAAGACTCACCCAGCAAGATGGAGCTTCATCCTGCAATAACCGAGTGCTTTGCGATGTAATGAATATCGTCCAAACTCCCAAGCATCGCACGTTCCAAGGTGTTTTAGGAGGCCTGGAAGGATATGGGACGGAATGGGGACGAAAAAACGGGCCGCCGCCATTGGCCAAATTTTTGGCCATAAAGGTACATGGACGGAATAATTAGGTAATGCAGCAGTGAAGATCACGTGCCCCGGTGCCCAGGCCCAGCCCAGACCATCGCGCCTGGGACGGAACAAGACAGCAGGCAGCTCCAGCTCCATACCTCCGAAGCTCGAACGAACGCAGTTCGACTATAGAGAGACGGCACGACGTCGCCAGCCACAACCACCACCACCACCCTCTCATACCTCACACCCAACAACAACGGATATATCCTCCATCATGGCTGATCTAGCTGAGTCGGAGATCGCTCCGAAATTCGCGCCCTTCATTGGCATGGTAAGCTTCGATTCATCTATCTACCTGCCTAGCTTCGATCTCGAAGCCGTAAGCTTCAAACAGATAGACAGACATCCTAACGACTTATCAACTCTAGGCCGGCGTCGCCTCCGCCATGATCTTCGGCTGTACGAATCCCCCACCCATCCCAACCTATCCCAACCCATCAAATCCATCCTCGCAGACCCGATGAGAGAAGCACCGACATACTAAGAAAGCATTGCAGGTGTGGGCGCGGCCTACGGCACGGCGAAATCAGGCATTGGCATTGCAGGAGTCGGGACGTTCAGGCCCGACCTGATAATGAAGGTTCGTTCGTTCGTTCTTGATGCACACACACACACACCGTACACTCCCTTCGGATCCGACCCGACGACTAACGCGAGAATGGGGTACATCTGTATAGTGTCTGATCCCCGTCGTCATGTCCGGCATCATCGCCGTCTACGCGCTCGTCGTCGCCGTCCTGATCGCCGGCGACATGAACCCGCCGCACCAGCAGAGCTACAGTTTATTCAGGTAAATACCCTTACCTACCTACCGACCTACCCTTCCCACCCTTCTCGCACAAACAACAGAGGAGCACAGTGGAGGATAAAGGAAGGGGGAAGAAATAATGCATGATTGCTGATAGATACATTCGGGAAACAGCGGTTTCATGCATCTAGGTTGCGGCCTTTCCGTCGGCTTCACCGGTCTAGCAGCGGGCTACTGCATCGGCATCGTGGGCGACAAGGGCGTGCGGGCGTACATGGACCAGTCGCGCATCTTCGTCGGCATGGTGCTCATCCTCATCTTCGGCGAGGTCTTGGGTCTTTACGGGTAAGCTGAGCTCCGTCTTCAACTCCCAAAGTATTATTCTATCCCCAGAGAGCCTCGTCACTAATTGAGAGCAGACTTATCGTTGCGTTGATCCTCAACACGAAGAGCAAGGGTTAATCGGTTTCACATGTTTCGAACCTCGACACGAGAAAGAGAGAGAGAGAAAGAGACGGTAGCATCAGTCACGACTACTCCCACCTACCCCCAATGTTTGATATCAGAGCGAGCATGGACAACCAGGCCAGCCAGGTCCATAAGGGGCTAGACAGGGCAGGGCCGAAGCAGAGTGTAATCGATAAAAGAATTTCAATGTTCGACGGCGTTTCACGGGGTATGTAGAATATAACGTATGAATATTAGGAGCCGTTGACGGTTGGGCAGGTTTATTTAGCCATGCATCATGACCTTACAACACTTCCTTGCCTTACTTTAACTGAAGGGCAAGTTGGTAAAACTCTATGGAGATTTTTGGCAATACATTATCACCTCACCCATGACGCTTGAAAACAAAAGGAAAAGTAACGTCTTTTCGAATATAAATTAAATTGACGAGGCTAAATACGTACGGCTGACAGCTACCTATCAACGCAACGCCCGAAAGGAGAGTAAAGAAACATATAAAAGGAGGCTTCCCAGCAGACATACATATCTCATGAAACCTCAATCATTCCAGCCATTCCATCCATGCGCCCATCTTCCTATGTTAATGTTGAAAAAAAAGTTCCCATCAAGAGAGAGCAGACGTGCCGCTCTAACTGCCAGTCTAAGTAGCCCATACCAACGCCAGGAAGAAGAAAAACAAACACCGCCCAAATGCCCATGAAATCGTATTGGAAATGAAAGAGAGAAAAAAAGGGGGAAGAGGTTGATAGTCCGTATAAGGAGTGAGGCGAAGAGAATTGCAATGCAGATGCAGCCTATTCTCGATTCCTAAAGTTCCTTCCCCTCTTGTGAAACTCACAAGAGAGAAATCTACCGGCTACGTGCGAAGTCCACGTGGCTCGCCGGCCTATCGACCAAAGCGACGACCGAGCCTCCCTCCGCGGAAGGCAGTCCAGCCCCGGTCACGTTCTTCCCAGTCTTTCATCTGGCCTGGATATTTTGGGGAGTGTTATCAGCTTTAGGCTATATTCTCATGGGGCACTTTTCATAACACAAGTATATATCATTCGGACATAAGCACCGAATATCAGAAAGTGGAAGCAGGAAACAAGAAAACTTACCCAAGAACCAGTCCCAACGTTTCTCCTCTCGGTCTAGGATATCATCGCCGTTCTGTTTCGCCAGCCTCGCGCTTCGGGCCCGGGCTGCTGCCTCCTCGCCGACCAGATACGGATCCTCAAGCGGGCGTATTCGGTCCGGGTCGTCCTCATCAGCGAGGTTCGCCGCAGAGGCAGCATTGATACGGTCGAGAGCCGAGCGCAAGGCCCCCTCAACAGCCGACGACGGTACAGTGCCTCTGTTGGCAGCGGCCGACACACGCCTGTTAGCCACGCTCTGGTAATGCCGCACGTTCGGGTTGCGGTTCAGCGAGGACCATGTCGGGATGCGGAACTGGTTCATCTGCGGCGTGTCGCTGCTGGTGTTAATGCGACGGCGTGGTGACGGCACCCGTGGTAAACCCGCACCGGGCGTGAAGGTCGAGGTCATGGGTGTCGGTGTGGAAATCGAGCTGAGCGGTGGCAGCATCGAGGTATAGCGCGGCGTGGACGAGGAGGATGAATTCGAGACCTGTGGCTCCGGCGGTGTGTACGCAGGTACAGGCTCGTTCGTTGGAAGCGTAGAGTGGTAAGACGGTGCCTCAGAGACTAGCGGATAGCCACGTAGTTAGCTCTTCTCCTCGTGTGCCTCCGAGCTTCTCGATATGCGGTGCGTGACTTACTGTAAGACGGGGCGGCCGAACGAATTGAAGCCGTCTCGAAGTCCTCGGCACTTAGGCCCTCTAAACGGGGTGGCCCGTAGTGAAGCGATTCAGTTGCCATGGTGTTTAAACCCGTAGAGAATTAATTCCGCAAAAACAAGCGAGCGAGGTAGAGTCAGGGAGGAGGGTGGAGGTTTGGGAGGAACACCTTGCACATCTGGTTGGGCAGCTTCTTTATTATCCAGACCAAGTCACTCGAGAAGCCGAGGTGTTAGCGAGGCCAAACAGAGCTGACTCCAATTCTCTCCAGGTGTATCAGAAGAATCGTAATCACAGAATCCGAGGCAGGCCAGACTAGGTCGATGACGAATCGGCAATAGTCCCTCTAAGTAAGTAGGTGAGTACGTGTGTACCAAGTACCCCAACCCAAATAGGCAAATGTAGGGTTCACAACCACGAATGACACCGCTAGTCACGATGAAAGCGAGCACACCACCACTCCACGATACACTTGATGCTCCAGGGCTGGATAGAGCTCGGAGCAGTGCTATTGAGAGTTGCACACGTGAGGGTTGCAGGAGGGAGGGTTACTAGGATGGGAGAGGTATGGGAAGGACAAGAACGGGGAAAAGAGAAGAGAGACAACTAGAGACAACAAGACAAACCACCCACCACGGCGGATTGGCGTTTACATATGCGTGATTCTACTGGCCCGGGCTGTCACTTGTATCACTGTCGAGGTGGGTGCCCAGGCCTGGCTGCATCACGATAGGACTCGTGGGTCCCGACTTTCCTTTCTTGGCACCGCCTCGACTATCGTAGCCAGTCACGGACGAGGGGGACCTGGGGGGCAGACGTCTCTCCAACCAGTCAGCCCGTCCGAAGGCTCGAAGCTTTAGGATGAATTGTTGTTGCCGGTACCTAGTCACCATGTGGCTGTCATAGACCATTCATATAACGAATGAGGGGCGTGACCGCGGGTGGGCAGTTACCATTCAGAGTGAGGAGGTGGGTAGTATTATTATGTATGTGTGTATGTATGTATGTATGTAGGTATGTATCCATGGATGTATGTAGGATGGGGAAATCTCGAAGGCGTGGAAGCTTGACGTCCTCTCTCCTGCTTAGCCCTACTTAGCGGTACTTAGCGGGGCTTATCGCCATAGGTTATCATTATCGCGGTGTAGCGGGGTATCCCGCTTCCCGCCAACAAGGAGGAACCAGGTACATGCACGTGTTGTCGAAATACCTCATTGTGCGACTAACACATGTAGATGATGCGAGATAAATTATTAAGTCCGATAGGGGCTGAAAGGGCTGAAAGAATAGATACACAGTAAATTCACCGAGAATTGGAGACAATGATGACTATGACATTCGTGATGCTAATCATAAGCACTGGAGAAAATGTATAAGGACCGCTAAATGACGAAGTCTAGTACACAACTGTCGAACACATCCAAGTACCCCGCTTTGTCTAGTGTACCTGGCAGTATTGGATTGCCTATGTCTGCATTAAGTATACTAGGTACTATAATAGCATCTGCACGACGGTCCGCTTAGAAACCTGCTTCCAAACCTGCTTATTGAATTTAAGTACATAGAAGAGTCACGGCCGACAACTCAGACTCTCGTCAGTAATGCATAAAGGAGCCGATCCCTTATAGTATACTGCATACAGTATATAGTAGATGTCCCGGAAACAACGGGTTATATGCCAACTCAGATCTGAATGTTTATATTGACGAAAATTCATAAGTATCTCATCATGAGAAATTCTTGGAGTCCAGGTTAGATGCGAGGTCAAGTATGGGACCTAAGGGGGGCGAAGAACTCTAGTAAGCGGATCATTGATTCTCGGTGGTATCAGTTGTCTAAGAAGAACTCGGACTTATGCTTTATGAATGTCTTATGCCATATATATGTACGTTCTCTTCTGAGCGGACCGGGCTTGGCTTTCTTACTCTCATAATCACCTAATGGCAAGATCGTGGTCGGGATATTATGGAAGAAGCAGACTAAAATGGCCCGCTATGCTTCCCACGCTTTCCGGCCAAAGAAAAAGAAGAGAGGAGAAGGCAAGAAAAATACCCTGACCCGTCTTGTCCATCTTCCTCGGTTATTCAATTGCCTTTCAACATCAGGTAGCACCTAGAATCCGTTAAGGAGGAATAACAGGTTTTGCAAATATTAGGTAGAGGTCGGGAGTCTGTGTAAGGGAAGTTGAGTTGCCTCTTCATAAATTCTTATAATTATGTATGTTTCTGAGTTACACTTTATAATAACTGGGGCTAGTTGATCAGTTGCTTTTTGACCTGGCTCCCTCGTTAGGTATTGTCAATCAGTTGAGATTCCAGTTAGCTCGTGATTGGTTGAGCTGCAATAATCCTTATCAGGCAATAGGTCACCTGTAACTCGAACAAGAGACATGGTTGACATCCTTAACCTAATAGACTTATCAAAGTTACGAGTTGATTCTCACATGATACTGCTTGATTGCAACTCCCGTGAGACATCACTTAGATAAGTCAATAATTGGTGCGGTCTGTCGCATCTTCAGACATGTTTGTAGTGCAACACCATGTTGTCTAACACCAGTGTGAAGGCCAACTTCTCATTTCGGTGGGGTAGCGCCAGCAAAGCTTCGGTGACAAAACGCAGCCGTCATAGCCTCCATAGCCACCTCTTTTGCTCTCGAGACTAAAATAGTCTGTCCCGTTCTAAAAGTCAAATAGCCCCCGTGCCGTCGTACTAGATTGTATCAACTCCTATATGTCCCGCCCGTTGTCATGTGCATCATGTCCAAAATGTTACCCAAACCGCGACCCCAGTTCCGGTTACCCATACACATCCATATCAGCCCTGCCAAGCCAATATTGCAAATCTTACATCACGGTACCCTCTCACAATAACGGCAGCCAAGTTACAGCCGTCCCGTGAATAGCCCGTACAAGGGGCTAGCTATAGAAAACCACGGCTACCATAGCCGCCGTTGGTAATACACCGGCGTCTCGCCTTGGGACAAGCGTTGGATCTCTTCCTTAATGAGTCTCCTTCGCTCGGCCCTACTAATCGGCTTCTCCTCGCCAGCAGCTCCGTTTCCCTTCTGCCGTGTATCCGGTTCTGCCGGAGCATCTCTCTCCGCCTTCAGTGGTTTTTGGTTTAGGTCTTCCTCGGGCATGCTCGGCCGTATAATGACGATTTCATCGTCCTCTTTATTGCCATTGTCTGATCCTGGCGAGTCTATCTCGACTACCGTCCCGTCCTCGAGCTCGGTTGTTGACTTCTTGAACCGGTCGGGTAAGTAGATCTTCGGACTTGGTCGCGGTTCTCGGTTGGCCTTAATGGCTCCTCGGAGGTCTCGCAAGGTCCGCTGCTGGATCGTATAGCCGCTTAGAAATAACGCAAGGGTACACAAGACAACTGGAATTCAAATGGTCTGTTAGTTGGCGGTAGGTATAATTGGTATCTGAGCGGGGTTCAAGCATACCAGTTCCGGACGAGATTAGAAGCGATACTTGTGATGATGTCAATAGCATTTCCAGTAACGAGCGAGAGATAATTATATATATATAACCAAAAAATTGTATGTAAATGAATTCTATCTTTTGAACGTGTAAATGGAACGATTGTATACAGTTTGAGATGCTGAAGTGGTGATGCCGGTTTCTAAGATCGAAATACCTGTTTTGCGCCGAAACTCGGTCACCACAGCAACCAATCTGGTCCGGCTTCCGTCTTGGCGATCCTAGCAGATCCGATCTTAGATCTTTATTAAAACATACCGAGAAACTCTTTATTCTATTTCATTCTGGAACTCATGGATTCTCACTCGATGAATTTAGGTGAATAAGCTCCCAGTTTGCGACTGAGTTCAGGTGTATGTCAACCGGAATCAAAGCTTCCCACCATGGAGACTATACTTTGTGTATAACTCATCCGCGATTGCAGCAGCAACAGAAGGCAGGATTTCCGATACTGTTCTCGCAACAACCTCTCGTTGCATATCCCTTGTAGCCATCATCAACAATCCTCTAGCTTTGGAACATTATATTTGGCTTCGATTCGCAGAACGTTCATTGGCTACAAGATCACAATGACGTATCAATACTCAATGTACATGGTGGTATTAGGGTAGAAAGACTGTACGTTTGAAGCACGACACAGCTCTTGATTTATAGGTCAAACTGTTAGAAGAAACGGCAAATATGGCCCATGAAGCTAGCCTTTTCACATCTGACGATGTAGTTACATAGTCTCCAGTTGTTGCTGCGGGGATCTGTGATATACACCTCCAAATACGTTTTAGATTGAAACATCGAATATTGTGGAAAGGCCACCGGATTTTCATCCCAAGCCTTGATAATACAATCATTTGACAGGCACGTCTTACCTTCAATATGTCAATCTAGAAACTGAGCACGACATCCTCAGGAGCCGCCAATAGTGCCTAGAGTGCTGTTAAAGTGTGCACCAACCTGCTTGCCCGCACTTACTCTACAGAGTATTTGTGGCCTGCAGAAGTAGAGGTTATCACAAATTGAGCTTTCAACTCAACTATGTTTTTAAGGACAAATTCTTTAGAACTCCCAAGCTTTAGCTCCCTACGAGCTTGAATAACATTCTATGTTGAAGAGTGACGTTCCCTAGATATTTGTGGAAAGTTCAGTGACGTTGTGCTAGACACCTATACACGTTTGGATACATGTATGTGGATATTTAAGATCTAATTTGTGAGGCATCTTCCATCTCAGTATCTAGAAATAGGTAGTTATGCGTAGGTAACCTGACACGCGTACTGCTGAGTGCCGACGGGAATTGAAGATCGTGAATACAAAACGTCGGGATCCATTACCTAAGGACAACTTTTGTTTGCTTGATTGACATTACTAGGATGGAAGATGCTACCTTGCGTGCATATGTAGACAAATGAGGAAACTACAAACTTAGAATTCCTCCGCAACACTATTTTGCAGTCTGATTTAAGGCGATTCATCACACTTTCAATCTCATTTATAATCGTAACACAACCGCAAGTTATTCATTGTAAGACACAATCATGCCGACCACCACGTTGTTGAAAGTGCCATCTTCCTGCGTTCTCTCATCCCGCTTGACCCCAGGAACAAACTATGATAGCTCGCCGGTCATCGTCTTGTCCAACCCCCTCTGTGCGCCGCTCGCCTCCTGGGATCACGTCGTTCCTGCATTGGTCTCCCTGGGCTTTCAGGTGTTGTGTTACGATCAGCCAGGCCACGGCTCCAGTACAGCCCCAGACGACCTCTCATCGACGACATTCAATTCCCTAGCCAAAGATGTGAAAGCGCTACTAGATAACCATAGAATCAGAACGGTGCATGCATGGGTCGGCGTAAGCATGGGCGCAGCGACCGGTATTGTCTTTGCGGCCACGTATCCCGGGGTTATCAAGCGGCTCATCGGCTGTGATACGATATCTTGCTCGCCTGTAAATGCTGGCACTGAGGACCTCTTCGCGTCCCGAGTCGCCGAGGCTCGGAGACTGGGAATCATGTTTAACGTCACTACTACAATGGAGCGATGGTTTGGCCGCCAGTGGATAAACGATAATGATGCTGAGGCGCGCCGACTGCAGGCAATGATGCTCCGGACAACTAACGACGGCTTCGAGACGTGCTGCTATGCGCTCCGGAGCGAATCTTTCGATTTGCGACCGCTGGTGGAGGACGCTGGGAAGGGAGTGGAAAGGGCGCTACTTCTCGTGGGAGAGAAAGATGCCAACTTGCCCGAAAGCATGAAGGAGTTACGCCATGGTCTTGAACAAGGGTTGAAGAAAAATAACCCTGACGCATCGGTGGAACTGAAGGTTATCCAAGGCGCGGGACACGTGTGCTACATCGACGGCTTTGAGCAATTTATCGAGGTCATAACTGAATTCCTCACATAAAGCAGTTTCCCGATGTAAAGTATGATAGTCAATTAAAAAGGCATGCACTTCTTTCATCCAAGCTCTTCAGTTTCAGAATACTGGGGTTCGGTCTGGGCTACTCCTTGTACTGACTTCCATAGCCTTGTAGATAACAATTAGGTAGGCTCCCCCAAAGAAAGAATAAGGATACAGTCGATAATGATCCTACAACTACATCGCCAATATCCTTGTTAATCTGAAATAATAGAAGCATAACGCAGAAGAGACGGGTTGTAAAAGCGTGTATCAGTTGTTGTAAAGATGAAAATCTAAATGAGTGTGTGCCTCGCTTCGATAACCTGACCAGGAAGAGCAAGCGCCTTCATGACGTTTAAAGTTAGCAGCCCAGCTATAAAATCCTACCAACAGAGAAGAGCATACTATGAAACTATGTAACATTCTGCCATGGTACAATAACATTTTCCCAGGATACAATATCATTGCCAAAGGAAGATACAATAATCACATACCTTAACTATACCTCCTTATCACACAGCGATAGAATCCCTCAACGGACCACACGGATTCTCAACCTTCTTGACATATGTACCTTCGCGGATCTCACCCTCAACCCCTCCAACGGCTCCTGTCGTACAGAAACCAAGAAGTCTCTTGAGTCGATTAGAAAGCTTGGCCTCGACCTCGGGCCGCAGGGACAAGAAGTTGTTCTCTTGGCCTCGAACAAACGAACGCATGAATAACGTTAGGAGAACGGGGCGATCACTACCCGACTTCGATTTGTTAGCCCCCGTGGCGTGCCAAATCCTACTCTCAAACAACATAGCCGTGCCCACAGGGCCCTCCGCAGCCACAGTACCCTCAATGGTGAAGATATCCGTCGGCGCGATCGCGCCGACGTGACTACCGGGGAACACGCGCGTGCCGCCATTCTCCTCCGTGACGTCCTCAAGGAACCACATGATGTTGAGGCCGAACGGGATGTCGCGGTTTGGCGGCTGGATGGCGACCTGGTCGGTGTGCAGCTGCATGGGCACGTTGCCGGGGCGGGCGATATTGGCCGTGAAGCTGTGGCAGAGGGCGTGCTCGCCGAGGAACCAGGGCACGATCGCGTCGATCAGCGGGTGGTTGAGGAAGTCGAGGAACTCGTCGCCCTTATTGACGAGCGTCCAGACGCGCTGGTTGACGCCCTTCGGCCCGCCGTCGTGCGCCGCGATGCCCGCCTTCTCCTCGCCCGCGGCCTGCTGCTCCAGCGCGCGCCGTAGGATCGCTACTTGCGAGCGCGTCAGTGCGTTCTTGACTAGCCCGTACCCGAATTTCTTCAAGTCGCGCTTCACTTGCTCGATGTCCTCGGTCGGCTGCGGTAGCTCCATGCCCGGCGAGTACGGCGTGGGCTCCTCCGGCACGATGGGGGTGAGGAGATCGGCGAACTTGACGGCGACGGGGATCTTGCCCTTAGGCATCAAGGCTTCGTGGAAAAAGGCGTCTTTGAAGAGCCCATACCGTGGCTCTAGCTTTCCCTCGTAGAATTGGATGATGATCTCGGGTTTGATCGTGAGTTGGGTATCTGGCTCTTCACTGGTCGTTTCGAGGAGCTTGGGCTCGCCTGATCGTCCATCGATGATGACCAAAGGGCGGTCGTCGCCTAGATTCACCTCCAGGAGAGCCTTCAGCTGTCCCATCAACGGGAGCTTCTTCTTTATAACATCGACTGCTTGGAGGTAAACTGCATCTGCACTGGCTCGCCTACTGCCATAGACCTTAGAGCTGAAATCCAGCCCCGGGGTGAAAGTAGGTCCTGGGGGGTAACCTGCCATTTTTGCCGAAATATTTGAAGTTCAGTAATTTAATCTTGAACAGAATACGCAATGACTAAAGACAACCCTCTTCAAATATGAATTCTCGAGGACTGTCTTTCCCATAGCCCCTTCTACCTGTCCATATATATACGTCGATACTGACTCGGCCATTCCTGTTTAAGATCTTCCGAGTTTATTGATGACACTAGCAGCTCATGTATGCTACAACAATGCCTCGATCAATGTAGTTCAACAAATAGATGAAGCTATCACAATCTTCTGGAAATTTCTCCATTGGGTGATGCATGCGAGTTTGGAGTACGATCAACTCCGGAGGTTTATGCTTGATTCCTCTGTATGGTTGATATCGAGGAGCCTCCATCAGTACAAGTGCATTCTGGTGGCTGTGGTAACTGTATACTGTTGGTCAGGACTAAGAAGTGATCTTGCACACAGACTCGGAGGTAAAGCCAGCTGTCTCTAAGATCTGAGCTCTCCGGGTAAGTCCAGCCGACCATATTCATATGGGCCTCGGAGCATTATCGTGATGTATGGCCAACTTGTGCCTTCTTCTGTGCCGGGATATGTCAGCGAGCATGCAACCAAAACAAAGGCTCCGGTACTGTCCGTCTGATCTATTTGTTGGTGCATAGTAACATGTCGTGTACAACATTTGCAAGGTTTCTGTTAGCCAGTCGGATTGAAGACTGGTCTATTAGAGTGAAAGAGGTACGTAGTCATCGCACATAGGATAGATGGCAGTGACAAGACAACCAAGGGTGCCACATGGTGAAGTTAGAAGACCACAAAATATATATCAGACTACAAGGTTGAATCAAGCTTTCAAACTCCAATTTACATGTGTCTAAAAGAGCATGCAGTATGAAGCTTTCTAGATAGTCGGATATTCCGACATTAGCAGGATTGGCTATCCTAGACATTTCTATAGGCATATACCAAGCCTGTATACCTAATAGGTTCACAGAGAAAAGCTGAAAATTGAGATATGTCAATATACTTACCTTAAGTTGATGGTGCAATTAATCCTAATTCTGCGGTGTTACCCGGTCCATATATGAAATAAAATGTCTGCTTTGAAGCAAGGAGACTGTTTGCATACCTCTGTTACCCGTGAGGTGACACAATAAGTCTTATTGAAGAAAAATGATACGTCGTATTTATCTCCGTAAGGGATGACTAGGTAGTGGTAGTTAGATCCCGAAATTTATAGTCATATGTGAAATTCTTAGTACGTGGCCAAGCCTAGTCTGCCTTGATTTTTGCTCATGTTACATGAATGTTGTCGCACAACTACTCTAATCGGTCCCATAGTTCACGGAGGAAGAAGATCATAGTGGTGATGATCTTTTTGAACCCCGGAGCCGCATCCAACCGGATCTCGTTCCAGCGACCCGGGAGCAGAGTCTGTCCCTTGCACCTTGCAGGGACTAGATCAGTACTGATTTTGTCACATTTGGGCAATTGACATCAACATCCAATACACAGCTGCTCGAATTTTCATCTAATTCATTTCTATATCATTAAGGGAGTTGAAAAACAAATCATTAATCAGTTATACCATGAATCCGGGTCCCGTATATTCGACAGCAAGCAACCGTAGACGCTGGATGGCGGTGTGTTTGTTATAATGACCGATGGTCATCTATGTAAATAAGTCGCTGTCTTCAAAAGAAATGGAAGCTGAGCTGCTTTGGAATCTTTAGTTCGAGCAGGCAGGTTTCGCTGCTTAGTTTGGTAGGACTGGAGAAATTTCAAGACTACTATTCACCATGGTCGAGTCTATGGAGATCACGAATTTCGACGAGCTCGCATTAGCAACTTTGGGAACGACCATAACATTATGCGTACTGGCCATAGTCACTGTCGTCCTGCGGTGCTGGGTCCGGTTTGGGAATAAGGCGTTCGGCATAGATGATTTCTCTATGATACTCGGCTTGGTAGGTTCACCCCATTGGCAGGAAAGACAAGTCATCAAACAGAGGAAGCTTACACCGTTCAATTGCTCTAGTTATTCTTCATCGCCTGCTGCATCTTCACGTGCATGGGTTGCTACTCCGGCCTCGGCACACCCGATGCCGCGATCCAGAGCGCGAGTCCTTCAGGCAAGATATACATAAACGGACTGAAATGCGAGTTGATAACACCACCCACGTGCAATTTGGGAATGCAGGAGCTAACACCTATCCTAATCCTTCAGGCGTCGTCTTTTTCCAGATCACTTACGCGTGGAGCTTAGCTTTCATCAAGGTCAGCATCTGCGTGGCCCTGCTCCGAATCACGCAAGCCAAGCGCTACGTCATCCCGCTGTGGCTGGTCATGCTCCTCAGCGTCGGCATCACGTTCGTCGCATTCGTGACCCTGCTGGTGGGCTGCAAACCGATCGCGGCGAGCTGGGACGCGGGCGTGGGCGAGTGTGACCACAGTGGCAGGGTCATGAACATCGCCATTCTCATCTCGGCCATCGCCATCTTGACGGATTGGTCCTGTGCGATTATCCCGGCATTTATCCTTTGGAACCTCAACATGCGGTTCGACGTCAAGGTTTCCCTCGTGTTCGTCCTCGCGCTCGGGGTGTTGTAAGTTCGATCACTCTCGCTCGTACGTACGTACGCACTGACGCGAAATGTAGGGCCAGCATATCGACTATTGTCCGATTCCCGTACTTGCATTACTATGAACAACTCTTTAACTACTTGTGTGAGTAACGGCCTGAAAAGCCAATTGATTGACAGAAAGCTGACACTCGCAGATAACGTGTGCAACGTAGTCGTCTGGTCCATCGTCGAATGCGGCATCGGCATCATCGCCGGCTCCCTCCCCTCTCTGCGGCCCCTCGTCAGAAACCTAGGCTCTGGCTCGAAGAAGACGCATCCAGGAGGCCCTAGTAATGGGCTGACTAACGGCGGAAACTCCATCCCGCTCAGGAGCACGGCCCAGGGCCAATCGTCGACGGCATGCGAAGCTGGTCGTAACCAGCAGTCAGGGGAGATCGACGATGGATCGAGCCAGACATTCATCATCATGAAGAACACGCAGATAGATGTCGAGTACGGTTCTGTGAAGGAAAACCCCGTGCAATGGGGCAATGACTTTGATCGGCCTCGATAGACTACACGTCGAGGCGCTAGTATTTGGGTCACAAGATATGGTTGGGTGTAGACTACAAATTCTTCGTAAAGTCAGGTCGGCTTCATCTATTCCAATGCCACTTGGACTATTACTTGATTGCATGCAAATAGGGTTAAGGCTAGAGTTAGAGCAGCACATGCGCATAGAATTTCAAAGCATATTGAGGCAGTATTCAATCAGTAGTTGTCCGTGATCGCTTGATCACTTGAACCAATCAAAATCCACCACAATCTCGATTAGGAAATTTGTCGTTTTGGTAAGGTGCTCAGGCTAGATCGCCAACGGGGTAACCTTCAACAAAACCTTAACAGTCATCTTGGTAAACTTTATCTGTCATAACATTCGTCAATGGAAGGTTACACGAATTGCAGGTCTAGTTAATACATCGAGCTGTAAAACTCGAGTGTTAGTCTTTAGTAGATTTTGCCCTTGATATATCAAAGCTCTTGATATATCAAGCGATTCTCGTTCGAATAAATGGAGATACTCGCATGTGCTCGCTCCAATAACCTGATGAGAAGCAAGCGGCTTCAATGATGTATGACGTTAGCAGTCCAGCTACTATAAATTTGGTCTTAAGATATACTATAATCTCTAAGACTGTGTCCACGAGTTCTTTTACGATTCTCTAGGTATCCCGAGACTCAGTCAACGATCCGGGTGGAATCTGTAATTATTAGGGTGAAGTGCTATTTAAGAGATTGAAACAGCGCATATATATCCATTCATCATCAAGCATATTCAGAATCATACACACGGTAAATATATATTACTAGAAAAACTAGTAGAGAAGATGCCAAGTTCTTGATGCAAACCTGAGGCCCTCTGTGACCCCTTCACGACTCCTATACCTCTTAAGTACGTTATGAATCTATCGCGACATCGCACTGTGGCTTGGTGGCTTGCATGACAACAGCAGACTGAATAGTGCTATCCTATTGGAATCCAATCGACACATAGTCAACCCATTAAGCATATTCGCAATTTGAGCTTGAACTGAATTCTCCTTCGGTTCCCTTTTCATCTTTCAAACAAGCTGCTGCTTTGGTATTGCCGTCTCCATTATGACGTAACAATCGTTGCTTCACATGTATACTACTCAACTAGGTACCTAGAATACTATACTTTTCTGTGTTGTTTATAGTCTATATCTGCAAGCCTACTGTCATGCAAGCATCTGGAGACACCGGAAGAAGACGGACATCGCCAGATACCGTCCACAGCTGCAATGATACACCCCTGGGAATCTGATGCCTGCGCCATATCTGTTTTGGAACTTGACGCTCACTCATCGAGTGCTTGTGACCACTTTCTCAAAGTATTAAAACTTCGGATCAACGGCAATTCATCCGAGCCCAATTGGAGGGCCATCTCGACCACATGATGATCCATCTATATTGCATTGATGGAAGGGACGGCTGCATCACTTTCCCAATCAAGATGCTAGAGTCTTCAATTTCGAAAAGGTCTACAATTGGACTTACGGGCATTTAGAATTAGCTATTCGCGTTGCGGAGGTTGCCTGCTTTAGAAGACTTCGAAGAGGCTCTCCACTCTGAAGGTCTGAGAGCTGGATACTACACTCGTACGCAACGCATCGGGGGCAACCTTCCTCTTAGAGGAGGATGCCTAAGCCGAGGATAGTGGCGATATGGAACTAACGATCGAGAATGTTTCTCGTCCGTATTTCGCATGAGTTGAGCAACGGCCCCTCTCGCTTTGACTTATAAAGTGCATATCCGGAGCCTCACCCGGTTGGAGAACGGAGAACGCAACGGCCGTATGGATGACACCGAACCGCGCCAAAAACCGACTGCCAATGAATCGGACTCAGTTGGACATTATAGAATTCGGTAATTTCGTGATTGGCCCCTCGTTTCTGGACCGGAGCATACTACAAATTACCTACACATTAAAATTCCCACTCCAGGGCTCTCGATATACCGCACCATCCCCCCTCCCTACCCAATCCTCAAAGCACAAGCCGCAACCTCCTTCCTCACGCTCTCATCCCTGGGCAAATAGATACTCGCAACGCGCAACAACTTCCTCGCGGTCCCCTTATCCCCCAACTCCCTAAACGCGACGGCCGTGCGATAATAAATCTTCCCCATCTGCACCGCCGCCGGAAAACTAAGCACGGCCTCGTTCTCGGGCGGGATATCGTACCCGTCCCCGGCCTCGGCGCCCATCTCCACCCCCACCCCGGGCCCCGCGACCCCGACCCCCAGCGCCTGCCGCATCATGTTGATGGTGCGCATGCCCCAGAAGCGCAGCTCGTCCCAGTCCTCGAGCCGCAGGTACGCGAGGCAGGTGTTCGCGACGAGCTGCACGCGCAGGCTCAGGCGCTCCGCCTGTCCGTTCTTCCCCTCCCAGGGCGGCAGCGTCAGGTCGCGCGCGAAGAAGCCCTCCCCGTGCATGTGCCGCTGGCGCCCGCGCACCACGATGTGCATCGCCGCCCACGCCTGCTCGTAGATCCGCAGCGCGCCGCGGTAGTCGCCGGCCGTCAGCGCCTCGTTGCCGAGGGCCTTTAGACGTGTGGTTTCGCTGAGGCAGTGCTCGGGCGTGTCGTAGGGGATCGCCATGGCGGCGCGCATCTGAGTCTCGATGGGTGGGGAGGCGGGCACGTCGCCGGTGATGAGGGCCTGCCGCAGGCCCTTGAGCATGCCGAAGGGGAGGAGGAGGTCCCGCTGCCGCTTCTCCGCGATGTGCTTCTCGGCGCCGGCGGGGGCGCAGGGGTCGCGCAGGCGGAGCGTCAACTCCAGCAAGCCATTGAGCCCGGGGTTCGTGAGGTCGGAGTAGAACCAGACCTTGGTGAACTTGGGGAGGTCATCGACGAGGATGACGAAGTACCGGCGCTCGCCGGCCTCCATGGGCATGTGCGGGGAGTCGATGACGACGGCGAGGCTGTGGGCGCCGAAGTGCGCGGCGCGCGCGCCCTTGACCAGGATCGGCACGTGTCCGTGGAATGCGACGTGGTTCTGGGCTTCGGGCCACGGCGTCTCGACGCGCACGAAGACGTTGAGGTCGCGGAAGACCTTGCGGGACTCGTAGTAGAGCTGCCGGCACAGCCGGAACAGCACCAGCGCCGCCCGGTAGTCGTAGTACGTGTATGCGGCGTAGTCCTCGACGCGGGTGCGCTGGTTGGCGCCGGGGGCCAGGAGCGCGCGGTAGATCTGCTCCCGGATCTCGGCGGGGAGATTGAGGAGGTGTGGTTTCGGGCGGTCGCTCATGATGGTGAGGATTGGACTGGACTGGACTGGACTATGTGACTTAGGAGATTCACAGAAGACGCAAGAATTGGAACACGTGGGCTAGTTAGGTATGGCTTTATGCTGCTGACCTGCCAGCCTGCTGCAACATGTCTGGAGTACGTATTCCAAACGGTTCCTCCAGATTCGGAGATAAGATTTATATCCCGATGGGAAGCGTTCCGAGGCAGTTGTAACTAGGCGGGTTTCAGCCACGCATAGCATAGCCACATATGTATCAATCCAATCTATAATTATATGTGGCAAATGCTGCGTCCCAAGGCTTGCTGCAGGCTGCGGGCTGCAGGGTTTCATAGCTGGAACCCCTGTCAACAAATTATCGATAGTCGAGCAGAACATCAATGAAGCTTTCAACCGGACAAGTATAACCCAGCTGTTTAGCCTACCACCATAACCTCCAGCATCTTCACCACAACTCCAACAATCTCCACTGCCGACGCCTAGTATTCTACCCAATCCAAGTCTGTCCCGTAACCAAATTCCAAGAAGCGGCCCGCGACAATGGCCGACACCCACCGCGCCGACGAGCGGCGCTTCCTCGACGAGCGCGGCTCGAACGTCGGCGTCGCCCCCAACGGCCTGAACCCCGCCACGATAATGGAGAAGGCCGTCCGCGAGCGCATCGTCGACAGCTACTTCTGGAAGGAGCAGTGCTTCGGGGTGAACGAGGCGGACATAATCGACCGCGTCGCGGACCACGTCTCCTTCGTCGGCGGCATGATGTCCTCCGAAGCGACACAGAAGCCCTCGCCCTTCCTCTGCCTCGCCTTCAAGCTTCTGCAGCTGGCGCCCGGGGACGACGTCCTTGCCGAGTACCTGAAGTTCGGGGGCGACAAGTTCAAGTATTTGAGGGCGCTGGCGTGTTTCTACGTGAGGATGACGCGCAGGGCGGAGGACGTGTATAAGACGCTGGAGCCGTTCCTGGAGGATCGACGGAAGTTGAGAAGAAAGGGGCGCGCGGGGACGGGACTGACGTTCGTCGATCAGTTCGTCGATGATCTGCTGACGAAGGAGCGCGTCTGCGCGACTAGCCTGTGGCAGATGCCGAAGCGCGAGATCCTGGAGGATCTGGAACTGTTGGAGCCGAGGACCAGTCCGCTGGGGGATATCGAGGAGTTGTTGGAGGAGGCGGAGGAGGAGGCAGATGTTGATATGGAGGGTGCGAATGGGGGTGAAGCTGGGGCGGATAGTGATGATGAGGGGTTGATTGAGGAGGATGAGAGGGATAGAGAGCGGGAAAGGGACAGGGGAAGAGATAGGTCGACTTCGGGCTCGAGTGGGAGGGGAGACGAATCTTCGCGAGAGCGCCGCCGGTCACGAGATGATGATATGGATGTGGATAATGACAGGTCGAGCAGAAGAGACAGCTGACCGGAAATAGTTGCAATACCTCACATACTCGCATAATACCAGAAAGGAAGACAAGACATTACATTTCCATATGGAACATCGAGATCGAGGAGGACTTGTCATGTAGTGACGTACGTCGTGGTGACAGTAAGATATCCTCTGTTCTATTTCACTGCCTATTTGAATCCGTAAACACAGTTCTAACACTCTCTGGCTCAGATGATTCGTTTCCCGGTGGGTGTCCCCCATTGCCGGTCCCGATATCGAGACGCCCAAGTCTATTTATTCTCTACCTCGTCCGTGTCGAGACATGACCCGACAAGAAATCCGCTGTGTGAAGCAGCCTCGCGTCGTCCCAATACTGCCCTATAATCTGCAGCCCTCCAAAATCAAGCAGTTCCTCCTCCTCCACCCCCTCTTCCACCGGGAGATCCATAGGAATACTAATCGCAGGCAACCCCGCCAGGCTCGCCGGGACCGTGAACACATCATTCATGTACGCATCGAGGGGTGTCTGGCTTAGCACGTCCTCGAGCAGCGGCGGCGTCGTCGGCGCGGTCGGGCACAGCAGGAAATCGACCTGCGCCGGCCCCCGCTTGTCCTCGAGCTGTACACTTGGCTCCATATCGCTTAAATCAAAGGCCTGGGGATCCCGCAGCGGGTTCGACAGCCGGAACACGCGGTCGAAGTCCCGTCGCACCAGCTGCCGCACCTTTTGGGCTTGGATGAAGTAGTTGTCCATGGCCTCCGAGCTCAGCGTGTACGCGCCGAGCAATATCCGCCGCTGGACCTCACGCCCGAACCCGCCGCCGCGCGTGCGCGCGTACAGGACGCCGTCGAGCGCGTCGCTGGCGCGCTCGCGGTCTCGCTTGCCATATCTGATACCGTCGTATTTCGCCAGGTTCGACGCCGCCTCCGCCGGCGCGATCACGTAGTACGCCGACAGCGCATTCTTCGTCGACGGCAGCGAGACTGGCACCACGCGCCCGCCCGCGCGCTGGATCGTCTCCGCGGCTTGCAGCCAGCCCTGCCGGATCCGCGGGGAGAGCTCAAGGATGTTGTACTCCGTCGGTATGCCGAACGTCAGGCCGTGCAACCCGCCGGTCTGCGTGTGCGCGGCCCCGTCATTATACCCCCTCCTCTCCGCCGCGCACCGCTTCCGGACCTCAGGTGGGAGAGACGTCGGATCGCGCGGGTCGTGCTCCGCCCACAACCCGCCCCCTACGACCACGTCACTGATTTTGGCTACGCTGCCGGCCAGCAGGCCGACCGTGTCCAGCGAGTTAGCGTACGGCACGACGCCCCAGCGCGAGAGCATGCCGTAGCTCGGCTTGAACCCCACGACCCCCGTGTACGCGGCCGGCATGCGCACCGACCCCCCCGTGTCCGTGCCCAGCGCCAGATCCGCGTCCCCCCGCCGCACGGCCACGGCACTGCCGCCCGAGCTCCCGCCGGCCGAGTACGCGGCCAGCGGCCCGACGTTGCGCACGGCCTCGAAGGCGGAGGTGGTGCTGTGCGAGCCCATGCCGAACTCGTCCATGGCGGATTTTGCGACTACGAGGGCGCCGCGCCGGCGGAGTTGCGAGACGATGGTCGCGTCGTAGGGGAGGTGCGTGTCGGAGAGGATGCGCGAGGAGCAGTTGGTGGGGTGGGAGCGGGTCGCGATGTTGTGCTTTACTGCTAGGCGGATTGGGTGGTTGGCTTGTGTCGGGGTGTCTTGTGCTGAGGTTTCTCGCACTTGAGAGTAGTTAGCTTCGATATGGAAAGGACTGGCAGTTGACCGGTCTGTAGAGAATTGAGGGCTTACCGTGGTGCTCATCCTCCGTAGGTCCTCCATGTTGGTGGTCTATTGTAAGTTGTCGTAGGGGGGCGTAAAGACTGGCCCTCCATGGGGTGGAGAGCGCCCTCTGGACGGCTCGGAATTGGGAATGCCTAACATGTGTAGACATGTAGTTCCGGTGTTGCTCTGTCGTGCTGTTGCTGTTGGTGTATGATTATTCTTGGAATTTTCGTGGTGTAAGGGAGCTTGGGCCACCTGTGTCTGCCGAGCTTAATTGAATACAGAAGTGCCTTTTAGAAGTAATGACCATACTAGAACCCCTGCTGGCTGTCAACCACTTGTAGATCTTGCGGCGACAGCTGTTCGCACAGACTTCATATACAGTAGATCTAAAATAAGAATAACTGTATTATACAGTGGCTAATACTCGCTAAACAGCTAGTAATATTACGTATAATATGCGGTCGATCACCATAATTTTAGAGGACATAAGACCGTGCCTTAAGATACATTCGCACAAACCATGGGTTCTCTGGGTCAGCTGTCACGTAGGATCTACAAGTGGTTGACAGAAAGGCACTTCTGTACGGAGGTACAGTTTACCTGGGTGGATACATAGATAAATGGGTCTCCCAACGGGCGTTATCAGCTGTTATCCGGCTACAGTAGCGGCTGCAAGTCTGTGACGCAGGACGAGTCTTGGCAGGTACCCGGAGGGCAACGGGGCCTCGAAGCTTGTGCTATCCGCTGACAACCTTGACAACTCATCAGCTAGGTTACATATATCTGGTTACATATATCTGGTTACATATATCTGGTTACATATATCTGGTTACATATATCTGGTTACATAAATAGATGCCTGCGAGCCGGATCATCCATGTGAACCCTTCCACTTGTCGGTGATCGATGGCTGGCTGAAGGCACTGATCCATCCTCATACCTACTCAACAGAGCATTACACGCGTACATACATACATACAACATCATGGTTCGAAGAACTGCTGTCGCTGTTGCGTCCCTGGCGGCCGTTGCCAGCGCCTCCCAGCCTGGAGCTCCTGCGCCGGTCGCTGCTCCGATGCGAGACCTGGAATGGGGACAGCTCAACTTCATTCACACTACTGATACACACGGGTGGCATGGAGGGCATCTACAGGAGTAGGTAACCCTCTGAACCGAGCCTTTCCGTCACAGCTAACGGTCTTCATAGAGCTCAGTATTCGGCCGACTGGGGTGATTACATCTCCTTCACGAGCCACATGCGAAAGAAGGCGGATGAGAGGGGGGTAGACCTGCTAGTCATCGACACGGGTGATAGGATAGAAGGGAACGGCCTCTACGATGCGTCCAACCCGAAGGGCAATTATACCTACGACATCTTCAGCGAACAGTCCATAGACGTCATCTGCACCGGGAACCACGAGCTCTACCAAGAGGACTCTGTGGCACGGGAACACAACATCACCGTTCCGAACTACAAGAAATCCTACGTCGCCTCGAACCTCGATTACATAGAACCCCAGACGGGCGACCAAATCCCCCAGGCCCAGCGATACATCAAGTTCAAGACCAAGAACCAGGGGTACAACGTCGTCGCCCTGGGCTTCCTATTCAACTTCGATCGCAATGCCAACAACAGCGTCGTGCAGCCCGTCGAGGAGACGCTGAAGGAGGAGTGGTTCCAGCAGGCCATCCGGGAGAAGCCCGACATCTTCGTCGTCATCGGCCACGTCGGCCTGCGCATGAAGGAGTTCGAGGACATCTTCAAGGTCATCCGCGACCAGAACTGGTACACGCCCATCGCCTTCCTCGGCGGCCACACGCACGTGCGCGACGCCCGCGTCTTCGACGACAACGCCTTCGCCATCGCCAGCGGGCGCTACATGGAGACGATCGGGTGGATGTCGGTGGACAGAATCCAGAAGAAGAAGGGCGGTGGTGCGAAGGCCGAGAATGAGAACGAGGTCGAGGCCAACGCCGCCACCGTCACCTTCAAGCGCCGCTACATCGACAACAACCTCTTCGGCCTGCACTTCCACACGGGGCTCAACGAGACCACCTTCCCGACCGAGCACGGGCGCAACGTCTCGCGCAAGATCACCGAGGCGCGGAAAGCGATGGACCTCGACGAGCGCTTCGGCTGCGCGCCGCACGACCTCTGGATGAGCCGCGCCAAGTACCCGAGCCCCGACAGCATCTTCAGCTGGCTCGAGGGCGAGGTCCTCCCGGACTCCATCGTCAACGAGGAGAGGGCGAACGTGTCCCGCCTGGCCATCCTGAACACGGGGGCCATCCGGTTTGATATTTTCAAGGGCGCGTTTACCAAGGACTCCACGTACTTGATCTCCCCGTTCACGAGCAAGTTTAATTATATTGCTGATGTCCCGTATGCGGTTGCGGCGAAGGTCCTCCAGATGCTCAACGGCGCAGGCCAGATCTTTGGGTCTGGGGGAGAGCTCGATACTAGGTACCTCCGGAGCCCCGAGCAGACGGCTCCGCAAATGCTAGCTCTCAGCTCGTCGGAGGAGCAGTCCGAAGACGCCGGGTTCCAGATCTTCGGAGACGACGCAGGCCAGAAACCGATCAACGGCGGCAAAGACGAGCCGGAGCTCGTGGGCGGGTACACCACCAAAGACGACCTCGGCGACGACGGCGACGACGCCGTGCACTCGCCGATCAAGTTCTACAGCGTGCCGAACTGCATCCAGGCGCGGATCGCGTTCCCGCCCGAGGGCGAGCCAGACCCGGCGACCGTCGACCTCGTGTTCATCGACTACGTGCAGCCGTGGGTGCTCACGGCGCTGAAGTTCAGCGGTGGGGACTATGGCAGTGATGATGTGAAAGTGTATGTCAATGGCACCTTGACGGAGGTTATTGCTGAGTGGGTGGGGGGACATTGGGGGGATGATTGTTAGATTAAGGGGCACCTTGAGAGAGATGGGCATTTTTAGGAACGTATGGCTTGGTTTGGGTTTATCTAGTTGGGTCATATTTGGCATTTTTGGGTATACTTCGCGAAATTCGGGTTCTTAACAAAGATGGATACACCGGCACGGTAGGAATTGCTAGGGTTAGAGCAGACCGTCATGCCCGCAAGCCTACAAATTACAACCTACACAAATACGAAACAAAACGTACAGCAGGCAGCAACCAGTCGCTACTTCGAGAAAGAAACGATTGCCCCGGGACCCTTGGAATAGCTTGGACTATGGAAATTGAAGATTGCAAATCTAGGACGGGGGGGAGAGGGGTGTGGGCGACTAGGTTGATCTATGTATCTCAGGTCATATCAGATCTATATCGATGCTTAGTAGCGAGTAGGTACGAAAGTTAAAGACTTCAAACTACATGTGTACAATGCTGGGCTGTGTGGATAGGTAGTTCCTATGTAATATCAATGGCAGTTACGTCGAACTTGAATCTAGAATAGGGGTTAGACCATACTTATCTACGTCGATATACATGAGCGCAATAGATTTTGGAGAGTATGTACGTACCTAGCTGTAGGTATCTATAAATGGGGAGAAGAGGAGGTACATGTGTTTCATCGAGGGCATACACCTAATTGAAGTTTCGCTAACCTGTGCAAGGCTGTTCGGCGATTTTCGTTCTTTTTCCATTCCTCCAACACCTCGTCACTCGGTCCGTACCCTTCACGCTTTCTCAAGGTCGCCATTCCGCCTGCGGTTTCAGCAAATATGTTATGATGTTTGAAATATATGATCTTAGTAGTCGAAGATACCATACGAAATTCATCAGATACTAAGAGGATAACGTTGGGGAAGGCTTAGACTGCGGGATACGTAGGTTTGACTTGATCTAGGTGTCTACTCTTTGATTGTGGCTTTATCGCTGCAGGTTGTTGTCTCCTTGGTAGTCGTCATCTCTTCCATTCTTCTAGACTTCCTTGTCTCCTTATTGTTTGTTCGGATTTGGCTAATATGTGTTTCCGAGCAGTGTTCCCTATGCGCGTTTTTGTCTACCGCCACTTTTGTCTGTTCTTCACTTTCGCTTCCGCCGTCGTTACAGCTATGCCGTCGTCCTCTGTCCCCGTTCGCCCCGTTCCCCGCCCTGGACTTGCCTGTGAAGATACGCCCTATAGGGCTGAGGGTGGTACGGGCCTACATATCGCCGATCCGCCTATACATGTATATATAAGGTAGCTCTGCCACCTTCCTATAGCTTCATCTTGTACTAATCAAGTCACCCCTCATTACTTTGTCCCATATTGACATTGCCATTTGTGGTCCCCTCGGATCCCTCTTTTCTCGTGTCCGCCTGGTCCCCTGCGCCTCCTGTATCAAGCGCATGGCCGACGATCCCACCGAGTTCTGCTCCGACATCACTCTACAATGAACCACAAGTAGTGAGAGACGTGACAATATTAGTTTTTCAATTAATTTGAAGGTAATAAGCTTCCCAGTAGCCAGTATACTAACTAAGCTGGATTGTAATAAGCATTCAAATAATCACGGTAATAATAAGCCTACACTGAGTATAACACCGTTTCGAACACTTCCAGTTTGGACATCAGCCGCCTTCAGTGGAAAGCTCTGACTTTGTTGGTGATTGCCACTATTATCCACGCATCGTAGTTTTTCAAGTCTTGCAGCAATACATAGCCGGCGTCCACCATTGCACTGGTATCATGTTACCAGATCTTAATCTGCTTGAAACTGCCATCATGAGGTTTCCAGGTTTGTAGACCGACTGATTGTTGATCCAAAGGCGGTAAATCGGCAGTGACAAGAGAAGAAGGATGAGTGGCTTATTAATCAATGGTTAGACTCGAGTCTCAACTTTTGATTCAGACGAAAGCCAGGATGAACCGTCAACTTTTAGACTTCTGCTAGAAGACGTTCGTGGGCTAAAAGAGTGTGCTCCGGTATGCACGTCGTTTGTGCACGTCCACTGTGCGCCAATTGTACACTCTCAGTGGTGCAATGCCAGTAGGGCAAACTGCAAAGGTTTCAACAAACCAAAACCTCAAAAGACCAAAACAAGTACTCCGGCAATGCTGCTGATTGAGTGATTTCCGGCCTGAGGGACTAAAAGACGTTCGTGGGCTACAAGGGTGTGTAATTCCTAGGTTCTAAGCTAGTCTGAGGTAACGGTGTGAGCCTAAAGGCTCACCTCCGCAGCACGTGATGAGGCCTAGTTACACCTACCCCCCAGCATTGCTTCATGGTCAGCTTAAAAATATAAATATCTCGGAGGGGGCAGGGAGGATAAAGGTATTGTGAGCAGGGGAAGAGAGGTGTCTTTACCTCCAGCTGTTGATGGCCTGAGGAGAGAAGAGAGGAAAGGAGGAAATTAAAGGGGGAGACAGGACGGCTGGCTGGCCTGGTTGTCATCGGAAGAGGACGCCATTGTTGCAGTACGACGAAACGGGGACGAATGAAGAATGCTTTTATAACGAAACCTATACTTTCGGAAAGTATGCTTCACAGACGAGGCGCGCAAGAACGGTCTAAGTGACAATTGGGTGGTCCATGAAGAAGAAGAGAGAAATCAAAGGGAGGCCCGGAATTTAAGGACCCTGGAGAAGGACTAATCGCGCGGCTGATTATAGAAGCTAATTATATAGCTGTCTACTGTATATCTGTATGCTGTGTAGTTGTTGATTGATGGATCAGGTGAGATGTGAGGTTGTGCAGATATCGTATATATGGCAGGGTACTTCGTTAGCTATCACCCGTGACAGATATAGTATATGTATTTGTACAGTGTTTAAGTTATCAAGATATTTGACGTTATTGCCAGATCCTCCGTCCAGCTTCCGGGCGTTGATGATGGAACTCAGAAGATGGCCAGAATAAATTAAAGAAAAGACATCAATGACGGGGTAGGTGCTACCACATGTGAGACTTCCTATGGTCCAGTGAAAAGAGTGACAGTATCCGCAGAGAGATAATATTAGAGCTCGTTAATAGGAGACTATAGTAGGTATCTGCCATCTGCATGTGCCACGCAAGGCCTAACACATATATACATGCAGGTACCTTGCAATTTCTATGCTCAGGATATACAGGTGGATTTAGGTACAGCTGGCAAAAAAATATATATTTTGGGGAAAACAAAACCTCTATTTTTAGTGTCGATACCTTCTGCTCAGGTTTATCTTGAGGTATGCACGAGCATCTGGTAAAGGTCAATCGCGATATGTATTCAGGGGCATAGTCTTACGAGTTAAAAGAGAGCTAGGCTTATAAACTACTATATGGGAGGTGTATTCAACTGTTAGGTATGGGTGAATAGACTGGTAAGTTGGTAAGCATATAGCTATATCAGCTACATAATTACATTTAGGCTTGTAGGGTGTCTAGTCACTCAAATCCCATGTGAGATTATTAGGTTGGAGAGAGCATCAGGCTCAGAATCTTATGAGTATATGATAATGCTGACTCACAGCTTGTGGCGGGTATATTGAAATCTCGGCTCTTTCTGCTCAATCTCATGTCATGTATAGGTCAGCTGCAGCCGCAAACTCGCTGGCAGTCACCTCATCTTCAGTTGCGCAATCACGGGTAGACTCGCAATCCTAAGTACGTAGTCAGAACAAACATCCCACATAAGTCATGATTCAAACTCACACACTGTCCCTGGGTCCCAGATGTTAGTCAGTAGCATTGCTACTCTATAGCGTCCCATAATGGATCCAAGCCCTCGCACGCTTGCATATCCAGATGTGACGCACCCCAGACCCAGAACCAATCATGAAGCAACGCACACGCGACATCGATCCCATGGAGAACCTCGACAACAATCATCCACCAACCCCAATCACAGCGCTCCGAAGCACGAAAACGACTTGGCTATTCGCATTTATATATTTAGTACCTTAAGTACACACGCAACACACGGATGCACACACACACACTCATATAGATAGATAGATAAATCTCAAGGAACAGAGAGGGGGGAAGAAAAATACTAACCCTTTCGCCTCTCTGCCGCCATCTTCTGCCGTATGAACTCCGCCGTCTTCCGCTTCTCCTTGATACCATCCCCTTCCTGGCTATCCTTCCGCTGCGGCTGCGACAGCGACAGCGACCGCGGCTGCATGGAGGGCCTCTTGCCCGCCCGGGCCTGCGCGTACGGGTAGCCCAGGGGCGTGGTCGGGATGTCGGGCTGGGAGGAGTGGCAGTCGCGCCCGCCGTCGTACAGCTGCTCGGCGCGCATCTCGACGGCGTAGTCGGGGCAGCTCTCCATCGTCAGCTTGGACCTGAGCAGGCCGCGCCGCCGCTTGCAGCGCACCTCCGAGGTGCCGTACGCGGGCCGGAAGCCGCAGATACACACTGTCGGGTGCTTGATTACCTTGCACATATTGGTGGGTGGGTGGGTAGGTAGGCAGGTAAGAGAGAAGGAGGTTTGTGTCTAGGTAGATAGGTAAGTATCTCTCTCTGCGTGTGTATCTGTGTGGGAGTGAGTGAGTGGAAATCAATGACTTTGTGTGCGTGTCACTTATATAGGGCGCCTGGGAAGACAATGGGCTTGATAGATAATGCGCTTGTTTATGTTCTTTCACAGGTGGTATTGTTCGGCAATAAGGTATTCTGTTGCTGGCTTTGTTGCGGTGTGGATAGTTCTTGAATAGCTTTGTGGTGATGGAGGGCAGAGAAAGGGGGGTTTTATATGCCACAATAGAGGCTTGATGACTGAATCTTACTAGATTTTCATACACTGACAATAAGGGTCAAGTGTTTGATACCTCAGAGTTGTCAGGCAGGTGGCAGGTGGCGCAAATAATTCATCCCTAGTCATCAGTCATTTGGGCACGAGTTGTGCCTCGCAAGTCGTCACAAACAGTAGGTTGATTCATAATCGCTTTTGCTATTCAAGAATATCTGACTGGATCGCTGTTAACTTGAAAGACCGTGACTCTACCATTAAACAACATCCTGCATGTAAACCAAAGCTAACATACTTTTGTCCTGATGACGCTGCTAACTGTAACCACATCTCCAATGTTAAGTGGTCAACCTTTCATAGCCCAGCTTAATATTCCACAAATCACTCCCAACACCGCTGCAAGGATTGCCATGCTAATACAGCATGTAGAGCGCAAGACAGTGCGTATCATGCGCCGCCTGGGGACTCTGGAGACAGAGCTGGAGGTCAGGGAGGTCCATGGAGCCCCACTGTTGTTAGATCGTACCTCAACAGCATCAGGAATCTGAGGGTAGGCAAAGTCGATGACAGATATGTTACTGTTGGTAAGATCTTGTGATTGGGATTCGTCAAAACCGAATTGGGGAAAGGACTGAAAGCTGACCTCGGCATCAGAGGATCGCGGAGAGGGTCCCTGTTCGGGCGGCCAAGGTTTCCGAGACTGTTCTTCCCTGTTGCAAGTTCTTGGTGTTAACAACCTTATAGATAATTTATTGGCTGTGCTATGCAACTAAGACTTGAATGGAAGAGATTGGAACTGACGCGTGAGAACACTCTTGGCTGGTCAGCTTTCCAACTGGCCCTTGGAGGGACCAGCGTCGCGCGTTCGTAGAGCGGTCTGCGTGGCTTATTGCCAGGCTCCGACTACGAGTAGCTTGAGGTCGAAGAATATGCTGTTCCGACTGCTGCTGTGCCACAAGTCGTTCTTGGGAATGCACTTCTCTTCCTTGCTGCTCTCTCTCAGCTGCCTAGGCTGCCGCGAGATTCGAAGTCAATGCGGTCGTCGAGGTTGAGGGCAGGGACCCCATGTTAGAATCGCTAAAGGCTAGTTTGACTCCAAGGTCGATATAGCTGGTGCTGCGTGGTAGCGATATTTCGAGAAATGCAGGTCCAAAATCTTGACAGAGATTCTGCTAAGATGCTTAGATTCGTATATCATGTAGGGCATAAGAAGCTTTGGGATACCAGGAATAGTTTGAGGGTGTTGTATTTTGAAGTTGACAGGAGTCGGAGGCTTAGGAGATAAGAGGAGGGAGGCTTATTGGATCTGGTCAAGCAATTTGCGCCTTCTCCTCTCGATCAGCTCCTGCTGCACCTCTTCCATAGTCGGCAGCTCCCACCCTCTACCATCTCCGGCGTCTCCAGGTAGCGGTTCCCATCCCGGCGGTGCCTCAGTCTTCCCCTGCTTGAGCAGCGCATCGAATGCTTCGCGCTCCTTCTCGGCTTCGTATTGCAGCAAGGTCTCGTCTTCTTCATCGGGTGCATACCCGTAGTACTTAGCATCCACGGCCTTCCTTAGATCATCACGGGACTCCAGTGGCTTCTCATCCTGCGTCTTATGCTTCGCGGCCTCGAATAGCTCCTTAACACCTGGCAATTCCCTCGCGCGTCCAAAATACCTGTATCCTTTCCCACCGCCCGGTATTTCCCGACCGCTCTCGTCATAGATCTTGCCGCCCCCTCGCATGTAATTCGGCCCGCCAAGATTCCGTATCTGCACCTCCCACATATGCTTCTCGCGCATGAGCTTGTTGATCTCGTCGTTTAGGTCCCGGATCTGGTAGTCGCTGAGCGCCGGGTCTTGGATTCGCGACACCTTCCGGCTGATCTCCTTGAGCGTCTGCCCCCTCCACTTCTCGCATGCCGGGATAGAATCCACTTCCGTGATCACTTTGGGCCGTCGCGTCCGCCCCGCGTCGATGATGCCCAAGTCGGCGGCCTGGGCTTCGCGGAAGCGAAACAGCATGGATTGGGCTTTCTCGGAGTTGCGCGCCTGGAGCTCATGGTTAGCATGGTATTTGGTCGTGAATGAACGTTCTGGCCGCTTACCATTTTGAATTAATTCGTCTTTTCAGTAGGACTCTACTATGCCTAGTTGATTCAGAGAATAAAAGTGTTGAGAAGGCTGGAGAAAGGTTGAAGCTTGGACTAGAGGAGGAAAAGATGCGCCTCAGCCTCGTTTCCGCGTGTAGAGGGTCGCAAAGTGGGGCTGGTGTGGCTTGTACGCGACATCCAGATTACACTGGGTACCTCCTTCGCGACTGGGAAGGCAGCACGCGCAGACACGTCCCAACTTCAACTTTCCGCAGTTTCCTTCATGGCTTCGACAGAAATGCTGCAGAACTCTGTTTGTATCAGTATTTCGTACTATCCTTCCTGATCATTAAATTCCGATTGTCTTGTAGGTACTATGTTAAGTATCTACGTCTTCCTCATTATCTCTTGCTCAACACCGAATCGTTCGCCTGATTCGCCTCATTATTCCATTCTGTTCCATCGACCGTTTGACCAATAGCGACCTCTAACTTCATGGGAATAGTATCCTAATGTGGTTGCTGGGCTATTGGGAGATAGCTGGCTAGCATATGCAAATGCTAAGCTTACAGCCTTGCAGTGACGAAAACTCACACCAGTACCGTTGGAGCCCCACGCCTGCTTATGGCGTCTGGCGATGACTACGACCAAAGAACAGAAATCGGAGCAAGGCAGGTCACAATGTGATCTTTAAGCACATAGCATTGGACTACCTGGGCATGAGACTATCCAGGCTCTATGGCGTCTGGCCTTCGGGGTCGACCGCAGCAATGACGACAAACAGCACACAACCTAGAGTGCCATGCATTCGATGAGGGTATTATAGTTTTCAATCGGAGCTGTCGGGATGCTCATAGAGCCGCTTGGTCGAGTGATCGTGGGTAGTTCGTGGTTGCTAGTGCTTGGCGGCTGTTATTTTCTTGTGCTGCAGTTGCAGTGATATCATACGAGATGCCCGGTGATGACCAATGTATCCAAAAAGCCAAATTTGCAGGCAGCCTGAACGAACTACCGTCGAGCCTTCGTGCTAGGTGGCAGTGAGGGAATGGTTGTCAGTGAGAACCTGAGAGCTAATCTGAGGGTATATCTCGTTTGCGGTCATTTTTCTTTTAATCTACACCTACCCCCAATATCGAGCCTGTTCTAGAGACGACTCCTTTTCAAATTTGGAACACAACAATAGAGGGATAGAACCTCGATTGGTAGCAATTTCTTTCAATATTCGCGGTGACGTACACATATATTAAGCGGAATGTGCTCGTTTCTTAATAACACTAGCAATACGATACCACTGAGACGCATCTCGACTGTCAAGCTAAAGGAGAATTGCAACACACTACCGCTTACCTTAAATATTACGCTTCTACCTAGGATTCAGTCTTCATACATTTATGCTTCCAGCATTTCTTGAACGACAAGGTTACAGACATTAATCAACCACGTATACTCATAATGCAATACCACTAGCCACCTGTGAGCAAAACCAAGCAGCTATTTACTCCCTAGTACGACCTAGTAAGGTAGTTATGCCCCTAATAAGGTCTGCGTCTCCCCATCTGCTTCCTTGACTCGACCCTGTCGAGTTGCAAACCACCACAGGATCCCCTGGACCGCCGCGAATATGATATAATTCACGGGAGCCCAACCCGCAAGCGGATACCAAGACGTGAAGGGCATGCCTCCAGGAGACGGCAACCGCCACAGCCAGGACAGCCCTACGACGGCGAAGACGCCCGCTTGCAGCGCCAGGGTCCTGGTGCTCAGCGCCCCCGGATCGGAACGGGAGCGGATCTCACGTCGCTGTGGAAACAGCGCCAGCACCCCGACGGCGGTCACGACTGGGCTGATAAAGTGGGTGTGTGCATGGAGGAGCGTGTAGACCAATCTGCCAGTTAGCTCGGGGTCGCCGCCGTCGGCGGGTGGTAGGTACGGCGGGTGGTAAAGGGTGGATGAGGATAGAGGGATAAATTGCGATGAAGTGGAACACAATGCAAATCATCATAAGCCCTCCCACAGAATATCCACGTGATATGGACCTAGTGATACATATCGTGAACCTTATATAACGAGTTAGAATCGCAAGTTGATGTTAGGATACGGGGTAAGAAGTAGCGTGGAACTAGACCCAGGGCAGAAGCGACCACGGGCATAGGTAGTAGACCTACAGATACATGTGACAAGCCCAGACAACAACAAATTGGGGCACGTTGAGATATTTATATGGCGTTAGTGGCGTATGCACTACGTCGTCCGTATCTTGCTCGCTCTGCATGTAGAAGAGTGCAAGGGCGGCATTCTCAGCGGCGACGATGAGGTTGCAGAGAACGTAGTATGGGGAAATACCGTCGCAGTCCCCACGAGCGTGTATGCGGCGATATTGGGCGATGAAAGAGTCGACGCTGCAGACGATCATTGTCATATAAATGCTGGGTACAGTGTGTTAGCGGCATGTGAATCGCCCGACGGCATGCATACTTGCATCGAATCCATGGCTGAGATAATAGCTACTATGCTGATCGCGCGAATGTTCTAAGGTGACGGCGATTGTTTAGTGCGGGATTCAATATGGTCGGCTGAAAGAAGTGAGCGTGGGTGCCACGATATAATCAAGTTGGAGGTTAGAAAGGTTGGGAAGACGAAATGTGTTTCGTGTCTTATCAACTAGTTAAATACTTCTGCTTTGAATGACTGGTCATAACGACCGGCCTACATATGCGGCCGTGGTGAGGGGTTCCCAAGATATCATGATCCTACTGCTGCTTATGTAGCATGCAGTCTGCTGCACCGGGGCTCGCTCCCGATAACGCATTGCAGGACTTTCATACACATGCCGCTGGATTATATTAAGTTGTGTAACCATACCGGTTCCGGTTACATCAAGTAGAGCTTCTACCTATTGTTAGCGAGGAGAGTATAGCTGTCCAGCGAACTCTATTATGAACAGGATTGCCTACCCTGAAAGATGTTGCCGCGCCTTAACCCCTAAAGTTGGTAGAAGAGCTTAACGAAATCATCAACGGTGGGCCTCACGTATAAATCGAGGATGAAGCTATCAATCACGGGACACAGTGCAAAGCTGGGGTACATGTGCTCATGATAACGGAATCCATCGTCCTTTTCAAAGTGGCAGACTGCGATACAAAGCCGTATTCTGGCCTTGCTCGTTACGACCATTGGCTTCACCATGCTGCGGACAATATTATGGTAATCCCTACAGAAGAGTTCACGATATCATCAAAGAGATCATAGCCACGGCTACCGGTAGCGTACCTTGGAGGATATTCCTTCTTCAACCTCATCAACACCTCAACTAAGTACAGGTTAATATGAATGAGATACCTATACAAGCTCGGAATTACTGAATAATTGTAATTGATAAGATACATATCCAAGTACTCAACTAAGAACAGGTCTTTACCCTCACAAGTAGTCTCCTTTTAGAGTAATCTGGGCTATGAACGAGGTAGTTGGCTCAAAAGGTGGCTAGGTGAAGTCGATTCTAGGCCCCATCTCCAAATGCAAAAGCATCAGTTTCACGGTGTTGGGAGGCAATCTTGCTCTTGCGAGCCTATCTTGTCAGAAGGATAGCCAACATGATAGTCGATGACAATAAGGCGTTATGCTTTTGCAGGACGGGAGGAATTCTAGAGTTCTAGGGACTTAAGTAGACACAGCGGTTAGATAGGAGCAAATTCAGAAACGAAGAGATGAAAAGAAATACAACATTACTATCCTGAGTCTTAAAAGATCGTAGAACGTAACATATTGCTATTTCTCATATTCCAAGTGCAGTGTCGACAAACACAGGGATGTTAGACCAAGCTTACACAAGGCGACAAGCACAGAGTAGGAACAGCAGTATAGCATCAACGAGGTTATATAAGGAAGCACGCCTGAGGGTTCTCGACCGGATTAAGATCCAGCACACCTTTAAATATGTAAATCATGTCTTACCATCCTACCATAAAGTGAGCTTAACCTCAGGCTCTTTTCTAACAGTCCTAGAGGCACAAAACTTTAGGCTAGCACGAGATATCCTACCGGAATAGGGATATATAAAGTATACTAGAAATGAGTTGGAAAAGATATAGCCATAACGTAAGAATAAAATTCAGCCATTTCATGCTTATTTGCTGAACGCAAGACTTAAACTTATCTCAGATGTTTGGAACATCGTGGCGAATCTAGAATTAACAACTCGAGCTAAATAGAATACCTGTAGGCAAGTCTTATCACAGAAATGGCATAGCCACGCACTTATGCCAATGTGGCAGGGTGGTTTAACAAAAACTCGCACAGCCACCAAAAGCCACAGCTATTTAAGCACTATTAACAGTAATACCCTTTATTTAACAATTTATTATAAATCAGCCATTATAGTTATTTAAATAAAAATTTTAAATCAGCTTTAATTTAGTAATTAATACGTTATTTATTAGCGTTAATTATATCCCGCTAACGTTAAAGTATTAAATTAACGTCTTTATTAATTTTCCTTTAATTTAGCTTATTTTATAACCTTTAAATTAATTCCTTTAGTTACACCTTTTTATTAAAAAAATATTTACGAATATAAGACTTAAGGCGTTTAATAAAGCTTTTAATAAAGTTTATTTTAAGTAAGTTATAAACGTTACGGACGAATTTATAGCCGTTCCGTTTTTTTCATTTATAAGCCACGTTATTTTTAATAAATCCGTAACTTAAGTTATTATTTTCTTATAAAATAAAGTCCCGATAGTTATAAAATTCCTTTAAATACTGTCTTGGGACAAGGTGTTAAGGTGAAGCGAAAGTGAGATATTAGGTTAAAAATAAGTGTATATTAGTTGCTAAAGCTATATGTGTGTAACTGTGTGACTATCTAGTGATATTTGTGGTAAAAAAGTGAAAGAGATATAAGGGAAAAGGTCAGCTAAATATAGGTATGTGATCCACTGTAAATTGCCCTGTAGAGTGCCCTGTGAATACCCTGTGAAATGCCTTATAACGTGGCTCCAGGGGGCTTTTAGTGGCTTTTAAGCTGCTGTTAATACCCGTAATTCCCTTGCCCCATTATAATACTTAAAAAAAAGCTTAAGTAATTATATATATATTTATAAAATTATCTTTTTTATAACGTTATTAAAAATATTATAAAAAAAAGACTTTTATAATTATACCTTATAATTTTAATAACGTACACTAATAGCTGCTTTTCGTATACCTTACGCTTTTTAGCTTTTTATTAGCGTTATTTTTTAATACATGTAATATGCGGGTGTATTAATTTAATTTATATTAGGAAAAAAAAAGGAGGAATTATTCCTAACTAGTTATTATTATGCCATATATAGCTAATTTAGCTTATTTTATTTTATTTTATTTTACATGGTTTGTGCGTATGCCTCCCGGGGTAACACGTATTATTTTTTTAACTTTTTTTTAAAAATTTACATTTTATTAAGCGTTTTTTTATTTAATTTATAAATCACATAGCCGCGTTATAATAATTAATAACCGAAATAAATCTTATTAATAAAATAATAATTCCGCTATATTATTTTATTATCGAATTAACCCCTTTAAATTTTATGCTTAATATATTTAACTTTAGCTTAAATAATTAAAGCATTTAATTTAGTTTTTTCTATTTTAAAATAAAAGTTATAAAGCTTTATATAAATATGTATAATATTTAAATAAAGTTTTTTATTAACCCCTAATTTATTAACCACTTAATATAATAGGCTATGCCGTAATAAGGAATATCGGCGATTATAAGCCGATATGGCAATATAACTCTCGAAAGCTAATATAAATGCTCTCGAGCTATATCGATATATCTTTTTAATTTTCTTTTTTTCTTTAGTTAGAAAATAAACACTTATTTAGTATTATAAAATTATATTTTAGCGTAATAGTTTTTTATATATTTTTTAATTTACTAATTCCCGAGCTATATTAAAATAAATTAAAATATTAAAAAAAGCTTTAAAGCAGCCCCTTAATAATCCGGAGATACCGTTAATAAAATATGCGGAAGTATTAAATATTTAGGTCTATTAGATTTATACCCGTTTTAAGTAAATATATATAATATTAAAAGCGGTATTAAAAAATAATTCGGAAAAATAACAATTAGAACGAGCGGCTTATAAGCAAAAATTAAAAGAATAATAAAATAAATTATTACGACATTAAGCAGTTTTAAAAGTATAACTATAAAAGAATCTCGATTTATTAACTATATAAAACGTAAATATAATAAAAAATACTCCCGCATAAAACTTTCGGGATTTTTAAAAACCCTAAAGATAGCTAGCTTAAATAGGTATAAACCTTTAGTTAAAAAACCCTTAGCTAAAAAACCTTTAAGTACTTTTAGCACCTGTCCTAATAATTACTATAGCCCCGGTATTTAAACGTAAGCTATTATTATAGCCCGAGAAATTCAGGAGCAAATATAGCCGCTACCCTATATAAAAGATATTAATAAAATATAAGTTTTAAAAAAATACGGAATTTATAAAAAAGGACTGAAATAAATAGTATAATATTTATAAACGGCTTAAAAATAATATATAACGCGTAATAAAGTTATATTATATTATAAAAAGACCTAGTAAAACGTATAATTTAGTATTTTTTTTTTAATATTTATCGAACGTTTATAAAAACCGTAATAAAGTTATTAAAGCGGGGGGCAAATTACGTAAATACCGCCAGTCCGCTAATTAAACTTTTATATTTTTTTATACTAATTTCGAGCGACTATTAGCAGAAATAGAAAGTAATATATAAAATAATGGAGCAAAATTTATATTTATCGAGAAAGCAATTAATAATAAACTTAAAAACGCGCTAATTTTAGTAGCGCTACCGAGCATTTATTAAAACTAGATTTACTAAATAATAAATATCGTAACCTAACTTAAGGGATCGCTATTTTATTATAACAGAAATAGCTTAAAAGGCGGGACTATACCGGGTAAATTATTCTTTCCGGGCCTACTACCTTTTATTTCTAATCGCTTTAAAACTAATTATAAAGGCGATACGTTAATAACCGGTATAGCTGCACTAATAAAAAGCTAGCGGGCTAAATAAGTAACGAATAAAAAACGAAACGCTCGAATAAAACGCGGAAAATATTTACGATATAAAAAAAAAAGGCTACCTATTTAAAAAATATACCTATCGTTTTATAAAACTACCTACCTATATTAGGGTTAACGTAATAGCAGGCTATAGATTTAAAAAAAACAGAGCCGAAAAAATACTAAAAAAGCAGGAAAACGAATAGCTTCTAAATAAAGTCGCGTTTAAAAATTTAATATAATAATAAAAAAAATTAATATAGCCGAATAATTTATAAACGGGAAATTTTTTATAATCGATATATATTTAAATTAATAACTATATATAAAAAACTTTATAAATTTAAGATATAAATATTATATTACTATTAATAAAAATATAATAAAACGCCTAAAATTACCGCGTATATTTATCCGGGAAAAAATAGTAAAAAAAGCTACTCGTAAAAAAGGATTAAACGCCTCGGGTATAATTTACAAAATGACTTATATAAAGGCTAACCTTAATAGATATAAATTAAAGATATTTATATATATTATATTAGATTTAAATTATTTTATAATATTAAAAAAGCTTTAAATAAAGCGTAACCGGGTAATATATATAACGTACAAATATATATTATATATAAAAATTGCCGAAAACCTAAGAGTATAAAAAAAAAAACACTCCCTAAAAACTATAAAAGTCCGTAAAACTCGGGAGGCGCTTTATATTAGTATAATATATTTCGCAAAAGAAATAAAAAAAGCTCGGAAGCAAAAAAGGCTGGGAAAATAAGTAATAGCCTAATAAATAGCTATATTTATTATTATATTAGCGGATATTAATAAAGCTTTAGCGCTTAAAAAGAAAATTAACGTTTAAAAAAATCTCCCCCTTTAATTAGAGGGCTAAAAATAATTATTCGAGAAAAAAAAAGGCAAAAATCTTCCGCCGCACCGCATAAAAGCCGATTATAAAATTAATTTAAACCGTAATAAAACAGGCAAAAAATTATCTGCCTTTTAAAAACTATTATATAATATATCCCGGGAGGAATTATTAGCGTTACAAAAAACACTAATTAAACTATTAAATAAAAGGTATATCTATATAAACAGCTCGCTTATAAAAGCCTTTATACTTTTTATCCGGAAACTAAACGGCAAATTCTGTTTTTATTACGATTATAAAGTATTAAATAATATTATTTAGCGGGATTAATACCCGCTTTTATTTATATAAAAAACATTTAAAACCTTTTCGGGAATAAAATAGTTTTTTAAAATAAATATTAAGTTAGCTTTTTATAAAATTAAAATTAGGAAGGGAAATAAATAAAAAACGGCTTTTTATATCCGCTTTAAGCTATTTAAATAACTCGTAACCCCTTTCGGCTTAATAAGTACTTTTATAACGTTTTAATATTACGTAAATAATACGCTAAAAGAATATTTAAATATCTTTTATTTAATATATATAAATAATATATTAATTTATTCTTTTAAGACAAAAAAGATTATATTAATAAAATAAAAAAGGTATTAAAATATTTAAAAATAGCGGGCTTAAATTTAGATATAAATAAATATAAGTTTATAATAACTACTATAAAATATTTAAGATTTATTATCGAAATAAAAAAAGGGGTCTATATAAATCCGGCTAAAATATAAGTAATTAAAAAATAAAAGCCTCCTAAAACGCTTAAGGAAGTCCGTAATTTTTTAGGATTTACGAACTTCTATCGGGATTTTATTAAAAACTATATAAATTTTACTACCCTTTTATCGGCACTTATAAAAAAGGGGGTACTATTTCGATAAAAGCCTTCGGAAAATCTAGCATTCGAGAACCTTAAACGAGCGTTTTTAAAAAAACCGGCCTTAATATAATAAGACCCCGAATAAAAAATAATAATTAAAATAAACTACTTAAAATAAGCTTACGGGGAGTGCCTATTATAACGCAATAAGTAAGGGATTTTATTACTTATAACTTATTACTCTAAGCGCTTAACCCCGGCAGAAATTAATTATAAAATCTATAATAAAAAGCTGCTAACAATTATAAACTACTTATAAGTATAAAACGCGGAATTATAAAACGTAACTTTAATATTTACAATTTTATTTAACTATAAAAATTTAAAATATTTTATAACTTTTAAAAAACTTTCCGAGCGATAATAATATAAAAAATCAAGGGTGTGTGAGAAAAATGTGAATAAATAAAGATAATGATAAAAGGAGGGACCCTTATAGCTATAGCTAAAGGCTACAGCTTTTAATATAAGTGCGTGCCTTATTTAATTTATCTATCTTATCTATAGGTGGGGTCACTAAGTGACCCCGCTGCTAGGTGACCCTATTACTATAACGTGTTAAATAAATATATTAATTAAAGGAATTAATACGCTTTAATTTCCGATTAAAATTCCGTATTAAACGCTTAAATATTAAACCCGATATTTTTTTACGGCGCAAATAAAACCTGCTATAAAAAATATAAAATAAAAAACATAAAGAATAGAAATTTTAACTATTATAAAAAAAATAATTACTTTATACGTAACTTAAAAAATATAAATAAACGGGAATTACTAAAATAAAATATATTTAATTATATAGATAAAATATCCCGGAAAGTAAAAAAATTTTCGAATATAAGAATTTATAATTGTTATAAAATATAAGGGTAGCGAAAAACCCGAGTTACGCGTAAGTAATAAAAATAATAACTTAAAAAAACCAAACGTTCCTTAAAAACCTAGATATAAAAATATCGTTATCGGAATATAATATTAATAATAAGGGTTAATTATATTTCCGTAAGTATATTTAAATATAAAAGGCCGTTACGCTAAAATATAATTTTATAATACTAAATAAGTGTTTATTTTCTAACTAAAGAAAAAAAGAAAATTAAAAAGATATATCGATATAACTCGAGAGCATTTATATTAGCTTTCGAGAGCTGTGCTATTATATCGGCTTATAATCGCCGATATTCCCCACTATAATATAGCTTATTACATTACCCCCCCTTTTACTTTTTACGCGATTATATTACGTCCCTTATACCCGAACGTAAGATATATATAAATTTTCGTTAATTATCGGCTTTTTTAGCTACTAATAGTTTATTTTATTATTAATTAAGCCCGGTTCGGGAAGTAATATAAGGGTATTTTTATAAAAAAATTCTTTTGTTATAAAAGTTTTTAATTCTACGTTATTATTAGCTAATTAAATATAAAATAAACGCGCGTAAAATTAAAGCTCGATTTCCGCTTTTAATTAGTTCCTTATTTAATAGTTAAATTTATTTTTAAATTAATAAATCGATTCCCGTTTTTAATTAATTTAAATATATAATTAATATAATATATAATTAGCTTTTATAATTAGCCGCATAATTAATCCTTTTTTAAAATTACTTAAATATCCCGGGCCCTCTTTTTAAAATTCTTTTTTTCCTCCTTTTTTTTTTAGGCTATTTATAAATAAAAACCTATTTCCCCAATTATTTATTTTATTTTTTTATTTTTTAATTTTCCAATTTTCTAATCTTCCAAACTTTTAATTTTTTAATTCTTTTATTTTTTTATTATTTAAATTACTAATATATTTTCCCGTAATATTTTCGTAACGCGTCTTTTTTTTTTGCCGCTATTTTCGTCTGTTTTCGCTTTCGCTACTACCGCTATATTTTCGTCTCGTTTTCCCTCCGGCTTTGCTGCTTTTAAGCTGCCCGTTCGCGCTACTTTTGCAGCTTTTCCTTTTTTTATATATCGTATCCTATACCGCTCCTATATCGGCCGTATAACTAAAAACCCTTCCGCCTTTTATTCCGACCAAACTTATAAGTTCTTTTTTTTTTTTTTTTAGTTTTAAAATATTTTAAATATAATATTAACTATATTTAACTATTTGTAATATATAATATATAAAATATACTAAAAGCTATAACTATTTTATTATAAATTACTTTTTATTTTTTCTGTTCGAATACCGTTTTTTAACCCCGTTTTGTAATTATTTACGGGTACCGAGATTTATTTTTTCGCTATTACTTTAATAAAAACTTATCGAACTTACGATAGCTCGAATTTTAATAAATTATTTATTTTTCCCGCTTTTTTATAGTACTTCCGTTACTTATTTTTTTTATTTAATTTTTGTCGTTATTTAAAAATCGGCCGAAACATAAACGTAATGCGTTATTAACGCCGCTATATATTTCGAGTATACTAAAATAGGCGTTATAGCTTTAAACTAAGCTAAAATTTAGTAATAATAAAAGTAATATATAAATTTTTACTTTATTTTTCTGTAATTTTTTTTAGCTTACGTATTATATAAAAATAACTTATAGCCGTATTTAAGAAGGTTACTTACCCGCTCGAATATATCGCTAATAATATTAGCGATATTATAGCTATTACGTACTTTATAATAAATAACGCCAGATTTATTACTTGTATATATATTTCCGCTTCCGGTTCTTTTTTTCGGCTTATCCTGCCCGTTCCTATTATTATTATAAACCTTTCGCTTAAGCGCGGCTCGCGTATTCTTTACCCGCGCGTCTCCCTTATTTTTGTTAACATTTTTTGCCGCTATAGCCGCCCCCCCAAATTCCCTCCCGTAAAAATAAAAAAAAAAGCGATAGATATAAATAAAAAAAAAGAGAATAATAAGGAGAATAAATTAAACTATTAGCTTCCGGCTAATATAAATACGCCGCTCGGTTAAATTTATTACGTTTTTCGGTTAGTTTTATAGTAATTTTAATTATCGGTTTATTAAAAAAAAATTACGTAAATAAAAAAAGTTATTTATTATTTATTTGGGAATAACGTTCGCGCTATTTATAATAATAAAAAATTTATAATTTCCCGTAATATTTTTTTATTTTATTTATATCCTTTCGTTTTTATACCTTATTAATACTTTATTAATTATATAGTCGCTGCGTAAATATAACTTTTGCCCTTTTTTTTATATTAATTTTTTTAAGCTTATTATTTATTTTTATATTACCGTAATTTTTTTTAAAACAGTTTACTATTTCGGTATTTTTTAAGTTCTTAAGCGGTTTTTATATTAAAGCTATATAGCTTACCTATTTTACTAATATTTATTTAGTTTTTCCTTACCCTTTCCGCTTAATAATTACTCGAATAATTTTTTTTATTTATTATTTTGTTTCTTTTTTTTTCTTTTTATTAATTATAAAAAAAAATTATATATTTTTATTTCTTTAAAAAAATAAAAGATTATTTTTTACGTAATAGATAAGCTCGATATAAAACCGGTTATATATTTTTTTCGGTATATTTAGTTTTATAATTTAAGGGTTAATAATACGCGTTATTTTATATTTAATATATAACTATATTAGCTTTTATAAAAGTTAAGGTATAAAAATATTTTTAAGCGTTAATTATACCTTATCTCTTATTCGGAATTACTTTATAAAGAATTGCCGCTTATTAGCTACATTTTTTTATTATTATTACGTAATTATTATTACGGCTTATATAAATTTTATCGCTTTTTTTAGGCGCTAAATAAAAGCTTCCGCCCGTACGCGCGGTTCGGAAATAAGTTCCGGAATATATTTTACTATTGGAATAGGTTTTACGTAATATCTATAAAGTATAAAAAAAAGGCTTAGCTTTATTATTATAATATTTCGGTTATTAATCGCGAGTATTATTTCCGGTAGTAATAAATTTTATTTAAATTAAATATATAATATAAATGCTCGAAAATATATTAATATTTTTTAGTTCGCTCGTTTAATAATTCCGTCGGTTTCCGGGTAAAACGTAATTAATAAATATTGCTTAATTTTTACTAATAAATAAAGCCGTTTTTAAAACCGCCTTATTTAATTAAATTTTTTATTACTAATTATAATATAAGAAAAACTATAATATTTCTAATAATAATTTATAAACCGTTTAATATATATTTTTATTTTTATTAAGGTTATAGCTTTTAATATAACCTATTTCCTTAATTAATTAAAAATTATTATTATAAAAATAAAATCTTACTCGAAAATAACTAATAGGTCGGTTATAAAATCGATAAATAGTTTATTATAAAATTAATCCGGGATAAGTAATAGTTTTAAAAGCTTTTTTTTTTAGTTACGCTATACCGTTTTTTTCTTATAAATATCGCAATTTTTATAAAAGCATTTTATAAACGCCGATATTTTAAGCTAATAAAACGTTCTCGAAAATATTACTAGTATATTTTTCTTTTCCGGGTACTTTATTAAATATAAGTTATAAGTATTTTATATTAAAGCGGTATAAAGCAATTTTTAATTAGAGATTTAAATATATTCGCGGAAATATAATTAACTTTTACTATCGATATTATATTCCGATAATAATATTTTTACGTTTAGGTTTTTAAAAAACGCTCGGTTTCTTTAAGCTACCGCTTTTATCGCTCGCACGTAATTCGGGTCTTTCGCTACCTTTATATTTTATAATAATTATAAATTCTTATATTCGAAAATTTCCTTACCTTCCGGGATATTTTATTTATATAATTAAATATACCTTATTTTAATAGTTCCCGCTTATTTATATTTTTTAAATTATATATAAAGTAACTATTTTTTTTATAATAATTAAAATTCCCGTTTTTTATACCTTTTGTTTTATATTTTTTATAGTAGGTTTTATTTACGTTATAAAAGAATATCGGGTCTAGTATTTAAACGTCTAACGCGAAATTCCAATCGGAAATTAAAGCGTATTAATTCTTTTAACTAATATATTTATCGCTCGAAAAGTTTTTTAAAAATTATAAAATATTTTAAATTTTTATAATTAAATAAAATTATAAATATTAAAGTTACGTTTCGTAATTCCGTATTTTATATTTGCAAATAGCTTATAATTACTAGCAGCTTTTTATTATAAATTTCGTAATTAATTTCTATTAAGGTTAAGCGCTTAAAATAATAAGTTATAAGTAATAAAATCTCTTACTTATTACATTATAATAAGCACCTCCCGTAAGCTTATCCCGAATAATCTATTTCGATTACTATTTTTTATTCGGGGTTTTATTATATTAAAGCCGGTTTTTTTAAAAACGTTTATTTAAGGTTTTCAAACGCTAGATTTTCCGAAAGCCTTTATTAAAACGGTACCTCCTTTTTTATAAATGCCGATAAAAAGGTAGTAAGATTTATATAATTTTTAATAAAATCCCGATAGAAATTCGCAAATTTTAAAAAATTATAAACTTTTTTAAACGTTTTAAAAGGCTCTTATTTTTTAATTACTTATATTTTAGCCGGATTTATATAAACCCCCTTCTTTATTTTAATAATAAATCCTAAGTATTTTATAATAATTACTATAAACTTGTATTTATTTATATCTAGATTTAAACCTGCTACTTTTAAATATTTTAATACCTTTTTTACTTTATCGATATAATTTTCTTTTATTCCAAAAAAATAAATTAATATATTATTTATATATATTAAATAAAAAATATTTAAGTATTCTTTTAACATATTATTTATATAACGTTAAAACGTTATAAAAATATCCGTTAGGCCGAAAGAAATTACGAGTTATTTAAATAGCTTAAAGCGGATATAAAAAGCCGTTTTTTATTTATTTCCCTCCCTAATTTTAATTTTATAAAAAGCCGACCTAATATTTACTTTAAAGAACTATTTTATTTCCGAAAAGGTTTTAAATATTTTTTATATAAATAAAAATAAATACCGATTTTATTAGGTAATATTATTTAATATTTTATAATTGTAATAAAAATAAAGTCCGCCGTTCGGTTTTCGAACAAAAAATATAGGGGCTTTTACAGGCAAACTACTTATATAAATATACCCTTTATCTAATAATTTAATTAATATTTTCTATAACGCTAATAATTTTTTCCGGGATATATTATATAATAGCCCCTAAAAAATAAGTAACTTTTTACCCGCTTTATCGCGGTTTAAGTTAATTTTATAATCGGCTTTTATATAATATAGTAAAAAATTCTTGCCTTTTTTTTTCTCGAATAACTATTTCTAGCCTTTTAACTAAAAAGAGAAATTCTTTTAAACGTTAGTTTTTTTTTTAAACGCTAAAGCTTTATTAATATCCGTTAATATAATAATAAATATAGCCGTTTATTAAATTATTACTCGTTTTTCTAGCTTTTTTTATTTCCGAGCTCTTTTTATTTCTTTTACGAAATATATCGCATTAATATAAAGCGCCTCCTAAGTTTTACGGACTTTTATAGTTTTTAAAAAATATCTTTTTTTCTATATTCTTAGGTTTCCGGCAATTCTTATATATAATATATATTTATACGCTATATATATTACCCGGTTATATTTTATCTAAAACTTCTTTAATATTATAAAATAATTTAAACCTAATATAATATATATAAATATTTTTAACTTATATTTATTAAAGTTAGCTTTTATATAAGTTATCTCGTAAATTATACCCGAAACACTTAATTTTTTCTTACGAGTAGCTTTTTTTACTATTTTTTCCCGGATAAATATACGCGATAATTTTAAGCGTTTTATTATATTTTTGCTAATAATAATATAATATTTATATTTTAAATTTATAAAGGTTTTTATATATAGTTATTAATTTAAATATATATCGATTATAAAAAATTTCCCGTTTATAAGCTATTCGGCTATATTAATTTTTTTTACCGTTATATTAAGTTTTTAAACGTAACTTTATTTAAAAGTTACTTATTTTCTTGCTTTTTTAATATTTTTTCGGCTCTATTTTTTTTAAATCTATAGCTTATTATTATATTAACCCTAATATAAATAAGTAGTTTTATAAAATAATAGGCACATTTTTTAAATAGGTAGCTTTTTTTCCTATATCGTAAGCATTCTTTATATTTTATTCGAGCGTTTCGTTTTTTATTTGTTACTTATTTAGCCCGTTAACTTTTTACTAACGCGGCTATACCGGTTATTAACGTATCGCTTTTATAATTAATTTTAAGGCGACTAAAAGTAGGGAGTAATAAGTTCGAAAAAAGTAATTTACCCGGCATAGTCCCGTTTTTTAAGCTGTTCCCGCTATAATAAAATAGCGATTTTTTAAATCGGGCTATAATACCTATTATTTAGTAAATCTAGTTTTAATAAATACTCGATAACGTTATTAAAACTAACGCGTTTTTAAATTTATTATTAATTACTTTTTCGATAAATATAAATTTCGCTTTATTATTTTATATACTGCCTTTTATTTTTGCTAACAGTCGCTCGAAATTAGTATAAAAAAATATAAAAATTTAATTAGCGGACTAGCGGCATTTATATAATTTGCCTCCCGCTTTAATAGCTTTATTATAATTTTTATAAATGTTCGATAAGTATTAAAAAAAAATACTAAATTATACGTTTTATTAGGTTTTTTTATAATATAATATAACTTTATTACGTATTATACGTTATTTTCGAGCTGCTTATAAATATTATATTATTTATTTTAATCCTTTTTTATAAATTCCGTATCTTTTTAAAGCTTATATTTTATTAATATTTTTTATATAGGATAGCGGCTATATTTGCCCCCAAACTTTTCGGGCTATAATAATAGCTTACGTTTAAGTACCGGGACTACAGTAATTATTAGGGCGGGTGCTAAAAATGCTTAAGGGTTTTTTAGCTAAGGGTTTATACCTATTTAGGCTAACTATTTTTAGGGTTTTTAAAGATCCCGAGGGTTTTATATAAAAATACCTTTTATTATATTCGCGTTTTATATAATTAGTAAATCGAGATTTTTTTATAACTATATTTTTAAAACCGCTTAACGTTATAATAATTTATCTTATTATTTTTTTAGTCTTTATTTATAAGCCGCTCGTTTTAATCGTTATTTTTCCGAATTATTTTTTAATATTATTTTTAATATTACGTATATTTACTCGAGGCAGGTGTAAATTTAATAGACTTAAATATTTAATATTTCCGTATATCTTGCTAACAATATTTCCGGATTGTTAAGAGGCTGCTTTAAAGCTTTTTTTAATATTCTAATCTATTTTAACGTAACTCGGGAATTAATAAATTAAAAAATATATAAAAAGCTATTATACTAAAATATAATTTTATAATACCAAATGAGTGTTTATTTTCTAACTAAAGAAAAAAAGAAAATTAAAAAGGTATATCGATATAGCTCGAGAGCATTTATACTAGCTTTCGAGAGTTATGCTGTTATATCGGCTTATAATTGCCGATATTCCCCACTACAGCATAGCTTATTATATTAAATCTTTAATTAAAAGCTATTTTGTACCGCTTTAATATAGAATACTTATAATTTATATTTAATAAAGCATCCGGGAAAGGAAAATATATTAGTAATGCTCTCGAGAATGTTTTACTAGCCTAAAATATCGGCGTTTATAAGACGCTTTTATAAAAATTGCAATATTTATAAAAAAAAAAACGGTATAGCGTAACTAAAAAAAAGGGCTTTTAAAACTGTTACTTATTCCGGATCGATTTTATAATAAGCTATTTATTAACTTTATAACCGATTTACTAGCTGCTTTTAAATAAAACTTTATTTTTATAATAATAATTTTTAATTGATTAGGAAAGTAGGTTATATTAAAGGCTATAATTTTAATAAAGGCAGAAATATATACCGAACAGTTTATAAATTATTATTAAAAATATTATAGTTTTTTTTATATTATAACTAATAATAAAAGATTTAATTAAATAAGGCGGTTTTAAAAATAGCTTTATTTATTAGTAAAAATCAAATAACGCTTATTAATTATATTTTACCTAAAAACTAATAAAGCTATTAAATAAGCGAATTAAAAAATATTGGCATATTTTTAAGCGTTTATATTATACGCTTAATTTAAATAAAGCTTATTATTACCGGGAGCGATATTTATAATTAATAACCGAAATATTATAACAATAAAGCTAAATCCCTTTTTTATATTTTATAAATATTACGTAAAACTTATTTTAATAATAAAACATACTTTAAAACCTATTTCCGAACCGCGCGTACGGGCGGAAGCTTTTATTTAATGCCTAAAAAAAGCGATAAAATTTATATAAACCGCAATAATAATTACGTAATAACGATAAAAAAATGCAGCTAACGAGCGGCAATTTTTTATAAAGTAATTCCGAATAAGGGATAAAATATAATTAACGTTTAAAAATATTTCCATACCTTAACTTTTATAAAAATTAATATAGTTATATATTAAATATAAAATAATATACATTATTAGCCCCTAAATTATAAAATTAAATATATTAAAAAAAATATATAACCGATTTTATATTAAGTTTATCCGTTATATAAAAAATAATTTCCTGCCTTTTTAAAAAAACAAAAATATATAACCTTTCCTTATAGTTAGTAAAAAAGGAAAGGAAAAAATAAAATAATAAATAAAAGAAATTATTCGAGTAATTACTAAGCGGAAAGGGTAAAAAAAAACTAAATAAATACTAATAAAATAGGTAAACTATATAGCCCTAATATAAAAACCGCTCGAAAACTTAAAAAATACTAAAATAGTAAACCGTTTTAAAAAAAATTATAATAATATAAAAATAAACAATAAGCCTAAAGAAATTAATATAAAAGAAAGGGCGAAAGTTACGCTTACGCGGCAATTATATAACTAATAAAGCATTAGCAAAATACGGGAACGAAAAAATATAAATAAAATAAAAAAATATTATAAGAAATTATAAATTTTTTATTATTATAAATAATACAAACGCTACTCCCGAGTAAATAATAAATAACCTTTTTTATTTATATAATTTTTTTAATAAACCGATAATTAAAACTATTATAAAACTGACCGAAAAACGTAATAAATTTAACCGAGCGATATACTTATATTAGCCGGGAGCTAATAATTTAGCTCGTTTTTTTTATTGGTTTTTTTTTTTTATTTATATTTATTACTTCCTTTTTTACTTTTACGGAAAAAAGCTTAAAAGGGTAGTTATAATAGCGAGAAATATTAACGGGGGTAAAAAAAACATGCGGGCAAAAGTTACGTAAGCCGCATTTAAACAAAAGGTTTATAATAATAATAAAGGCGGGTAAAACGGGCCGAAAAAAAAAACCAAAAACGGAAATACGTATACGAGCGGCAGGCCCGGCGTTACTTACTATAAGGCGTATAATAGCCGCAATATCGCTAATATTATTAGCGATACGTTTAAGCGAGCGAGCGACTTTTTTAAACGTAATTATAAACTACTTTTATATAACGTATAAACTAAAAAAAATTATAAAAAAATAAAGTAAAAATTTATATATTACTTTTATTATTACTAAATTCCAACCCGGCTTAAAGTTATAACGTTTATTTTAATACGCTTAAAATATATAGCGGCGTTAATAATACGTTATACTTATATTTCGGCCGACTTTTAAACAGTAATAAAAGTTAAATAAAAAAAGTAAATAATAAAAGCATTATAAAAAAGCGGGAAAAATAAATAATCTATTAAAGTTCGAGCTATTATAAACTTAACAAACTTTTATTAAAGTAATAGCGAAAAAGTAAATTTCGGTACCCGTAAATAGTTATAAAACAAGGTTAAAAAATAGTACTCGAACGGAAGAAATAAAAGGTAATTTATAATAAAATAGTTATAACTTTTGGTATATTTTATATACTATATATTATAAATAACTAAATATAGTTAGCATTATATTTAAAATATTTTAAAATTAAAAAAAAAGAAAAAAAGGAATTTATAAATTTAGTCGGAATAAAAAGCGGAAAGATTTTTAGTTATACGGCCGATATAAAGGCAGTATAAAATATAATATATAAAAGGAAGGAAAGCTATAAAAATAACGCGAACGGGCGGCTTAAAAGCAGCAGAGCCGGAAGAAAAACGAGATAAAAATATAGCAGCAGTAGCGAAAGCGAAAATAAGCAAAAACAGCGGCAAAAAAGAAAAGGCGCACTATAAAAATATTATAGGGAAATATATTAATAACTTAAATAATAAAAAAATAATAAAATTAAAAAATTAAAAATTTAAAAAATTAAAAAATTAAAAAATTAAAAAATAAAAAAATAAAATAAATAATTAAAAAAATAGGTTTTTACCTATAAATAACTTAAAAAAAGAAAAGAAAAAAAAGGAATTTCGAAAAAAGGGCCCGGAATATTTAAGCGACCTTAAAAAAGGATTAATCGCGCGGCTAATTATAGAAATTAATTACATATTATATTAATTATACGCCTAAATTAATTAAAAGCAAAAATCGACTTATTAATTTAAAAATAAATTTAACTACCGAATAAAAAACTAATTAAAAATAGAAATCGAGCTTTAATTTTATATACGTTTATCTTATATTTAATTAGCTAATAATAATATAAAATTAGAAACTTTTATAGCAAAAAAATTCTTTTATAAAAATACCCCTATATTACCTCCCGAACCGGGCTTAATTAATAATAAAATAAACTATTAGTAGTTAAAAAAACTAATAATCAACAAAAATCTATATATACCTTACACTCGGGCATAAAAAACGCGATACGATTATGCAAAAAGTAAAAGAGAGAATAATATAATAAGCTATACCGTAATAGGGAATATCGGCGATTATAAGCCGATATAATAGCACAGCTTTCGAAAGCTAGTATAAATGCTTTCGAGCTATATCGATATACCTTTTTAATTTTCTTTTTTTCTTTAGTTAAAAAATAAACACTCATTTAATATTATAAAATTACATCTTAGTGTAACAGCCTTTCACATTAGTATTATTTACTACGACATAAATTTTATAAATCTTAATATAAATAATACTTAACGATTTTTTTATTATTATTAATAAATTTCCTTTTAATTCCTTTTATTTCGTTAAGTTTAAAGTTATTATAAATAATTCTTAAGTTAAGGTTTAAGTAGCGTAAAATAACTTAATTTTTTAGATTTAATAAAATTGCCGTAACTCGCCGAGTTTTAAGTATTTTATACCTAGACTTATCCGAAACGCCGCAAAATATAAAAATCTCTTTATTAAATATACCGAAGTTTTTTTCTTTATTTATTTAAACAATTCCACGCACTTTTACGCGGGTAAAGGTATTATAATATAAGAAATCCATTATTAAAAATTATAACGCGATTATATCACGAAATAACGTAATTAAACCTAAAAAATTCAAATATATATAAAATAACCATTAAAAATCAATTGCTAAAATTTTCAATTCAATAGCTACTAACGTTATAACGTAATTACGGCATTTTAAAACTAAGCGAAATTACAGTATTAAGGGGTTAATATAGCTATGCGACTTTTTATTAAACTACCCTGTGTGGGTATAAAGCTAAGATGCTATTAATTTTACGCCGCTTAAATGCATCCCACATAAAGCCCATCGTAGATGGAATACCTGACAAGAATAAGTAATTAAACGATAAAAAGACTTTTAATATAAATTGGGATAAATACTAAAGCCCTTTTAGGTATTAATATTATAAATGTCCTTTCTTTAATGGCCGTTTCCCTCTTTACTTAACCTTCGAGTTCATTGTAAGGCTGTTATACGGCTTGAAATATATCAATTTAACTAATAATTCTTTAAGGGCCTCTAGGGTGCTTGCTGGTTTTCTAATTCTAAAGGGAGGTGATACGTCCTTATATAGACCATCTTCAGTAGTACGCATTCCTGGTACGTATTTCTCTGTTGCCGACGTAGCCGCCGTCAGGCTGTCATCCCTTTCGTTAGGTAGTCATACAATCGAATAACAACCAACAGCATCCCTGCATGACGTATAGCTTCCAACAAGTCTTGGCTCCAATCCCTGTGTGGCATTTTCCTCTCTAGCTCTCGACTTCAACCTCTCCCTCAAAGATATTATTCTCTCCATTAAGTCAAATCTAACTACTATTACTAGCCAGACTATCAAAATGATCAACAGCACCCAGCTTGATGGCATTGCCCTCGTTGTGGGGGTAAGAAGTTACTTATCTCATAGTCGCCTAGAAGAGTCGCTGACACGTCGTAATACAGTCTGGTAGAGGCATTGGCAGGGAGGCGGCCTTCTCCCTCGCTGAAGCCGGAGCAAAAGTCGTTGTGTTCGCAGACATGAATGAGGAGACGGCCAAGGGCTCGTCGGAGGAGAGCAAGAAGTATGCGAGCAATAAAGACTACCAGACCACGACCTTCAAGATGAACGTACAGGACGACAAGTCGGTCCAGGACATGGTAGACTTTGTGGTGAAAGAATTCGGCCGCCTTGACTACGCCGTCAACGCCGCGGGTGTAAGTGGGACCTCATCTTGAGCTGCCCCTAGTAACGAATCTAATGCTTCACTCCCGCCACAAAGGTCGACAACGGCGTCCATGCCCCCATCGCTGAGACCGACGTCGAAAATTTCGACCGCGTCATGCACATTAACGCCCGCGGCAACCTGATCTGTGTGCGTGCACAGGTGGCGGCCATGCGCAAGCAGGAGCCCAAGACCTGGAGCAGCCGGAACGGCACACGCGACATCGGGCGCGGCGTCATCGTCAACCTTGCATCGGCTAACTCGTTCGTCGGCCTTCCCGGCAAGGGCTGCTACACCATTTCCAAGCATGCATTCATGGGGATCACCAAAATGGCAGGTTAGTAGTGGCGACGAAACTGATTCAAGCGTAGAGCCTGCTATATAGAATAAGCGATGGCTGACGCTCGATAGGCCTGGACCATGCTCCCGAGGGTATTCGGGTCAACGCCGTGTGCCCGACGTGGGTGCGTACGCCGTTGCTAGACGTCGAGCTGGAGAAGAATCCCGAGGTCCAAGGCATGATCTCGGCCATCGTTCCTATCAAACGCGCGGCTGAGTGCGAGGAAGTGTCGGATACTATTGCGTTCTTATGCAGCCCGGCTGCGAGCTATATCAATGGCACTAGCCTGCTCGTCGATGCTGCTGTGACTACCACAGTGCGCCTGTTCTGATAGAGTGCCTTAAATGTTAGCTTAAGGGTGTTAGTATCCTGACCCTGAATGACAATAAGCGTATTTCCAGCCTATATTTAACAACCTATTATCTGACACCATCTTTTTGTGAGAGCGTAGAGACCCTGATGTTGTATTTATAAATAGGAATTTATTCAAATTTCAACTAAAGCAGCTAGGTAGGTAATACTGGAAGAACAAAACCGTAAGGGATAACAATTCATCAAGTGTACGTTAGAAAATATGTAACAGGCGTATTACTGAAAACTATTCGTGCTTGTATTTAGAATTGTCCATTGTTAGCTATGCCTCAATAGACAAAAGCTTTCATGATAGCATAGCAGACAGTCTTCAGTGGCTCTGAAGACCAACCTACGAATACTCACTTATAGCCATATATTGCTAAGACAAATTTCTCTTGTAGATTCAATCAAAATAATATTTCCAGGGCACAAAAAACAAAGGACAGCCCTTTCAACTTATTGAGACTAGCATAGCCTCCACAACAGAGGCTAGAAGACATTGTGCTGCGAAATTCAGTCAAAGACTGACCATGGAGTATCAGAATTTAGCAGGAAGGCCTCCATTATACGTTATACAAGTTGTCTGAGAATGAATTGAAGGGCTGCTTAGAACATATGTCAATATATTTCTTAGAATACTATTTGTTAAATACTAATTTCACTCAATCCATGTGTATATTCAAAGCGTGGAGTAATTAAGAGGCCATTTTATGGCTGTGCAATTAGTTAAATGTTTATTGAATGAGCTCTCGTTAATTATGTACTTGGCATTACTGCCTGCTGCTTACCTATGTAGGCTTAAAACATGACAATTCCTGACTTTAGTACCTAAACCTTGCCAACTTAAGTTCTGGCTTGCTTCTTCTTCTGAAACTCTTCAAAGTTCTCCTTTGAGACCTTCTCCGAACAGTCGGCGTACTGGTCAGCGTCGCGGTTGAGGCTGAAGTCGTACCAGCAGCGCTCCCGCCCACTGGTGAGCACATGATAGGCGTCGTTGATGCGGTACATATCGCTGTGCACAGGCCCGCCGGGCTTCTCCAGCTGTTCTTTCGCTATCTGCAGGTATGCGGCCTTGATGTCGGCATCCGTGGCGACGAAGGCGGGGACCCCGAGAACGTCGTAATGGGTCTGGCCTGCTGGGGCTTCTGGTTGCTGGGATAGCTGTGCTTCTGAATTGCGTATCGCCTCGAAGCTGGCGACGATTTCTCTCTTCATGCGCTGTCCCGTCTCAACATTGTTCATCACCCATGATGCTGCAATGATGAGCATGGGGACGAAGAGTATCCTGAGGAGTCTGGGTAGTCGGGACATCGTGAGATAAATCGGGAGATGTTTGTCTTTGGTTAGAATTTTCTGGCAGTGGGTTATTTTCGGATGACTTGTTTTCAAGTTCTGAGATACTCTAGATGTTCGTGTTTGTCTTCAAATGGAGAGTTGAAAGAGAACCAATACCTCTGGTAAGGGGCTTATGTAGATACTGGAAACAATGAGTAGAGCAACAACAATACAGCTGTTTCCGAATAGAAGTGGTGTATTTCCTTTGTTAGCTCGACATCATATTAAAGAAGACCAAAAATGAATACAAACAATGTGGTTGTATAGTCGATCTTTGTTAGGTCGAGATAGGAGATTTGGACATGTTGCCATGGAGTAATTATTGACTGATGGGTTAGCGATAGTGTGTCTACTGTATCGATTAGAGTGGAATGTATTTCGCTCATAGATTTAGAAATATTAAAGATTAATTTCGGTTGTCCTGGGCAGCTATGTTCATTTTAAACCACATTGGGTAGTTGGATAGGAAAGTCTTTGGGAACTACTAATGACCCGCGACTCAATGAATAGACAGCCATCTAGCTTAGAAGTCTTTCACCTTATCTACTGGAGTATCGAGAGCACTGCGACTTACCATCACCATTTGATGACAGGTGAACTATCTGACGAGATCTGCTGATCGACCAGTTCCGCAGTATCTGTTATCATCTGGGAAGAAACGCTGATAGAAGTGCTGTATATCTGTACCTGCACAATCCTTAGTCCGACCTTTGATCGCAAGGCGAGAACATGACTTCGAGACTACATATTGCACGATATGAATCACAGATACACCGTGACGACCGAAAGACCCTCAAATGCCCTTGAATCACCACTAGTTTGTCTAGTTAATGAAGTCTATAAGCATCTAAGCCCGCACATACACTCATACATCAACCTATCAAGGCAATTACCTATACTAACTTACTATGTTACAGCTTAACACATACAGTTTTTACCCCTCAGACAATCCCCCAGGCAGACACACAACAACCAACCAACTAAACCAACCAACCTTCCTCTGCAAAAAAAAGGAATAGGCACAAGAACACTTCTTAGCAAGCCAGCAAGTCAATATGTAAAATGTGCTACCTATACGCCCTAATCTACAACTGCTGGATCTGCACGCAGTCCGGCATCTCCCTTACCGACAGCAGGAATACCCCTGGCACAACCACCAACGCCACGACTACTGTCACGGACAACGGCGGTGGCACTACCGGCGATACTCATGCATGTGCTGGTGCGGACACGACTTCAACCAGCAGAAACACTACCACCGACCACCACCATAGTACCAGCAGCACTACTATTAATAAGACTTCTCTAAGCAGCTGTAACTCTAACTTCCTTTGCTTCTTACAATAATACTTCTACGTATCTCTGGCCTACTGCCTACGGTACTTAGCTTTGGGCTTACGGTTCGCGGGCTACGAGCTGGCGCGGGTGTTCGATAGCGTGAATGCGGAAAGGGGGTTGGTGTAGCGGGGACGCGCCTGCGAGTAGGTAGGGTATGAGATGAGAAGATTGGGAGGTGTACATTTCTGGACGTGGGGGTTTTAAGGGAAGCGAGAGAGGATAATGAGTGAAAGAAACGGAGTCTTGCGTTGAGATGTAAGTGTAGTCTGGTGGGAGATGTGAGTGAACGGATATGCGATGGTGGTTAGGGTAGTTGTGTTTGGTGAGGCTTAAAGAGGTGTGTGTGTTTTTTAGTATATTGAGATGAAGGGCTAAGGGCTAAAGGGTTCATTTACGAGATCATCGGAAGAAATTCATAGCTATTATCTTAGGGAGGGAAACTTGTTTCACTTCACTTAGTCATTGCTACTAGAATTGGGATAATTTGGTCTCGTTGAAGTAGATACTCATCTACGAAGAAAATTTGCATATGATCACACTTTTTACTGAAACTCGACCTATTGGATAGCGCAATATGTAAATCACAGATTTTGAGAGTAATCTATTTGAAGATGCCTGAACATATGAAGCATCTCCCGGGCCCCTTCACATAAACTTGGTGAACCAGTCCTGCATAGCCAATAAGCTTCAGAAACCAGAATTTAATAAAGGGAAGGGCCCAAAGCCCAGCCTTCTACAGTTGAGGTTGAGGCAACTGAAGAGGAAGCATACTCTATATCATCGTAACTCGAGCCTGAAAAGACACATCCAACGTTACCTGGAAACACATATATTACCCCATAGTGGCCCGGCCCTAGCACTTCATGCAGTACCTAGCCGACGCATGATCTATCCGATACTAATAATATAATAATCTCATTTTCTCTCACGCCCAACCAGTCAATACTAGTAGGGGTCTACACGCCTCACTTTGATCTACAAACCAGCAACTGCACCATCACTGCATTCACATCACATCACATCACTCAAGGTAAGTAAACCCTTCAGATTAGAACAAGATCTCTATATTTTAGCTCGCCAACTCCGCAGACCGGTATACCTGTCCCCATACAGTGGAAGAAGAAACCTAGCCCGCATTAAATGTACAACAGCCATAGCTATGTTCCGTCAGAGAGCCTTTCTCCATCCACATTGCATTGTAAATCCTCGCCTTACATGATTTTGACCTACCTGCCTCGATTGTTCTTTTTTCCTATATCTACTGCGTCTTCTTGCTCTCGCGGATTGCCGCCGGCTTGCTATACAGCCAGATGGCACAAAACGCCACCCAGCCGGTGACGGTGGCGCCGATGCCGGTGATCCAGGGCCAGGCGCCGCTGATGACGAAGCTGCGGGGCCACTCGTCGTGGGCGAAGTGGCGGACGGAGACGGTGTTCTTCTCCTCGATATTATTAAAAAAGGGGCGCTTGTAGTTGACTAGGAAGTTGAAGATGCCGTGCTGGTCGGGGAGCTTGAAGGAGGTCGAGTAGGTCGTGCTGTCCTGGGAGGAGATGGTGGGCTGGAGCGTGAGTCGGTGGAAGGGCGAGAGCATGCTGAACTCGAGCTGCAGCTCGTCATGGGCGGGGACCGTGAAGGGCAGCCATTGGTCCCAGGAGTACTCGGAGAGGGAGATGGAGTAGGTCTGTTTTCACGTTAGAAGCGATGCTCGATCTGGATAGGGAGCAAGTAAGGCTAGGAACAAACATACCACGTCGTTCTTGATCCGGTAGATCTTGGGGTTGCTCGCATTGCTCAAGCCCTCCTCGTTCAGGTGGTGCTCGATCCAATTGACACGTAGAACACCGATCTCCTTGAAGGTCCAACCCGAGACAGCTTTGGCAAATTCCCGGTTGAGAGTGTTCACGCTCTTCGTTTCGCCAACCTTCTTGACCTTGGCGTCGAACCACTTGTCGGTCAGCATGTCGGCGGAGCCGAGGACGGTGAAGCGGGCGGAGTTGCGAGCCTGGACGGTGCTCACAAGCGAGAGCTGAGCTCCACTTGCGAAGAGGTCATCCACGACTTCTGCCTGTTCCTTCGGGTTGTAGCTATAAGCCGTCGCGGGAGCGCGGAGGAGCGGGGTGAGGAGGGAGCCGTCGCCAAGGGTCTGGCCCATACCATCTGGGAAGGCGAGGAGCTCGCCGTTGTCTGCGAGGGGGCTGAAGAAATCCTTGACATCCGGTCGGAGAGGCCCAGGGGGAGGCAGCAGCAGTACATCGTGCTTCTCGGCAGCTGACGTGGTGTCGTAGTTGAAATGGTCGACGACGAGGCCTTGACGGTCGGGCGGCAGGTGGATGTCGAGCTCGAGAAGTAGGGAGACGAGGGATGTCGGGGCGGGAGTGGCGGCTGAGAGGGCTAGGAGGATGTTGCCCTCCGCATTGATGAAATCGAGGAGGATGTTTGGAGTAAGGTTCGGACCGAGGCCTTTGCGTCGTCAGCGTTTTAAATACGATATACAAGACTATAATCCGTAGCAATACGACGTACCCTTTGACTTGGTCGGCAGGAACAGGACATGATCGTAGGACCTCTCGCCCAGGTGGAAAAGGCGCAGGCTCTCGCTTTTAGGAGTTTCGTAGTTGATCTGGAACCCGCGTCCTGTTTGGGAAGACAGCATTAATTAGCATGTTTGATTTTCCTTCCAACCCAAAGAGCTAAGAGCTAAGACATGAATAACACATAGCACATGACACATAACTCATAATAACACATACCTTCTAAGCCGCCAAAGAACTTAGAATAGCCAGCTTTCTCGGCAACATCCTCTAGGACGACGAGCAACCTGCCTCCACTGGAGCTAACAGCTTGCACGACAGCGACGAGCAGCAAGACGACGAAGGACACCAGGGACTTCATCGTAGTGGCGTGTCCGTAACGTAAGTCCGTGGTCAAGATCAATTGACTTAGTAGAGAACGGAAGAGAGAAAAGAGGGATGTTGCGCCAGCATGAGGTGGACTGCCGAGCGCATAGGAAATATTGTTGGTGGGTTAGTTGGTTATAAGTCAGTCGTCGTCACTTCGTTCAATTAAAAGGACCAGCTGTCTCAAAATGCAGTTACGCTTTTTGGAGCTCTGGTATACGTAGCCCGTCCCTGCCCGTCTCAAGTACCGTAGGTACCTGCCAAGACTCCCATCCGCCAATCGTGAGCCGTGCTGGGCTTGGCTTGCATTGACGGGAAGTTTATTAGGTAAGCACTTATCAGGTTAGATAAGCAACTGATTAGATAAGACCGCGGTTTCAATATTCCGGCTTCTTGATGCACAGACCACCTACATCATCCGCAGCAGTGAGCGATTGAAGCTCGCATTGAACCACCGAGCTCCAATCGCACGCCCGCAGTTGGTAAGGATCTCACGATTCCACCTCATCGTATACCTACCCACTCGATCCACGCAACAGGTCAATTGAGTAGTGGTTGCCTAGGTAGGTAGACAGCCTCAACCTCGACCTCCGTACGGAGACCACCCACTCGAAATATCCTACTTACAACCTCGTCATCACGATAGAGACACAAATGGCAGCCAACCCAACCCCACGCTTCTGGGCCGGCCCCCTGCGGTACTGGCGCTGGTCGGCGCGCGAGAAGCCCGCCTTCTTCTGGTCCGTCATCATCGGCGCCACGGGGCCCGTCATGCTCTTCACCGTGCCGCCCGCGCTCAAGAAGTTCGGCTACACCCGCGCGCCGCCCATCCCCATGACCTACCCGAGTACGTCCCCGAAGCAGTACCTCGTATGAGGTTATATGAGGGAGGAGAGAGGAGAGGAGACATATATGCTAACGATCGAATGCTCGCAGTTCCCAAAGGCCCGCGGAAGACGTTGAGCGGCTACGACGATTAGGGTGAAGACGAACAGGGAAGGACCGGGGACGGATGCGGAGGGTTATAGAATTGTATATAAGAAAGTGGATGGAAGCATGCTCTGGAGAAGGCCGTGGGGGTCTATACAAGACCTGGCTGAGGTGAGAGACGATATAAAGGTCTTCACGAAACATCCGCACCCTACAGGACGTAGAGGACGCAAATGTATCAATCACCAAGACACAGCAGCACAGAACCAAATATCGAGATTTTTTTGTTTCTTTTTTTCTTTGCAAACGATCCTATCCTACCCTACCCCTACCGGGCCAACCAGCCAACCCTGTGTTTTTCAAATACGACCAGCCAGCAGCGCCGCCGTCCTGTTGCTTATAGCTTATAGCTAGCTTTCCCTTTCTTTCTTTGCCCTGTGTCTGTCTGTCTGTCTGTCTATCCTGCAGACGAAGAAGAAGAAAAAACCATCGATGACACGAATCCCCAACGCACGTAATATGAATCCGAGGGAAGGAGAAGGCCGAGAACTTTCTCGGAGACCTTTTTCCCTGAAAAAAAAAAAAAACTCCGGCCGTTCTATCTATGCCGCGACGGTGTGCGCCCGCGCTCTCAAAAACCCAGCACTTGTAGTGGAAGACCTTCGATGTCGAGAGAGGCTCTATCTCTCCCGTTGGATCAGGTTCCATTCATACTAAGTAGACATTATTAGCTTCAGAGTCCTAATCTTGGTTACTCGTGGATGTATGGGTATATGTATCGACTTACAACTCTGCCATCATCGTCCCCCGTGTAGACTAACTGCGGCATGGGCGTGATACACGTAATCGGGGCCTCGGTATTCGTGCCCGTCTCGCTGCGCGTATCGATATGATCCAATCGCCTCACCAATTCAAGCGCCCACCTGCCATTCCTACCGACGACGCGCTTCCAGATATTGACGCGGCCGCGGCGGTGGCCGGTGAAGACGAGGTAGTTCTCGAGCCACTCGTTCCCCGAGCCCTCGTAGAACGCGCACGCGTGCACGAAGTCGTCGTGGTCGGCGCAGACGTTCTGGTCGAGCAGCAGGTCGCCGTTGATGCTGTACAGGGCGACGTGGGGGCCGGAGCACAGCATGATCTCGCCCGAGACGTCGTTGATGCGCGCGCACTCGACGGCGCGCGTCTGCGGCAGCTTGCGCACGAACTCCAGCCGGTTCAGGTCCCACAGGAACGCGTGCCCGTCCCCGGACACCGTCACGAACGTGCTGAACGCCTTCGACACCGCGATCGTCGTCACCGGCGTCTTGTGCCCGAACAGCGACGACCGGTGCACCAGCTCCACGTTCTTCCCCGACGCCCCCTGGATGCTGAACACCGACACCACGCAGTCCTCGCCCGCCGTGATCAGCGTCTTCGAGTCCGCCACCACCACGCACGAGATCTGCCCGATGTGCAGGTTCTCGCTGACGCCGGCCGTTTTCCGGTTCTCGGTGAAATAGAACCGCACACTGTTGTCTGCGAAGCCCCACTCGAGGTACTTGTCGAAGGCCAGGGGAAGATTGAGCCGGAAGGGTGATGAGCATAGGAGACGATCTAGTTTTGGTGAGTAGATCAATGACGCCACGCGCTCGCGACTTTCAAGAAGCGGGTGGGGGATCCGGGCAAGAGTATGGCTCGATGTATCTAGTCTTTTTGCTGGGAATGTGATGTTCTCCCGAGGAACATGGGGCTTGGTGAACACCTGATGAGGTGTCTGTCCAAAGTTGTGGATGATACTGGTGGTGGCATGTCTTTCGTTCGAGTCCGTGATCTTGTCGAGATCTTTGGCACCATAATACGAAAGATAGTGGAACACGTTCAAGTTCTCCACAGCCGCCTCTCCACGTTGCTTATGACCGAAGATCAAGTCGATCCAGAGGTGAAGATTTTGGCTGACATACGGACTCTCTAACGCTTCGCGATGCTTGGCAATGAATATCTTCGGGTCGCCCTTTGCCCAAGGTGGCAATTCGACATTGTTGACGCGGCCTGCCGACCCTTGTCGTTCACCAAAGTTGTACCCGTTCACATTCGTCAAGAAGTCTGGGAGGTAGAAGAACTCGGGTATCAGCTCCCGAACATCAGACCCATTGTCCTGGGAGGCAGACTTCCACGATCCTTCTATCGAAAAGAAGAGTCGGTCTGCATGATCAAAGGAGCCGCCTTGTAGGAGAATGTAGGACTGGACAAAAGGTGGTAATCGGATTAGGTACGACGCAACAATCATCGCAGACGAATAATGTGTGCCGTAGTGGAAAGGTGTTTCTCCAATCTCAGCCAGGCTGGTATACCTGGACTGATAATCAGACTGACGCTTCGTAGTCTGTGCGCCCATGGGCTTTGACAGATCTCGGAAAGTTGCGGGATTAGTCAAGTCCAATTCGTCGCTGCTGTAGTCAGCGATGACCCATGGGAAGACTGGGTATTGTGTCAAGTCATTGAATGTTCGTCCCGCCATGGTGTTGACGAGCATCAAGTAGTGGAAGTTGGAAATTTCGCCTCTTTGCCACCGGCGCATAGCTGGGTTCCAGGGTGAAGAGTTGAAAATACTCCCAAATTTAGACCCAAAGGTCTGCGGGGAGTCTTCAAAAACCTTGAGGGATTCTAAACGCCATGCATCTTCGGGATTAGGGAGCGAGTTAGCACCGGCAGTGTGCGGAGTTTTATTGGCAAGCCTTGTAAAGACTTCGTCTCTCATCGCCGGGTTCATGGCTGTCAGAAGATAACTACGGCCGTCCGTGAAGAATATCTCGATCGCAACATCTCGAAACAAGAATCGCCTTTTCGATATGCTGATGACATCATGCCATCTCCAGCTCCGTGAATCCTGGGCACTGCGTATGGATGTTTGACGGGTCTCGCCGGATTTTGCTCCTGTGATGATTTGTGAGAAAGGGTCACGCTCTTCAGCGGGCGCCTCCCAGACATTGACTATTTCTCCGTCCGCACACTGGAAGAAATTGTCCATTATGTAAAGAGCATTCTTTCCGATGAGAAGAATGCCTTCGCATGCTTCGAGACCAATGACCCGGGAGATGTTGTAGACTTGTTGCACAGCATCCCCTTGCTGCAAACGTCTCATGACTCTTCGGTTCTTATCCTCGAAGCCGTCATCGGCGTCGTTAGGGTCATTAGGGTCATCGATCAATTCGAAATCATCTTCTGGAACTGCGGGCTGATCAGGAGATTCAGTATTAGGCTGCGCATCAGACGAGGGGGCAGCCTCATCTTCGGCGCCATCGTTGATGGATATCTTCGCTTGGTGAGCTGGTGGTGGGGTAGATTTCGTTGGCGGTGCAGTGTTCAAGGTCTGTTTCACTATAGTGTCTACTTTGGGAGTGGAAGACGGTAATTGATCACTCTTCCGTTTTGGCTGGTATTGATCATGTTGTGATGAATAATCGGGCAACAATCGAAGGCGCATACGGTTACGACCTTCCGTCCTATCAAGTTTCCACTTTGTAGGACCAGTCTCGTGTAAGACAGCCCCGGGACGATGTAGGTCTTGTTGCATTATAGAGAAAGAAGATGAGAAAAAGGCGATGTCGTCTTGCTGATCCTGCATAAGGCGCTGATGTTTGAAATGTTCAGAAGCATAAATGGACTTCATCCAAGCGGAATTGGCCATGTCATGGCGTAGGAGAATACTATCTCGCTCGCACATCTCGAAATGCCATCGCTTCAAAGTCTCTTTGCGCTTTGTGAGGCGTGATCTGGCTGTATCGGACGTACGCTGGTTTTCGGCACTGACAAATTCTTCCCATGTTCGTGAGATACTCCCGAAGAACAACATGTCTAGGGATGGGCGATGCTCATCAACCCATTCAATGAAGGTCTCTGTATCGAGTTCGGTAAGCTTTTGGAATCCGGTTGCCAACTGTGCTTGTTCTGAAGTCATCAACAACCGGAATAGTGATGAGCATTCATCAGGCTTCTGAACGAGCATGATACGCCAGATAGTGACAGCAGCGAGCCTCACGGACTGCCTTGTATCAATGAGCTTAGCGTATAGCTGATACCAAAACAATTTCATGTAGTCATCGTCAATAGTCAACGACTCCAATACAACCATTTGCCAATAGAGGATCTTCTCCATGGAGAAGTTTGCTTCAATCTCGCTAGTTTGCGGGTCGTCCATTTCTGAGAGTCTCAAGAGGAATAGCTTGAGGAACGAAGCCCGAATAGTGGCGACAGCCTGGCTGCAGAGCCTGACGGTCTTCATTTTCGCGATTTCCGGCTTCTGTAGGTATTCTAGCAGAAGCCCCGCAAAATCTAGCATCGACTCGGTCCCATTCATGAACCAGCCCTCGAAGATGGCCTCGACCATATGCAAACTGAACCTAGCCATATTGGTAAGCACCTTGGGCTCGCCGAGGGCCTTCCAGTCCAGTTTTATGGTTGTGGATATATGAACGATGGTGCTTCTCAGCACGTACGATTCAAAGTAAGCTTGATGCTCTTGGAATCCGGGAGGCACCTTGAGAAACAGCCCAAACCCGGGGAACTCTTTTCGCGCGAATAGCTGGTCCATGAAAACGTTGATGACGAGCTCTAATATGCCTTCTAACACGCTATGGCTAACGTTCTGGGCGAACACCTTGTTGCTCGGAGTCATTGCATGGACAAGGCGAACTGGGCTAGGCTCGGGAGACTTTTGAGTGGTTAGGAGAATAAAAGATGACGCCTTCCGTAGCTGGCTTCCTTTATGGATGCTCTCACGGGGCGGTGCTGCTGCATCGGGTGCACTGGAAGTCCTGACCACCGGAGTTGCACCCGATGTCCCGGCTACAGGGCGAATAATAACATCACCGCCTTCAAAGGTGAGCGTCGAACCCCTCGAATTAAGTTCCGTCTCAGGGTTGACTGCGTCTGTGCTCACGATAGCGGGATAAAGAGCAGATAGGAGCAACCTCACGTAGTCCGAGGACAACGCGAAGTCTCTGAAATCGGCTGACCGAGCGTGGAGATCTGTCATAAATCGAATGACCGCCTGAAGCACACTAGCATTGCTAGCATTTCGCTCAAAGCGTGGTTGAACTGTTTCTATAATGACGTTTAGGTTAACTCTCTATATAAGGGAATAAGACTTACGCCGTGATTCTAGCTCCTTTTGAAGTGACATGGATCTTGCTCGTGGTCTTGCGACTGTAGATTCTAAACTAGTTGCTGAGAGTGCTACTGGGTCTTGGTCTTTAAGAGGTGGAGAGGACGGATTTTCTTGGTTTTTAAGAACATCCTTGAGGCCATGCTGAAGCATGGCTGTAATAATCGGCAGAGCATCAGGATTGACAATTTTGCACTTCCCAAAAGTCTCAAGCAGGCTGAAAAAGTCAAAGTTCTTATCAAAGTCGATTTCTGCAACATCGTACCCAAATAGAATGGCGAAACAGATGGGCCAGAGAGTAGGGATATCCCACCATCGCTTGAGACGCTGCGCCATGATACAGAAGCCTCCAGTCTTACCCGAAAACTTGCTGATATATGCTGAGCCATGTGTAACTAGCAGTCTAGCAAGTATCTTGCAACCGTACACTACAATTTCTGCATCATCTTCTGTGAGAAGATACAGAAGCCACTGGGCCATCATCAGCTTGGAATTACTATGCTCTGGCCGGGCATCAAGTACCTTGTTTGTGACAGTTTTAGCAAACTTTCGAATGATTGCCAAATTCCCCTTTTCGCATAGTAGCTGGCTATACATATCCAGAAGACGTATACCGACTTCTTTCTTCGTAAGCAGTCGTGGAGTGTTCTCATCGGCACCCCTGCTTTCCATAGTCGGTCGTCGCGAAATTGAACGGTTTGATAGTGATGCTGGCTTCGGCGTACGTGGAAGGGACCTCGACGGAAGATAGAATGCATAAGTAATAAAAAGGGCAAGTGACCGATGGACTTCTGTGTTGTAGTTGCATTTTACGAGGCTCTCGATGGTGCTCATAAAATAAGGCAGTACGTTCTCGGGCGGCGGCTCAGATTTCACGGCATCGAGCAATCTCTTGACAATTCCTAGAGCGAGATGGTATTAGCATGTATTGGTTTTCCAAATCTCATAGAACTCACGCATCCGAAGTAGCCTGCGGTTGTTGTACTGGTGATACTTGCTATTGACAGCAAAGCTCACAAACTGTTTATAATAGAGTTCTTGGATTATCGCGGCGCACTTTCTCCAACCTTCAAAGTCGAGCAAAAGAATGCGGTACGCTAGAGGGTTGATAATGACAGATTCGAGGGGATCACGATGCTTGTACCCGACGAACCCCAAGACAAGGCTTAGTAGCTGGAGGCACAATTTATCCTTTTCAGAGCCCTGGATATCTAATTTTTCGGTCGGACTTTCGCTTGTAGGTGCTCCGAACCCAAGTTTTATTCTGAGAAGAACGGCCACGGTCGCATATCCTCCGTCCTTCTCCATGGCCTCACTGTTTCGCCAGCTGGCGTTGATGCATCGGAATACCATCTCAACGGCACGCACTAATGTTTCCGCTGAGGAAGCCCGTTCAATCAACTTCAATGCGAGGGGTGTAAAACCTGCTAGCCGCCAAAGAGCATCGTCGAAGAATTGTGGTGTTACAACGATAGGAGTTCCAGTCAGGACGGCCACTCCATTAGAGCGAAGGAGCGCATCGTTGATCGAAGGGAGCGCAGTGTTGATGGCTATACCTGTGCCGTTTCTTAAGACCATCTGTACGAGCGTATTTGCTGGCCCACGAGACAAGGCACGGATTAACTGTGACTCGCCAAAATGCTCCTTTTCTCGAAATATTGAAGATGGCATTATGCTTAGCAGGACCCGATGCTCTGGTACAACGTTGCTGGCTTTATCCCTAATAACTTTCATAATATCTGACTCGTCTTTTCCAGTACTGACAAGGTCATTCCGAAGCCCGAGGGCAGCCGAGGCCTTGTATGTCTGAAACCCTCCAAGACAGTCTTGGAAGTTCCCTTGGTAATGAATCCCGAGCCTACTAGGAACGGAGAGAAAGTCATCGCTCAAGACGTCATCAAAGAGATGAGCTGTCCCAAGTGACCACTTAGAATTTATCAATCCTGCGCCTAGATGTGAAGAGAGTTCTCGTGGTGTCCCCAAGAATGCCTGGACAGGCATGCTCTTGTTGCTGGTTGAGGTAAATGAAGCGAAGCTTTCGGTGCTGGCATTTGACACAGGGGGCGAAATGGGATAAGACGCCCGTATTTGTTCAACAAATTCCCCATTGACATATAGGGAGGCTTTGCTAGGTGTCATCGTCTTAGGTCTTCGATGTGCCACTGCAATGTGATACCACTTGTTTTCCTCGAAGGTGAAGGACCGAAACCTGACACTTGGTCGCTGAGACGTGACAGAGGTCTGTAGAATAAAATTGCGAGTATCTTTTTCAAGATATGCAAGGAGAAAGCAGGTTTGCGTTGAATCGAAAACCCCGAAGATTGTAGTATGTGACCTCGGATCAAACCGATCCACTCGGACCCAGGCGGCAAATGTGTAACCAGCAGAGGATTGAGGCGGGAACGGGCGGCCCAAATTGGGAAGTTCAATAGACGAGTGGCCATGGAGCGAGAGGTCGAATTGGATGAAAGGAGGGCCGCTATGCTTATGCATCATATCTAGGCAGAAATCTGATGAACTTAAAGAAGGGTTGAGTAGTAGGAGCTGAGCGTCGATGAGTCGATTCACGCCAAAAGGCATGAGAGATCGACAAAGATCAAGAATAGTCCCTCGTTCTGTATCATTGAGTGTGGTGTTATTGTCGAAGGCAAGCCTCAAAAACCGGGAGAGCACACCAGTCTCATGAACCAGACATAGATTGATACTTGACACATTTATGATCGAGGACAGAACCTTGAGCACAAGCAATGACACCATATTCTCTGGGGAGTTTCTATCGCGCGGAATAGATTCCCAAAAGTCCACAATGGTACGAACAACCTCGGGGTTGTGTAAAGTCGATTTGGGGCCCACGGCATTCTTAATGGCCGCCTCAATTGAAGCCACTTGATCTTCTACACGAGAAATCTCGTTATCCTCACTCTTAGCTCCATCCTCTCCTATGCTAGAATCTGTTGGCGCAACTAGCACCCAAGGCGTAGTCTCTTCTGACGCAACTGAGCAGCATAGTTCATTCAATGCGGCATCGTTCAGCGAGAAAGCCAGCAGTTTGCCGAACAGCTGACAGCTTGTCCAAAGATCCGAGTCGCTACCTCCAAGACCGATGCTTGCTATTATTTGTTCCAATGCGTCCCAGCCCCCACCTTCAACACGTATCCGGAAGTACCGTCGATTGCCCGGGTGGCCGCGAAAGGCCGCAGATAAAACGCCAAACACTGCATCGAGGATGTCGAAAAAGCTCCTTTTCTCCTCCTCGTTGCGTTTCTGAATGTTGTAGAAGCCAGAGAAGGAGCGCAACACGTCGAATAATCGATGGAAGCCATGAAGGTGCCGAAAATCGTCCTGAACTGAGCTTGGTGGAGCGGTCGCGGAAAGGTGTTGTTGGATTCGGCGGATTTGCTTCACCAGGGCTTCACAGTCTGGGTACCCATTTTCTAACGACGTGGCGACAGCGGAGGACACACCATCGAGAAGTGTCTGAAGAACTTCAGTAGCTTTGCTCGTTGCTAGTGGCGTCGAGGCAGACGTGGATGTTCGGTACCGGCCCGTTCGTGCAGACATGGTGAAAGGTTGCGAGGTTACGTGATTGCAGAGAAACTACCTAAAGATGCGGGCCGAAAGTCTTTCTTTCCTCATATTATACAGGTCGAATTTGCTAGCACCCTGTCGGGGTCTAGGCAACTCTTTACACTAGAGAGCATCGAAGAATCAGAGGGGTGAGGAGGTGGTAAATGGGGGCGCCTGTTGGAAGCGTACGGCTGACAGGATTTGGTGATAAGGGAGTGAGTGTTAGGAGCTGTGAAGCTCCAATTGAAGTGCTGAAAGAGCACTCCAGCTTACTTGGCTTTGTCAAAGCTCGAGGTCTATAAAGAAAAAGCACACAGTTGTCTATGAAATTTCAAGGTCATCAACCAAGTCGACGTCAGTCAGAAAGTGTCAGCTACGTACAATAAAAAGTTGTACTAAATTAGATCCATTGCAGCCTGCCGCCTGCATGTGGCTTGTGCGTAGGCTGTGCTAGTCTGGCCACAGGCTGTTGGCAGCCCTGTGATTAGGTAACTAAGGTATGTACCTAGCAGCTGCCGAGGTATACCGCGTATGTAAGTATATGCATACCTAGTAACAAGGTTGATTATGTAGCTTCGCACTTCACTGTCGCCGTCCGTATTCTATTGGTACATGTAGGAGTCCTATCTTAGCATTAATATGTATCATATCATTGAGTCTCCACCAGCACGCAAGAAGACAAATAACATGACTGGGAAAGCTGCGGTCTACTTTGTAGGGATATAGCTAAAAAGAAGCTATGTAATGTAATAACCCGTGACTACAAAATATACGGGAATAGACAATAAATGAGCACGCGGGATAGCTCTCATCTATGTAGAAAGCTACTCAAGTAATCGCTTTCAAATAATTACTAACATTACTCTTTTCTGTTTGTTTATACTGCTATCTATAGAGATTCATTACTTGCCTGCATACATAGCTTTGAATGGTAACAAGGCACCCAAGAGATCTTCATTCGCAATTGTAGCCACTATAATGTTACTAGAGGAATATAATGTCTGGAAGCGTGGAGGTAGATCACACAGGATTAACATACATAATGAACTGTAAGATTGAGAGAGTCAACTAAGATCACATGTCGGCAGTATGGGATCATCTTACAGATTACATATATGTAAACAATGCTCACATCTGTAAGCATAAATCTAATACTAGACTATGTTCAAAGCCTACATAGACTGCACCAAACTCCTCAAGTCCTTTTAAATAATAATAAGGTTCACAGACACGAACTGGTCTGGGAATCACCATGAATTGAATGCACTTAATAAGTTAGGCATGACGTAACCTAGGTCAAGAAAAGGCAAATGTCTCTAATCTTTTGCCGCCTCGTATTTCAACTACGGAAACGTGTTGAATACATGTATTGTAGGAGAGCACGTGCCACTGTGCGCCGGGATTTGTTTTGAGTCACACAGTACGGAGTAAAGCAGGCTGCCCAGGCGGTACGCCGGTAGGTTGCTAGGTACGTACACGTAGGCCCAGTGTTGCTCCGATTTGGGAGCTTCAATGGTTTGGACCCCTGGTAAGCCCTCCAAGCCTAGCTTGATGGTTGGGATGGTGGGGATGGTGTCATCGGTCCCTTATCTGAGGTGAGTTTCAAAGCCTCGCTGCATGTCTGGACTGCAATAGACATGTGTTTTCAGTGATTGGCTTCCATCGCTATTGATTGGATGTGTAGCTGATTTATTACAGGCAGCTTTGTACTGCCTGCATGTACGTCTTGTGAAGCATTATCAAGGGTCCGAAGGCCGGCAAGGTAGGTCATGAGCTGTCCCTTATCGCTGCATGTGTGCTATGTAATGCCCGTTTTAGTTCTGATCGCCCCGGGAAACCACAGCGTCCCCATTTATTAGCCCTGGAGTTAGCCACACTCGCTAGGTACGGCGGCTGGTGTTAGAGGTACCTGTACATGTATGCAGCGGCCGCCAATACCTCTCCGTCAATGTATGAGCTACAACTATGTATGTATGTATAGCTGTTAGGCCATCTGTTGACTACCAAGATTCCATATACATATACCCACTGCCATGATTAATCTCCAATGATAGAGCTACAAGAGCTTAGCTTGATGTGCTCTTGGCTTCAGCATTGCAGAAAGAGAGCAGGATATCCAATAGGTCACGCATCTCCATCGTTACAGTAACTGTTGGGGGAGCGCAAGGTATGCATGTACCTCTACTGCAGGCCACCCATAGCCGGCAAGGCCGCTAACCTAATTGGCTCTAGTGTTCCATTCTTATCGTGACTTATGATGCGTCAGCTGCACGGGTGTAGCTGGTTGCAGCTACCCTTTATCTACCGGTCCCTCGACGAACTTCCTTCTTCTCTCCTTCAACTTCCATCACCCTCATCCCATCCCCCATCATCAGTCAATCCAACCCTATCCTCTTTCCGCAGCAGACTCCTATTCAAGGCATCATTAACTTGGTACCTCGAGCGTTCCTTTCTTTTTTGTACTTTATCGCACCTCTTTGAGTCGCAGGCAGACTTATCAGTTATTGGTGCAACCTTGTCCACTCTTGGTATCCGTGTTTCATCACCGGCTCTACGTCCATCAAGATGAGAGGCCTCATTGCCCTCTCTTTAGCCTACTTGGCTGCTGCGGCGCCCTCGTTCAGCTACGAGACCATCCACGATGGAGCTGCTCCCATAATCTCCTCCTCGACGGCTGAGGAAGTCCCCAACTCATACATCATCAAGTTCAAGAGCCATGTTTCCGAGGCATCTGCCGCGGACCATCACTCTTGGGTCCAGAAGATTCATGGAGACCGCGAGGATGAGCGTCTAGAGCTCCGAAAGCGTGGCCAGATCCCACTTTTCGGCGATGTTGCCGACGCCTTCAAGGGTCTCAAGCACACCCTGAAGATCGGCAGCGAATTCCTCGGATATTCTGGACACTTCGATGATTCTATCATCGAAGAGGTCCGCAGGCATCCTGATGTAAGTTCTCTTACCATTTCCCGGTCTAAACCCCAATTCCGTACATTCGCACGAAGCTTCTCAGGCGCTCCAAAATGATAGCATGCTAATAGACTGCCCTAATAGGTCGAATTCATTGAGAAGGATTCCATCGTCCACGCCCTTGCCGAAGATGAGCCAGACCTCGAGAAAAACGCTCCTTGGGGACTGGCCCGAATTTCCCATCGGAAACAGCTCTCCTTCGGCACATACAACAAGTACCTCTACGCCGCCGATGGCGGTGAGGGTGTTGACGTATACGTCATTGATACCGGCTGCAACACTGAGCATGTTGATTTCGAGGGTCGTGCTTCTTGGGGCAAGACCATCCCCACCGGCGATGAGGACGTCGATGGTAATGGCCACGGTACTCATTGCTCTGGCACTGTCGCCGGCAAGAAGTACGGTGTTGCCAAGAAAGCCAACATCCATGCCGTCAAGGTCCTTCGCTCTAACGGATCCGGTTCCATGTCAGATGTCATGAAGGGCGTTGAGTGGGCTGCTGAGCAGCACCTTTCCCAGGTTGCTAAGGCCAAGAAGGGTTCTCGCAAGGGTTTCAAGGGCTCCACCGCTAACATGTCTCTCGGTGGAGGCAAATCCCCTTCGTTGGACCAAGCTGTGAACGCTGCTGTCTCCGCCGGTCTGCACTTCGCTGTGGCTGCTGGCAACGACAATGCTGATGCATGCAAGTACTCTCCTGCTGCCGCTGAGAAGGCCATCACTGTTGGTGCCAGTGCCCTCGATGACAGCCGTGCCTACTTCTCCAACTGGGGCAAGTGTGTCGACATCTTCGGCCCTGGTCTCAGCATTCAGTCCACCTGGATTGGCAGCAAGACTGCCATCAACACTATCTCTGGCACTTCCATGGCCTCTCCCCATCTTTGCGGTCTGACTGCTTACTTCCTTTCTCTCCAACCCAGCAAAGAGTCTGAATACGGTATGGCCGACATCACTCCTGAGAAGCTGAAGAGCAACATGGTCAGCATTGCCACCAAGGGTGCTCTTTCGGACGTGCCTAAGGACACTCCTAACCTGCTTGCCTGGAACGGTGGCGGTTTCTCCAACTACACGCAGATTGTCCAAGAGGGTGGCTACGTCGCTGAGGCTCCTGTTGACAACTCGTTGACGCTCGAGGATCTCGAGAAGGCTATTGAGAAGGACTTCAACGTCGTCTCGGGCACCGTCGTCAAGGGTGTTTCCTCGCTCTCTGACAAGGCCGAGGAGCTTTCCAGCAAGATTCACGAGGTCGTCGAGGAGGAGCTTAGGGAGTTTCTGGAGGAGCTCCGAGAGTAAGATACTGGGCATGAACATCCGGTTAGTGGGATATGATGCAGAGACATCTGTCCCCTGTGAAGCTTCGGCAATGCATTAGTCATGGGAAGTTGGTCGTTGAACATGCGGCCCCTAGTTTTATTTTTTATCTACTGTACACGCGGGAATCGATTCATTGGTGATACGGTATCATTTCATAGACCCGTCTAGTCGTGGCGCAATTCACAATCTTTCTCTCCACCGTCTGCATACTAGTACTATTAGTGATTTGGAGTAGTGTATTCTGCAAATTGTTAATAAAGTTTGTCGACGTTGAACCTGACAAGACAAGATACTTTACCTCTGTTGGTTTAGAGCAGATAAGAATCTAGATATATAAGTAGTGGCAGTGTTTTTATAAGGGTTCTTGGCCAGTTAAAATCCCTTTCGTAAGGTGTATAATAGTGAATAGAGGCATAAGAAGGGGCTCTCTAGGTATGTCTTGGCTACCTTCCCTAATAATGATACAGTCTGCAGGCAAGTATACCTACCCCTTGACTCCTAAGTCGACGACATGGCAGCGACGTTCCAGCTAAGCATGTTGTTCTAGAAGATGGGCCCTTTCACAAATTCGGCAATGCATCCATCTTCATGTATGCTCATCTTAACACATGCATTCCTTCAAGATTCAATACTATCATCATCAACCAAGATCTTCCACGTCGAAAACGACGGCTTTTGGTTAGCTTGTATTCGACACAAGCTAGAGGCGATTCTACTCTGCTCGCTTCTTCCTATCGAATCCTCACTTCTCTTTTGGTCTTCGGTCCAATCTTCCATATCCAGACAGGCTATTAAACTCGAGCCAACATGCATCGACGAAACAGCACCAAGCTCCACGGTATCGACCATCGAAAGTCCCTGTCTTCCGTGAGAAGCGTTCACCTGGAGCATATACACCCGGACGCAGCGGAGCGTGATGCCCAAGCCGCGGCCGCACAAGCCTTTGCGAAGGCGAGGGAACGTTCAGAGCGTTCTAACACGAACGCTGCATTGTGGCCACCCCCACGTCACAGCGATTCCAATCGGACTAGCAGCTATTCTGGTACTCCGGAAAGGCGTAGTGATGACTGCGGTATCCGGCGTCAGCAGAGCGTACGTTTCGTTCGGAGAGGAGCCCTACAAGGCACGCCAAGCTACACTGCTGCTCAAAGTGTGACCCCGACTCGGAACCCGAGCACGGTCAGGCTTCGAGTGACTAGGAACGGTGTCGAACAACGGCCGGCAAGCAGTGCTTCTGCTTCAGGCATGGTCTCTGCGGCCAAAGGCGTGGCGGGAGATTACATTAATGCACTCATTGCAGGTGACGAGTATTATACCCCTGAAGATGATATTGCGTCAGCTCCATCTTCATATCGACGCATTCGCAAGTCCAAGTCCATGTTTACAAACTCGGAGACCGGCACTTTACCTGGGAGATATCTTACAGAAACCGCACTGTCGCCAATGAGCCAAATGGGCCAATTACCTTTATCTTCTACGGAGTCATCAATCTTGCGTGCGGACGAAAACAGACCTCCTACACGATTAAAAGCACCGAAATCGATGTCTTTCTTAAAAAGTTGTCGCGGCCAGTCACCCCAGCCTTTGCAGTCGCACCCGTCGGGTTTCTTCCATCCAAAGTCTACCGGTCCCGAGAAAAATCTCAGGAAGAGTATGAGAGACGCCAGTGATGGCACTCTATCCTCGAAAGCGAAATACACTAAGAATGGAAGCCTGAGGGTCCGAGCTCGGAAGGTCTCGCAGAACTTCAAACACAAGCTGAAGAACTTCTTCAGTTTGGTGAAGGGGGAAAACGACAAGAACGTTTTCCCACCACAGCAGATAGACGCGTCAAAGTTACACGCTGCCGGCTTGGACAACCCGAATTACAAAGGGGATAGTAATTACCAATTTGAAACTGCGACTGACGAAGCCGCCCTATCTCGTGTTACCTCTGGTGTTCCATCGCTACATGCCGTTCCCTCATACCAGCAACTCCGTTCCCGCCAAGGCAGCGTTGAGAGCTTGAGGAGCGAGATAAGAGCCTCAGATGACCGGTCTCGAGTGACTAGCTGGACGAACTCGGACACGAATACTTTGGGTAGTCACACAGGCGAATGGGACCGCCCGCGTTTGTCAGTCATAAAGGAAAATGGCACGCATGTCTCTTCATCATCGGCATGGCGCAACGGCGTAGTAAATCCCAATCCCTTCCAGCATCCCAACCCTAGCGTCGTTTCCCTCCAACCACGAATGCCTCCCCCGCCAGCCACTGTTAATAGTCAGAGGATCTATTCCGCCCTTATGAAGAGACTCAATGAGACACGGAGGCAAAGAAGTGTTGATGACTTCGTCAAACTAGGCGTTGTACCTCTTAGAGGTAGTTCTCTAGATTACAAAAGTCAAGGATGCACTACGCCTACACCAGCTACTATTCGCCACGTTGTTTCCGACAGCCCCTCCGATTCAAGTTCGACGAGAACAATTGAGAGAAAACCTGTCCCCAGTACCCCTGCAGTCGCTACGGAGCGAAATGGATTTCCTTTACGAACTGGCGCAAAAAGCGATACGGGGTCCTCTATTCCACATGTCAAACCCTCTCTGGTAAGAACATTATCGGCTCGCAGCTCAGCTTTCTTTGCAAGTCCCACATGCCATCTCTTTCGCACAGAAAGTCCTTATCGACGTGCGCTCCAAGATTCGATGAAAAACGAATCGCAGATCACACAGCCGAAATCACCAGATTACAACCCTTGGATGCGTTCGCTAACGAGTCTGCCGATGCGCTGTCCTAGCACATGCGAGTCTGAGATAGATAAAAAGATGCACTACGCTGAAAGCATATACTCGTCCACCACAGAAGAGCCAGCCGCTGGATTGAACATAACCTCAGCCTTAGTAGACAATTTCCCGAGGCCTCCTAGCGCTCATGGTGATGCCACGATATTTGTCGACCCCCCAGTTTACCGACCTACTCCGCCTTCGCCACTGAGGCACCGAGTGACTTCATCGACCAGCTCCGTAGAATGGAAGACATGGTTGTCTGCTAACGTGTCAAAGCTTGAAATACCTCCTGATCACCACAACCCGGGCGACCTGGAATTCGCAATCCCCACAGCTCGCTTTTCGGGTCATATCCGCGAAGAGACTCAAATCCATGACGATGACGAACAGCCATCGTTGGAAGTATATGAACCGACAAGGCCAGAGAGTGCACTGGCAACGATTGAACATAATGCAAGACCATCTCCACCACCTCGAATGATTCTGCAAAGCAAATCCCCGATACCCGACTGCGGCAAGGAAAACGAAGCACCTGAGACTCGTGTCACACCCGAGGCTCGTTCATTTCCATTGAAAAGCGCGCTGCGCACTGCACCCTCGGTAGCAAGTATAGCATCTACGCGAGAAACTTCGAAAACCCCATCAGATTCTGCTCAGAAGGGAGCGTTCGATTCTATCGGGCGAAAGTCTCTCGCGCAAGTACCGTCGCTCAGTGCTATCGGCGGCAATCAATCTCGAAGCACTCCAACCCTGACCACCAAGCTCGTTCGAAAGCAGCCCCGGGCTGGTAACAACGGGACACCGAAGTCCAGTCCGGGACTCGCGGCCGCAGCTGACAAGCAGTTTGGCAAGGTCGACGATATAGGGGCGTCGAAGCATAAACCTGGTACCACCAAAGCATCTGGCACGGACGAGAACATTGGCCCGAAGACCAGCACCAATGCCGAAGACGATCCGTATGGTATCCAAGGATCCGGTGTCCTCGGCCCCGAGCCCGGTTTGAACCCGCAGTCTGTAGGGAGCAGAAGGATGGTGGATATTTTCCTCAGTAGCAGACGCAAGCGCATGGCGAGTAGCGACGACGGGGGTGTCTTCTTGTAACATGATTTGGTATTTCTGACTGGCTGTGGTGTCCCTATTTGGCTAAACGGGGCGCACCTAGCCTAATACGGAGAAGGAGTTGGGGTTGTTTCAACAGCTCTTATGCTAGAAGAGTTAAAGATGGCTGTCAGATTATGGATAACTAAATGGTTGGCTTTGACGTGTAAAGGAGTATATTTTCTTAGGACAGAGGCGAGGCTTGCGGTGGCATTTTGTATCGCGGCGGAAGGTAGAGAAGGGGTGGATCAAGAAAGGGGTCTGTCTGTCTGTATAGGAGCATACAAAACTATCGCTTAGAGCAAATGATGTGGCCGACGGGGCTTCGTGCTGGAATGGGCAGGTAATCGTAATGATTGTTTGTAATGAAGGCCTACTGGATTCCCTCGTAAATATGCGGGTGTCTGGTGGTGATAGACGATGTCAACTCACTGTGAATTGGGGCCCTCCCCCTTCTTCCATGGCCACGATCCTTGGCTTGTCCAACACTTCCATAAAGCTTGAAAATGTAGTAAGCCAATTCGTAAAGAAATAAACGCTCAGGATTCTGATTAGCTCTAGTGAATTCATCTAAGTCCTGATCCCTACCCTCTTGGTGGACCTATGGTTGTAGTCGTGCCTATGGTCATAGTCGTTCGGCTACCCCTAGAATATCCATTATACGTGGCGTACATTCATATATTTTACCTCGGCACATCCAGGTTTTCTTTCTTGGGGAGAGGATGTCTCCTGAAGACGCTATTATCCCATGCCGATCGACAACTACATGGAGTCCTACTCCTCAAGAAGACCTGAAAGTGCAATATCGAATTTAGTAAGTTGGGTGTAGGTGTAGGAAAATATAGAGGCATTAAATATTCCGAAAAACACATATATATGCCTATCACATTTAGTGTATGAGCGAAATAGTCGTTCAGGTCCTGCCGCGATCACTAATCAGTGATTAGTAATCACAGCTAACTTGTCAACCTGAATTGAGAGTTATATTGTTCTAGGTGATCTGCCTACAGTTAGTGGTAGGATCTGTTCCCAGTACTAAGCTCTCCAGATTACTATTTCTTGAGCTCCAACAGGAATAAGATTTTATAACAATGTCTACGTGTAGGAACCCTGACATGGAAGGATAACAGACTAACCACCCCCATACACCATATTTGATAGGAACACCTCACACCTCACATCATATCTGACAGCACCAGCAACAACACACCAGCTATAAATCACCATCTCTCTTCCATACACACAGTAGATAGCAAAGCCTTTGAACCACTCTTCTTTACACGCAGCCTGTCGTAATACAGGGATGTGTGGCTGATAATTCAGGTGGCTGGGACGCCCCCCAAGCTGTGGCTTATACATAGGAGGCTCTGCCTCCTCTGACTCTAGTGATGATACTTCCCTAATAATAACTACCTACTATGATACTCATAACCTGCGTCTATTTCAACACAGCCTCAATATTTTGCTATAGAGAGATTTTGGAGCTTAGACCACTAGGGCAATAACCGATTTCACCGTGGTAATAACCAGGTTGCACCTGAATGATTATCACTCACACTGTGGTTGTGATGATTGTGCGAGTTTAGGGTGTAGGGTATTTTATTCTTCCTACTCAGGGTCTATCTAGTGGCATGTTTAGGTATGCCTGAACTAGGTCCTAGATGACCAATCCCTCCTCACGCAGCTATCAGCCCTCAGCATCGCTATCGGAATGAGCATCGACAATCGACACCAAGCCCCTATTAAGGTACCTATAAGGGCATAATAGCTGCGTTGGTTAAATGAGTTTGCCCTTATACAATGCCTCCCTGATTGCCTCGGCATCCCATGAATTGTCGGCTGGGATAAGAGCCTTGGCAACACTCGAGCCCGCTTTCTTTGACTCCTTCTTCGAGCGCTTGAAGACAGATACGGTGCATGAATTGTTGACCTGAACCTGGATGTTGTAATATGGCGGGTTGGTCGAGGTTTTCTAAATCCATGAATTAGAAGGCGTACAGACTATGATCTGGTGACTTACGTACGTTTTGCACAACTGAGGTCATTGCACGGATAAGTCTGCCAGTAGATCCAAAATGGAAGACGCTGAGCGAAGTGGCGACGCTGCGTTGGGTCCGCGAGAACACCAGCATTCCGGTGCCTAAAGTTTTGGCATATAGAGCCGACCGTTCGACTGCCATCGGGTTTGAATGGCTCATCATGACCAAGATGCCCGGCAGGCCCTTAGATGACCTCTGGCAAGATATGAGCTTTCAGGCCAAAGAAGACCTGGTTCGCCGGATAGCCGTATTCACTTCCGAGCTGTTTGCAAGACAACTACGAGGGATCGGAAACATTTACCCGGAATCAACCAAATCCGCCCCGGATACGTCGACTGCTGCGGAAGCAACGAACTCTATTCAGGATCAAGACCCTCCTCGTGTTCAGAGAATGACAGCCTTTTACCTCAGCTTTCACCATCGCATCCACTATGATATCCCCCGCGGCCCGTATACCTCGAGCAAAGATTGGATGCTGGCGAATTTGGCGGCAGCAGAAGCTGATTGTCGCCGTCGCTTAGCCCGCATCCCGATGGCCGATCAAAATGATCTAGCTGAGGCAGGCGCCGGCGATGACGAGAACGAGGAAACTGAAGCGGATGATAGCAGTTCTCAGGGGACTAAAGCGGACGATGGCAATTTCCAAGGGCCTGAAATGAATGGCAGCAGTTCTCAGGGGACAAAAGTGGATGATCGCAATATCCAGAAGGATGAACACGGCGCGGACAGTATTCAGAAGAATCGAGAGCACGACGACCTTGAGCTGAAGAGAGAATGCAACGACAATGGCCAGGGGACTGAGGAGAATGAGTGTTACGACAAGAGGGACGGAAAAGATGGCTCTTGCCAGAACGGAGTCGACAGGTGTAGCAACGAGAATGAAGCTGCCAAGGACAACGAGAACACCCAGCAGGATAACACCGACGAGACCTCTGAAAAAGAAGATAGGGTTGATGAGAAAGACGACCAAAGCAAGGTAGTTGGTGCTGAATCAGACCAAGAGAGCAAAGAGAACGATGACCCCCCTGAGAAGAATGACGGAACCCACTGCATTGATCAGGAGAAAGAGAGCGAAAACAAGGCTAGCCTGACGAACGACACAGACGATGAAGTTGAAGAGAGCGAAGAAGAAGACGACGATGACGATGAAAGTGACGATGACGATGAAAGTGACGATGACGACTCGATCAGTGGGATTCTCCGAGGCCTCGACAATATTAGACGCCTTCGACCGAAGATAGAGGAGTCGTTTCCATGGAACGACTCAAGCCCAGAGCCCTCAATGATCCTTCACCATGACTTGTCTGACCGCAATATTCTCGTCGACGATAATGGAGTCCTGACGGCTGTGGTGGACTGGGAATGTGTCGGGGCTTTGCCACTCTGGTTTGCTTGTGACTATCCTCATTTCATATGTAGCAAAGAAGAAGAGACCATGCCGATTAAGGACGAGTGGATACATCAGAATGAGAATGGCGAATATGAAGATAACGAACTCTATTGGGAACGCCTGGCAGAATATGAGAAGACCCAACTTCGTCACTTATTCCTGGACGAGATGCAACGGTTGCAGCCTCGATGGGTGGAGATTTACAAATCTAGCCAACGGCTCCGAGATATTGAATTAGCAGTGTCTGGTTGCGATGAGACACTTGAGCTAAGAAGGATTCAGTGTTGGCTTGATGATTTGGATTCAGGGGCAGAAAATGTCCGGAGCTTGGAGGACAGAACGGTGAATGATGATCTCTAGAAGCCATTCCCGATCCCCAAAGAAATAGTCAGCAACTCAAGGCCGATCATACTTGAGCTGTTAAGATATTTAATGCATTTTCATTTCAATGAAGTAGACTGACTAGGTCAAATCATTATTCTTGTCACAGTTATTGTATGTGCAATTGTCATTTAGGTGCTGCCGTGATCGCAACAAGTTCATTGAATGTTGCAACTGTTTAGGTGATCTCCTGGAGGGTGAGAAAATCTTTCCTAAATGCTAAGCGCTTGGAAACACTATTTACCTGAGCTTTATAATAAAAAGGGCATTTAACAATTACCCCTATCGTGTCACTTCCTATCAACACATCCCAAATAAGCCAAGCCGATATAACCATACTGTAATTTCAAAAGTGGTTGGTAACTGTTGAGTTGCTCTCCTTGCAACCTCAACAATCTAAGCATTTATAGTAGGTAATTCTCTGTGATTCAGTATTCCTATTGCAATGGGTATTGTAATAAGGTTCGAAAGTTTACTAAGATAACAATCATAAAACAAGCTAGACTTCTTTTCGCGTTGAAGTGCGCTGCACATCACAAACTACAGTTACACTCCTTTTGATAGTAACGGTTTAATATTAGATATAGGCATTAACCTTTCATGAAAGAAAAAAAAGATTGTTTGGCTTCCTCCCTATACTTGGGAATTCTATTATATCCTATTATACTACGCATAATTAGAATGGATAGAGCCTTGTGGTATTACCGTTACATTGTGTCTACTTGGCGCCTGCCAAAAGCAAGTCAAATGATTTGCCGGGAATTGACTTTAAGCATAACTGGCTGAGCATAGCTGGCTGGGCATAGCTGGCTGAGCATAGCTGGTTGAGCATAGCTGGTTAAGCTTTAGACACTGGATATTAAACCTCAGCCATTGGAATTGTCTCTACTGTAAACAATTATTCCTTGCTGTATTGATTTTCGCACCACCTGAAATCTGATATGCATCACTTGTACCTCCTTCAATGCCTCAAACCAATCTAAGTAGTTCTTTATGAGCTCTAGCTTAGGCACGAAGTCTGAAGCGGTCGTATTGCTTACATGATATGGAATTTGCCCATCGCAATAACTTTCTTTTCATCTAGCCCATGAACCTCTTCGAACTTGAGTAATTACATGCGAATTCAGCTATTTCACCTAAATGCTAGGGAATTTATCAACCGCAAAGTCCTTGAATTAGAGTTTCGAGTTTCGAGTTGACCTCAACGACGGCAGCTGGCAATCAGCTATAGGTTGAATGCAACACCCATCAACTATTGGTGGACAAAAGGGTAGTTGAACCTATAAGTATACTAGGGGATTCGAAAATTACAAACGAGGCTGCTTTGCACCTGTTTTGAACATCTTGTAAATGTTGAATCCAGTCTGTGGATTATGAGGTTTGTAAAGTTTTAGCTGAATCTTGCTGTTTAATAGGCATTTTGCTATAAATTGAATACATTGTTGAGCATTCAGATTTATATAGCATCTTTCACGCTAAGAAGACAATCGTGGCTCTACCTTAAAGATGAACTAACACACTCCTACTGTAAGCGTCCACGTTGATATCTTTCATTTTATTTTAATGGAGATGAAACAATGTTATATGTATTCCACCTGATAGCTAAATTCGTATGACAGCTCCGAGATTGTTCATCTTTAATCTATCAAGCTTATCCTACCGTTTTGTTCTTAGAGACTATCGATCTACATGCAATTTTCTTTCTCAATTAGAGGAATTGTTGTACAATGTTCACCTCTTAAAGATTGGGATGGTTACTTGTCGATTATTATTCATTCTAGGCCTAGCAAGCCTTCTTATGTTACTATTCCCTTGGTGGGATGCACGATCGCGCATGCACCTTTCCTTCTTAAGACGGTTAAGCTACTCTACTAGATCCAAATTGATAGCATTGGGGGTGAAGTCGTTCGAATTTACAGCTAATGGTCTCAGGCTAATCGAAATAATACGGGCCAGGACGCCAATGATCTATCAATAGCACCACTAGCATTCGCTTGCAAGGCCACAGAACTGCCCTCACTATCTGCAACTTAAATCATGGATGCGCATCCTGCCATTTTATACCTGCAAATGAGATAGATGTGCCTGAGATAATAGCCTTTTCCGGCACAACCGGGGCTGCACCGCAGGTATGCCGGGACCGACCCCCCATAGCTAGGAGGAATCCTTGCAGATCCTTCGCTGAATTAAGCTGCAAGCTAGAGACAGTGTGCCTCGCCGGAGCCTTTTATGCGGCGTTATGTAACGTGAAAACTTGCTTCTCTTTTCTCCAATAAGCATGGCGCTCCTAGCCACGCGACGCCCTAAGCTTACCTGCAGCTTAGAGCTGTAGTTTAGATTGGTTCACTTGCGTCGTTCAGGAGTAAAACACATATGATCGCCTCCGTATCTGCTGTTTCAGTTCGTAGTCAAGTGAGACTCTCAGCGCTAGTAGTAGCTGATGTTCATGACGTACGGCACTGAGGTTTGTTATAATAAGACTCGGGGACGGTCCGGGGTGGACCCAACTGCCCCTGTGTTCTCAGTTATTTTCTCGAGTCCCGTATTATGGACCGTAGACAGGCATGCAATAAAGTTGTTATATCAATGATATAAGACGACTCTCATGGATTATTCCTACAACCACCGCTTCAATTACAGCGAAGACGTTGCGCCGAAATATCCGGATGTCCAGGGAAACCAGGAAGGGCTTGAAGTTGTCCCCAATGACTCTCCTTTGTACCCACTGCCGACTCACGCACCGGCGTGGTCGGGCGAGGAGGCAAGATGGACCCCGACTTCGCCATGGGGACCAGAGGACACCAAGTATCCCAGCGATGAGAAACGAAGGATATTAGGGCTGACGGTACCGTCGTTCTGGGTAATAATGGTCCTCATAACCATGATTCTGGCGGGCGGAATTGGTGGGGGCGTGGGCGGCGCCATGAGGGCACAGCAGAAAGAGGAACACAGCACTTCAAGGTTTGTATCCGCCTGCGTGCGTGCGTGCATGCGTGCATCGTGCATCGAGCTTTTCATGGCTAACAACTGTGCGTGTATGAAGCGACGTGCCATCTACAACCGTCCCTTCCACACCCAGCAGCTCCCCTACAGCCGGCTCGTCCAGCGAACAGCCCACCGATGGCGGGTGTCCGACGATCGAGGGGCAGACGTACACGCCGTACGCGGTGAACGGGCAGGCGATCCCGCTGGAGGCGGGGCTAGGGGCGCAGCTGTTCAAGCAGCAATGCTACACAAACTATGTGTCAAGTGCGGCGGCGCACACGCACGATATCCTCCGCATCTTCATGCCGACGCTGGAGACGTGCATGATGGCGTGCGCCGAGTACAACTCGGCGTACCGCGCGGGGTTGAACGGCGGCGCGGGCGTCGGCGGGGGCTACTGCGTCGCTGTGTCCCTCGTCAAGGAGACCGCAGGCTTTTGCTATCTCAAGAACGGCACTACCACGAATGATACTATGGGCCAGCCTACTTTGTACTCGAGTGCCGTGTTGATTACGAATACGAGTGTGGAGGTGACTTGAAAATCTGGAGAGCCAGAAATTGAAAGTGCAGGGCATGGAAAGCTGGATAGAACAGCAATTGCCTGCTCCTCTCTTTACAAACCTATAACATTTCTAGACCACACAAGGAGGTCGAAGTGTCTCGGTCATTTCCAAATTACTTGGAGCGATTGGATTTGTATGAAAGGCAGCCTGACACCCATTCAGGAGTATTACATAGTTTACGACCACCTGTAGGCATATAATCACTATCGAATGATTAATTATGAATATGACTTAATCATTGAGATCTGCTCAAGCTGTAGCTTGAGAAATAATGATATGTTACGTGCCAACAACTATAGTCTGCTTTTGAATTCTCGGTCGCCTATCAAGCTGACCCCAAAACAAGCCTGCCAGGCTGCCGCGAGTGCAAATCAAATGCTGCCATATCTTCTCATAAGAATGAGAATCTCTTCATATCATATGAATCGTCAAAAGCGATCGCAAATCGCCCATTTGGTTGCATACCGATCAATTAGGCGCGGCTTTTGCCCAACTCACTCTGAGCGATGGCAGTTGGTCCACCTTTGACTCGCTGGCCGCCAGTGATCTTCTTCTCACCCTCGGTGATATCATGGAGGTTCTGACTGTTGATGGGTTCACCAGCATGACTCTGGGCCTGAGCAGTTGGTCCGCCCTTGACTGGCAAGGCGTTCCACGTGATCTCATTCTCCGCACCAGTAATGGCAGAGATAGTACTGGAGTCAAGCTTGCCGCTATGCTCTTGGTAAAGGGGCACGGACTTCTAAGGAACGGTTAGTGTATCCTGAAAGATATGATGTAATGGTTATAGAGTCGGAGAGCAGGACTCGGACTTACTGAAGTTGCAGCGCTTTGAACGAAAGCCGTAGGGCCGCCCTTCACAGGAACGTCCTGTCCAGTCACCTTCTTTTCCCCCTGGGCGATGTCAGAGATGACATTGGGCGTGATGTTCTCGTTGGCATGTTTTTGAGCCTGGGCTGTTGGACCACCACGGACAGGTCGCTCCTCGCTAGTGAGCTCCTTCTCCTTAGCAGTGATGTTGGAGATAGCATCCGAAGTGAGAGTTCGGCCGCTCATCTTGGTGATTGGTTTGTAGATTGGTTGGTGAATTGTGGTACGTGGGTTGACGTGAGAGAACTTGAAAGCTCTGGTAAGTGATGAACGAGACATTTTGGGCTGCAGTTGTGCGTAGATATTGACTAACCTGTAGGCCACCTAGAAGATGGCTGCTTGTCTGCTTTTGAAGTAATTGGATTGATTAGGCTGATTAGCAGGTAGCTCAAGTCTATATGAAAGAATAGAATTGCTTTTTACGATCGATGATACCTCCATTTACGTCTTATTTAAGTAGCTACCCGATCACTGATCTCATTTAACTATGTACCTGCAGTAGCGTTGTGGAGGAAAACCGGAGATACCTCCGTCCTTGTCTTACAACACAAGCAGATAGGATCATTTGATCGCAGCTTATCAAACTTTGTTTCTCTCTGCAACTATCTGTGATAACCAGGTTTGGAAGGAAAGGTGCAATCTGTACTGGATCTATGACCTACCTCGATATCTATCTACCCAGGTGATGACGTTTTAATGACATCTTGTAGGATGAAGCCATGTAGATAGCAAGCATTCACGTTCTCGGCGTCGATAAACTTCATCGATCTACTTAAGTAATCAATAGTGTAATAAACCTTGAAACCAACTCTTAATTTATGTAGGAAATGTTTTTAAAATGGTTATTGACGAAGAAGGAAAGAAGAAAAAGATACAATCCTTCTCTCTAATACTCGTGTCTGTGCAGTATATGGTTATAATCATACACCAATTAAGATATGAAGCGACTAGCTATCTTTTACTTAGAATCTTTCACCTGGAAAGAGCCCTCTAGTGATTACAAAACCTTTGCACTGATTAGATATCTTGTTGATCAATACTTATATGACATGATGCAATCTGAACTCCATACTTGCTTATTCCCTGTCTTTAATAGCATCGTTTATTGGGGCATCTTCTATTAGCCACGGAAGTATCTTTGCCCCCCAATATTGACGCATCTTGTAATGCCCAAGTCCTTCAGGCATGGACTCGATAGCTTCGGCGAGGGCTTTCCCATCTCCCTCAGCCTTAACCTGACGGAGCGGAGTCATGTAAGACCGCACCGTGAATATAACGGCGCTAGTTCGCGGCAGTTTGACGAGGGTTTGATGTTCCACACGTAGGAAGCAGTCATCGAGGTCAGGATCTTTCTTGTCGTCCCAGACAGACTGGTCTGCTCCGGGGTAGTAATTGTTGCCATCGGTGCGGAAGAGGTCAGCTCCGTCAACCTGCAAAGACCACTGCTCTCCTTAGTCAGTATGAGAAAGAAATCATGAGAAGCATATGGGGTTTGACATACATTCATACGCCCTATAAAATTTCCAGGCTGCATCCGAGCAAAGTATCGGTCCACACTGAGTCCGAGTTTGCTGTCATAACCTGGGACTGGCTGGTGGATCTCCCGTACGGATTCGCCGACCCGGGCCGGGCTCAGAAACCCACCTGGGAAACACGCGATGTAACCTTCCAGGCGATACTCTCCGTCCAGGTCCGGACACATGAAGTAGAAGTCTTCCTCAACATTTTCTCCCATATATGCTAGCATCTGGGCATGTGATAGTCCAGCGGTGGTGAGGGGGTAAGTCCTACCTGTGGCCAAGTTCTCAACTAGTTTTCCGCACGACTTGAACATGGTCGGAAATCTGGCGGGTAGGTGTCGAATCATGACTTCCTCGTAAAGCTCCTCGATGGCCGCGTCCACTTTTTCGCCGGTACCGATAGTGAATTCTGGCTTCCCCCTGATCAGAGGCAGGCGCTCCTGGATACGGGCGAGATATCCGCGGTCAATACGAACCCATTCAGAACGGGTGCGCTTCTGAATTCCTATTCTCATGTGGTTAGTCTCCAAGCCAGGCATTAGATGCCGATTGTACTCTACCCATGGTGACGTGGCCCTGCGTCTTATATGGTTGGTACCTAATGGGGTCTGTCTTCCGGAAGTCAAAATCCCACAAAGGCTCAATTTCTGGATCCAGGCATAGCCCATTGTTTGACTGCTTGAGCTGGACTTGCGTGAAGGTTGTCACAACCCGAGGCAGGACCAGAAGAGCTGAGCCCAATAGGAGAAACCATAGTATCGACGTATAATAGTCTATATCGTATATAACGTCGAGCATGATTCAGTAATGTAAGTGACTCTGCTGCCTGCTAATTAAACTTGAATGATGAGTTGAAGTGTAATGTATATATAATAAGATGTCTAGTAACTCCTTGTCACGAGAACCGAGATGATGGCCAATGATCATTTGAAGAGAATTGTGATAACATTGTATAACAGATATATGTTACTAGTTCATAGTGCTAGAGACCTCGTCAAACGTTTACTATGGGTACAGGACAAGTGCCTGACGCACATCCTCTGTGTGGTTCGCAGCCTATGGCCATTATTTATCTGATAGTAACGAACAAGCTTAAGAGTCAGGGATATATGTGTCAGAAACATTCTTAAGTAGCTAAGTCACATACGTGTGATATGTTTAATGTCAATGATTGCTTTATAACGAACGAAGTGCATAATGAAATTTTAGTCGATAATAGTAACCATAGAAACATATTTGTAAGCGTTCAATTTTCTCTAGATCTGCTTACAATACAATTCATATAATACCGGCTTTACTGAGTTGGAAACCTGCAGACTTTTTCTTGCCGTTGACATGGACCACAGAGGAAGTACATTATTCGTCTCATCCTGTACACCGCATCATGTACCTACCTATGTACATACCTTATGCATCCCCGAGTATTAGCAGAGCCTCACTGAAACTGCCTAGGATGCAGGTGCTGGGAACTCACCAATTACAGGTGGCACTGGCCTAAGGTTGTCCTTGGGATCCCTCACTAGGAAGTGTGCGTCACGCATGGTATGATTTGTTCTACTGTACATTGATTTCAATGTTATTCATCTTCAGAGGATCCATGTCCCCGTGTTACCTAGGCAGTGTAACCGCAGGCACTTCTCGACTACAGTGGCTTCACCTTCCGTTACATGTACCGGGAAGCATCATTCGATTCACAGAACCTGCCCTATCCCCTGTATCTACATCCCATTGCAACTGCAAGTTCTTCACGTCCATTGCGCACAAAATGACCTCATCGATCTCCAATAAGACCGATTTCTGGTCGGCCGATGACTACGGCACCAAGGTTGCTCCTTTCGTGGCGGCTTTGACCAGCAAAATTGTCGAGTGGCTAGACCCTCAGCCGCAAGGTAACAATTTCGAGTCCCCAGTGCGCCACATCAATTGACCGTGTACCTACCTAGATGAGATACTCGATGTCGGCTGTGGAGATGGCGTCTTGACCGCTAAAATTGCGCCGCACGTAAAGCGTATGGTCGGCGTAGATGGCTCACCCAACATGATCAAGTCAAGCAACAAGACCTTCCCGGCCCTTGATGCTCGCGTCGTTGACTGTCGATACCTCGACAGAGATGCAAACCTGTGCACCGCTTCATTTGACAAGGTCTTCTCCAACGCCGCTCTGCACTGGATCCTCCGTGATGAGGCTACCCGCACAAACGCCATCAAAGGCTGCTTCAACGCCCTCAAGCCTGGCGGACTTCTTGTCAGCGAGTCGGGAGGACTAGGTAACGTGGCTGAGGTTCATGCGGCTATCATTGCGGCTCTGGTCCATCAAGGCATTCCGGTTGGCGTGGCAAGGAGCGCATCTCCGTGGTGGTTTCCCAGTATTGAGGCCATGAAGGACTTGGTGGAGAGCCAAGGGTTCCGGTGGCTCAAGGGCGAAGTCGAATTAAGACAGACAGTGCTTACTAAGGGTGAAGGCGGTGGAATAGAAGGATGGTGAGGGTCATCTTTCAGAGACAGAAATAAAAGTGATTATTGCTAACATTAAATGCATGATGCAGGGTCCGTCTATTTGGCGCAAACTTTCTCGAACTGTTGCCCGCGGAGGCTCAGCGCGATGCCGCGGTGGAGGAGGTCGTTCAAGTGCTGGAGGGGGTTGGAAGACGTCAACACGATGGAGCCTTCACCGTCAACTATGTTCGACTGCGATTTGTTGCTCAGAAGGACCCTGTAGCAAAGTGATGTTGCTCAAGGGATGAGATTCGTAATACCTAGGAGCGTGGTGCTCTAAGATTAATATCCAGACCTCATTCTGATATTTAGGTACTGCCTATAAATGAAAACGATGCTCTACAAATTAATTACCATTCCGTATCATCTTGTTTAGTGCTGACGCCTGATTATCAAATTCAGACCCGGGGACTTGGGCAGGGGCAAGTCGTTCGCCTCATGTGGGGCTCCAGTCCCAACTTCAGGGGGATATGTATTCGACATGGTCCGACGTCGGACCCTGTCTTCTTGACCGCAAAACACTATCATAGTACAATATGGTGGGATCTGTACGCTCATCATTCCTGCTTGGTACTACTTCGTTCCTCCATATGGTTCTTATGAGGCGAATTTATGCTACTGACAAAATGCCAACTTGTTCATCTAAATGGCAATCTCAGCCGCAGCCGAGCGAAACCACCGTACAGCTTAACCTTATACATAGGTACCTACGTAGTCAATAGTGATGAGTTCCTTAGTTCCATATAATATATGTATCGTCTCTACTCTCCGCGTCAATAACACAATACGAGGCTCTTGATTCTTTTAGGGTTAACATTAAAATCAGGGATTATAATGCTGGTAAGCTTGATTGTCTACAGTACACTTCAGGGCATTCAGGGAGTAAGTTAAGTGCGTATATTGGGGGCGTAAGCCGTAGCAGATTAGGCTTGCCTATTAGTGGCTGATATAGTTGCGTAATTTCGAGAAACCGCTTCGGATATAACATTGAAGCTCGGTTCGAAGCCCTATCGGCTAACTTAAACTGCCTTATCTCAAAATAAAACCAGGTCATTCTTTTCTTTTGTTTCAGAGAAACGGATGGGATAATTTTTCGATATGATTACGGGTCGTAAATGCCTCTCAAGTTATTGGTGTAGAAAGAAGAAGCGGTATGGGGCTTTACTGGTTGTAAAACCACTCATTAATAGATCTTGATCTGCTTGTTATAGCACAGTAAATACTGTCAACCTATGGAAAATGTTGCTGGTACGGCTTGAATTGAATGCGCTAGCCCACTAATGCATGTTAAACAGACTACCATCGAAAGAGCCTCATGCAGTGAGATGACGACGAAACTTCGTGGTAACATTAAACCGGAGTACTGCCATGAACCTGTGTCGCGGGATATATCAGGCGTTATTGCTGTGCTAGCAATAACGGCGTCGTTTTTGCGACAACCTGTTACACGAAGGACACATACCGAAATCTGTAGAGATGCACAAGCTTGATGGGGGGCTTGCATCACAACTATAGGGGTTCATCGTCTTGACTAGGCACTCAAATTACATGCCCTACACTAAGTAGAAAAACAATAGGCATGGACCAATGATCTAGACTCTATAATTGACAGCATTTATGTCAGACAGTCCAACATAGAACACAAGGTCTTCCGTCACCTCTTGTATCTACCTACTTGTAATCCCTCTTCGTGTGAGGTACCTAACTACGGAGTTTATGGGCCGCCTTGGTGGAACAGATGAAGCTGCAAGTAACAATAGAGTACCTTTAGCTACTGTTGTACTGGCGGCAATTGGTTTTCGAAGTGGAAGATAGGCCTTTGAACTCAATAAGATAGGTATACTACACATTCACGGAACCCGGGGTCTGCTCCCTTACCTATGTAGGTAAAGAGGGCGCGGAAAGGCAGACACGCGCAATCTGACAAGGTCACTAGGTTCAGTCAAATGACAAATCGTTTTCACCAAAATTCCCATCGAAGTGTCTTATGCCTAGTATATTCACTCTCGTCTCCAAAGCGGCTATCGACATATCAGAATTCATACACCACTCTGATGAGTATTACGAATTGGCTTTAAATTCACTTAACGCCCATACTAATAGTATTTCTTATAGAAATACATGTCCCAGAATCCTAGTCAAGGTAGCCATGAGAAGAACACTTAGTGTCTTGGGGTAGGATGCTAGTGCATAAAGTGTAAGGGGAGCCAATATAGTGATAAAGTCAAAATAACTGCCGAGTCACATATAATATCTTTTGATCAGTGAGGAGAGGTGAGTATTAACTGGTAGCTGACTAGCTAAGGCTGCGTAACTGAAAGAAAAAGAAATCCAGGCATCTTATATGCCACTGACTAATAGCTACGACGTACTAGCCCCACAACAATAGCATGGCCGGGGATTGTATAGCCTTCAAAATTTCAGATATACTAATATTGACGGCTGTAGTACTATTATCGTGTTATTATTTAATCAAACGTATGAGTATCTTGCTACCTATTAGTTGTGGTTTTTCTCCATTGTCAATTATTTATACGCCAGCGTATGCTCTGTTATCCCACCAACTATCTTATCGGGCGATGGTATATATTACGACAGAACACCGCTTCAAAATAACCACCTAGTTCCATGAAACGATTGAATAGACATATAAATCAAGTTTGAAAGACTTTTAGGCTAAACCATTGAGTTTCCAGTTGATCGCTACTGTTGTTCTTAACGCATTATGTATCGTACCAGATTCCCCCGCATTGGCGATATTATCTATATATTAGAGTAGTATTTTTCGATCCCGCATTCACGGACAAGGAGGCCCTTAGTGGTTCCGTGATGCTTGGTTACTCCCTCGCAGGAGCCGACTCCGCGATGACAAAATCCTAACCACGATACCTGATTGTGCAAGAATTTAACCGCTAGTCTAGACCTCCTGCCAAGACAGTTCATTTACGAGATGAAGCTTATATAAACATCATGGCTACGGCCATCGACAGCTTTCTTTATCATTGAGAGGTGTCACGATAATAGGGGTATAAGTTAGAATGCCTGTTGGGAAGGTCTGTGCCCCCACACTTAATTAGATAAATTACAGCTCAGGCAGATCCTCGACTTCTAATCAACCTTGTCGCCTACACTCAGCCTCCCTCCCAATTCAACACTTACAAGCCATAAGCTTATAGATCTCGGAGCAATTATTGATCTCGGAGCTCCGAGATCCCCATTGCTTAAAAGGGATCTTCTGAGCTGTTAGGAATCTTTTAGATCTTAGACCTTGACACAATTCTACCGAATCAACTAGAGTGATCACGGCAGCACCTAAATGATCATTGCACACACTGTGACTGTGATGAGAGGGCTTTAGTAGAGTATCTCACTATGAATCTTAAGTTGATATCAAGAGCTGGGTTGTTGCTGGTAGTGGGAAGCGCGTCAGCTAGAGACTTTCCCAATTGCCAGTCTGGGCCCGTAAGTGAATCCCAAAGTCTTAAAACCCCATCTTCTGTAATTGAGATAATTGACGAAGTTAGTTGGCCTCCAACCAAGTGTGTAACACGACACTTGATCCATGGTCAAGAGCGGAGGCGGTAAGCATTACTACCTGACCACAACCCCTTTTCCTCGCTCACGTCGTGTGTAGCTCGTGGCAGCGTTCACGCAAAATGAGAAGATATCTAACACTTGGGATAACTCGCCTGGCGTCTCACGTCTCGGCCTTCCTTCCTATGAGTGGTGGAATGAAGCGCTCCATGGCGTCGCGCGATCGCGGGGTGTTCAATTCGCGAACTCGGGGAACTTCAGCTACGCCACGTCATTCCCGCAGCCTATCACAATGGGGGCCGCCTTTGACATGCCCTTAATCCGCTCTGTGGCGGAGACGACAAGTACCGAGGCTCGCGCGTTCAGCAATGACGGTCGATGTGGCCTGAACTTCTGGACGCCCAATATCAACCCATTTCGTGATCCTCGTTGGGGACGAGGTCAGGAGGTGCCCTCGGAGGATCCATATCATATGAGCCAGTATGTGATGCAATTAATTCCTGGCTTGCAGGGAGGGCTGAGCGGTGACCCCTATTATAAGTTGGCGGCGACGTGCAAACACTACGCCGGATACGACATGGAGAACTGGAAGGGAAACAAGCGATATGCCTTCGATGCCAAAATCTCGTCGCAAGATCTACAGGATTATTATCTGCAGCCGTTCCGAGCATGCGTGCGAGACGCCAACGCACAATCCGTCATGTGCAGTTACAACGCTGTCAACGGTGTACCGACGTGTGCTGACCCCTGGCTCCTTGATGATGTCCTTCGCGGTCTATATGGATTCACTAGTGAGGATCGATGGGTAACGGCAGACTGCGATGCCCTGGCTAACGTCTGGAATGACCACCGTTACGGCGGGTCTGCCGCCCAAGCCGCCGCCGCGAGTCTGAATGCCGGCACGGATCTCGATTGTGGCCAGTTTTGGCCCCAGAACTTACCATCTGCATATAACTCGCGCCTATTCAACGACACTGTACTTAACCGGTCGTTAATTCGACGGTATGCTTCCATGGTGCGACTAGGGTGGTTCGACTTGCCAGCAGAACAGCCATACCGCCAGCTCAGATGGGACGCCGTAGCGAAGCCCGAGGCAAAGGCCCTAGCCTTGCAAGCTGCGCAGGAAGGCCTTGTGCTGCTTAAGAATAACGGTGCGTTGCCTCTCTCGAGCTCGATTAACAGTGTAGCAGTCATCGGACCCCTTGCCACTGCGACGACGCAGATGCAAGGGAATTATTACGGGATTGCGCAAAGCATCTCAAGTGTGGTTTCTGCTTTTCAAGCTGCAGGCTATGACGTGTCTAATACCCAGGGCGCCACTCTCACTGGAACATCAACATCTGGCTTTTCGGCTGCACTCAACATGGCTCAAGCGGCGGACGCTATTGTGTTCGTTGGCGGTGTGGACACGAGCATCGAGGCCGAAGACAGAGACCGGGAGCAGATCACCTGGCCCGGTCAGCAAATACCGTTGATCAAGCAGCTCGCGGCGGCAAAGGGCACTAAACCGTTTGTGGTCGTTCAGATGGGGACTATGGTAGACAGCTCAGAGTTGGTCGCGGAAGACGGTGTCGATTCGTTGCTATGGGCCGGGTATCCGGGACAAGATGGCGGAGCGGCCGTTGTGAGCATACTCCTTGGCGAGATAGCACCTGCGGGGCGGCTACCAGTCACACAGTATCCCGGTGATTATGTCAATCAGGTTCCGATGACGGATATGAATTTGCAATCTGGGACCGGAAGCCCTGGGTAAGTCATGAGCCTTCGGTTTCGTGAGCGAATGAGTTAATCAGCTAAATTGTAGGCGAACATACAAATGGTATAACGAGACGCCAGTATTCCCCTTCGGCCACGGCCTGCACTACACGAGCTTCAATGTTTCACTGGCACCCGATCTTCCCGCGGCATTTTCAACCGAAGCTTTACTGGCAAATATTTCGCTCACGGAGACTGGCCCCGTAGCTTCGGGAAATTATCCAGATTTGGCTCCTCTGATGTCGATTCCCGTCTCAGTTTTAAATACAGGAGATATTACGTCAGACTATGTTGTGCTAGCGTTCCTGAAGGGCGAGTACGGGCCGGCGCCTTATCCGCTCAAGAGCTTGGTTGCCTTTACGAGACTGCATGATATTGAGCCTGGCGTAACTGTGACTGCGACGTTAGATGTTAAACTCGGCAGTGTTGCGCGCAGTGATGAGGATGGTAACTTGACGCTATGGCCGGCGAAGTATACCTTGGTGTTGGATATTGATGATCGCGCTACGTGGGACTTTGAGATCACTGGGGAGAACATAGTGCTGGAGAAATTGCCACCAAAGTCATAGAACGAAAAGTATCTTCGAGAGTCTACAATTGACATTTGGAAATGCAAAAACTAGCAATTGTTAGGATAGGGCGGAGAACCTATTTACTATTGGCCAACGTATGGCTGTGTCTGTCTATACATATAGGTGCGATTATCCCTTGTATCTTATAATAGGTACACTCAACAGGACACCGTGCTCCTTGTCACTTCGCTTCATACTCATATCAAAGTGGAGATACAGTGTTATCGGAGGAGCCAGGTGTCAAAGAAGCTATTCGCAAGACCGAAGCCATATAGCTAAGTAACCTTATATATAGAGCTCTATACTCGAGAGACGTGGAAGCCAGCTTATTCAGCACTTTGGTTATTACTTGGCGTACTTCTAATATGTAGCATATGAGCGATTCAATTAGCATCACCTTTCCCTGTTCCTTACCAGAACACGCTGTTCCTAATTTTCGGTAATATTTGTAATCTAATCAGCATTTCATCCCAACTCGTGAATCTCGTGAAGCGCCACCAAACCCCGCTCATGACATACCTATACCGGCTGCCATTGCTGCCAGCAAGGCTATATAGACTGATACTCGTTGCCTCGTCACTGTACCTGGCCTGTTACCTACACCTTTTCTGCAATCAAGGGCATAGTCTCCCCATTCTCTGCAAATTCATTCGACTCTGATCCACCAGATATCAGAAGCAGCGCCGCCTGGACAACAGCAAAGATGAAGTTGTTCACAGCGGCCCATCCTGCAAGACGATACCACCAGACAAAGCCAGCATCCGTCCACGATAATTCGAAACGAAATAGCCAGCAGAGTGCAACAAGAGTGAAGACAAAGGCTTGAGCACTCAGGCCACTGACGCTCAAGGCACCTACTTTCTGGTGAGACTGGATTTCGACCACCTGGGGAACCAGTGCGACGCAGGCGATAATAGTGATTATGGGGTTCATAAGGACATTGTGGACTCCAAAGAATATGGCAGAAACAAGACGGCGATCAGGTGAGCCATCCGTCGGCGATAGGGTAGCCTCGAATATGACAGGGCCGACTGAGATGAGGAAGAACAGGACGTAGACGAGGACTAGGCTAGTTGTGACAACGGGTCGTCGAGGTGCGTAAGATAGGTACAACCCAAAGCTAAGGCAAAGGTCAAAGCCTGTACTACCATTTCTCAACTCTGGGAGTAACAAAGTGTCCAAGAGAAATCAATGTGTATAGGGTTGCACTTACAGCACCAAGTGGCATATGAGAACGATGGAGAATTGGGCTAGGTTGAGCCAGTCTACAATTGTGCGCGGAACGTGGATTACCAAGTCAACCATCCACGGATCCGTATTGTTTATGAAGTAACTCAACCCGATCGCAAACTGCTCTGTCGCAACAATAAGGTTTAGAAGTATGTAGCTTCCTGCGATCCCCGTACAATTCCCACAAGATATAATGCGACGATATTGCGGAATAAAGGACACAATAGTCAGAATAAGCAGCAAACTGTTGAGATATTATTGAAACAATTAACGTTGAGCAGCTACTTAAAACAGCTTTGGATATGTGAAAGGGGGAAGAGAGGTTAAGTACAGACATCAACGCCACAATGACTAATACTCCCATGGTGACACCTCTTAATGAGTATTCCGTACTATCTCAAAATAATCAGTGAGTAAGAAGTTAAAACTATAGAGTCCAGTTTTAGGGCTATGATTGGAGCTTTTCTAGACTCGATGGTTGCGAAGTATGGACGACTGGTTTATGTTGCTGCCTGATTTAAAGACGTGCTGCTCCGACATGCTGTGCCGTGAAGGATTCGGAGAACATCTGGGGTAGAATACAGATAGGGTCATTTATTCGCCAATGATGAATCACAGTGAAAATTCATGCATGTTTTTGCCCACCAAATAATAGCCATAATATTATCTCATCTGCAGACAAAAAGAGGGCTCTATTCAGTCCTAATTTACAACGATAGAGGTTCCCCTCCCCAACGCTGTGTTAGTACCCAAATCTCGAATCTCGACAAAGAAACTCAACGAGTATTCAAAGGTAATAATCAATGACGGTAGTCAATGTAGATAATTGGTGCATTGTAAGCTTCAACAATGTCACTATATTTAATGTTGATCTTTAAGACATATAGAATAGTGCAAGTGGAGAAAGTGTAAAATGAACTTGTGCGACCGGGCAGCCGGGCTGCCGGGAAAGCTGCCGCGCCGCTGGGTTGGTGACATTCCGGAACTAGCAGATTTGCGGTATGTCTGATGCGGAAAGTGTCTCCGGTAGGCAATGAGAACAGCCAACTTATATGAAGGGCCTAAATGTTTCGAGTCTTGAAGACGTCTGTCTTCTTGAGAGCCCTAGTAATAACTGTGAATTTCAATCCCCTGTTCCTCGTATGTAGGCAGTCAGAGTTTCTCAATCTTACCAGCCAGGACTTGGATGTATTGGACCATGGTTTAAAAAGCCGTTCAGACTATAAGTAAATAGGCCATGTTTGCCTTGTTAAGAAGTCTAGACAGAGATTCCTTGCAGTGGGTTCTACACGCATTGAACTCTGGCAGGGTTGAACGGTAGCTGAATGTCAGTGTTTTCGATTGTCATCTGTGAGATATACAGGTACCCACTTTGAGATTCAAGATGAAATCAGCACCTGTTCAACCTGCATACTCCCCGCAGACAGGTCTTATACGTGTATGTGGAACTGTTTCCTAAGTGATTGGTGAGTGGCCACTAGTTTTTAGCAAGTCACAAGAGCTTCTGTGGGACGTCTAATTAAGATCTCCCAAGCCCTGGGTCAACTTAGGAGCTATGCTACTCGACGACTGTCTTGAGTACCTAATACAACATCTTATTCTATCTAAGTTTGGGATGTGAAGTTGTTATTCTAGGTAGGAGTGAATAGATTAAGGTTCGTGACTTCATCTTTTCTTGACATCATCATTATATATGCATTGAGGAGCAAGAATCTGAGAGAAATTCAGAGCGAGTATAATGGTGTCAGGTAGCCCTATTTGCTAATCACTCATATAATCTAGGTCTCTACTTCAATAGTCCGTAAGATTAACTATTCCTATAGGAAATACCAATACCCTCTACGTCACCACCAGCTTATTTTGGTACCGCAATTGACATTAGGTTGAACAGAGAGCAGAACTACACTATATATTATTGCACATATTTCAGGCGCGAATTCATGAGCCTTTAGATTTCCTCAAGGGAATCGGAGTTCGTGGTGTGTTGGTTCACAATCTTCGTAAAAATTACCTATCTAAAATAAATATAATGCTGATATAAGCAGTACATATATTGCTCGAATGTCTCATTATAATATTACCTATAGAGTAACACCGGATTTATAGTGGGGACTGAGACGAGTGAACTTCACTTATGTAGGCTTATACTGGAAAGTGAAAGGAGAGTTACCTGTGTACCTGGACAGTAGTTAGGTCTATATGAGCTATAGAGATAGGAACCCATGGCTCTGTAAACTATACTCTCTTAATAGATTTGATCAATTTGGTACTGACTAATCCCTTCGCCTGTATATCCTTAGTTCGCAACTATAAATTTATCCAATACTATAGTTAGTATCATATTTCGGTCGTGTGCCATTCACGCTTCAGCAGCTAAGCCTGTAAAGTTTGGCCCGGATAGAATTTACTTACTTTACTGCTGCAAGCAGTACAATCGTTTAGAGCATGGCGCTAATATATGTTACAATGGATATTTTGGTGATAGAGCTAGATCACGTATTGGAGATGAGCTAGATCTAGCCAATCATAATCGTACCTATCTCCTGACTTTAGTGTCATAATGTCCGTCACCTTCACTACATTCTTCTCGAAAACTACTGATGGCAGGAAAATAGTGGTATGGTTATTCTCAAACCCCTCATTCGATCGGCGATCGTGGCATCGATTATCAATAATTCGACTCCAGGTTGTGGTAGTCATTGTGAAAACGACTGGTATGATACTCAGATTCATCATGTGCAGTCGAGATCTACGAAAAATCCTTGATTTTGTTTTAGGCAGCATTGGTGAGCCCATTTATTATTTGATGCTTCGGAACATCGTTAACTTCTGGCTAGCTGATATCCACCAAAAGCGCGCCGTTGCTGCATCGTGGAAATTTGTGCGCTAGTGAGGACTGAGGAACTGGCGTATAGCGAGGTAGATGCACAGCTGACGAGGCATGCTTCTTCGTAGCTCAGGAGTATGATAGGAATAAATTGCGAGATGGTGCACATTATGGAATGGATTGATTTCTCACTCGTGAGACTAAGGACTGTAGAATTTGCAAATGGTTTCTTCGAATGTCGTTGGCAAGCTGTGTCGATCTTTTCCTTTTCGTCTATTTCTCCATTAAACAGACTTGCTATGTAGTATTCCGTAGCATGTGGAGGTCAATCGTTTCGCGGAAGGTAACCCTTTATCGCGTCTAAAATCTCATCTGATCAGACTGATGTCATTCGCATCGACCTATGGGAGGCTTCATACATGTGTACATGGCTTCCAATAGTGCAATTCCTCAAGGCGACCAATCACCTGCACCCGGTTGAATCACCCTTAAAAGCCTAGGCCTGCCTCCAAGCTGAGCGCTAATCCTGTTCCTGAATTAGCTACCTTTCCATTTCGATAGCTGCTCCTCGCGTATGCATTTCTAGCAGGGCTAGACTAGCACGATGACATGGATATAGTTTCCACCAACTGGAGAGTACTTTGCTATCGTAGACTGATTCGACGCCATGTGCCATTCAGTACTATATACAGAGGAATGATGACTAAAAGGTAACGGAGATGAGCGAGGTTTTGTGTACTCCATCAAGTCTCCAGCACTCCCCACAGAACTTAATGTCTTAGTCTACGAAAGCTACCGTCGAGGGCGGCTTAGTCGTAAATGAGGCTAGGTATAGGTAGCTAGAACAGAATGAATGCTCTTATTTTTCCAGAGGCTCTGCCTCCTTTCTCTCCCTCACTCCCTTTTTTGCTCATCACGAACGGTCAATTTGACAAGAAACGGCATACAAGCCAGCCGTTGCAAACACCTTGTTTGCGTCCTTTCGTTTGTCACTTTGACCATTACTTTCATTCACAGAGGCTTCGGCTATCTTACGATCACTACCCATCATATAATCCTTAATAAGTCACAAGAATGCAGCTGAAGGTTTCCATCCTGGTTGCTGCCCTGGCCGCAGGCCCAGCATCCGCCACCACATTCACACAAGACTATAAATTAAACGCCTACTGGGTAAAGTACATTGCTTCTCAATACATTGCGTAGGTACTTACTCTTATCCGCAGGGACAAGCAGGCAGTGGTGATACTCTTGCTCAATACTGTGCCTCCGATAGTATCGACTACATCACTCTCGCCTTTGTGAACAACTCCCCGGAAAATGGAAATGGTACTGGGTATCCCGGAACAAATTTTGCCGCTCACTGTGCAGCATATGTCTACGAGAACAACGATCGGGATTCTAAACTCTTGAGTGGCTGCTCCTTTATTAAAGACGACATCAAGACGTGTCACCAACTTGGCAAGAAGGTGTTACTGTCAATCGGAGGAGTATATTCTGCTACGAGCAACTACTCAATCTCATCGGTCACGAAGGGCATAGAGTTTGCCGATTTCATGTACAATGCGTTCGGTCCTTTCAAAGAGGGCTACACTGGACCACGACCTTTGGATTCTAGCGAGACGGATCACGCCAGCGTGGATGGCTTTGACTTTGATATCGAGATAAAGTTCGGTAAGATCCCTGAACACGAGACTTGCGGCTTATAATGATGTTTATCTCACGTATCTCGTCACATAACTGATTTTAGCTCTTAGACGACCAATCACCTTATGTTGCGATGGTTAATCAACTTCGGACCCGCATCGATGAAGATGCAGAGGACCTTGTTCTTACTGCTGCCCCTCAATGTCCACTATCAGACCAGGACTTTCAAATGAAGGCCATCCTTCAGGGGGCAAAGTTCGACAGAATCTGGGTACAATTTTACAACAACCCAAGTTGTAACGCCGCCAACAGTGGTTTCAATTACGATTCCTGGGTAGATTTTATCGATACAACTATCAACGTTGATGCTGAGCTCTTCATCGGCCTCCCAGGAAGCACTGATGCCGTCGGCGAGAATGGAAGCGGCTACATCGGTCCCGACCTAGCTAAAGAGCTCGTGTGTAGTTACAAAACAAAGGAAAACTTCGGCGGTGTTATGCTGTGGGATGCCTATTACGCATCTCAGAACGTCGAAGTCAGTTCAGGGAAGGCCTTCTACGATTCAGTTGCTGAAGCTCTTCGCTGCGGTGGCTGCTCCAGCGACATCTGCATACCCAAACCTAGTATTAGCTCCACCTTGTCCTTCACGACTACGTCGACAAGCCTTTCGATCCCATCTATCGTCCCAACCATTTCGGCCTCGCTTTCAGATCCTGCTATTATCTCGAGCACCATCTCCACATCGAGCAGCATAGTGTCGTCTAGCAGCACCACGACATCCAGCAGCGTTGCTACAACCAGTAGCGTTGCGACAACCAGCAGCGATGCTACGTCTAGCACATCCAGTAGCGTCACGACATCTAGCAATGCCGTGACGTCCAGCAGTATTGCCTCATCCAGCAGTATTACCTCGTCCAGCAGTATTACCTCGTCCAGCAGTATTACCTCGTCCAGCAGTATTACCTCGTCCAGCAGTATTACCTCGTCCAGCAGTGTTGCTACGTCTGGTATCGTTGCAACATCTAGCAGTGTTTCCACATCCAGCAATGCCGTGACGTCTAGCAGTGTTGCCTCGTCTAGCAGTGTTTCGATATCCAGCAGCGTTTCCACGTCCAGCAATACCGCGACATCAAGCAGCATTGCATCTTCAAGCAGCGTCGAGACGTCGAGTAATGCTGTAGCATCAAGTAGTATCTCGAGCTCGATTTCAGCTAGTGCTAGTTCTGCTTCATCTAGCGGTCTTACCGCGTCGGCTTCGATCTCTACGTCAAGTGTTGTAACTTCCGGTAGCGTCAGTTCCTCTGCCTCATCTGCTGCTGTGACTACTTCCAGCGGAGTCTCTACCTTAACCATAGCAACTTCAGTCAGCATCGCCTCCTCTATTTCAATCACTAGCGAAACCGACACTGATGGTCAGACGTCGAGCACGTACAGCTATTCGTCAACCTTAAGCACCGGAACAACGACCTCGGAGTCCTCGAGTTACTCATATGCCACAAGCAGTAGTATTACCCCAATAATTACAACCACTTCCAGTGCTTCATATAGCGCTCTAGCGACATCTTCCACCGACGATGAAGACTGCACTGAAGAGGAAACTTCAAGTTCATACGTCGCATCTTCCTCTTCCAGTGTTTCCGCTACGGCCACTTCACCGTACGTTACATTGTCAAACAGTGGCTATGTCAATTCAACTGTCACTGCCACCGCTAGCAACCTCGCTGCTACTGAATATCTCTCGTCCAGTGCTATACCACAAGATCCGTTATCCTCATCATCTGTGGCGTTTACTACTAGCACCGTGATGACAACCACAGTCTATACCGTAACGTCCTGTGCCCCTTCCATCACCAATTGCCCAGGAAAAGGCGCAGTCGTCACCGAGACGATTGCCCTCTACACCACACTCTGCCCTGTAACCGAAACCCAGAAACCGACAAATGCTCCGAAGACTATCAGCACTATTTATAGCACCAAGGTCAGCACCATCACTAAATGTCCACCTACTGTAGTGAATTGCCCAGTCGGCTCCGTCACCACTGAAACGTTCGCAATCGGCACCACCGTTAGGCCCGTCACGGAGACAGTGAGAACCAAGCCTGTGGCTCCAACGGTATACCCTGTTGTCAATTCCGAGGCCGAGACCCTCAAGTCGGGATCCGCCACCGTGATAGCCTCCCTAGCAACGGGCGCCAAATCCGCGTCCTTGAATGCCGTGGTCGTCGCTCAGCCTACCTACCCGGCCGGCAGTAGCCTTCCTAAGCAATCGCAGGCAACGATCGCAGTCGTCCCCACCTATGCAGCGAGTCCCTCAGGCTCGCCCGCTTCCGAAAGCTCAGTTGAGGTCTACCCAGGTAGTACCAGCAACCCCAACGTGCTCTCCACTGTAGTCGTCCCGGTGTACCCCACGGCCAAGGTCAACAGCACCCTCTCCAGCGCTGTTGGTACGGGATTCTCGACGTACCCAGCTGCCAGCAGTGGCGCTAGCACTGCAGCTTACTCCAGCCCCGCAAGCCCTCCCGCGCCTACGACGTCTGTTGTTACGGCTGGGTCGACGAAGACGGCTGCGTTTAGCCTATTTGGGTTGATGGCTGCTATGATGTTCGTTTTGTGAGTACCGGTGTGGTGGTGGCAATGGTGATGAGTATTGACATCAGCACCCCTTCGGTAAACTTGGTCTACATCGCATGTTATATTAGTATTGTGTGCGAAGGCATTAGCATAGCGAGTCATAGGTTGGATTGGTGTATAGAGAAGTGTAAGAGGATTGAACATGTATATGTATCTAGTGAAATCAATTTACGGATACAGCTTATTGTTCGAAGATATTCAATTGACATATTGAGGTATTTCTATTCTTTCTGGTTGCTCATTGATTCGTTAAATCCTTTGTGAAATCTGGTAGCTTCTTCCCATATTTGTCAAAGCCTAATCGATCCTACCAACAATATATATGATTTGATTAACGCCAACTCAAGAGACTAACACCAAGTTCAAAGTAAGGGAGTCAAGAGTGTCGCTAGCCTGCTATGTTTTCAGGGGTATTCCATAGCTCCATGCGTAGCAACCCTTGCCTTAGCCCCAACGAGACACAAGAATATATGAGGAAATGAGTCAGATGTAAGCTTATAAAGATAAAAAGGGTGGATAGAGCACAGTAAAATCTCATAGTATTTTCGCCTCTGAGAGAAGAACTAAGGCACTGTACTCCTTGGTCTACGTTCATCAGTAACCCCAAGCTCACGATAAAATTTGATTTGACTATTCTTTACTTTAAATACGATTCGCGTGTAATCGTGATTCAAGACCTTGTTTGATATTAAACCAGATTTGTGCTCGACCTTCCAATAACAATATCAATTCTAAGGTTAAATCCAACTTCTCGCCTGCAAGCTTCCTGCCGGCTTCCTGCATCTATGCTCAAACCCTCAATTGGGCCAGGGATCATCCAGATACTCACCTGTATAAGCAATCAAAGTCTATGGTCATTGCTTTTTCAATTCGAATTGATAATAAACAAGTGATGCCTGACATTGAATCCCTCTATCTAAGGGGTGCCTGCTAGCTTGGGCCTTCATACGTTCTGACTTGAAACATCGTATATTAGCTTACACATCAGTCCATCCTGAGCCTGCCAGGAGGCATTGCGCTTCTTCGGCTTCGCGATGGGGAATTCTCGTAGAACTTTGTATATCTCCAGGCAAAACTCGCCTTCTTTTTCATGGTTCCAGCTAGCGAAAATGCGATCGCACTCAATGATCGTATCCCTAGCCGATTTGATAAATTCCTTTAGCATTTCCCATTCACCGGGACCTAATCTTCCAGTTTTCTGCAGCATTTTGAGCCAGGTATAACGGACGATATACCACACCTCCTCGGTTGTAGCGCCCGCCATATGGAATGTCAACCATATATGATCCCAAAACTTGATGCACGGTCGCGTGCGAGACATGTTCTCAATCGTATCCGCCGTCCTGCACATTGTTTCATGGAGGGCTACTAGGTCTTGCAGTATATCACGATACTCGTCCTCGGTGGGTGCATCTTTTTGCTGTCCGCCGGTTTTCCATTCCCTTGAAGATCGAGCAGTATCCTCCCCGGTTTTCCAGTTTGCCTTGTCTGTGTTGATAGGTGTCCCAGGTTCCATCTTGAATTTAGGTAGACCATCTCGGAAAACCTAAAAAGTTTAGGCTGTTGTCGAGTTGTCGGTTGGATGATTCTCCTTGGTAGCGTTTGTGTCTCGTTTTAAAGTCATCTTTCCCTTTACTTTCTTTGTTGATGTCAATTCATTTTCTGGTTCTGGTTATATTACGGCGGCTTTAATTAGCATGCCCTGTGCGTTATTAATTACCTTCACTTCCTCGGTAGCCTGGTTGATCCTCGACTTCTGTTCCTCTTTGTCTTCACATTGCATTATCCTGGTTGGATGGTGCGTACGTGCTTCCATTCGAAATGCGCTTTCGATCACCGCCTTGCTCGCACTAGGCACTAAGCTCAAGACAATATAAGCTTCTGAAAGTTGCATTTGAAGTTAATGATTTTGCTCTACATTTGTTTCAACTTGATTTTAGATCTTCCACGCTTTATTTGATACCATATTAGCCTTCGAACATATACTTAAATATCCTGATCTATGTCTTCGACAGAACAATAGTATTGTGAATAGAATAGTGAGAAGGTGTTGCGTGCTTCTTGATTAACTTTCCAACATAGCTTTGACTTTCTTCATATAAGATCGAATAAGCAAACTCATTATGGATAACTTACTACCACCCCTACGATAGGTAGCATATAGAAGACGGAGAAGGGCGTGTTACGTCACAAACGACTATAATCGACTCATCTAGATTGAACGAGTCAAACTTAACACTTTGATTCTGCCCCCTGAGATTTGAGTTTAACTTAATAACACAATTATTACAATACTGGGGCTTGCGTTGTCTGAAGTCGGTTCAGTGGAGATTGTTGTGATACCATATTCGGCGTTGGCAGGGTTCTTCGTGTGGTTACAGAAGGTCGATGTATTCTGCTTCAGTAGGATGGCGTAGGATAAGTTACGCTGGTTTTCAGCCGTGGTCTCGAGGAACTGTTCCACCTCACCAATATACCAAGTTTTCATTGCGATACCTCTCGTCTCGCTGTTTTCGATTGCTCTTGATGCCTTGTAGCACCTGTTGAAGGGTTCCTAGTGCGCGTCTCGGCAGATATTGACCTAGGGGAAAGTCTGGCTTAGATATGGCTACATGTAAGCAGTTTCTTAGAGTATGAGTATCACTAAACCTCCTGTACTGCAGAATTCCAGTGGCTGCCTTTCACCTTGATATTGCGATACTGAACCCTTGGTTTAGAGAGGATGCGACCCGTGGCCGTAACCAGTTGCGGCAATAGAATCTCTCTGTATCTAGTAACCTGAAGGTTAAAGTAGATTTAGCGTAAAACAAGTAAGTTGTAGAATCTGTTTAGACCAGAGACCTCTCAGTCATGCGGCATGATATTCCTTGCGTTCTCGCTTGGACTGCGGCCGGCGTCCTTGATCATTTTGAGTCACCTTCACATAGAAGGAGGACGTGCGGAATATGGCAGAAAGACTGCTCATTGACTCCCACACAATTCTATATTATGTTATATCTGTGTTTCGTATAGCTAGTGTCAAAGCGAATATGAATGACTCGCCATTACCGTGGTTTCAAGCTGAAGATATGGCGGAAGGGCCACTTGATACCGAACTCGTTGGAATGAAGTTGACGTCAATTGTAGGCTTGGTAGGATCTCCACCCGTGCCGGTTCCCGGGAGAAAATCAAACGAACGACCGGGCTGAATGGCGTGTCTGCAACCCCAATACGTCAAGTGTTGGTTTTGATCATTGATAATGAGTAGGTCGTCACGAGGTGAGATTTACACGTTCGATATCGGTTCTTCCATGCATGATGTAGTGGGGACTACTAGCTTAGTAAAAAGGTATAGTCATAACGCCTCCCCTTGAAACCCGAATCGCTGATCCTACGTTAGAAATGCCAAGCACAGGACGGCGGCACGTCTTTCCCCGGTCGCAATCGCAGTTCACTCGCAACTTGAGAGACATGGAGGCTGAGTCGGGTCTAAGCCAGAGTCTTACTTAGACTGACACCCAGCAATTAGGTACATTTGAGACTGGTGCTTTTGGTGTTATTGACAAAGACCACTGGGGTGGACACGTATTTTGAACGATATATCGCCGAGACTTTCAGACATTATTTGAATCATCAACGCTGTAATCGATATGTGCTCGAGTAGATCAATGATATATATGTCGACGCCGCCATTCGTATTACTCGGGGTCAATATGGTCTCTATGTCAGGGAACCTGTGTTGCTGGAATATGACGAAATGAGGTTGCCGATTGCCGGTTGCCGGTTTCCGTGTCGATCAGGAACTATGCTATCCCAGGCGTATCGCTATGAGAAGCAAAGGCTCGATATCGCGCCATATGGATATCTTACTGTATATCAAATAGTCAGTAGGCAAACGGCTATACGACCGCACAATTGAACGAATCTACAATTGACAAGATTCACGAGTTGTCGTTGGATTAAGCGCCAAATACTTTCCGATAGGTTCGGGAGAATTCATTTGGCATGCATGAAGCCAGCTAGCTTGCCGCCACCAAATCCTACTGACTGCGCCAATCAGCTCCTGGCGTATCTACTGGATGGGATGAGTTCACTGCCGGCTCCTCTGGTCTAGCACGCATAGGGCACCATCACCCGCGACCGTAAACTAAACATAGTTTCTTGACACAAACCTTAGATAGTTACATTGCGGCTCCTGCGTTGTGTTAGGCTGAGTACCTATACCTAGCTACCTACGGCGTCGACCTTCTAATCGCCCTTTTCGTCTCTCAGTGGTTCTCTCTACATAGTACATGCTTTCTTGCTAGTCAATAGGAGGCGGTAAGTTGATGATGACGAGGATAAATCCACCTACAACATCGCGCGCGCTACTACACGTATCCAACATAAGACCAACCTCCCTGATATTGTCTGATTCAAACGGCACATTGCGCATCCTCCATTCGACCGGGCTTCTCGACATAGACTTATCAAATGTCGTGCTATGCTAGTCGCTACACAGACTTACACTAAAAAGACGACCGAAATCCTCATAGCAAATCAAATGCGTATGTATGAATGGCTTTGAAGAGACCCGGTAAGACTGTTACAGATGCAGGTACAGTTGCAGAGCTGCATTAGATCAGATACGTAACCCTGTATAGCTTGCAATTAAGAGTCTGCCCTGATAGTGAGTTATAGCACGCGTAGGATATACACGTAGGATCAATACGCAAACTCCAAACATGAAACTCGAAGTTATAGCACATGTTAATCAACGACTGGGCTTCGCAAGAACTACGTAATCAGGGCCTAGTAGCTATTATCCTACTACATACGTACATATCTTTTTGGTCCCTGAAACTTGGCATTTTGCCGCCCAACCTATCATTTAAATACAACAGACGAGACTGCAGATCCGCGTCGATCATCACGTAGGAGCCCACCGCATTGTATTGGCTCTAAATTATGGGAGCCACAAACAAGCTTTGCTTGGCTTCCCAAGAGATTGGTTCGTGGGAGCTGGCCAACCATCGTCTTCGCATATCAGCCTCCCTTGAAACGCTCCTGGTCCGGAACTTCCCACTATTTTGTGGTGAAAAGGAGACGACGAATCGTACGTGTGCGGTAAAGATATGTCTCGACCCTTATGGACGTGCTCCTTTTCGCTGCACTGTCGCTAGAAGGTAGAGCCGATCCTCCGGATTTCTCGACTTGAGAAACCTCAATGCCAAGAGTTCTAGTTGCATGTAGGGAACAAACTCCTTATCTCAATTGCCAAGCTGCCAAGATGAGAAATTCTGATATGGGAGGATGTGATGTGTAGTATTCATTTCTATTTTTCATCGACTCGGAAAATAACGAAATACTCAATTTATCGCTTAGCTTTAGCGTACGGTTGTTCCCTACAGATTACAAATAGAGGGTATGCTAGTGCGTTGGACTATTGAAAGCCACTTTGAATAACGTAGCAATGTTGGTTCCCTTCAACCCAGCATAATAAAGTAAAACCTGTCGATTACAGATACAGTTCAATGATTTTGGTGGTTTGCCAGCCTTCGGCATGCATTACGTATCTGCATATCCTTTCATTCTACACACATACGTATGCAGTGAGAATCGAACTGAGCGACGGTCAGTTCGTCGGTATGCCGGCAAACCACATACGTGTAGTAAGCAAAGCTGTAGGTTTCAAGATCCAGTCCAAATGTCGAGATACAATGGTTGGTTCCAGGAGACAGAGCACATGGTGTATCTATTCGATCTCGTTAATTGATAGACGCAAGATGATTACCCACTGATAGTCGTAATTATCATACGTGTGCAAAGGAGGGTTCGTGAGCCGAACCCCATGAATCCAATGGTGTATCAAGGAAATGCTTTTTTTGCTGTTGTGCACTGGTAATCGACAGCTGGGAATGCTGGTTATATGGTACGCCCTCCCCACTGCCATAACATACCCACTCGCCTACGCCTATCAAATCCTTCCAAATCCCAACACAGCCCTTCGCGATCGTCCTGACCGCGTACTGCACAGATAGAGGAACGAGAGGCCAGACAAACATTCCGAGACGTTGGGTGCTTCTAGTAATGTCTTTCTCTTCTTTTGCCTGTCTCCTGTGTTTTTTGTCTTGGGGAATCTCTGTCTAGTTTTAGGTCATATACCCGTGGTGTTCGACCCGGACCACGCTCTCCCCTTGTTGCCAAGCCGTGACCCTAGAAACTTTAGTTGTTCTTGTCCTTCCCCTATGTTAGCTCGACAATCAGCAACTAATTATCATGCCCAGCCTCGACTTGAGCGATCTGAACATCGTTCTATCAGTTCTCGGTAAGCATCAACACGGTCATCCCTTTCACCAGCATTCCAGAAATTGAGAGTACTCGACTGACCAACTTGAAGGCATATACATCGTGTTATACGGCTTCTTCTCAGTTAAATTAAAGCAAGAATGGCACCTAGGCGAAGCATGTACGTTCGGAGACAGGGGTGTGATATAAACTTCAAGTAGCATGAATACTGATACTCTGCAAAGTGCCTGCCATGGTCATGGGCATCATCCTGGGGCCGATAGCAGCGAAGTTTCTCGACGCTGAGAGATGGGGTTCAGCAGCTGTAGACCAGCAGAACACCATTACTCTCGGCGTCACGCGTGTCGTGATCGGAGTCCAGCTCGTAATGGCCGGATACCAGCTTCCTGCCAAATACCCGCTCATGCAGTGGAAGGAGTTGTCCATTCTCCTCATCCCCACGATGGCCATCATGTGGCTCTGCACGACGATGTGTATCCTGGCGACGATACCGAAGGTCACTTTGCTAGCCGCGCTCGCCATCGGCTCGTGCGTCACGTCGATAGATCCGGTGCTCTCCCAGGCCATCGTCAAGGGGCCCTTCGCTGACAACTATGTGGCCCGTCCGCTACGTGAGATTATCTCGGCGGAGGCCGGCGCCAACGACGGATTCGGGTACCCTTTTCTGATGCTGGCAATCTACCTCATGCGGCACTCCGAGCTCCCAGAAAACCAATTCTCGCAGGGCGAGATTCACGAGCTGAGTAGCACTGAGGAAGAGGTCGGTAGACAAGGTGGCGGCGTCCTTCCTGCGCTGCGAGACTGGTGCCTGGATACGTGGCTCTACGCCTTTCTCCTGTCCGCCGTGTTTGGCATGGTCATTGGGTGGTGCGGCGGCAAACTCATGCAGTATTGCCTACATCGCAGATGGGTGGCTTCTGATAGCTACTTGCTGTTCCCGACTGCTCTTGGGGTAAGATTTGCCGAAGATCTTTCTTGGCGCGAGACATGCAGCTAATCAGTACCATATAGCTTCTTCTCGTCGGAGTATGTGGTGTTACTGGAATGGATGACTTTCTGGCCTGTTTCGTTGCCGGAGTCGGGCTCAATGTACGTGTTTGAGTCCCCTCGACATTATTTGTACCCTGCGGCACTAACCCCTGATGTTGTAGTGGGATGGCCAATACCTTGCTGAGACCGAGAGACGCCGCGACGAGGTGAACTCATGCCTCGACTTGCTCCTCAACTTCGGCGGATTTATGTACGTCGGTGCCATAATACCGTGGGAAGAATTTAACCAACCCGAATTAACCGGAATTACGCCACCGCGACTCATTGGTCTCGGACTGCTCGTGCTGGTTTTTCGTCGTATCCCTGCAATTCTATTGGGCTACAAGTTTGTTGGCAAGGTTGTCACTAACTATAAGGAGGCTCTCTTCATGGGATGGTTTGGACCTATTGGCATTGGTGCTGTGTTCTACGTTGAGCACGCTCGCGTCCAACTGTTGCCTCCGTTAGGGGAAGGCGATCCGGGGGAGACGGACCTCACGCGGGCAATTGGCACAGGTAAGCCTAGACCCTCGGACGAGAAAACTTTCGTAGGCAAAGCGGCCAAAATGCTAATTTTAAACAGTGACCTATTTTCTTGTGTTCTTTTCCATTGTGGTTCACGGCCTGTCGATCCCGGTGCTCAACATCATATATCATTACGCCGGCGTCCCGACAATCAAGGAAGATGCAATCAGGATGAAACGCAAGACCGTCTACTCGGCGCTGCCGGCCAACGCTGTGAACACGGACTCGGACACCGTCATCGCATACAATCGCTTCTCGCGGCCGGTCGTCAACCCGGCCGACTTGTCACTGCTGCGCGGCGCGGCGCGGCCTGGGGCAATGTCTCCTATCCAAGACGAAAACGAAGAGTGGACCATGCAGAACATCAACGACGATATCGAGAACCAGCGCGGAAAGGTGGACTACCGTCATCATGAGTTCAGTAGAAAAGAGCCTAGCTTCGATAAACACGATTTTGCGATTTGATGGGCCCTGGGGCAGGATCCCGGCCATTACACAGACAAGGACTCAGGAGCATTTCATTAGAAGGTCTAGATAGTGCTGCTGGTTCAGCACTTTGGCGTTTTGGATGTCAGTGATTTTGTTACCGGGCTCCACGGTCTCTGCAAAGCGAGCAGAGTGGTTTGGATCATGGTCGTTTACGTTTGGCGTTATCGGAGGACAACTAGGATATCCTGCATGTGGCAGAATTGGAACCGGTGCAACTTAATCAGTATAGAGCAGGGATATAGAATTCCACACCGGAGGCAATTGGATATTAGAGGACTTGGTAGAGGTAGAGGTTAGAATATATCAGCACAGACCAAGTCACTCGTTTCTTGGCGATACATATAGATAAACTAATGAGAATCGGCATAGGTTTGCTGGTTTACATGTTTGCTGATCCACAACTTCCAAGTGTTTCATGGCCTGTAGGCTGTCTGCCTGTGTAGCGATGGGGGCCGTTCCTTGCCGTTTGTTACCCATCCACAAGAGGAAGTGGTAACCGATTATCTAGGAGCGGGTAGCTAGCGCACTTGCTTGGCATATGGTTCTGGTACCGACTATAACTGGTCGTGCCTGACTTACCTACCTAGACCAGAGTGAAAATACATACATGTACCTAGCTATTATACTTAGATAGACTATTCGACTGACGACAGGCTCTTTCGGTATACATATGTACTACATGTATTTATTCCTATCCAATGGCATCCTTCCTCTAGATACTTACCTACCTTACCTAAGAAAGGTCACTGTAGGTATCACACGTCTCACAAACATGATGCATTACACAAGTATAGACCAAAAGAAACTCCGGACAAACACGCAAGCTTTCCTGGCCTCTCAGTCCTTCCATGTTTCAATCACATGCACCGTTGTTATGGCGTCCATTTGAAAGTCGCAATGCCTGTTCGCAGTCAGTATCTGCATATCAATCAAGGCAACACACACGCCGCACCGAACAAGATGAATACACAGCTGCTCGCTTCCATGTACCTGGACTGGTGTAGCGCAGGTGGACACAGAGGTTGGAACAGGCGCCTTCGACGGGTCGTCACTGTTATTACCATCACATGCCTCTTTATCATCACTGTCATCGTCCTCAGCTGTTACGACAGACGTAGACTTCCTATCGCCCCAGAATTGCGACCTGAACCACTGGAAGAAGATGGATGGTATCGATCAGAGTTCTTCCGATGGAGGACTCTCAGCTTGTTCAAACCCATTTCCCAGACCTTCAGCGGCTCCTCCACAGAAGAGTTATGTCGCTCCTTTCCGAACCATCTGACACAACACAAGATCCAACCTGTGCTCAAAATAGGCCATACCGAGGACCGTGATAGAGTCGATGCTCAACTCACTAGTGTGTCTGCCTGTATAAAGGACCTTCTGATATTTTCTGACCTCGACGAGACCATTCACGGACGTCATGTCATCGATGTGCTCCAAGAACTGCCCGCTGCCTATTATTATGACAATCCCCATCTCGTCAACTATACCTACCTCCGAAAGCTCGGACCGCCGCCTAGTGATGACTTCGTGGCCGCTACTGTTGACAGCCTAACGATCAACGGCTGGGAGTTGGACAAGTACAAGTTTCTGCCCATGGTCGAGCGAGCCTGGACTATGCGGCCTAACCGGGAATGGTACTTCTTCTATGAGTCGGACACGTATGTAGTCTGGGACAACCTCTTCCGATTTCTCCAAAATCTCGACCACGACACTCCGCTTTATATAGGCAGTCCATCACCTGGCCGACGTCAGGATCCAGACGATCCGCTAACTACAAACTATTTCGCCAATGGGGGGCCTGGGTTTGCGTTAAGCCGCTCTGCTGTCTTGAAGCTCCTCGATCGCAAGGTGGGCAAAGATGGTGACTACCTCCAGGCGCCCTTGACGCATCGTTGGCTGGATCTCATGAAAAGCGATCCGTGCGGCGACAGTATTCTTGGGTGGGCCTTACACAGCGTCGGCATAAGACTGTCGGGATTCTGGCCGCTGTTCAACCCGCATGCCTTACACGCTATCCCCTTCTCTCAGTTTTACTGGTGTCAGCCTGTATTGACATTGCATAAGACGAAACCCGAGGATATGGGAAAGCTGTGGAGATGGGAACAGAGTAGGAGAGTCGCTGATGTAAGTGAAGACAACTATATCCTTGCTTATGTACTAGAACTGATATGTAATGCATAGAGACCCCTTCTGTATAGAGACCTATACGACTTTCACCACAAAGACCGACTGTTCTACCTAGAAGACTGGGATAACGGTGGCTGGGACGAATATGCCGGACCACGGGTGCCAACCTTCGCCGCTTGCGGTAAGGCGTGTGCAGAAAACCCGGAATGCTTCCAATACAACTGGCACTTGCAGAAATGTACATTCGGGCGGTCAATCCGCTACGGCGAGTATCGCGCACCCGAGATCTCCGAAGAGGAGTCGGAGCATCTCGATGCAACAGACTGGACGTACGAGGAGTTACGCTTCTTCAGCGGTTGGTCGATGCCAAAGATCGACCAGTGGCGTGACGAACAGACGTGTGAGGTGGTGCAATGGGTGAGACCAAGTCTCACGCGCATCTTTTGATTTTAGCAGGAAAACAAAATGGAATGAATTAATGAGCCATGAGGACTTTTCTGACAGTGGTTATTGATAAACGCGGTTCTTTTGTCGGATACCCCCTGAGCACACACGCATATATATGCCGGTCGCGACGTCTGTAGGATTATTTGGATGAGGTGACTAGTTGTTGGCCAATTCCAAGGTTTAAATAAATCGAAGACGCGATTAACGATAACTCCAACGTTATCTTTCGCGTGCCCACGTGTACATAGTAGTCGCGCATAACCTCAAACACACGCGATGTAGCATCGTGGCGCCAAGTGAGGTGCTCGCCAAGAAGCCTGACAGCAGCTTGGCAGCCCCTGAGCGACGCGGGGAATCCCAGTAGACATCGATCGCCAAGCACCCGCCAAGCACCCGGGGCTGCCGGGACAGATCCCCGTTCGACCACAAGATACACGAGCGACATGCCCATTCCAACTCGAATCTTATTTTGTCCTCAAGTTCATGTGACCATTATAAACAGCGAAGTACGGAGCCAAATCATGGCTCCAAGCAGGGTCTTCAAATAATGTACAGACGCCCCCTCGGGAAACCCCAACACCAAAGTTCATAAAAAGACACGGAAATGCACCGCTGCGCCGGGATCTTCATCGCTAAGGACGGCATGCAATCCACGCTCGCGCACTCCGTCGCCCGCCCGTGACCTCTACGTCTACTATGCTATCACCAGCATCAGGGTGCGCGAGGCGTAGCAAGCAGTGTCGCGAGGTGGCCGGAATGGGCTATTTGCTTGGCAATGGGGCACTCTTGATCTTAGTCCGACTCCCCCGAGCGTAATAGATCCTAGATATGGCATAGAACCATACCCACAGTCATGACCGCAGACGAGCCGGTGATCGCGGCCGTAATCACCGCTTCTATAGGCAGGCGTAGTAACCTAGGTCCCTCGCGGGGCCCTGCGCTTACTCTTCGCGAACACGAAGAAGCGCCGTCTCGACCTGCTCAGCACCCTCACGATCCCGCGCGTGCACTCCACAGCCCCGGGCTTGAACTCGTGTCTCGTGGCCCGCGACCCCGGGCACAGATACCGACACACCGACATCATGCGGCTGCTCGTGTCTGCTATCATAGGCAGGAAGATAAGCAAGGAGGTAGGAATAGAGAGCGGGTTCATGCGCGCCACGGCCGACGCGTATTATAGCGAGGGTACGCCCTTGGTCGTTGCTACACAGACCCGTATGTAAGTAGATAGCGGGTCCACCAGGTTCTGCGGTATGAGCTAGGTAGGTAAGTACATGTAAGGATGGGTTCATGGTGCGCGGGCGCGGGCACGGCACTGGGGAGTGGGCCCGTGCCGTGCGGGAGCCGCTGCCGAGTTTTCCTCAGGTGGCGAAGACGAGACACGTTTCTGTGTTCCTGAGGGGCAAGAGGGTGCCGGTGAGAGGGGGATGAGAATGAAAGAGGAAAGATGAGGTGAAGAAAAGGGAGATGATTGAGGATGAGGGTGATGGGAAAGGGGTTACATCAGTACGTAGGTGGTACTTACGATGGTGAATAAAAGCAAAAGTCCTGTAATGGTAATGTTAAGTCACGTATTCTCCTTATTCTGTTTACATGGTTAGAAGGCAACACGACTCGGTGTTTGGTTGCGTACTTAAGTAGGCATCAAGGTGTTGACAATGTCGAGTCTAGTTCGCAACCACAATGAGCAAATACATATGTAAATAATTTAGGGAAATCAAAGCAACTTTTTATTAAGCTATCTATCTCAGTTACGTGACCGAGAATTCTGCCTATTATCAACCCGTCCCTCCGAACCAATGCGTTGTCCAGGAGCCTTAGGGCAACACGAGAACTTTTTTTTTTTACTCAAACATATCGCGACAAGACGTAGAACGGCCTGTCAATCGTGCCGCCGCAAATCCGCAAACATCCGACCACGCATCCTTCATGACGAGAAGATCTCCATCTCAAGATGCGAACTCCTCTAAATCAACCATCGTCGTGATCGCAAGACGGAATCGTTGAATACCATCTGAATTCGAATTATCAAAGTGCACGTCCAGCGACAATTGCTATCATTGTCATGGACATGATCAATGGTAGCTAAAGATGTACCGCCATCAATCTCTATCTCCTCACACCACGCAGGTGCGGGGGGAGCGAATCGTTGGCAAGCGGGTTGACTTCAACCTTCTCCTCCGCCTTCTTCACCACGTCTGACAGGTCCTTCCGTAGGTGAGGCGGCATCCAGGTATTGGGAGACTCCATTTTCCCATTGGTATGTTGCGCAATTGGCGAAGGGCTCATCTGGGGCCGCTCTATCAGAGGCTTGTTCTCCTTGGCTAATTGATCAGCGTGTTGACGGCGAGGTATAGATGGGACGTCTTCTGTGACGACAATGCTAGGGCTCTGTAGAGTAGGCCATTGAGTGGCTGTGATGCTTTGCGCAGGAATGTTGTCATTCTTTGGTGATGGTGAAAATTGGAGGGCTGAAGCGTTGAGCTTCGATGTCTCTCCCGTCTTCTGGGCTTCTTCAGCGGCTTCCCGTTCTAACCCCACTAAGCGTTCTTGAACCTCCAGCAACTCTTTCTGGATTTCCATGAATGCCTGTGGCGATGCGCTCGCTAGTGTCCTTATGAGCCTCTCCTTCTCTTTGCGGACTTCCTGGAGCTCCGCGTAGATAGAGCGCTTCGTGACTGTCTGCGTAGCCAGCGTAGGTGATGCTCGGACGGGCATCTCAGGAGCCACATTTAGATCCTGATCCTTTCGCGTAGTTGCAGTTTGTGTACGCACGCCATCTTGCACATCTTGCACATTTTGCAAACGGGGCCAGATGCTTTGAGCGGATAGTGGAAGTCGAGTTACTCGCGCGGTGGCAAAAGCATCGTCTGGGGAACGAATGGGCATATGGATAGCCTCCAGCCAAGTAGTGCACTTCTGAACAAGCTCGGGATCTTCAAGGAGTAATCTGATTTGGCAATGCTTAATATCTTGAAAAACTATATGCTTATTAGCGATTTCAAGTAGCAGAGTCATCGTTGTACTTACAGCCCTGGATACGCTCCACCGTTGCTTTGATGCCTTGGGTCGATGCCAGGTAGTGGATGTATAAGGATACAGACAAATATGTAGCTGGAACCTCGAGGCGTCTCTGGATGACGCTAAGATGGTTTGGATTGACCGCAGGCGGAACATTTACACTGGGGATGCCTTTGCTTATATCCCCAAATGGTCGGATCACAGCCAGCTGTTCAGCGTCGCTGGAGTCAGCACGCCATCTCGATTCATCCCAGTCCTTGCATCTCTCATTGTACGGCTTTGGGAGGCCGAGGTATCTGGTGACAATGTCTGCCATGACGGCAGCAGTTGCACGGTACTCCATGATGTTAAACGTCTCGTGGCAATCCCGCACTTCAGGCGACTGATCTCTCAAAAATCCTTCGAATTTGGCCTTGGCAATTCGGCCCAACGGCAACATCCAGTAGCCTGACCAGGCTTCAAAGGATTCCTTGATCAAGTGTTTGATATGATTGATCTGGGAAATTTTAGCACCACCGAAGGCAGTTCCCAGAAATTCAAGTCTTTCCTTGCTAGGTGGCACCGCATTGCTCATTCTGAGATTCTCCCATTTCTGTCGGTAATGCTCTAGCGCCCTATAGCGACGAGGTCCAACCAGTCTTTCCCAATCATCTCTCTTAGTGTCAAACCAGAAGGAGTGATCTCCGTGTCCCAGAGATAGCCGAGCAGCAAGGGCAGAGTGGATATAGACCTGTAGAGCCTCGATGCTCTCTTTCTGTTGTATGGACGGCTTCGCAGGGCCGGGGAATCTCTCTTGAACTTCTTCGTGCTCGACAAGATCCACATTCAGTAATGGACACTTCCAGCTCAGGAAACTCTCCACGAGGTCCTTAGCAAAAATACCACCAAATTGCTTGGCGAGGAACGTCGTGCGGTCAACATTCACCGGGGAAACAGGCGAGCGGCAAAGAGATGGGTTTACCTGCCATCCAGCGGAGAAGAGGGAGGGTGTGATAACGATCGTATCGACGTCATTACCAATTAGATTGCGGACCTGGGGACTCGTGAGGCGGTATTTGGCATCAGCCTTACCGAAAAAGATATCTTGCTCAATTGAGGTCGGACCGCATATGATGATGACCAGAGGGTAGCCCTTTTCCCTGATAGTCTTACACTTCTCATTAACGGCTGCAATGAAATCTGTCATCAGATTTTCGGCTGATGGCTCGATATGGATTTGATCTAGGCGGAGTTGAATATTACCGGCACGATCGGTAGTGGTCGAGGCTTCAGCGGCTTCAGCAACAACACGCCGGTCCCTGCCATGAACATACTGGTGCGGGTTTGCTTTGACAATGCTTGGAATATCACATTGAGCCAACCAAGTCTGCGCTCTGCGATGGGTTTCCCCGAGAAGGAGTGCCTTGAAGGCCAAGAAGTCGGCAATATGCCAGCCCATATCATCCATGCCAGCTCGCTCGTGGGGGACAGCGCACAGGCCAATGATACCGCTGTGGGGGGAGATGTCTGGGATCATATGGGTGATAAAGGTTGCATCCAATACACCATTGTTGATGTCAAGTGCAGAAGGTGAAAACTCGCGAGCTGTCGGAGCCAGCTTTGGAGGAGAAAACCCCCTCGAAGCTGTAGTAGACATCTTTGCTTACGGAATAGCTTTCGAAGTGAACGAAAATGGTTTCTGGTGAACAAGAACCATCAGCAAGGTAAGGAAAACCTGTAGGGGAAGAGGTGTATCATGTGATAGAACAAAGGGAACGAAACTTTGCTTTCAAACAGACAAGATGAGGAGCACATACAGCTGAGATGAAGATCTAGTGTAAGGGTAGTAGCAACTTACTTGTAGATGAGAGTAGTTCAAAACAGGGCTTAGTTCCAGATAGGTAGACTCAGTATCGCTATTAACCTTGCGACCTGTTGTTGGTGACTATCGCCAATCTATATTTGCAGTAATTCAGTATGGATAGCTAAAGTTATGTTAAATGGCCAGCGAGAACTCACCTACAGCGCAAGCTTAGCAGAGGGCTCAAGATCGAAGAGACAGCGTAAGAAGAAGCCTGTTCCTTTCTATGATACCTGAGAAAAGAAGTCAGAAGAGGAAGATGGGAAGAGGAAGATGGGAAGAGGAAGATGGGAAGAGGAAGATGGGAAGAGGAAGATGGGAAGAGGAAGATGGGAAGAGGAAGATGGGAAGGGGACAGACAGTTGGACCAAAGCTGGGGTTGAAGGTAGTGGATGTTGGAAGGTAAAGATGCCTAACGTGTTGTTTGGGGCATGTAATCAACCGGTTCAAGACGAAGCTAGGAGGTGCCTCAGACAGATGATGCCTCTCTCTACTTATGGTACCCAGGTATGTTCACACCATAAACAATGATGATGAACATGATTGAGAATCATCAAGTTAGAAGAATTAGATATACTTACCTGCGGGACGCCAGTGATATGCCAAGTTCATGAATTATGGTGACTCTAGGTTTGCGATCGGAGCTGAAAACCCCAATGTTTTTGGAATCAACAGCCACCCCAGGGATGTGTATGAGTACGCGTGTAGGATGCCAGGCGTGACTGTTTGTGATCGGTGGCTACCTTAGCGACAGAAACATGTAGGTCGTGGTGTGTTCGGAAGATGTTGAAATCACCTGTGTTGGGATGAATTATGAATATGCAGTAAGCATTCGTGGAATCGTAATCAGTAATCAGGATCAAAGAATGGCAGCAGTTTCCAATCAGTAAGGTTCGAATCACCTACAGATAATATCCTTAAATGGAATGCTACTGATTTCTCACAGCGAGTGATTAAGGTAAAGAAGGCACCGTGACTTCAACGACTCGAGAAAGAAGTACCGAAGGTGTATATGAATGGTTCTAGCTCCCGTGAAATATAGTCTAACGTTACCTGTTTGGGACTTCCACATACGTAGCCTCCTTCGAGGATCAACTGCACCTGCAGGCACCTTCTTCATCCGTTCCCAGCATTTTCACGTACATAATAATCAAGGTTCCATAAGATGGCTGCCTACTACAAGCACCTGCAGCATTCTACAGCATGTCTCATGCGTACAATCACTCAACTAACACTGAAGTATGGGCAGCCAATTGCCTGTATATTGCAAGAGATGATGGGCATATTCAAAGGCATTGGTCAGAACGCAATAACAGTGAGTACATGCAATTTCAGTAATCATATTTCAACAGTGTGCCCTTTACAGGCCTAGATTATGGAAACCACAAGAGGTCATTTACAGATATATGCTGAAATCACATAGGCTTATGCTAGAGTTAGGACTTCATGGATAATTATTGGGATAAGGTGATGTGATTCGTGTCTAGCTATCTATTATTCACGTATATATTTTGTATATAGATGGAAATATAGGTACCAGGATCACCTGGAACTACCCGTTGCTCAGTCAAGTCGACTTGAACCAAGGCTCACCGACCCCTATGCAGCCTAGACTCGTGCTAGGTGGCCGTTGTTGCTTGCAGGAACGAGGCCCATGTAGAAGGTAGAGTCGAGATACCTACAATGACTATGATAAATGCTGTATTGCTCAACCGCCAGTAGCTTTAGCCATTAATACAATCATTATGATTGTCCCAGGGAGAGTGGACCATGTACTCGTACTTCATCGGCAGACCAAGAGCGCGTTCCTGCGTCCTTATAATGCACTGGCGTCCTATTCTTGCCCGATTTATGTTTCACCATATTCACTGTAACTATGTAGAAGAATCTGGGCATACCTGACGATATCATATTCTTCGTAATTACTCTTGTGCTCCCATAGTCCACTACCGATGGCCACATAGTGCTCTTCATCGTTGCGAGTATTAAGTGACGGTGGACCAGCATCTTTAAGAAGCGGTGGGGATAATAACGCGTTATGGTATCCATATTCATATAGTTTGTTTGTGATTTCCTCCTACAAGATATTCTCACAAGAATCACAAACCCATATACCTCACCCAGCGAAATAATCCAGGACATCTCTTCACGTTGGTGGTGTGCTATTCACGATTCCTCTACAGACAGCGGGGCTCTGGATGGGGGACAGCGTGTTGAACGGTAACGGTTGCACTCGTAAAACGGGAGAAGATTGATTTTACGGAGCGAGGGGAACCAGCATCGCAAAAGTCACCAGCCATTCTTGGATTCGTCGTAGTATACTGCGTTATCTTCGCCGTCGATCTTTGGTAGTGGCTGTTCTATCGCGTCAGTCAATAAACTGACTTGTGTCCTGGAGTCCAGAAGAGCTGGAACCAGCTAGGAAATAGATGGTCTTCCTGATCTGCTTAAATCCCCCATCGAAAACACTATGGCAAGTAGGTAGTATAGGGGGAGATCGAGTGTGTATTAGGTTAACGGTGAAGAGCAAGGGTGGTTTATCGAGTACCTAGGTAGGCAATAGAAGTATTTAAATAATCTCAATGACTCGTCTCGAAATTCAATATTAATTCATAGTGAATTTGGAGGCCTACAGAGCCCAAGAGCACCCAGATATGTTTCTGCGACAATGTTGTAATCCATCTGGGGATCTTGAGGCGACCGAAGAGTACGCTGTCCAAAACCCCAGGCCAATCGAGTAGTGCGGAAATACTTTTAGTGAATCTGTGAGTCCCCAGGAACGTCGCCATTAATACAGTGTATTATATGTGCCTGGTTATCAAAGGTGCCAATGATTTCGTGCTCGAAGCAAATCTCTATATGCTCCCACGTATCGGATGGTGCAGCAGAGTAGGGAAGGGAACCTGCTGAAGTGAGGAATAATATTCTTATTGACACTATCATCCCGATGTTGACAGCATCCTTCCTATAGCTGCAAGGCAAATTGACCTTCGATAGGTCTGATTTTAAACGCCTGGTTTCCCTTGATACTTCGTGACGTGATCGTGATCGGATAACGGGTGAAGTGGATGCACTTCCTGTACAACCAGCCGACGCCTTTTCGTCTTGGAAAGATCGCTGTCACTGTAGCCTCTGCTGCTATCTTTGATATCGGTTCCGTCTCCCTCGTATAGATGCTTCATGCCTTGTGAATCAGAGTCCTGAAGCATGAAGCCCGCCATATCGAATACTGTGGTTATCTGCACAAGCTCCGTCTATTTTCTCTTGGTTCGTTCTTGATTTGGTCTGCATATCGGTGCTTTTAGATGGAAATGAGAGGTCGGATAGATAATTGAGATTCGATCGAGCGATGGTCGATAGAGAAACACCAGCCGGCTTCATTGGTCCTAGACAAAGAATGCGTCTGAAGCATGAGGAATCGTATCTGGAAGATTTGCGCAACTATATGAATACCTTCGATTAGCTCTACTTTCAACCCAATACAGTTAAATCACCTTAAAACTTATCGTGATGTCAAAGTACAATCCTAGCTGTGGCCTGACCAGCGATCTGGGCAATGAGACATCAAACGCGGCTATATACCCTTCTTATATTCGTACTATGAGCTGCTCAAGTCCACACCTCAGCGACAAACCGATTGCTGCCACAGACAGCGACGGTACACACGAGACACCTTTGTATCGTCGCTACTAGAATGATATGATGGAGTTCGAGGATGTGGGTAAGTACAGCCCCGGCAGGTTCCATCCAATCGCGATCAGAGATTTCGTTGTTGCCACAGAACGCTTCGAGGTTTACCAAAATTAGCGTATGGTCCAGATTCTACCGTGTGACTCTGCTTTGACCATACCTAGGTAAAGAGGCCACATTTGCTGCTGTCAAAATTCCGACGGCTCGCGATCATCCGAGGACCGCACCGAGCTATCCGTGATGGGACGTCTGTACACGAATTCCAGCCTAGAAGAGTTGGAAGAAAATTTTATGGTCTTACCATACGATTACTTCTGGGTTGCAGGCCCCAACGACCGGCATTTGCATCTTATTACGCAGCTTATGGGGCCTCCCCTTAGCACTGTCTATTTCGACTTCGGCCTTCATAAATCCGAAATACTGACAGACATCTGCTTCCATATCGGTAAGGGTTGGACTTTCTGCCAAGAAATACTCGGTCGAGAGATCAAATTGGATGCCATGTGTGTCGTGATAGCTTCAAACAATATGCCTGCTTTTAGCTTGCGCAAAGCAGAGGCAGCTTCACTCCCAGACTTGCTAAGTAGAATGATCCGGCAAGACCCGAATGACGGTATTTGGATACGGGAGGTTCTCAATGATACATGGTTCGAGGATAAGCGAAAGCTTGACAAAATCAACTGAACTCAACGATACTGATATCTGACCACTTATTTATATTCGAATTCGAACAACGCCAGAGAAGCTTGCTTGAGTAATGATTATCTACCAATCGCTGTTAGAAAGGGCCCCAAAAATATGTAATCTCTATATTGAAAACAAAGGGCATATATGTTCCCCTAAGATGCACTCGGTACATTTTGTTTTGTGTTCACGAACTCGAACTGTTGGCATCCCGTGCTTTATATGCATACACATAGCTTCTACATGATGGGAGATGTGGCTTCATTTACTAATCCAGTAGTACTAATTCCCGCATACTTAAAGTGTTCTTTGGGTAAAACACTCGTAATTATAGGGCTCCAGGTTGTTAGTTAGGTACATTAGGCTCCCCACAAAGCTTCACACAAGATTCCAACTAGATTAGAGCTTAGCAGGCTCCGTTACCTTATATTAGCTTGACGCACACTGAGCTCCTTCGCTCAGATCATGTAACAATTAATCGGCCTCCTTAGGCAACTTGCGGGGTCCTAATAAGCGTGATAACAACAGAAAGAAAGTGACAAAGCAGATGTTCCGACTACAAAGCCATTGTGTACATTCTAGCACCATGAATACATCATACCTCCCTCGTTCATATGACAAAGGCATAAACTTGGCAACAACAGAATAACGACATCGGCGTTATCTTGAAAACATGTAATATATATACTTGAACTTGATGGTATTTTAGTCAAAGAAGATTACATTTCACAACCCATCAGAGAATTCCAAACCATTTTGAGCACAATGAGTGGCTTAATCAACCTTCCGAATGAGCTCCTCTTGCAGGTCGCAGGTTATCTTTCTGGCTACCATCTCCCCTCCCTTGTCAAACTGGCATGTACATGCAAGACTTTGTATGCCAAACTCGGAGGTGAGTCGGGAGAATACATCATCGCTAGGGATGCAAATTATCACCTCGCTAATGAAATAGAGGATCACGAACAATCCTTTATGGGTCTTAGCTTTGACGGGCATATGCGACAACCCAGTCTAATATACGTTGTTGCAAACTCGCAGCCCATCGAGATCGTCGATCGAGTAGTCAAGGTCTGGTCCTCAATTTTCCTCAGAGCCTTAGGGGGTTCAACTCTGTACGACACAGAAAAGAATCCAGCAAAAATTTCTGTGTATGTTGATCGCCTAGACATTCTCAAGTGTCTTGCTCACTACGGCTGGCCTATTACAGAGCCACTCAGAGAGGTTCCTCCGCGACGGCTAATTGGTGACCTCCTGGATCAATCCGGCTCTTTATACGATTGGAATTTGCTAAAACGTGTCTTTAGGGTTCCGTATAGCATTTTAACAGTCGCGATCGCGCAAAAGCGTATTGGTATAGCTCAGTGGCTTATAGCCAACGGAGCTATCGTTGGTAGGGAGCATCTTGAAGCTGCTGGTATTACCAAACAGTCCCACATGCTTTCGGCATTACTGCAAAGATTGCATCTATCACCCACTGACGACCCCCTTCCTGATTTTCTGAGGGTGTTATTAGTCGATGTGATTGAAAGGCGTATACAGGGAGATGAGGGCAATGCTGAAGTCATAGATGTACTCATCAATGCAGGGGCGAGATTTAGTGAAGATAGCGCCCAGCTAGGCTTACTACGCACTGTTCTTGCACGCGGGTGTATCGGTGATGCAGCATGCATATTCGCACACCAAATCCGAAGCGGATTGGTAGATAAAATGGACCTCCACGAATTAGTCCGCGAGGTTATGCGTTATGATACAACAGAAGCTGGAGCAAGCCTCATCAAGATAATCCGTGAAAGATTCACGCATCGGGTCCGCCCAGCCGAAGATCCAGAGTCTTTAGAAGCGAGCCAACGGACGGGCCGAGAGTATCTATTATACAGCGCTGCTATCGAAGGCTACTACTCTCACCCAATGACCGAATATCTACTCGATTCTGGTTGCGAAATTACACCGAAATTGGTTTGCCAGGCTATCCGAGCAGCGGAATATCCTATTGACTTCGAACGTTCCCAGTGGGGTGATCTCGCGGCCCTCGATGAATTTATTGCTCGTGGAAACAATGTCAACACCCCCATCAGGGTCGCCGAAGTCGATAGTTCGTCATATTCGGAACAAGTCCTGCAGACACCCATGGAATACGCGCTGTCTGAGAAGTGCTGGCGAAGCGCGATTCGACTGGTGCACCATGGAGCGGATCTACGCTTAGTATCACGTACTGTACGCGATGCTCTCTCTCAAGAGTGGGGAGACGTGATCCATCGAGTTTACAACGGGGGTATTATAAGTTCAATAGGGACAGATGTATGCCTAGGCATTTCGAACTCTATGCAACACAACATGTACTTGGGCCGACAGCTTGGCATCGAGAAAATTGTGGCTGAAGCTCGTGCAGGAACGTTAGTCTTTGATGAAAGTCTCTTCGAATGGACTAACTTTGCGCTACTCACTCGCCAAGGACTCACCCTGTTGCTACTACTTCTTGATCCGCCAAGTCAACATCTCAATTAGCTTGACAAAGTGTAGACTAATTTTGGGGCTTTGATTCAAGTATAATCATGGTTAACTTGACCATTAACTTGCTTGATGCATGTGCTGCATCAGACTAAGTTGATGAAAGCATAGATAGACTGGCCCTAAGCCTAGCTTCATAACTGAGTTGAATGAAAACTGTTTGCCAATCCATATTCACTGATTTCTTCTCGCAATCGATTTCCCAAAAACTGTGATAAATTAAAGATGATATTCTGCATAATTGTATTGATCTTGATCCGAGATCAAGAACTGGTCGACGTGATTTTTCTAGTACACGTGCTCAAACCTCAATCTCGTCCTAGTGGGACATTACCACCTGCCAGCCCTGCCTGGCAATGTAGCCAATCATTACTGAGCAATGTGCCAAAACAGGCATCTGATCGTACAAGCTATACTATGACTTATTAACCTATCGATTCATACTCTATTTCGTAAACATACATAGACATTTTCTTGAGCTTCAGCCTACATCACCATTTATCATACTTGTTACTGAACAATGAACTCTTGAGAGCTTCCTAATACTCGTATCCCAATATATGTCTTAACTGAGAAGGTTGTAATGTGGAAAATTGTGCATTCAAATAGACTTGGATGAAATAACGGCCATTGACAGCCCATTGATACCTACCTAGGTAGCAACTTGCCGTGTGCATATGATTCCGAGGTATGTTAATATCCTGGAGCATATTGTGCTTACTAATGCGGGGTTGATGAAGACTCTCTGGTGCGGGGTCAGGGGGTCTGGCACTCATCTCTTCTAAGTATTAAGGAACAACCTTGACGGTCTATCTCGCTTCTCTCTCATCAATCCGATATAATATTCGATCCTATATTACGATCCTAGTGGCTTCATATGCGTCGCAACACTCATAGCCAACATGCTGGTTAGCCCGTTTCCAACCCTGCCGACGGACTTAATTAGGGTTGTTTTGGGACCTGCTTACCATTGCAACATTTCCCATGCACCTAGCATGCAGGCGACGATGTGACCCTAAACTGACATTATTGCATCTATAGGCAAGTTATTAGATTAACACAATCAGTTAACGATTCATTTGCCAAGCCCTGGACGGAGTATTTGAAGTGTTGGTACACGCACAAAGATGGGGGTCATACGTCCATTCCAGACCCCAACTTCATCGTCTCGAGCCAATGTTACCGTGGACGTGATGCAATTTCTTATCGTCCTAGTGATACTGTTTTGTGCTGTCCGGTATAATGCTTGGTCTATTGAAGAAACTCCCAGGATGATAGTCAAGAATGACAAGCCTCCAATACAAGACATCGTTACTTGGGATGACCACTCGCTGTATGTGAGAGGAGAACGCGTGATGATCATGAGCGGCGAATTCCATCCTTGGAGGCTTCCAGTTCCGTCTCTATGGCTTGATATCTTTCAGAAGATTAAGGCGATAGGGTTCAATTGCGTTTCTTTCTATAGTAATTGGGCTTTGCTGGAAGGTAAGCCCGGTAATTTTACAACAGATGGTGTTTTCGCCTACGAACCATTCTTCGAAGCTGCTTCTCAAGCTGGCATTTACCTGATTGCAGTAAGTATTTTCCAGTGTCTTCGACAATGAATCTGCTAAAAAATTTAAGAGACCTGGCCCTTATATTAATGCTGAAGTGAGTTTTGGTGGGTATCCCGGTTGGCTCCAGCGCATTGGAGGAACTCTTAGGACATCAGATGAGGACTACCTGAAGGCTACGGATAAGTATGTCCGAGAGGCTATCACAAAAGCATAAATACCCTGACATGGTCTAGCTATATCGCCAACATTGGGGTCATCATTGCTAAAGCACAAATTACTAATGGAGGGCCTGTCATTCTGTATCAGCCAGAGAATGAGTACACTGTGGGAGTATCCATACCTTTCCCAAGTGGCAAGTATATGCAATATGTCGAGGACCAAGCTCGCAATGCAGGAATTGTTATACCATTGATCAGCAACGATGCTGTTGCTCTCGGGCATAATGCGCCAGGGACAGGCCTGGGAGAAGTGGACATATATGTAAGTTGCACAAACCAACATGGTCTTTATTCTGATGTTTGGCAGGGTCATGATGCCTATCCGGTTCAATTTGACTGTGTAAGTTACCTTAATACGGGGCTTCGTATTGGTATTGATGAATTCAGGGAAATCCTTCTACTTGGCCCCCGCTGGCTCTCTCAGGGACCTACCACACTACGCACGAACTACAGAGTCCCTCAACCCCCTTCGCTCTTATTGAGGTTAGTTTGTGGAATATCATGCTTTGGAAAATCTACTTAGGCTAACCAATGCAAGTTTCAAGGTGGTGCTTATGATCCCTGGGGAGGCCCAGGTTTCGAGAATTGCGCGGCTTTTATTAATCATGAATTTGAGCGAGTCTTCTTCAAGAATAATTTTGCTGCTGGTGCGACGATTCACAACATCTATATGGTATGTCTGGCACTCCGCTCTCCCAGTATATGCTTACGTAGATTAGATTTACGGTGGTACGAATTGGGGCAACATCGGCCATCCCGCTGGTTATATATCCTATGACTATGGAGCAGTGAGTGAATACAGAATCTTACAGGCCAATCTGCTAACATCAAAGAAGGCCATATCCGAAGATCGGTCACTCACAAGGGAGAAGTACTCTGAACTCAAGTTGCAAGCGGAGTGGCTTAAGGTATCTCCTGACTACTTGGTGGCCGAGCCCGGGGCTGCCCTTGTCTGGAAATACGCCAATAATGCCTTAATTACTGTTACCCGGCTCGCTGGTAATACCAGTACCGGCGCAGGATCATTCTTCGTCATAAGGCATAGCGATTACACCAGCACTGCCTCAGACAACTACACGATGACGATACCGACGTCAGAAGGGATTTTGTCGATCCCTAGTTTATTCGACGTGCTCACCCTAAATGGGCGGGACTCTAAGATCATGGCAACTGATTACGACGTAAGGGGAATCAAGCTCCTGTACTCGACAGCAGAAATATTCACGCATCAGAAATTCGAGAATACTACAGTTCTCATTGTGTACAGTGGGCCAGACGAAATGAATGAAATAGCTATAAAGGTCGAAGGCGCGAGTCCCGTCATAGCAAACGAGTCTATCACTGTGAATCAGACTGATAATCTCGTAACACTATCCTGGGCTACTTCACCGGCGAGACGAATCGTGAGAATTGAAGACTTTCAAATCTACATTTTAGGTAAATAGGACAGTTCCATCGTTTGCTTGTGCTAATAGAACCAAAGATCGGAATTCCGCATATAACTACTGGGTTCCCGAGCTCAGTAAATCATCCAGTATTATTGTCAACGGGCCATACCTAGTCAGGTCTGCTTCCATTAACAATAACATGCTCTCCCTCTTCGCAGATTTCAACAAGTCAACAACTCTTGAGATCATTGGAGCGCCCCGAAGCGTGACCACCTTGGATGTAAACGGAGAGAAAATAGACGTGACCATTGAAGACGGGAGGATGGTTGCAGAAATTCCATATTTGAGTCCCGTGCTCAACATACCTTCCATGTCCAATTTGTCGTGGTTATACATAGATTCGCTTCCCGAAATTGAGGCCGAGTATGATGACTCTAAGTGGGCGATGGCGGATCACGCATCGACAAACAACTCGTACCAGTGGCTTCAGACCCCAACCTCGCTGTTTGCCGGAGACTACGGTTTCAACGCCGGGGTTCTCGTATTCCGCGGCCACTTCACCGCCCAAGGCAGCGAGAAGACCCTCGCGATCAAGACGCAAGGCGGCACGGCATACGGACACTCGATCTGGCTGAACGGGACATTTATCGGGTCGTGGGCGGGCGATTCCAGCACCGCAAGTCGCGACGCGACATACCCCCTCCCACCCCTCACCGAAGGCGCGGCGTACGTGTTCACCGTCATCATTGATCACATGGGCTTGGACGGGAATTACGTGCCCGGAATCGACACGGGCAAGGCACCGCGCGGGATCCTAACGTATCGCCTCGCGAGCTCCCTCATCGCTAGCACGCCTATCACGTGGAAACTGACCGGCAATCTCGGGGGCGAAGACTACGTCGATCGCGCGCGTGGGCCCCTTAATGAGGGCGGGCTGTACGCCGAGAGGCAGGGCTGCCACCTCCCGCGTCCTCCTATTGCGGAGTTCGTCCCCGGATCGCCATTTTCTCTGCCCGCCGAATCGGGCGTGTCGTTCTATACGGCGCCGCTGTCCCTGGACCTGCCTTCGGATAAATACGATATCCCGTTGTACTTCGTCTTCGGTAACGTGACTGGCAGTGTTACGCGTATCCAGTTATACGTGAACGGTTGGCAGTTCGGCAAGTTCATTGGCCATATCGGACCGCAGACGCGGTTTCCCGTTCCCGAGGGGATTCTAGACTATAATGGGGAAAATCGGGTTGGGTTAATGGTCTGGCGGATGGAGGAGAGAGATGGGGATGGCGCTGGGTTGGATTTCAGACTCGAGGCTGGTGTACCCGTTTTGACCGGACGGTCTCCTGTTGTCCTGGTTGATAGTCCGGCTTGGTTACTACGGGAGAGCGCTTATTGAAACTACAGGAATGTAGGATAGACTTACGCAGCAGGAGCTTGTAACTGATGTATCTTAGGTAGTATGAGATCAGTCACATAAATTCACTAAGATGGATATGTTGTCATGTCGTATTTGTTAGATTGACATGGTTATATGACTCGAAGAACATACATATGCTCTTTAGCCAAACCCTTTCATTCCTCCCACATCAGCAAATGATCTTATCCATCACAATCCATTCCTCGACCACCCACCACCCATACATCTATGCCCTTCGGTGTTTTGTCAATGTCCCAACAGGTAGGAAGTCCAACATCTCTCGATTCAGACAAATGGCGACGGTTCCGACAAGATATTCTGAAGTTTCGCCTCCACCCGATTAATCAATATCCATAGCATCACCTGCTACAGAGGCCGTTCTCGAGCGTTCACGCCACTCCACCATAATGACGTCGTCGTCATCATCATCATCTTCCTCCACAGTGTCAACGACAACCCAAGGATTGGTATCCAGAATCATTGCATCTGCACCATCTTCGCTTGCGTCAACCACATTATCCCGCTGCATCAGCCAGGAGCGCAGATGCCGATACAGGTACTCAACCGCGCGTGGCGAAAATGCGTTCCCGATCTATACTAAGAATTAGATTATATTCACCCAATAAGATTTTGAAATTAAGACGTACCTGCTTCTTGATGGCCGGGCCCTCGAAACCGTGGTTGGAAGGAAAACCCTGCAGCGCGGCGTACTCACGTAGTGTGAAGTCACGCTTGCCCGAGGGGTAGTAGTTGCCGCCACCATCGGTGGTGATGGTTCGGCGAAGGGGCTGGCAGGGATCATATGCCGGCAGCGGGAACCGTGATCTGTAAGAGGCGGCTTTCGCGTACATCTCCTGTACGTTTTGCAGGCTCGCGCGCGGGCCGATGGTCGCGAGCGCGTCGGCCACGGTGGCTTCCTCCGCTGGGAAATTGGTGGTGTCCGGGAAGGGAGGGAGAGGCTCGCCGGGGCACGAACAGATCATGATTAGTCTCTTGCGTGGCTGAGGTACCCCCTAGGTACTCAAATTCACGACTTTGTAAGAGATAGAGTAATTCATAGATGTAAAGGTGTTGATGAATAGATGAAAGTACTCTCGGAAGCGATCGTGCAGGATGCCAAAGGTTTGCTCAACAGTGACGATCCGGGGTCGTAGTCTCTGTAGCAATTGTCCGCAGGCGTATAGTGCCGCTAGGTTGGCTTCGTCGTGGCTGCCCTCACGGGTGTGTGCCGGGCTCCATACTTGGCATGGTGGCGAGATATGCATCACGTCGAGGCGATATTTTTGGTCCGATATCTCGTTGACGAAATCGGTGATCTCCATCTCTCGAAGGTCCACGGTCGGGAAATTCTTCCGGTAAGACTTGCATGCGGCAGACCACATGTCACATGCTACCACGGTCTCAAACCCGGCCAGCTTCGCTCCCACTGATGTTCCGCCTGCGCCACAATACATATCTCCGAAGTTGTACTTCTGACCGTGGTGGATGGTAGTGGAGCATGTATCTTCATTATCATTGTCGTCGATAGAAATCACCGGCCGTTGTTGCCCACGGAGGAATGCACCCCCTCGAACGCGACCTCCTCGCCAGCGATTCAATTGTGTTTCGTCCGAAATGCGCAGTCGACCCTCCGCGTCCTTTTCGCCATGGTGTTGGATAATGCGACTGCTCATCTTCCCATTCTCTCTATCTTTTGCTGTCTTGTAGACAGTCACGATATTCCATCGATAGGTAAGTATACCATTGTCTTCGGCTGCCTGATCCGACATATATTGGGAGCGTTCGTAGCGAAACTCGGGGTAGATAGCGTTGGTACATTGTAGAGTCCTTAGCTTCAAGACCTGGTAAACGGGCACCTCAATTGCGGATTGCGTATGCCAATCCCTTGCGTCATCCTCGTCAACATCCAGTGGTGCGTATAGCTCGTTTCTTTGTCGGGCAAGCATTCCTTCAGAATAGCGCAGGCGCGTTAGCGGGAGACCGCGGAGGATTATCATCCCCTCCTGATCCCGATACATTTGAGAGACTCGCAGGAACTGGATGCGATGTTGTTCATGTGGACGTTGCATGATCTCGACAGTATCCCCTACTTTGATAGAAAGATTCTTATATCTGGAGGTCGTCGCCATGGCACGCAGCGGGATTGGCGGGTTCCGAAAGGTGCGTCCAGCCCGCTGTGCCGACCCAGGCTCCTCGCCCAGACAAATGAGGTCCCCGAGTTCAGTTTCAACCTCATGTTCGACGAGCTCTTCAATCTCGTGATCGATGGCAACGACGGAGGGAGCTTGACCGGATGCGCGTATGTTACGCAGTCTAGTCTCGAGTCTTGAGGTGCCACCCGCTCCATTGTCTTCATCCAGTCGGATGGGAGAGATGGCAGTACCCATCATAGAGTAATAAGGCATGACGAATATATGTAGTAAGAGGTGAAGTATTCAGTCAAGTACCTGATGGAAAGTTCAGCGCTGAGAGCAAGACGAAGGTGGCAGCTGCAATATGTTCGGGGATGGATTAGGAAGAGGGAGTGGAAAGAAATTTTTATCAATTCTTTTCGTGGGTAGGTTTCAATAACTGTGTAGTTGACAAGTAGGAAGTTGTCACTCTTGACAGAGATGAGGTGCTTTGGGAATGCGAGTAAAAAGGCCGTGGTGGTCAGGTGAGGGTGGTGGCAAGAAGTTTGCGGGATTTGCTTACCTTCTAAGAAGTATCCCCGTGGGTGCTTCTTGGTGTGCGGCTTAAAGTGTCTGTTTAAATCTCCGAAGTAACGGGGAGATCTGAGGTGACTAGGAGAGAGTTGTAGATCGACACGTGCAAATCTGAGGGTTTGCCCTAATAGACAGAGAAAAGTTGCTTGACACCTCGACCGACCCGAGAGATGAGGGTTGTAGTCTGAGAAGATGTTTGCTGAAAGTAGGCAACTTGAAGGATCGAGTAGAGGAAATGTGAGTTGTGTTGATCCTGCTGAGTTTTGGAGACAGGCTCAGCTAGACTCTGGAAGTGTAGTTGAATGTTCGCAAGATGATGCTCGAAATAGAAGTGTGACTAGTTCGCGGCAGTTCCCAATACGTGAGACGGCTGGGGATGACTGATTATGAGGGGGCTGGATACCATGTGTTGGGATGTTTTGTCAGTACCAAGCTTGATCAGAACTTGAGATCTAGAAGAACGGTAGTTGTTCAGATGAAGAATTGGTTTGGATTTTTTTTACTGACTAGAAACCCTTAAGTACTTGGTTGCCATCAAGTGCACAGGCCACCCCATAGACACAGAAAAGGGGGGTCTGAGCAAATAAGTCCCCTGCTGAAGTGTGTGTGGGTAATAGGTTCCTTTCATTCCTAGGTGATGAGTTACTTATGGGTCCCTTGCCATCATGATAGGTCCAGATATTGATTCTAATTCAAGGTACCTAGGTATATTCTTCCTATATTTATCCTAGGTAGGTAGGAAGTCTTCCTCATATGCGGTCTAGATCTCTCCTAGGTGTTGGAATACAGGAGGTTGGTTGGGTTACCCACATGCTATACCATAGCAACATCCCCAGGGGGTCTAGACATACAAAGACTCCGACTCTACAGCAATCAACCGGTATTCATCCTACAACTTTTAACACTGTGTTCTTCTAAGGCACGTGGTAGTTTGTCACTTGTGGTCTCTCTGGAATCTTGACACGTATCTAGTTCTCTTAATACACGTACTATATTGAACTATCTTGTCATTATCCGTAGTTAAGCAATGCTAGCGGATCAATCCACGAAATATTCGTCTGCTCTCCATTGGGTGCCGTGAAGACATCGACAGGGCTACGATACAGGCTGGCCTCCCTTTGGTTGAAAACCGTAGTGATATTGCTACCTCTTTCCGCGACAGCGTCATATCCAGGGCCATAAACACTATAAACAGCCAAGGTGGTATTCAAGTCATAATTACCATCAGTTGCTCCGCTCCACTCGGTGTAGCCTGCGGGTAGCACGCTGGGGTCAAAATACGTATCCATGAAGACGCTGCGATGTAGTGGATTCCACGGCCGCCCAAGTGAACACATATCTTTAATCACTGTAGCGATAGAGCTGTTTGAGGCTAAGACCTGCGAATTGGAGATGTAAACTCCGTACTTATTCGGAAACGTGGTGTTGGTCCCCTTCCAAGCTGTTATGCCGCCGCCGCAGTTCCGCAGCAAAAGCGTGGACTTCTCGACGTAGAGAGTCCCAAAGCCGTAGAGGAAGTCGGTTTCACCAGCCACGATAGTATCATAAAAGTAGGTATTGCCTAGTTTCCCGATGTATACCTAACTATAGTAAGATTCAGTGTCTGAGGTGTGGTGGGGAGTCATATGAACCGACAGTATCTTGATAGCTATAGAAGCCGCACGAATAGAACCCGGCATTAGCACGGCTAACTCCTAACGCGTGTGCTGGACCGCTAGTATACGGCTTAAAATCGTTCCTGAAGTCGATATTGTATGCACGGAAGTCCGTACACCCGAATGGAGTCTCGTCCGGTACGGGAAAGCCGGTAGGGCCAGAGCCGGTTAAAGTGGCGTTCAACGTCGGTCCGACAGTCAGGACTCCGGTATACACGTTATCCGTAAATGACCCATCATGGTTGGCAGAGTTCCAGTACACTTGGACGCCATTGCTACGCGTCGTATTGCACTTGACGTCTGCATATCTATTGCCTTTCCATACATAATCCGGCATGCCCAGCAATGTGAGAGGGCCTTGCCTTGTCACATTTAGTTGCTCGATGTAGATCCCAGGGGCGATCAGAATAGTGTATAGCGTCGTATCATTTGGTATGGATGCAATAGCACCTTGTATCGTCTTGAAGTCTGCCCTTTCATCTGATTGGCTCACATAGAGCGTCTGCGGAGGGCAGCCTTCGAGGGGATTAGGTGTTTTTTCCTGGCATTGCTTGGAGCTTTGTGCTGGGACATTGTAGACGCTGGCTGACGCTGGGGCAAATGCAAGACCTAGAATAAGCGCATCTATTAGCTTCAACATGATTTTCGTATCTCCAGGCTTGAAGATAACTCAATTGAGAGCTTTTCGAGCTTCGAGAATGGTCATCTATCCATCTTCTGTCGATCAACTATCCACATCAAGAACTCCTATTCCAGATGGGTGAAAGCTAACATGGACTACAATTGCAGTTGATAGATCTTCATGCTCAAGTGACATCCCGACATTATCTCTTTCGACTGTACTCTGTTCTGTATCAGGGATGTATTCGTTAAAGGCCTAATCTGAATGGTGGAAGAATTGGGAGGGAAAGCAAGCCTGATTAAGCTCACTGAGGGGAAGATCTGGAAGCATCATATGTACGCTATTGCCTCCAGGGTCACATGGTCCCCCAAATACAGTAGATCAACACCCCCGTCATATGGCCATGCAGGGGGTAATGCGTTGCAGATCCCACCTCAACGTTGACGTTGAAGTGTGAGTGCATAACTGCATATTAACAAATCTCCATACACAGGCAGCAACTACTACAGACATTACTACAACGGAGAGCGCCCCGAAAACGTTCAAAACTGGAGGACCCCGACAGGCTGCATTAACCAGGTGGAAGCCTCCGTATCGTGAACCGTCGATATGGGTAGGTAGGTGTCCGTTGCGGATGAAGGCCACAACTACGATCCGAAGAACACCCAAGCAATACTATCAGTCCAAATAGATATGCCTACTTCACCTACATAGACATTTGGTAGGTCATTTGAGGTTCGGCGGACTGGTTGACTATTTCATGTGTTAGTAGGTTGGCTTTATTGGGAACTATCACCGTCACTAAAGATTATATTTTGCTCACCTCACTTCAAGCTGGCCACAAAGTATATTATTAGATTGACTAACCGTTTGTGATGAAGCTCCGTGATGAAATGAAATGTAAATATTCTCCTTACATCTCGTAGCTTTGCCATAGTAAACCGCCAATCAATCGCTTCTAGATCATGAGACTAACATCGTAACGAAAATCAACTGAAGCAAACACGATAAGACGTACACACGACACGCTTTAGAACCAATTGTTTAGACTTGTCATTTGAAACCAGCCTTGTCAGAATGAATCAGCTCTTCGGCTGTCAAAGTCGTTTGAAACTTGATGTACTAAAGGACTGACGGATAAAATGTCGAGAAAGGTGAGCGGCGACAGCGGCTACGGTACCTCTAGCCCTCTCATTGTGTGCTAAAGGTTGACACTCCCGATTGCCAGAAGATCCTCCAGAAGCCTTCAAATAGTCTGTCAGAGTGTATTCAGGCTAATGTTCGTGTAAAAGTCGCGAGGCTTAGAATTTTCGTCGAAGACCATTGAAGTCGCCCTAACCCAAGCTCTTGTCTGCGTCATTGAGCGTCTCGTAAGGCGCGTTTGACAAGTGGCGGGGTTGCCCGCTGCGCTTCTCCCATAACTCGTACCAATGCGCGAAATAAAACGTTTTTGTAAAGTCTCGTCGGTTAGAATACAATCTTCAAATCGAAAATCAACGTCCGTGTTACTGCTGAAAAGTCAACTGAACGATATGTCCGGGCCAACTGTCGAGAACTTCCCAAAGCCCACGTCCATCTCTGGTGGCTGTCTCTGTGGCTCAATTAGATACCGAGTAGATTTCCCCGAGGATCATGATTTCTTACAACTAGTAAGTTCGAATCATCCCCAAGGCTCTCAAAAAACAGAGGACCTTCTATATCTCCGACAAAGCGAAAGCTCTTGGCACTTCCCACGATGGGTTCATACCCTTCAGCGAGAGGAGACGACTGACATCAGCCAGAGTGGGAGCTGCCAATGCACACAATGCCGCCGTAGTACGGGCGCGCTATTCTTCGCCTCGCATACCGTCCTGTTGAACAGATTGAGCTATCTCACGCCCACAACCACGCTCAAAGTTTTCTACGCGACGCCCGGTTTCCAGCGCGGGTTTTGCACCAACTGCGGAAGCCACCTATACTGGCGGGACGAGTCGCGCGACGATATGGAGCTCTCGATTGGATGCATAGATCCCGAGTTCCTGTTCGGCGAGGGCGGGAAAGGCGAAGGGTTCGGGTTCGCACTTGCGAACATGTCTGGAAACAACGTTTGGTGCGGGAATGAGATCAAGGGTGTTACTGATGGTATGATCGGCAACGAGCGCGGCATCAAATGGGCCAGAAGTAGCGACGAAGGTGTGCGAATGTGAGTCTGGATTGATTCCTCATTCTTGATATAAGTCAATAGAGTACAGTCTCTGAACCGAGACCAATCGACCAAGATCACAAAATGAATAAAACCAGAAATCAATATTCACGCAAATGCCAGAACTAGGAAAAAGAAAACAATCAAAAATATGCATCAGCCGCGAATCGAACGCGGGGCCCATCGATGGCAACGATGGATTTTACCACTAAACCACTGATGCGTTGAGTAATCGATAAAGATCCTTCGGCTAAGTGTCGCCCATGTCCGATAGACATTTCTGTACCCCATTAGCCCCAAAGTAAGGCCTATCGTGTAGGGTGGATGGCAGCAGCAGCAATAACTTCACATCTTGAGAGACACTGAAGAAATATGTTGAACCTTCACTATATACTGTCTCTTAAACATCTACCAATCGAAGTCACACTTAAGGTTTGGTGCCAATGTCTCTATGTTCCAAGCTCGCGACAGAAACTTTAACTACCTAGATATCAACCCATCAAGGTCTACACCGACTTACAACTTTATAAACCTTCAGTGTCACCAGACCCTTGGATGATGTGTCCTGAGAGCAAGATGGCTCTTGAAGTCAGAGAATTCTAGGTTTCAGTGCCTGTGAAGGTCAACATATTGACAAAGTCCGCCACAGCAAGAGCACCAAAACCTTCGTCGTGATAGCAGCGAGTCCTACATGAGTAGGGCCGTGGTACCACCCAAGCGCTTCGCTGAGGTCATCCAGGTGGCTATTACGATGTTATGAAAGAATTTCTAAGATCTGAAGATATCAGATCTGCTCAAGCACTCGGCAGGTATCCTCATAGACTAGGATGAGGAGTTCATGTTTGAGAGATTGCGCACAAGGGTGCGTTCGACTATATTTACCCAACTTTTTTCACTTCTAGAACTTTCGGACATTTAAAGACCTATGTAATTAAGTTGTGTTCGCTTGACAAATGTGAAATATGTCGGTTGTGGCTATGAGTGGACTGTAAGGCTTCGGCTTGGCGAATAGCTGCTTCACTCCTGGCTCCCCTTACATCACAACATCGCCACACCATGATGCTTTCTTTCATTTAAGCTTCCGAGTAGCGAAGGACATAATAATTTCTAATGAATTCGAGATATTAATTAGATAGACAGGAGCAGCTCTCATTACTCTATCGTGGAGTGTGCACCGGGTACTCTTACTACCATAGGCCACTCGATAAAATGGCGGAATTTATACCCAATGCCAAAATTATCCTGCCTTGTCAAAATTCCTTCAGCCTGTCATTTTAATTTACCTCCACAGCTTTACTGCGGTATTTTAAATATCGCCGGCTCGAGATTCTGGTATATCGAGCCATAAACGAGAAAACGTCCAGGCGTTAAAGACCTACATTCTACAGTGGCTTACGATCTGATATTTGTTAATCATCCAGCCAGATTGTAGCTAAAATCGCACCATATATTTATAAACATTAGTAGCTGCACCTAATGGCTTCAAATTAGACTTTGTTGAACGATTTCTCTTCAGCATCTAAATCCGAGGCTTTATCAGCAACTGTGACACACGTCTAATTTCGGTGTGACGGGATTAAAACCTTTCCAGAAATGATAAGCAAGCTGAAAGTGTCAAAATGCAATCCATGTAGCGTATCTAGAGCTCCGGCTCTTAGCAGTCTCACTAGACTTGGCTATGCATGTCATCTGCAGGTAGTGCTCTTTAAGATACCTTGAACGTTCGGGCTCAATTGCCGTTGAACATTGCATTAGTCGATAGAGCCTCACCGCACTACCTAGGTAGGACCAGCTGAGCTACATACGTACCCAATCATCGAGCTAAAAGTATTCAACATTTCAAAGTTAATCCAACATGAACATGTGCTATCGCTCGACTTGTAGGCCGCCTTGGAGGGAAATTATATACGGACAAGACCCTGCAATCTATGATGTAGTCGTATGGCTGCAGCCAAGCTGAGGAGTTCGAAGGTGCAGCCTAGACATGTTACTTATTGCCAATTGACTCGCCACATGTATCAACTTGAATTGGGAATCTTGCGATCTATAGCGGACTGCTGGTCTCCGCTAGGCAACTAACGGTATTTCAGATATATTCTCCTTACATGAATCATTCTGATAGACAGCTACTAAATGACATATCATTTATGTGTTGAGCGAACGAAGGGTAGTAGAGTTCCAACTATCATATCGTCTTCATTCATTACCTCCGATTATGCTCGGGTGCCTTCAAGATTGGGCCGCGCCGAACTCCGCGCTGTCTAGGAACCTACTGCTCGGTGATAGGCGTTATTTCCGCGAGAGCCGTTAGGTCTAATTAAAAGCTTCGGGGTTCCGATCTTGTAAGAGGCTATTTAATCCGTAGGTGCTGCCCACCAATTTGGTTCACGGTAACAAGCTCTTTAACCGTATTTCAAATCACCACACCATGGCCGAAACATAGCTAGCAAACAAGGTATCCCATACTTGGGATATGAAATATGAGTCAACTGAACTACTCAAGCAAAAGGCATTGGTATTGGATTAAAATCCGTGTTTGCTCACGGGTAGTATCCAGCTGTCTGGTCCGGAACTGCGGTATGTCCGACAAGTTACGTTGCCTTTAGACGGTTCCAAGGTTGTAAAAGTTCCATACATGCTGTCACATCCCTACCCTCTATTATGGGAACCTTTCATGACTCTGGAACGAACAGCACGCCCAGAAATCCGGGTTCGTAGCGGAAGAAAAAGCAAGATATCGGATGCTACGGAATGATAGTTACTGTGCTGAATTAGGTAGGCTGAGAGGCTGTCTACGGCAGCAGGCGGATGTCACGGCATTCCCGTCCTGTATTATTAAGCAAACCTATATCGTGTTGCTTGTGTTCAGTTGTGGCTGGTGAAAGACGGAGCGATTGGATTGGCGGCCCTATCTTTAATAAGGGAAATGGTGTTTGAGAAGCCGTTGTGTCGGAGAAAATATATGTTGTTACCCACCTTCAGGGGGTTTCCCAGAAGCGAGAAATAAGGCAAATTCTGAACCGTAGAATCAAGCTTTGTTTGCGACGGGATCTTGCGTGTTTGTCATCATTCGACGGTTCATTTCGTGTGCAAAGAGGATCATCTCTATACCAAACTGTCAGGTCAACTTATCTGACTGAATCTAGTTGGGACGGTTGGGAGCCAGATACCCAGTAAGTCTAATCAACCTGGTGCCTACTTATAGGTAGGTTCGTCGTAGATTACTTGTACTTGTGAGGGGTATCGATGATCAGTCATAACTGATGGTATGGCATGCGTCCTATTTACACGAAACAGTCATGCGAGTCTCTGTACGCATGTTCTGTGTTATAGTCCGTCACCTTCCCTGGGCCTGTATTGTGCTATGGAAAACGACGTGAGCAGAGATGAGCAGCACCAGATTAGATTAAATTACAGTGGAAAGTTGCAGTTCAGGGCCCCAGGGGTCCGCCTTACGTACATACATACATACATACATACATACATACATACATAGTACACACCTTACATACATACCTTACTTGCGTACACGGTAAATTGATCAGTGCCTAACATGAAGTGTTTGGGGAAAAGTGGGGGTGGTCGAGCCTGTTTTGACGGTTTTGACGGTGCCTGGGCCGCCCTGGATTATCTGCCACTGAAGCCACTGAAGCCACTAATATGAAGACAGAAGCTGCCTATCATAGGCCAATCCAGGCTATGACGGATACCTCCAATTCATCATTGGTTCATGGACCAATGCTACATATGATAGATCCAATCCTACCTCCTACCTACCGACCTACCTATCTACTTTATCTATCTACCTCCCTATCTCATGGCCACCGAACGCTTTCAGCCTGGCTTCTTCTTCCTATTATACCTATGCCTCCTCTAGCATTCTCGCGCTTCCCTTACATGTATAATAATACAGCCGTTCCAAGATACTGGAAGCTACCGACTGAAGCAGATTGAGCATCGCCAAGCTATAATGCCCGCCTCTCTACCGTCTCTACCTATTTCTCATTGCGATTCATGTGCAGATTGGCCACACCAGGCGAGCTGCAGTGTATCCGTATTGCAACCCCATTGCACGGGTATTTCAGTCACCCAGCGTATTTTCACCACCGGTTCTCATGCGGGCATCCGAACAAGATGCCACCGGCCTCTTTGATAGCCATTGATAGCCACGTCAAAAAGTTTCCATTTGTTACTTGTTTCGTGAAACAAACCGCCGTGGCGTAGGTGGAGGGCGGACGGGCGAGCCCTGCACTTCTCACTCGAAAACTCAAGGGTGTTTCCCCATCTCCGCTCACTCTATTGCGATGCTCATTGATCCAGCCCATAAACTTCATCCATTGCGACTACTAGTAGACACATATCCGCATGGGGTGCTTGGATGTCTCAGGCTATAATTTGTCACCTGACTCCTGACATATAACGATAGACTTTCATTCGGCCTCTGGTCTATCCACACTCGCTTCTTCTCTCGCAATGGCAGACTTCAGTTGTGGCGGCTCAACCGTTGTCGTCTCTCCAAAGTTGCATCACCAGCTCCGTACTTGCATGCCCTCGGCCTTGTCGCATTATACAACCCGACCGTTCTTCCCAGCTCAAGTCCGAGAAATCGAGGGCTCTCATTGTTCTCTTTCTCTCTCACACCTCCGAACTGATAGTATCACTCGGGTGCCACATATCCATCGCACTAGTGAGACGCCCCTTCAGGACCGAACGCTCCAACGCCTACTCCCATCCATTTTACATCCTGTCGAATCTAATAACTCTATAACTAAGCTCAACTGGAGCCCCCATCTAATCTCTCCAGCGAATTGCGACACGGAAAACTCATCTGGACACACTCTAGTGAACGGCGCTTCCATTGGACATGTCTGCCACACCTGGCCACTTCAATATTCGCCCATGACAGAGGAAGGTGGTAATGATGAATTCGAAAACCTGTCGGAGGGACAACAAGCCGAACAGGACGCCGAAGCTCTTGTCCAAGTGGGGGCCGGTGCGATTGTGCCTGACAACGAATCTGTAACAGATGCTGGATACGAATCTGATACCGCCACGACGGCGTCAACAACAGCCTCATCAACCATATGGAATTTCTCTTTCGAAAATGGCCGGAGATATCATAAATTCAGAGAGGGTCGATACAATTTCCCCAACGATGACGTCGAACAGGAACGCGAGGACATGAAGCACGCTATGGTCAAGCTGCTGTGCCAGCAGCTACACTTCGCGCCTATTGGTAACAATCCACAGGAGATTCTTGATGTTGGGACAGGTACTGGGATTTGGGCGATAGAAAGTAAGTCACATGCATTCGGTCTAGTACCTCTCAGACTTGCCCGCCCACTAACAGGTTGCATAGTGGGGGATGCCTATCCTAGCGCTAACGTGCTGGGGATTGACTTAAGCCCCATTCAACCAGATTGGGTGCCGCCAAATGTGCGATTCATGGTAGACGACGTCGAAAGTCCATGGCTACATCCCAAAAATCATTTTGACTACATACACTCACGGCACACTATTATGGCCATCAAAGACTGGGACAGACTACTGAAAACATCATACGAGTAAGATTTTCTTTTGCAGCGTATCTATTCCCCAAATAATAACGAGTGATGCTAAACTTCTTTTCGCCGCAGCCATTTAAAACCAGGTGGATGGCTAGAGCTACAGGAGATCCACCATTTCCCCATGAGTAGTAACAACAGCATGCCAGAAGACCATCCAGTCGCCCAGTATTGGCAATACGTCGATGCGGGACTCGGAAGTTTGGGGATTCCTTTCAGATTTTCAGACGACGGCCGAATAGCCGAATCAATGCGAGAGTGCGGGTTCATCAACGTGAGCCAGAAAGTCTTTCAAGTGCCGATAGGAACTTGGCCCAAGAATAAGACACTCAAGAGCGTGGGGCTATATTGGAAGACAATCCTGCTTGACGGTATTCAAGCCATAGCTCTCGGACCGATGACCAGGGGTCTTAATTGGAGAAGGGAACAAGTGGAGGCATTCCTTGTCTCGGTGAGGAAGGGATACAACGACAGTTCATGCCTTCTATACATGCCACTTATCTGTGTATACGGGCAGAAGCCAGAGAACAGCTCCTAGATTGAGATCTACACGCATTCCACTCTTCCAACGGGTGAATCATTAGGTACGTGGTGAGAAAGGAACTGGTATTGCTATTTACTGAGGAGGCCATTGAATACCAGTTCGACTTCTATATGGGTAATTGCTTGGTACCTAGGTAATATCGTATGGTGGCGAGTAGGAGTCGAGGCATTGAGAAGTGGTGAAAGCATACAACGGAATAACGTTGCAGAACATAGTCGGGTCAACAATGTTTGACAAGGGCAAGGATAGCAAATTAGTCGCTTCGCTTGTTACTCCCAGTTACCGCAATAAGCATTTAAGAGCTAGTCTATATTTACCGGGCAATAAGAATGGGAACTTAATCTACCGATATCTCTTGCAGATATAAGCCGAAAATATACTCGAACGTGGTCATAAAGATTCTCCATAGTATAAACGGTCAGCACTAATATAGTGGTCTCTGCCACCCCTGCTCACAGACGTCAATGTTATTGGAGAACAGCCACCCTTGACCACCGGAATAGGTAACATCCTTTAGAGTTTGGTCTCTCCCTAGCGCTGCGCCATCAAGCGTCATCAGAGCTTGATAGATCTGTCTCGCGAAAACGAAAGCAAGGGATTGAGGCCATCTACAACGATGTGTATCTTAGTACATCATGAAACCAGCTACTAAAGTTTACGTGGAAAGCAGATGCATGGGCTTCGACGTGACATTCATACTTTGCTTGGCAGCATGAGCACGGATTTCCCATCATATGCGGCCACCATATCATCGAACCTTAGCTGCTTAGGTATGTATCTCCATGGGTCACACCCGATGTCATCGGAGATCCCGTCCAACCGACTCGTCACTCCAAATAAAGCAACCCCTCTTTCTACTGCTCGATCCCCAATTACCTATATTTCACCCTTCTTCGGCTTCAATTCTTACACCGTTCCATGTCAAGCCTCAAACACCAGAAATTCCGAAGGAATCGGATGTTTGCTACGAGGCACATACGGGACTTCTGTTCAATGGCCAATGCCACGTCCATGACGTTCCAGAGGCGGTGGATGGATCCTACACCCATGGAGATGAACTTACCGGGACCGACCAGCAGATCCCATGGACAATCCGGTTTGCTATAAAGGTATCCCTAATGAGCGCATTGCAGGCCGACCGCTGTCACGCAAGCAACCAACCGCACGCGCAGACGCACAGTTGCCGTTATTGATGCGCGAGAGGCAAAATGCGACGGCGGCGGTGGCGCGCGGGCGGCGCACGCAACCCAGCTAAAAAGAGAAGGGAGCAAACACTTATCGTCCCGCTCCCTCTCCCCTTTCGGTCCAACCAACAGATGGGTCGAATTCTAATGCATGCGAACCCCCCCCCCCCCCCTAGGGGGAGTGAGCATGGACATTTCGGTCTTTGAGACGACCTTCATCTATTTTATCGAATTTTTTTTTCCCCACCTATCAATCAGTCTGCTCACTCACTTGTTCGGTATGTATGCACATACCTCCTTGCCTCCTTTGACATGCCGGAGCTACGACGGACGCACTGCGCAACAGAATGTGCCGATTCTGCCGTGTGACCATCCCCAGCGGGAGACCTGCAGGTGATTGGTCATTTGCTGTTTTGCATGGCGAGGCCCTGGAACGTTTCCTCATCGGTCTGTGGCTGCAAATACAGATTAGTGAACGCCTCCTTTCGAAGGTGGGCGGGCAGCGGGATTATCCGCCCAGTCATCGATGAGGCCTGCCGCCGACTCTGGCCCTGATCTATCTCAAGCCACGCGACGTGGCCGTTAAAGATGTGAGCGCCTCTAATAACTTACGATATGTCCGTAATAAACCATTATGAATGAAATGTAATCCGCTCTCCGCATGACGATGGTGTGTGTCCTTCCTGATCCTGGTTTCTGTCAGCCACCGGGTGCCAATAATTCCCATGCGGCTCTACCGTGGCTGTAGTATATCACACGTCCATCCTTCTCCAGTTTGATTATCTCAGGTTCGACAGAATTTTGGATCGGCTGTCCCTGGTATTTTTTACTATCCTAGGTTTGTGTAGCTCTGCGGAGCACTTCTTCCCAGTGAATAGTCAGCTCGATGATAGAGACATATCGCAGTCACTAGCGCGGCAAAGAATCATATCCAAGTTCAACACTTGTTAGGCACATCGATGATGCATCGGCTACTACAGTATATTTGAAGCCATCCCGTGAGGATTATCATTTTCTTACTCTCGGCCACTTTGTCTATCAGTACATGAGAATTCCGGATCTAGTTCCCAAAGTCGATTTCAAGGTACCAAAGCAGCTTTGTAATGTATATGAAGCCTAATGAAAGAATATGAAGGTCATATTTGATAGGTAAAATCCCGATTATCCAAAGCTCGCAATGACATTAGTAACGATGGGTAATGACCGAAGTCTAGAGTCATTCTGATCACTTATCACTTGTAGCCCACTTCACGGTAAGGTCGAACCAATTGCTAATTGATATGTTTCTATACACCGATTTTCCTTCCTCTTAGTTCCAGAGGCAAGGGCGAACAATCCTAGATAACTTTAGTCATATATCACATTTCTGTGCGTATCTCATTATGCGCCTGTAGTTTCCGCTGGTCTTTTCTGATCAATAACATCTCAGGACTTCGGCCCGCATGAAGTCCCAATTGCTGGGAACCGTCAGGTCATCATCACTACTGCAGGTTGCATTACTTGCACCGTTGCAGCTGAGAGCCCTACGTCAGCTTTAATCCACAATGCGGGGAACGGGAAGGATTCGCGAACGTTACAATAAGCACCTAGTATGCCGGTGTCAACGGGCTTCTAGCTGCCGAAAGGGATGAGAAGCTGACGAGTCATGTAATGATAGGTCTGTAAAGCGTGTGTTAGTTGTCCATCAGAATCTAGCCATCTTCTAGACAAGCGAGGTGATCATGTGTTATAGATGCTCAAGAGCGGCGACGTCCATGATGTGTTGGCCGTTCGTTCCTCCACGTTATTTACCTACCTATCTGTGTGCGGCGAAGGCTCTCACGGCGCGACACCGACGTTGACGCACTGCAACATCTCCCAGAGTATTGGGTTAACATGGGACGGTGATAGATCTGCAATTGCTCGGTAGATATGGTAGATTCGGAAATCCATAGGAATTGACTTTTCGCTTCGGCATTACTCCTCCTCTATTTAGACACACCGGACTTGTGGCCTCGATGTATCAGGAACGGCAAATCAGACGAGTCCCTTACATAGTCCCACCAGCTCGTTCAGGTTAAGCTTCTTCGTGGATCGATCCGAGAGCATGGTACGCACTAAGACCCAGCCTGTGACCGTTGTGCTTCTGCCTCCCAGCTCTCGAATCCCCCAGGATTCTGTGGATTGTCCAATGCACGCTCGGTACTGGTCTGCCCATATGGTGATGCAATCAGGCGATCTTTCAACGGTCGCGTTGATATTACTGGTTGCCAAGCCAGGTCAACGGTTTACTGGCCACCGTGCAACTCCATGCATGCGATTGTTAGTCCGAAAACCACTGTGATGGGACCAAGGGAGCCTTAAGATTGGCTCATGCTAACTGACTATGTAACCCTATTAGCTATCTCAACTTCATAGAAGGATCATGCGAGCAAATCCTGTCATATAAGCCAAACTTATCGAGATACTTAGAGTCAAGGGATCTCATTTGCCTTTTGAAGATGTCGGTATGTCAAGTAGATATAATCCCGGTGACATGGGAGCTTTTCGAATTACATCAGTCACGTAGCTCCTTAAAGGAAGACTATTATCACATGCCGTTTTCGGCGAACCTCCGTCCACTTCTTGTTGATAAATATTCGGATTTCGTGACGCGCAAGCAATCTCTCTCACCATCAACTGCAAGCGTACTCAAGGGACACCGCGTATGCACAGGGGTACAGCTTACGGCGGTGCAGACACCCGACCAAGAGAAGGATAGCCGCATCTCAACTGCTCACAACAGGTCTACACGACGGCCGAAAAAAACCCTCACACAGCCAGCCAGATCAGCCACATAACGAAACCCACCTGGACCACGTCCTTCCCATGCTGTCGGGATTCCGTCGTTCCTAATCGTTGGGCATCGAGCACCCTCCAGCCTTAACCTAAGACACATCGGGTCATACAACGGCAGGAATAATCGCCTTTTGGGAGCTGCGTGTCTCTCCCCTCCCCATCTCGTTGGACGACTTTCCAAAACCTACTACGCAACTCTCCAACCGGTGTTGGGACCGAAGAGAGTTACGGTTCTTTTCGCATGTCTGCCGTGTGACACACCACAAGCGAGCGCCTCTTGACCCAAGACCGAGTCCTCGGTAGCTGTCAACCACTGCGCTGGACCGGGACGACCCCTGGTTCTGAGACAGATCCTATCTCATCTAGAGAGGCCTGCTTGTTCGGGCAGATACTGCATCATCGACGAAAGAAAAGGTGCCCCTGGAGAGCATATTTCTGCGGGGTGGACCAGTGAGTCTACTGATTCTGGGTCGTGGGTACGCAACTCCCGTCTACTCAGGGTGCTCAACCCGCGGCAGCCTCGTTTGCAAAGGGGATCTAGAAAACGTGCCAAGGTACAAGAGAGAGGAGGAAGAGGCACAGCAAACCACGACGTCAGCACTAGTCCTGCCTTTGTCACAACCGGATGCTTTTACACCGCACGACGTCGTTAGTAGCTTTACGGAAAGTAATACAGACTTCAGGATCAAAACTCTAGACTATTTGATCCTTTGAGCTCGCTTACTGCTCGGCGACGAGTTAAGTGGTGTTTGTTGATTAATTTTCTAGTCACCTGCAGAACGATTCACTCATAAAAGCCATACTTAACAGACGCTTAGAATTAGTGCTTATTGTCATGTCTGAGCATTGATTCATTTGCCCGGTTTTCCGTGTCTATAATTGGCCCGCTGATATTGGGGGCCTCATTCACTATTATTGCTTCCTGAGAATCCACTCCAGTCATTTGGGCAATTGCGTTCTTAGGGCATCTAAATCGATACCCCCATAAGTTTTTATCCACCATGGCACGACTTAGATTGGCGGCCTGGCTTCACCAAACTTCACCAGCAGTTGCTGATACGAACGCCAATCTGATAAGACACAGCCCCAAGCCAACTTCAGATTTACCACCAACCTCACTAGAGAGAAATCCGAAATACCACGTTGAAGGAACAGACAACATGGTCAAAGTCCCTACTTCACCCAAGAAAATGGTCCCTCAGCCCACTACGAGCCCATCGAAGATGGGTGCCTTAGCTCAGAAGATCAGTACAGAGACAGAAAGAGTCGAGTCGTACTTCAGAGAGAAAGGCCTCCCAACCCCGAGTTTTGATGTGGATGCGCCCAGCGATTTCCCAAAGATGCCAGATGATATCATGAAAAGTCGCCGGGAGGTCATTCAAGCGACGCAGGAGCTGCAAGACCTGATGGTCGGGCCCAGAGAGTCTGTCCGGTGGATGGCTTGGGATGTGAGTATTCCATCTTATCCTCACTTTTCGATACCCTCACTCGCTTCAGGTTACATATCGAGGCAGCGAAAACATCAGCCTCAAAAGGCATACATAACCCGATATCTCAACTCGATATGTTAGCTGACTAATCCGGTAGTTTATGCGCACCCAAAGTTTACAACTCATTAACCACTTTGAAATCGGTAGGCTTCCTCATATATCCCTTTAGACAGAGGATGTAGTGATTAATGGCTACCAGCGAAACTGGTACCTATCGAGGGATCTATCACCTTCTCACAATTGCAGACCAAAACTTCATTGGATCCGATCAACCTCGCCCGCATCCTTCGATATGCCATGACGAACCACCTCTTCCAGGAACTCAAGCCCGGTGTCATCAGTCACACAGCCGCATCCAGACTCCTAGTCGAGGACCAAGCCCTCCAAGCCTGGGTCGGGTTCAACACCGAAGACATATATCCAGGCTCGGCGCACGTGATCGACGCACTGAAGTACGACCCGAAGGCCACGGACCTGACGCGCGCGGGCTTCAACTTCGCCTTCAACACGGTGGATCAGGAGCCGATGTTCGTGACGTTCGGCAAGCAGCCGCGGCGAGCGCAGCGCATGGGGCAGGCGATGAGCAGCCTGACGGGCGGCGAGGGGTACGAGCTGTCGTACCTATCGGATGGCCTGGACCTGGCAGCGGAGGACGCGCGCGGGGGTACCTTTGTCGATATTGGCGGCAGCCACGGCTTCGTGTGCGTGCATCTGGCACGGCAGTATGGCAACCTACAATTCATAGTGCAGGACCTGGCCAGAACGGTGGAGAGCGCTCCAGCAAAGCTGCGCGAGAGCCAAAATGATGGCGACAGCGAAAGCGCGCGGCGCGTGCGCTTTATGGTCCACGACTTCTTCACCGAGCAGCCAGTCCGCAACGCCGACGTCTACTTCTTCCGCTGGATCATGCACAATTACTCCACGCCCTACGCCGTGCAGATTCTCCGCAACCTCGTCCCCGCCCTCAAGCCGGGCGCACGTATCATCATAAATGATCATTGCCTCAGCGATCCCGGCGTCGAGGACCCCTGGGACGAGCGCCTCATGCGCAGTATGGACCTCGTCATGATGACGCTGCTGAACGCGCAGGAGCGCGAGGAACAGGGCTTCCGACGCTTATTCGAGCTGGCTAGTGACGGCTTCGTTTTCAAGGTAGGTGTTCCGATCGGCTAGTACGGCCTATCGTGTTCTGTACAACATGCTGACAACTCGGCGTTACAGGGCGTCACCAGGCCGAAGGGTGGTCGTATGAGCATTGTCGAGGCGGTCTGGAAGCCGGATGAAGTTGGCCAGACGTCGATTACGGAAGGGGTGTCTAATCTTGAACTTGGACCTGGAGCAAAATGCGACTCGAAGTGTTGAGTCGTCGCTTGGCTTACCTAGAGTAACCTTCTGCAAGGAAGCTGCTTATCTAGACAGAGCATAGGACAAATAATCGGTCTGCTGATGTCACCAGTCTGCAAAATGACTAAAATGACATTGAGAGAATGTATGATTCTAAATTGGCAGGTGCTTGCGGATGAGAATGTTTGCCGTGGTTGGTGTTGATGTCGCTGCATTACCTAGGGGAGACCTGTTGATTATTTCTGCCCCTGACTCCTTTTCCCCTGAGCTCGATTGATACCCACGCCCACCTTGCTCCCTTAAAAATTGGTGGAGATGGGAAGTTAAGTTCAAAGAGAATGATTATGATTATGCGAACATGGTGCACGGATGAATGTATGACTAGGAAAAAGGCCTGCTACACAAGTCTGTCGGAGCTTCCATCACATGGCAAAAAAAGATTTACATTGAGCTATCTTCTCGGTGATTCTTCCTTGCAGTATGGTTAGTGTTCAAACTCACCTGAGATACATGAGGGTTTGACGCATTACAATGATCAGACGATGATACGACTATGTATAAACATCTGTAGGTTAGTTGGGGCACAAGTCTAGGGCGGAGTCGAATGTCGGAGTCTGAAAGCGGAGTTGAGATGCAAGTTCGGAAATCAGTGGAACTCTGTGGTCTATTATGCATTTGAAAGCTTAATAGAGCCGCTGCGTCTGGAGTATTCCGTAGACGATGTTCCATTGCGGCGGTTCCTCGGCCGCGATTGGACGTGTTCGACTGCAATTCTCAAACGGCATAACGTAGATCTTAACACACCCCCAGCATCCGCCATACCCGGGGATTTCCATCTTTGGAACTAGAATCCGGGGTACAGGGGACAACCCGGGGCAGATCTGAGAATGTCTATTGACGCCATAATCTGGGGTTAGCCATCCTCGTCGTCCCCGCCTCACGTGGAGCTGCCGATGAAGGCCCGGAGCTACACTGCTGAATATAACGTATTGATGCGTAGGGGCTGGGCTTTTTCAGCCGAGGCCCCTATTGATGGGGTAGCAGTCGGCAAGAAACTCGACGATTTGCTCGGCGGTATGCCGAATGTCACGCTCATGATGTCTACTGCATTCAACGGGCTAGCCCGTTGCCCATCCTCTGCATCTAAAATTTCGGGCCTTCTAAAGCATGCACCGTGATGTTGGCCGTGTCCGCGTGTTGTCACGAAGAGTATATAACGGCGGTGTGATCTCTAATGTTAATGAGAATTCCCAAGGACAAGCAGACTCTCGTTCAATAGCCAGTAGTCCTATTACTCTCGCATCTGCACACTCGCTCAGACATCAACTCAAGATGAAGACTCTTTCTGTGTTCGTCGGCTCGGGCCTTATCAGTCTTGTGCAGGGACATGGATATATGACCATTCCCAGCAGCCGCACTCGTCTTGGGGCTGAGGTGCGTTTTCTCCCTCTTACACAACGGGCTTAGTACGCCCATGACAGCTGACTTATGGCTCGCAATAGGCCGGTACCGATACCTGCCCAGAATGCACAATTCTCGAGCCAGTGACTTCCTGGCCAGATGTTGACGAGGCGGAAGTTGGGCGTAGCGGGCCATGTGGCTACAATGCCCGTGTAAGCGTGGACTACAACCAGCCGGGAGCGAGCTGGGGCACCGACGTCGTAGAGACGTACTCGCCGGGCCAAGTCATCGACGTGGAATGGTGCGTCGACAACAACGGCGACCACGGTGGCATGTTCACCTACCGCATCTGTCAAGACCAGGAGATCGTCGACAAGTTCATAGACGCCAGTTACCTGCCGACGGACGAGGAGAAGCAGGCTGCGGAGGACTGCTTCGAGGCCGGACTCCTCCCCTGCACCGACGTTGACGGCCAGGATTGCGGCTATAACGCCGACTGCACCGAGGACCAGGCTTGCTACCGCAATGATTGGTTCACATGCAATAAGTACGAATCCGATGACCGGCGTGGATGCCAGGGCGTCGATAATGCGGCCCTTAACTCGTGCTTCACTACGATTTCGGGTGGATACACAGTTACGAAGCAGATCAAGCTTCCGGAGTACACGTCGAACCACACGCTTATCTCATTCAAGTGGAACTCGTTCCAAACACCACAGGTGTACCTGAGCTGCGCGGATATCGCGATCGCATAATCGCCATATGGAGGTGTCGCTCAGATTGGTAGAGGTGGGAACCTGTTGGTTCCTATCATCCAGCAAGACTAGTTACTAGACTCGTATGATATATGCCGTGCAGTATGGGGAATGAGGCATTTGGATTATGCCGTGGTTTCTTTAGATGTAAGAATACCTTATGTCCTATGTAACATTTATGGTCATCTACGGAATATGGTCCTTGAGTTGGCTCTACTCTCATTTGAATAGAGATTTTTAACTAGGGAATAGTGAAACCACTAACCTCAACAATTGTGATTCAAGCCGATGGCTCGTCAGCTGCGGTCTCTTAGCCTTTAAGATACAGGTGCTTATAATGTAGTGCAATCGTGTTGAATACGGACGAGCAATCATCGACTGCAATTTTACCACCGCTTCAATATTAAAATGCTAAATTGGCTAAGCTCCGGATTCAATACATTGATAGGCAATACTATCAATGGACAGGATGGACCAGAAAGCATGACTATTTAACATGCATCCAATATCTCCAATTCCCATCTTCTCTGCATATGAACCTAATACCTACTTACGATCAGTGGCAAGCGTGTAATTATCAACAATTGGCCAGCACACGCCAGCAAAACCTATCTTAACATCGATTCTACCTGAATTTGTTCGCGTTATTAAGGTACAATCCGGTTGCCTGGTGAGATTATGCCTAAATTTTGACAGTCTCTGGTGGCGACGCTCATACATATTCTACTTGAAGTCGACCATTCATGTGTCAATAGACTTCAGATCGTCACAATAATTATACAGTTAGCAGGCCTGAGACCACCTCGAAGTTAATCTCATGGAAGGATAAGAAAACACGGATAATGCACTCGGAATAGCTTCCGGATGCTCATGTGCCGCAATAATTCGAGGTAGAGTAATCACGAGGACCTTGTAATGAATTTGAGTTTCGGCAACTAGCTTCTAGCTAAGGTTACTTCACCGCCAACCAGAATCCCTAGTAATACAAGATCTTAATTGGTATGATTAGCGTAATTAATAGATCCAGACATTGGTGAAGTTGGCAAGTCGAGTACGTTCTGATGACGATAGTAGAGTGTCATTAAGTCGAGATCGTTGACGTTACGACTGGTATAGCTGTGATGGATATTAATCCAACTCCCACAATTGGCCGTAGATGTTATTATTCTAGAAACACTTCTTCGAAATACTGAGGGATAATTGCAAAAGTATATATGAATCTTAATTATCTCTGTTGATTGTACCTTGTTATAATGCTGCGAGAATCGCTACTCCGACCAACACAACTGAGATCCTGCAGGTTGTGGCTAGCACCCACGCGATCAGCTCGCCTCGGACGGCCATATTACGATAAAATCCAATCCAATAGGCTAAAGTCAGACAGTGCTACTAATAAAACTACTGGAGTCAATCGCTCACCGGAGGATCCAACCCAGAGTCTCAACCAAGCCTTGTACATCAGCGCGGCAGTGAAGCAGGACCATCGACAGTTGGAGCATTACTACAATGAGATTGTGCACTCGAACGATCACGACCACCAGAGGCGATATCAAAACGCGTTCGTATGGGAGTTAGCAAGACATTCCATAGCCGAGGAACTCGTTGTATATCCGTCGCTGGAAACTGGAGTCAGTGACGGGAAGGAACGGGCGGATAGAGATCGCTCAGAACATCAGGTGGTTCGTATACCGATATATCACTTTCTACCTACATGCATTTAATCACTCTCCATGTACATTCCACTTCATCAGCAAGGTTGCTGACAAGTAACCCCACCCGCAGGTCAAAGAGCAGCTCTACAAATTCCAAAGCCTCAAGCCAGGAGACAAGGACTTCATCCCTAAACTGGAGTCGCTCATGAAAGACCTGAAAATTCACATCCAGGAAGAAGAGGAGCAGGACCTCGTCAAACTCGAGGAGGCCCTTCTCCCTGCAAGGTCCAGGAGCCTAGCTGAGCAATTCGAGATGACGAAGTCATTTACACCTACACGTAGCCACCCAAGTGCGCCAAATAGGCCGCCTTTCGAAACGGCCGTAAGTCTCATGACGGCACCTTTGGATAAGCTGCAGGATTTGTTCCGTACGTGGCCGAAGGAAGAGTCAGTACCGAAACCGCATGCTAGAGATCCCCCGTATTGAAAGAGACTAGTTCATCAGTCAGGCAATTGAGAATTGGTGTTGTTTGTACGTTATTCGGTGCGCTATTCGGAAATATGTTGTTGTAAGACTCGAAAAGCTCATACGAGAAGCTCGGTAACACTCTACGTAAGGGCCATTATTGATTGAGGCTATTATATACCGTGTAACATCGTATACAGAAAACGCAAATAAAATTTCAACAACCAAGGTACCAAATAACCGTAGCAGTGGATGGATCGATCGCAAACATTTAACCGGTTCCACGACAGCACGCACGATATGTAAATATAGAATCATCACCGCTATTCCGAGTACCCGGCCAGTTCTAGAGGACCTGTTATGCGTTGTGATTTAACGTTACATGATATAGTCAGCTTTCAACAGCCCCTAGCTTCGTAAAGTCGAAAGATGCCATAGGTGACGTGACTGATGCTTTGAGTCTACGATAATGTTATATATTGCCCATCTCCCGCCGATTTTACATTCACATCATCGCATTCGCATTCATCGCATTCGCATACTCGCAACCAAGTATTTCAATCTCCGTTCACTTCAATAATGAATCTCACCAAGTTTATTATTACCTTCGCGAGCCTTTTAAACCTCGCGAAGTCCCAGGAATGTCAGTCCAACGAAGAATTAGAGCCTTGGCAAGTCACAAGGGTGGAAACGCACTCGCCTGCATTGCGTCCAGACGGCGGTAATTCAAGCTCTATATTGGTGACTATAGAAAACCCTAATCCCACGCCCGCCGGGACGGGATCGAACGGAGGCGCGACCTTCGACACGAGCCCGGCGAACTGCACGGCCCAGTGGCTCACAACCTCCGAATCACCGTACGATATCTCATACGACTGTACAGAAGCAACGTGGAAGATGGAGGTGCTTAAAGCGAACAGCACCTCGGCGTCGCCTACGGAGAACTTCGATCTGAAATTCACGCTTAAGGGCAATGGGACCGAAGTCCTAGTAGGGCGCGAGCACTTCGAGGTTTGGGGGAATCTGGAGGGTACCTGTGGCGGCAGCGGTGTTTGCAATTGGTATTTGAAGGAGTCCAACAACCCGGTCCTAATTCAGCCTACCGCCGTGGCTAGTTAGAGGATTTTCTAATTCTCCCTCCTGTGGTCTGTTGATATTATCCCTTCCACTAAGGTCTGGATAGGTCGGTCATGGACTACCTAACCTCAACAGCTAGTTGTACATAAAGCTAGCACAGTCAGTCGGAAGGATAGTTCAGAATAAACGTGAAGCATCTTGAGCTCGTATAACAGATAAACATATCAACGTGGTTTATTCGGAATTCCCTAGGTGGTTGTTAGAAAGGATACATGTTTTAACCATCCCCCGTACTCTCGTGGAACACCCGTGGCCTCTCATGGTATTTACATCCTCTGCGTTGCTAAAGTCAAGCCCAACATCAACATATAAACCTACAAGATCATACTCATATTTGCTTAAGAACCCAACGTATCTCCTATCACATCTGAAAATTCGTTTCAGGCATCATAGGGTGATAGTCTCCTCTGGCAGAGGCACCACCGGCAATCCCCAAACGATCTTGGGACCGGCATTCTCACCATTCCAGGACTCATCGAACGCGATGCTTGACCAAGCCGCCGCTTTAGAGCCTCTGTCCAGCATCTCCTCCTGATAATCCCCGAGAGCCTTCTCGATTGTCTCGCTATCGTTGCTGCGTAGCTTCACTATGGTCTTTCCCAAGTTGAGCGCGTCTAGCAAAGCGTGGAATCCGCCTTCTCCTCGGACTAATACATTATCAGTTCCTCTATATATTACGGTGCCTTCTGGCTCAAGGGGTGAATGGGCATGAGCATTGCTTACATGATGGCATGCAATGCGCGGCGTCGCCGAGCAGAGTGACACGGCCCTTGGGTAACGAATCCATGCACAAAGTCCAGAAGTGTATGGGCGGGTGCTTCATCCCTTCAGGCTTCACCTTATCTACGATTGCCCTAAGCTGTGGAGGCAGATGTTTCGTCTTCTGGTGGGCTGCTTCATGCAGTTGCTCACGAGTAGCCGAATATGGCCAGAAATCCACATTCGTCGCTTCTTCATCACGCCAGAATAAGTTATAGAAATATTTCGCACTCTTTCCGTCTGGATAGACCTCGCTCAATCCCACAAAAAGGAACGAGGGGGTTTCCGGTGAGGGGCTCACGTCGACTAGGTAGCAGGAATGCCCAAGTTGAAGTTGCTCCTCAAAATCATGACCGCGCAGTATGGTTTCACCGTTTATCACTCCTTGGCGTGGCTTCTTAATAACATCCTGGCCTCTCAGGAGGTGCTTTCTAGCTACGGAAGAAATCAGCAGCCAGTTTGAGAGCCTTTCTGTTGTATGCACTTACTAGGACTATAAGGACCTTCGGCACCCACGAGGATGTCGCCAGTGGCCGAGGAACCATCCTCAAAATACACAGTCACAGTATTTTCACCTTCTTCAAACTGAACAGCACGCTTGTTGTACTGAATCGGTATATGAGTGGCCAACCAATGGCGGAGACGAGTTCTGTTGGCACGAATGAACTTCCCACTACCATCGTCGCGGACTCCAAGTTTCTGGGTGCGATCCAGCCTGTACCAAGCGAACTCGTAATGAAGCGTTAAGGGGAGTAAATGGTTCACAAAGTCGCGCGATGGCATGTCGTTAGGGATCGAGGCATCCAACTCATCCAGCATACTTGAACGACTATTAGCCCCTGTCTCTCTCATCTATTGACCTGACAACACCCACGTATGGAGCCCAATGGCCCAGCCCTGGACTCGAACATTATCACTCCTGTCCCGCTCAAATATCTCATACGAGATGTTGTTTTTGCGAAGGATTTGCGCCAGTAATAAGCCACCAAGACCAGCGCCTACAATCAGAACATGAGGTGAAGATGATTTCGCCATCTCTATTGGTCGGGCAGGGGGCGGGCGATGGGTCCTTGGCGCCAATGTTTAATTTCTCAAACGATTCGGGTGAACCCGATCGAGATATATAGCACCCCGGCACCTCCATTTATATACGTCTTAGCATTTCTACATTGATGCCATCCTTCACCCATTCCACCTTCGACAGGTGAAATACAATGGAGCGTATTCAGCCTCGGACTAAAGTTTGGCTAATATTTCCGCGGGACGCGTGAAGTATCTCGGCTCGGTCGTACGAAATCGTCCGATATCAGCACTTTAGCTAGGTTGTATGCAGGCTCTTGGTAATATGTCAGATTGTTCCAGGTGACTATTTTCTGATCAACAGAGAGCCAATCCTGCATCGTTGAGTCACCTAGATGTGCAAAGCGGCGGCCGCTAATGTGCAAAGACTTGTTTAGTCCCGATCGAATCTGCCGTTTTGATGGACTTGATCCACCGGCCGTTACACACGAACGGCAGTGATGTATGATTATTGCACACACCGGCATGTCGAAAAGCGGTGTTGACGATTCATACGCGGTTCCGGAACGTAGCCCACGCCAAAAAATTGCGGCTGAACACGGATTTAACTCGGTGAAAACATAGGTAGGATTAAGGAGATCGAGGGCCAGATGAGGTTGCGGTCTTTTGCCCAAGGAGGTAGTGAGACCACCCACCTCCTCAGATACTGCGTATCTAGTTGTTCAATCACCGAGATAAGTCTCGGCTTTGCATTCCGCTGGTTGAGACTTCGCACAGTGGCCTCTATCACATGACCAAGTTGTTAGGTACTCGGACCATCCGGAAGCTTAACAATTTCAAGGTGCTCTACCATCCCTTGTCAGGAAGACGTGCAGATAGTTTCCCCTTGAAGACAGCACCGCCTTACAGATTCCGTCACGAATGAGCCTTGAACGCTTTCGGAGTTTTAGACCATACGATGCTACGTCTGGACTTTCTAGAAAGATTATTGATTTTAGATGCCACCGGGCAAACACTCACCAGCTGAATACTCTTTGAAGCATATAAAGTCGCTGTTATCTCCGGAGGATCGATTCCCATTCCTGCCGCATCTGACGTGAGCCACAAGCTCTTTCTGCCCCATGGGGTTGAGACTACTGGTGGTTATTCCATGCTCGCATTTATGTACACATGATTCTGTGTGGGTTTGCATGACCATTCGAGGCTCGGTGATATGGCCTCATTTATCCCGCGAGATCCCACGCGTCGGCAGGGTATAATGGCCCACAGAACACAATGAGCAAGGTGTTTCTATTCAGGTAATATCACAGATGCTGTCACGGTACATCTGCCTTGTTGAATGTTCTCGGTAGATCTGTCAAGATGTGGAAAGACACCAAGAGGCTCTAGTGATAATAACATACTGGTAGTTGGCCTGCGGGAGGATCAGCCACAATGCACGTTAGCCGCTCGCGTGCGTCCATGGACTACTCATCATCAACAACCCTATCCAGCCAATCCGTCTCACCATGTCGTGGAAAGTTGATATCCGGTAGGATGGAGAAAAACAGCAGGGTGCCACGAAATTCTCAAGATCAGTGTATTGGCTTCCCTGGAAGCAAACCAACTTGGCCAGTAAGGACACCATTGAACAGAAAAGTTTGAATTTACGTAACAAGGCAACGATATTGAGCAATTTATTTCTCAATCCATGTAAAGGACAAAGTCATCCATTACTTTTCCACTCTTGATCACATTTCACATACCACAAGCTTCGTCGATGAGAAACTTTCTCAAGCCGTAAGTCGAGAATCAAGCGCAGAATTAATACGGCATATCATCAAACCATATGCTTTATCTTTTCGTCGGAGCGAATATGAAGCAGGCTAAACAAGCAACAGAGATCACAGCTCTAGTCCCGATACGTCTAGTCTTATGCGATGTTCGCGTGTGGTGCACACCAGCGTGTTCATACTGCTTGATAAACTTGTCAAACACTGAGCTCACTAGAAGTTCGATGCCATATGCAGAGAAACAGAAGCATCAATAAGTCTCGGAGGTCTCCAGCCGAGCATGGAGATATCGGATCTAGATTCGCATTGGTGTTGTCTCATGAATCCGGAGCCTGAGAGATGCAACACTATCTCGTACTTGAGAGCGAAATCAGGGGCCATTGAGAATTGTCGAAGGCTGTACGACACCTCAAGCAGGTGTCGGTGACTTGGAGACGATCCGATGGATCTTCTGCTGCGTACTGCCAAAGATGAACGGGCTTTGACTGCACATACTGCTCCTAGGGTAGTTGCCTGGATGAGCGAGATCAAGTTCCTCTCTATTGGCATCCCATTCGTCGAAGTTACGCTATGCGGCGACGACATACAGGATTCGTTTGATTAATGGAGTAAAGATCATATAAACTAGTATCGGGGCAACCTTAAACATTTCCTAAGAGAACTCACATTCCACGATGTCCTGGGTCTTGATCCGAGGACCCATTTCGATATGACCCGTGGTGAATACCTGGACATAAACATATATGGCAACATCCAGCACATATGGTAAGTGACAAGGTCAGACTGATACTACACATCGATCATCATGGATAGCTGAAATAGGCTTTCTCAAGGGGAACGGAATGCAGCGCGATTACATTCGCTTGTCGTACTTTCGCCTGTGTGGACGATATTATTTGTGATGGCCAGGACATTGCTATGAGTATATTGGCTACAGAGATGGGAGCTCATGGCTATTACGATACCTTATGTATGATGATACTTTACTTGAGGCCATTGATTCAAGTATATACCTTTGTCATCTGAACTCATTCCTTCCTTCTACGCTTGGTTACCGAAATGTACGTACCACAACCCTCGTGCAGCCTTACCTTAACACCACTATGATGGGAAACAGGCCGTGTCCACATTTTTTCAGGTGTCTTATAAGGCTGAATGATGTTTCTAGCTGCTATTGAAGTGCTTTATCTAGGCAAGAGGTTATAACTCTGGCGATTCAGTATCGAGTGCACCAACCCAATTACGGAAACAAGCAAAGAGGTTATCATGGTGTTAGCACAAGCAGTTCGATGAGAAACGAAGAGAAGCCTAGTATATACATCTAGCTCAATAAAGTGCCTACACAGGCTAATTGAGTGCCGTATTGCAAGTTTATCTCACAGATGGCAGGAAGGATTGCTACCCCCTTCACACGAGTGTGAGCTCATTCAGCACAGATGCTTGGCATTGACCAATGCCCTTTCCAAATCGAAACAGCAGGATAACGAGTTTTAAACCCAAAATTGGAAGCTTTTGGAGAGTCTTCAACTGCCAATTGCTACTTGACGTCTCTTGCACTTAAAAGGGGCTTCCCCCTTTTCCCACCCTTCGCTTCTAATTACTCCGGCCCCCTGAAAGCGCCCGCGTTTTTTATTTGTTCTTGATGGTACTGGCTGTAAGTCCTCTCCCTAGGTGGTGGATACAGCCTAGGTCTTGGTTGATACAAGCGAGGCATCTCTTGAAGACACGCGGCACATGACGTACCACTCGCATCCGTTCCCTAGTGTGATTTTAATGCTATCGCTGGTGGTCTCCGAGGATGGCTTCGATAGTTCGGGACGTATTAATCAGAATATATGATTCACTGAGGTTAAAGGGTCATAGAAGCATTGTATCTCGTTTGAGATGATCAACCACACAGGAACTTTGGCAATCTCATCACTAGTGGTCTAGGTAGGCATCAAGACGCTCGGCCGGCTGAACCTTAACTTAGTCTTTCCGCACGCCCATCGATTGCCCATGGAGAGAGAACCTGTCAGCCTGTCACCGGACCTGCCAGTAAACACCTTAAAAACATCGTTTGAAACATCCCTGTCACTGGGGGTGTTAAAATGCTACCGAAATTCTAACTTAAACTTACACAATGACACGCCACGTAACGGCGCGCCTCCCGCACCGATAGCATTCGTACGCCAGCGGGTGTCTCTATATAACCTTAATTCAATGACAACATGTGACTGTCCGCTATATCGAAATGCGTAGAATCTATACTAATAATCAGAATCTAGATCTTACTCCATACTGGCTCTCAAGGCATTACTAATGTAGTGATATCCTCCCCCGATATTAGAACCTCAGTTCCTATGTAGTATTAAGGCAGTTTACCTTGCTTCGATATAATTCGTCAGTAACGGCCCTCAAAGCTCGCCGTGAGCTTTGATATATATAAGAGTACATGTAGATGCCTGACGGTGTGCATTTGTCAATCTACTTATCCTGTAATAAGGAGCAGTGAGAAAGCGCTTGTTCAACTGTTATTAATTCAGCATATTAATACAATAAATAGACGTTGTTGAAGCATCTAAATTACCACCTCTTTAAAGCATAATCCACTGTTTTGTTCGCTCACAGTAACCAGGTCTGATAATATTTATACACCCGAAAGGCTCCGATGTCTCCATAACGAGGGAAAACACGAGACGAGCTTGAGAAAGGGCAGGATGTCCTCAAGTAAGTTCTATAATCGACTTATTCGAGAGAGTTAATGCGACCTATTACGGCACCAGAAGGTTGCCCGAGTGGGTTCCCTCATATAGGTGTGTCCTCTCACATGAATTCCGAGACCTGATGATATATATTCAGCACAGTCCCAGTTTAAATACATCAAAAGCCAGTCAATAACACACGCAAAGAAGCCCAAGGAGGTACTACGAGCACACATTCCTCCTACTAGAGAAAGCCGCGCTCTAGCAGCAGCCTTTGCCTTAGCATTAGAGGACATTATGTCCAGCCACTACTAACCTAGATGTTAGACGTGAGCATCCTCAACGCGGAGCTAGGAGTAACAGGATTATATAGAGTGAAGCTACAGTGTGTAAATTATAAGCTGTTCTTATCTACCTAATGGCGTATATTCGCTATTACTTGCTTGTAGGTAGGAGCATAATAACACACTTCCAGGCTCATCGCTCACCATTTCGCGCGCCCATCGTGCCCATAAATGTAGCTCTCCGGGACTACCCCAAGCGTCCTAGGTAAGGTGCCTAAATGACATCAGAATACACGCCTGGTCACAGGCGTCCTTACACCATAAAAGCTTACGCATGATTTCCAAACGTACACCCGAGAAGCACAGCATCCAAAATCCAAATCTCCGCTATAAAAACAAAAGATGACAATTAGATAGGCTGATACGCACACTCACTCAACCACTCACCCATACAGCACCATCGCTTATCGCAGTGTACCACTTCCCACCAAATGGCACGGCACGGCGCGGTTTGTCGCGACGTATGACTGCAGCTCACACGTGCGCAGCAGACCACACAAACCTACACACATCCGTCCATTTATACATACATATCCTGGCCTGGTCAAGGCAGGCCAGGCCAGGCCAAACCAGGTACCGTGAATCCCGGGATCCGGGATCCGGGGTCCGGGGTCGGCAGCCAGGACACGAAGGAAGGAAAATATGTCAGATCTGTTCGATCTGGTAGAACTAGCCAGGTAACATAGCATAAGATACCTGGCCTACTTACGTACGAGGTGGATAGACACACGCGGGTGGGCAGAGCTTAAGGACCGCGGGCAAGGGTCTGTCTGCCTATATAATATACAGATGAGGCCCGTCCTGGAGACCGCAGCATACAGCACGGCACTGCACTGCAGTGTACCGCAGCGTAGCATAGCATGGCATGGCATGGCATAGCATATAAGTAGCATTGCCACCCATGCGCGTGCGTGCGTAGCGATGGTGGTGACGGTGGGGGGAAGGGGGGGCAAAGATTGGGCTGCAGACTGCATGAATTTTCCAAGAACCTGAGGGCATCGATCGTAAACTGTACCATGCATACAACCAAGTTGGTTCGTATGCGTGAAAGCCTTCGTACATGAACCTTGCCCATATATACCTACATGTAGATCTACTTATCCTGCCTAGGTAGCTTCAGCCATTGCCGGCGGCGGATTCGCCCCTGCAGGGAACAGGGTAGGTAAGGATTTATTTCATATCTGCTCACAAATAATTGACTGCGCGTCATCATGCATTGGGGTTGCGTTGCGTTGGAGGCGAGGGGAGGAGAGGGGGTGTTGTGTAACGTGAATATTCTCACAGGCTCACTGGAACCTCTTTCGTTACACCTAGTTCGTCATTGGAAGATAAGTAGATCCAACTTACTGGCGTGCGTTGCTTACATGCACAACCTCTCTGTTAGGGTTGCGTGCCGCTGTCGGGCAGCCGGATAGATAACATCACCTGGGAGTTAGTTTACTGGTCGAAAATCCATCTGGCGTTTACATATCGACAGGACAACTACTCCCGGTACAATTTGTTGGAGGCGTAAACGCAATCGATTAAAGGTGGTCATTGATATCAACACAATTTCTCCTCCACTCCCCTTTTCCCCTCAAAACTACCCCATGAATTCATTATAGGAGCCTCAAAGCTCGGATATATCGTGTACCATCAATTCTGTCGCGGTCTCCCTATGAAGCTCTACCTGCAACGTAAACAACTAAACCCCTTACGACAGGTATCATCTCAACAAGTATTTTGCTCATCCGAGTATTTCTGACAGTATAGACTTTGCTTCTGTGAGTTTGATGGAAGCAAAAGCAACAGCTCTCCCGGAAAATGACACCGTGGAACCGTATGTAGGGGCGGGAATAGTCAAGGATGCAAAGGCCCAAGCCAGCTCGTCGCCCTGCCCTACCCCAGAATGGAGACGGCGATGAATTGAACACCGGAAAGAATCGAGGAAGAGATCAACGCAGTAATGACAAAGGTGTTATTCTCGTGCTCATGCTCGAGGTCGGACTGGAAAGTATGAGAGGATGAGATCGAATTAGAAAACGACAAGGGCCTCAATGGCGAAGATGCAGAAATGCTTTGTGTCACTTTTGTGCTTGTAAAACGCCCCGAAATAGAAACCCTTCTTGCTCTTGAGTTTTTTTTTAGTGCGATGGCAAGTCGCCCCGAAAGTCGTACCGTCATTAACTTTTAGACAAGGGCGTTTGGCAAGTCTAAAATGTGCGAATATGTTACACGCGCAAGGGCACGTTTGGTTGAGAATACTGATTTTTATGTGCCTGGAGAATCGAAAAATGCCGTCCAGTATAACTCGTGGAGCGCAAACAGTCGTGACAACAGAAAAGCAGTGCAAACTCGCAGTCAGCCGGGTATATTTGCAAGATGCAACAGCAAACTTCAACGCTAACTGAGATGGCACAACTAGGGGTCGTCATCCCGTTTTTCGCCGCGGCGCATTCGCTCACTCCACCTTCTTTTGCCAATGCGGGTTTCGTAGTGTGGCGCCACGACTTTAACATCTTGCGTTACTCCTTCAATAGCGGAACGAGTCTTGTTGCGGTAGCAGTCGACTGTCCCGGATTAGTAATTTACAAGGACATCAGGTCAAGCGGCGGGCCAACTTACGAGCTCGCTGCAAGAATATAGTTTTGCCAGCGAAAGCACGGCTTTGCAGCCATGCCATCCGATACCCAAGATCATTGAGTCGGACCTCCCTTGCACGAACGCCCTTTCTTGTTCGCGGAATAGCAACTTCGCCTTCGATCCCATCCGACATAGGCGCCTTCACCATGACCCGATCTCGATCCCTGCCATGATTTCCTCTCGAACGCCCGGTTCGGCCACCGTCAACTTCCACGTCATCATCGCTTAAATCGTCCTGAAAGAATCGGCTGCCCGTGGCGCTAGGAGGAGGGCTCTGCATCTCACGTGGGAAATAACTCCGTGGAAATACAGAGGAACTCTTGCGGAAGGAGTCGGGTATCTCCTTTGTATTTACCGCCTCAAGTGTGACACGTACTCGCAAACGACAACCACGCTTAGTATCATCAACCAGTATGAATTTACGTTTCTTGGCCTCTGGAATATCAGGAAATAAGCCCTCGGGATTCTCATCATCATCTCGGCTTTGGCGCCGCGCGGTGATAGCGCCATTGTAGGGGCCACCTAGTCCATCATTGCTCGGCGGTACAGACGATCCGGAGGTGGTGTGGCCAGGGTATGACTGGGGGAAGCCGGTAAAGACATGGGATGGCCGCGAATCATCCGAACTTCCTGATCCCGGTGCAGTGGACGCTTGATGGTGATGATGAGAAGAGTCTTCCATGAGCTCTCCATCCGCTATCGAGACAGTCGAGTCAGCATGCCGGACTATGGTCCCAAATATTTGGTGTTAAAATCAAGAGCAGCAAAACTGGAAGCAAAGTGGTATTCTGCAATTTTGCGACAGAAGGGGTTGCAATACAAGGAGGCAATGACATGAGGATGTGATATGTGCCCGGTGTGTTTGTGTAGTGATATGCAAAGCAATGCCATGCAACTTTTGCCAGCAGACAGACGACTGGACCGTCCCGAACCAGCAAGGACTACCAAGTGCAAGGCAGCTAGATAATGTACAGAGTAGTGCCAGTTCCCCAAGTGCTCCCAAACACGCCTGCGGCTTTGCGCCGTTATATAAACAAGAAGAGGCATCCGATCCGAAATAACCAAACACGCACGAGGTATAATGATAAGGTATCACGTAATTGCACAACGACAACAACAGCAGCAATAATAACGTATCAATCACATCTGGTGAAACATACCGACTTCGTCTCCTCCACCCTGGGCGCTCCCCTCGTGGGTATGGTGGTGATGTTGTATCTGCGGACCCATGTTGCTCATCCCGGGCTTCCCCATGGGCGTTCCACCACCGGGACCCATAGTTCCAGGGGTAGACATCCCTGCTGGGCCATTGGGACCAGGCATGTGTGCGGGATGAGGAGTCTGGACAGCCTTGCGATTATTCATTTTAGCCATACGGCGCACACGGCGGCTTCGCAATCTGGGGTCCTGGTTGCTGTTCCGCCAGCTATCGACCGCTCTCTGGATAAGGCCTCTCTTTCCTCGGAGACATGGATTGAGTTGAGCTAATGCCCAACCGACGGTATTGCACTCCGTTTCGTACTGTAATCGGTTACCACGGTATTGATCCTTGGGGCAACAGGCCCTGGGATAAACACAATTCTCCGTCTTGAAATCGCTACTCAATTCGTCGGTATTCACAGATTCTACATCGCAACGAATCGTATATTCCATCTTTACCCTATCGCGAGAGTATTCGAAAGCGATCCATTGCACACCGTTGTTGTCTTGTCTCACGACTAGAGGAGTCGTTGCTGGGATCGGTCCCGGCGCCGCGTTGTTATTTACACCGGGCGTTGTTGATCCAGTGGGAGTTGAGAGCTGGCCGCCATTCTGATTCTGCTGTGGGGTACCTAAGGGGCCTGATGCAGGTCGTTGTAATTGCGGAGGCATCTGCGGATCCATCTTGGTATGACGAGGGCTTCCCGTCATCCCAGTTTGCGCGTGTTGATTTGCATGCTGCGTCATCTGGTGCTGGGGGGCGCCTGCGTGAGATATCATCATATTTGGCTGAGAAGCCATAGGCTGATGTGGTTGCTGGGTGTGTTGCTGATATGGTGAAGGAGCTTGTGGCGGCATAGAAGAGTATTGTGGCTGTTGCGCGCCATAGTACATTGACTGAGGCTGAAGTTGCGACGTCGGCTGGCCGTAGATGCTTCGGTGTTGATCATGACCTGACGGAGACGCGACGGAAGCTGGCGAATTTGACTGCGGCGTATGATACGACATGGGCGGGTATGGTCGAGGCATTTGCGCTGCGGCCATCATATCGGAGGTATCTAGCGATGTGTGAGCCGACGAATTGACACCAATCTCGACGCGACGCGAAGTAAACTCACCTGCGGACGTGTATCCGCTTGTCGTGCCGGGGGTGCTGTAAGGACTTTGGTGGGCGTAATATGGTAGGTCTTGCGCGTGCTGAGCGCTGGGAGCGTGTCCAGTTGCTTGATATGCCGGTTGTATGGAATGGGTAGACGAGTATGCGGAAGCGTGCTGAGACTGCTGCGGCGGCGCCTGGTGATGCTGTTGATGAACAATACTCGAGGGCCGAGGATGCTGGAGGTGTTGGGGAGGCGCCGGACCCTGCGAGTGGTGGGGATGGTGCTGCATAGAGGAGACAACCATTAGTCCTGAACTCTGAAGTGTCAAAGCCAAATAGTGACAACCATGGAAAGGAAAGAAGTATATGTAGGACGCGTCGATATTTTTATTTTCCTGACACTGTCAAGGTCTGGGGAACTCTAAACAACCCCTGATGACGAGGTTTAACGGGTGAGGCTTGCCTAGGCGACGGGGGTCGTTATGGGTTATAAGACCGGGGCCTAAGCATACTACGGTAAGAGATAAAAGAATTGCAGTACCAGGAAATGACACCACGAGGTGCTTGCTCCTAAAGGGGAGGGAGTGGATAGGAATCGGAAGCGGAACCCGAAAGTCTCAAAGTTCACCAACTAGGTTCTTCTCCAAGCTTATTTGGGAAGCGACAACAGCAATGCCTTGAACTCGCCGGAAAAAGTGAGAGATAGGTATGGAGTTGACAGGGAATGATAAGAGAAAGTAATGAAGTGACAAGAGATTTGAAGATCGGAGCGAGGATTCAGAATGCGACGATGAGAAGGTAGGGTCAATGCTATTTGAGGTATGCAAGCTGAGGTCGCAAGGTACAGGAAATATGTATATAAGGATGCTCTAGGTGTAAAGATGGAGCTCAGGTATGGGGCCTTTGGTGTATGATATGTACGTTCCCAAGGTTTGTCGCTCAGGGTTAATTAACAGGAGCGATATCACTACTTGGTTTGGTGGCAGAGGAAGGACGTGCGATGCCTGCAGCAAAGCATTGAAATGCGAAAGAAAAGAAACAGAATCTGGTAACTTTTCGGGGGTGTGGATAGAATCAAGCAAGATGTGGGACAGCGCATGGAAGAAACGTGACAGGGGACAGGGGACAGCTGCATTTTTAGATGAAGTGACCAATGGCGGCACACGTTGACGGAGCCGAGAAGGACCTCGCTACCCAATGAAGTAGTTGCTGTCCGGGGCTAGCCAACGAGCAGGGGGGGAAGCTCTTTCGCGAGCTTTGAGGGAGCAAGGCGGTGTGTACGCGTGTGTTCTGATACTTCAGAAATGGGCGTAATCTCACGGAAAGCAAAGTTCCATCGAGTACCCAAGACGAAACCCTTCGTACACCCCTTACTCGACAGACTTGTGCGAACTAGCAGTACCACTACGGACTGGTAGATCCTCACATTAATAAAACTCTCGCAGCCGGTAAGTCTTCCGTCACTTGACTGCGAAACGCAACTTGATAGCAGAGACTCTTCTGAATTCTGGATCGAAGTTGAACTTGGTGGTGTGGTGGTGGCGGCGGCGATTCCTGAAGTCCGTCCATTATTGGCGAATTCTGTCAGGCCCACTTGACGCCAGCTGCGTTCCCCACTTGAACCCTCCAAATTATCACGCTTGTGAACAAACACCTCCTGCGGTTGAAATTTTTTTCCCCCCTAGTCTTGCTTGCCATTTTCCAGATAACGAAATTAGGTCATACAAACTAGAGAACAGAGAGTTGTTGAGGCTGTTAGAGACCAAACAACATAATCTGATACTTGGGCACTAAGACATGGCGTTGACAGATACCTCGAGGTGACTCGGTGTATAAGCTCCGCTAACGTCTTTCATGCCAAAATAGAAAAAAAATCTCCCCAACGGCTCTACTAGTAATCGGCCAGTGACCGTTAATCACTAGCATTTCGTCTTCTGCCGCCATGTCTCTTTCGCAACTTGCGCTAGCAACTGATGGGATACTGGGAATTGAAAGTCTAGAGCCCATGAGACAATGATAAGAGTGTGTGGCTGCAGCAGTGATAGATGGAGTAGTTGGTAGTAGAATCGTGGATTGAAGGGTACTCAGATGTGCCCCCGCACCCACTTGGGCTAGTCGTCACAAGGACGTCAACATTTAGAGGGGTCTTGATAGGATTAGCATTACCACTGCCCCCGGTCACTTGTGAAACAAGTTGACCCCCTGCAATTCCCTTCAATTCGAGTCTGGGCCTGGTCAACCTTGCGACAAGGTCCCCCCCACGATCTTCTGGAAGCGAAGAAAATCCACAGGCTGATCGATACAGATGCTCAATCTTTGACCATGTAGAAAAAGCAAGGATCCCCTTCACAGCACTAGAGGCTGAATGCTGGTGATCGTTCATTATAGCATCGATTCAAAGGCAGATAACCGTGGAATCCCAGTCAATGCCTTCTGACCTTTAATCGGCATATCCACAGATCTGAGTTAGAGATGGCACTTGTCATCCGCAATTGTCATCCGCAATAAGAAATTAGGTAAACATCGCCGCGTCCGTGCTTCAGCGTATAACAGTAAATAAAACTAAACTCACCGGATCCACATGTTGCTCCTCCTTGACATACGGGCTAGGAGCCGGTCGATGTTGTGCCATTTTCATAATCATTGCAGTGTGTTATTCCACCTGAGTATTTCTGATTCTGGTTGTCCTGTATCTGTAAAAAAGGTCGAGTAGTTAGCAAATAAGTGATAACTCTGGGCAATATGACAATTCTCCACTGGGCCTGGCTTCAAAGTTCAATAATAATAAAGCCACACGTTGCAGAAAACATGGGAACAAGTAGATCGACAGCAACAGAAACCGCGCCATAGTCAGAAAATTCCCCGCATGTCTTTCAGAACCCAGGATGCCCATGACTGGAGCATTCGACTGCTTAGATGCCCGTGCACACAGGCATTGGTAAAGCTTGGGAAGATCATAGATACTTACCTAATTAAGGTGTTCGTTCCATGAATTGCCTAGGACCGCTAATGAAATACTACTATAAAAAATGGAACAGCTTTAACCGTGGCTGTGTCGGGTGCCTCGTTACAGGACGATGGTACGGTCAACCAGTTGTTTTCTATTAAACCAAAGTCAGTTTTACTCGGGCAACAAATATGTGGCTACCACATGGATACCTAATTTCAACAAAAACAGATGCACCTATCAATAAGACGAAATTAAGTATTTGCGGTTAAGGACAAATTGATGAAAATCTTTCAATCGAAAGTTGCCGAGAGTGAAACAGGATTGCCGTTGTTGGGCGGAATTATAAAGATTGGTAATGCATGCAAATATGACGGGCAATCTGCCGGTGTCCATTCGACTTCGATAAGAAATAAAATAACCGAAAGTTGTACATACCTTATTTAGATAGCGAAAAGTAACAATCAATAGATGATCAGATGATCTCTAAAGTGGATGCAGTTTGGGCAAGGTATCCGGGTAATCGATTACTGTCGCAGCGCTGAGCAAATTGTCGCATGCAAATGCTCGACAAACCAGTGTGTTGGGTTTTAGTTTGCGGTTCTCGACAGATTCCCACGTTTCCCTCCTCGTGGCGCTTCGTGGTTTGCAAGGTCGAACCTTTCTGCTGGTATCGGCGCGATCAAATCGCGTGTCTGCGATGATCGCAAAGCCCTTGCAGGTAGCTGCACGTATCTACTAGGTAGACAATGTAATATTCTGCAAGCTATCTGTCGTAACTAGGGCCCAAGGTGGGATCTGTGCTGCCTTGTTAGTTTATGCGTGCCAGCCTCGTCCGGTCAGGTGCTATCAAGGAATTGGAGCGACCGATTCCCTGGATCCCCAAGATGAATGGGACATGACAGGGAATGGCTAGTGGTGGAGGGGTGCAGAGGCCGTACAGGGGTTTGGTAGGTAAGTCTTGGCTGTGTACATGTATTGCAGCACGTCTAGCGGAGCACCCTGACAGAACTAATAAGAAATGAGAGCAGGAAGGCGAACGTTGAAAGATAGTCTTTGAGCCGCCAAGTTCAGATCTCGCAGGAGCACTGCGTAGTGTAAATCTAGGCAATGGCAGGGTTGGTTGGCATTGGAGGGGCGACAAGCTATTCATGAAATCGCACAGGGATGCCCATCGACCACTAGGCAGAGCTACCCAGAGATGGATATGTAGGGTATCATGGGGCTTGGGCAAGGGTGGACAGAAAGGGAATTCTCGAAAACAGATCTCAGGGTAAATTTGCGGCTAATCATCAGCGACAGGGGTAGCATCACAGCTGAGATGGGGAAACGTAGTCTCTAAAAAGAAGCGGCTTGACGGCGCAAGGCATCAATGCCTGTATTGCAGAAATCGCTGCGTAGACATTCGGCTGCGCGCATAACAGGAATTGCAAGGTTCTTACCAAAAGCTTCCGGCTTCCTCGAGCGGTTATTGAGATGGCCGACAGGCAGTCTGGACTAATAAATAGTCTACTTGCGGACCGTGGCCTGACACCTTCTTTCCCGTGCCTGTCAACACAAATGTCCACCCAGGGTCAGGGATCCAAGACGCTTTTCAAACAGATAGACCTTCAACCTCTTGGATGTTGTTGGCCTGTCTGCGATCAACTGAATGATGAAGACAGCTCACCGCTGTCTCGTGGTGCAACACTTACGGTAAACACGCTCTGACTCAGCTAATAGTCACGTTCGACTGTAACTTAAAAGCTGACAGATCACGGAAACGCGAAGGTGGGAGCCTGCAGAGGAATAAGAGTCGACAGAAATCGGGACGGGCTTCGGAATTGATTGGGTCCGGCGCTGGCTGTGCGATCTGACCTTTTCCTCAGATATATAAGTGCGCACCCGTCGTGTGGTAGCGCCAATTGTGACCTGTAAACGAGGATGATTTGGCACAGATAGCTAATAGATGCTCAGTGACGACAAGAGGACGAACGCACTTTTCCTGGCTGAGGCTCGTACGGTGCGGTCAGAGAGAGATTGTCGAATTCTGGGGAATCGGAACAGTCTTCGTGATATGGACCTTTTGGCACGAAACGGTGGTAGTCGTAAGAGACTCTAGGCGCAAGCAAGCCCTCAGGGATCAAAGCTTGAGAAGTCACCACAGAGCGGGAAGCAGGCAGGGATAACCCACGGTCGACGGATGAATCCCGAGAAACCCTGACTCAAATTAACGGCTGAACTTGCCAATGCGAATAATCCACCATAAATAATTATTTGGAAATATCACTTCAGCACAATGAGATAGAAAAGGTGGCATAGGGAATATTGAGGCGCGACAAGGTGAGGGGGATAGATGCATCAAGTTGAGGTTACCATGAGAGCTTGCTAACCCTAGTATGGTACGCTCATATTCTACATCTCTGAAGCATTGCCGGAATTTGGCCTGTCTTGTGTAGGAAACGCGCTGGCGCAGCTATCTTGTGGCTAATTGGACAAGTTCGAGGTCAGAGACGCGTGGCCGGCGCGTGTGGGCGCACTTCATGACCCGACTTGGGCGCATGGATGACTAGAAATAATCGCAATGAGGGTTGGATTTGGAACCAACTTACAGTTGATATAAATGAATGTTAAAGAGAGTTTGCGCTCCCTCAGGAATCACGAATAAACCCTCTTTATTTCTTTATTTCTTTCTATACAACCTCGCAAATTGCTTTCTCGCCGAGATGTGTGGTCTTCGTCTTAACGAATTGCGAATCTAGGCCCAGCTGTGAAGGATATCTCGATCGCCCTGCTCGGTTCAAGGCTCGCGGTCAAAGATGCGGATTGTCGAGTAGGCTTGGTCTTATGAGTCAGAAAGCCCAGCAAGTAAAAGATTGTGCTTTTGGATCTGGGTTGAAGGAGAATTGGTCATAAAATCAAGACAAACGCTTTCCATGCTACTTGTACGAGGGCGCACGATGGTCCCACCTAGGTTGTGGGTTGTATGTATGTAGGCTGTACAATGCCTAGGGAGACTGTGGGTTCTCAAATTGTGGTTTGGCCAACCATGCAGGCTGTGACTTGATAAATCCAGGTACATAGCGCTGAAACATGAGGTCTTGTGTGACATCGGGAATGATTGAAGCTTAAAATAAGAACAGTCGGGTACTTACAAGACGGATGAAACAGTCAACGAGGCGAAACTGATTACCTTGGTTGAATGTTCGGCAACAGCGACAAACAAGAATCTGGAAGCGTTCATTCGAGGTCGACAGACGTGTGTGTATATGAGAGTTCAATGTAAAGTGATTAAACCGCGTGCCTATGCGCGTATGTATGTATTTTGAACGGCGCGAAAAACCGGAGGTAGGTGGCACGAAGAAGAATTTCGAGCTCCTAAGATTAGGGATGCAGATCAGCATTGAGTTCGACTATACTGCGTACATACATAACATCTATATGTATGCGTACGGTCGTAGATAAGAAAAATCTCTTTTCGATGATAATCACCTCGAGTATGAGTCGACGCGATCTGATTGATATTAAGGTACGTACCTAATACTGGAGGTTGAGATTGTTTAACGGCCGACCAGGATAACGAGGTGTACCAGCAAGGGTTTTGCGTGGAGGTTCTCCAGCAGCCGTTGACGGGAACGGTTGTGGAAGTGGATGGATACGGCAAGGTTCCCTCTTTTTCTCTTTTCCACTTCAAGACCCTCAAGACAGCCAGACAGGCAGACAGGCAACAGGTGACAGGCGTCGAAGCCGTTGAAGCTGTCTACTAGTAAGACCTACTACTGGATGTATGTACTTAAGTATGTAAGCTGGCTATCGTTGGGGTTTAAACTTAAAAGATATCAGGGATTCAGGATTTAGGATTCAGGGGTGCCAGGGATCAAGTTTCTATGCAGGCGCAAGTTCGTCTTGGTGAATGGGTTGGGATGTACGGCCTTGTCGAACTCGTGCGGCCTTTGGTCGCTTAGAAATACGTGTAGGGCAAGCAGGCAAAAAGACGCGGCAGGGGGGGAGAAGGGGGAGGGGGGCAGGACGGGGGGATCGATGTTTTACGTGGAGGGAAAGAATCAACCCAGTCTCCAGGTGCAGATACCCTTGCAGATACCTCAATGCTAATTATAATATCCCAGCAAGCCCGCAGGCAGATACTACGTACTATGTAGGTATAGTAGTGCCAAGTTACTGTGCGTATGTACATACATGTAAGGTCGGCCCAAGCTTTCTCAGCTTGTGCCTTCGCAATTCCTTCTATCCAGCGTCCCTACTCTTTCCCGTCTTAGCCCTACCTGCCTACCTTGCCTAGGTATGATGACCCTTGCTGTTAGACGAGCATCTTTTCTATGTACATACACTACATGCAAGTTCACCAACTGGAATAGTGATTACTTAAGTGTAATGACTCTATTATAGCAGCTGTTGCTGAACCGGCCACCACTTATATAGTCCTAAATGGGCACACTATTCAGTATCTACTCTCCGTGTCTCTCCAAGACCCGAACCGGCTTCGTCCGGAGATCTCGATGTCTTTGAATTTGAGAAAATCTGTTACTCAACGGTGCACCGTTGCCAAACCGGGGATAGCGGGTTGGAATGTTTGTACCTACTACACAGTACATACATAACATTACTATGTAGTATATGCGTAGTAATAGTTGAAGAATTGATAGGGCAAGGGGAGCGGGTTTCTCGAATCTAATGCTACGTAGTAAAAGGGGTCGAAGGGACCCTGGAAGGTGGGAGGAAGCCAGGCGCACTGATATGGGGATAACTCTTCACCAACGCCACCGTCCCTACATAGTCCCGTGAATGGATTGGTTCCGACAGAGCGGGCCGGGAACTACTATACATGCCATGGCGAATCCGCCACACAATTGTAGAGTGTCGAGATGCCATTTTTCATTGCCCGAAATGGAGAGGATGAGGCGGCATATCTCCGAGCTTTAGACCATTCACATCAACACATCCCCATCTCATTTTTCGGCGGTATACTTTCATTCTAATAGGATAATAAGGCAAAGAAGACACCTAGGGTCACAGGGGGTTTGTGTAATATGTAGTTATCCACCGAGAAAGACACCTGTACATACTCTGTACCATCGATATCTACCTTTTCAACTACTCATGCAGCCAAAGCGGGCTAATACGGATGGGTAAGATGGCACATGGGCTAGAATCTGACTTCAACTCATCTAACCATACTGGTGGACGTGCTGTGAATTGCCATTGGGATAGCCTTCAGTCAAGTGACCCGGTCACGTTCCAACAAGACGTGCATTTCATACTTACTATGTAAAATACGTACTTCCAGGCGTTCCAAGCTCGATCCCACGGGTTACTCCGGTGTACTTCGTGGATGGATGATGGATGGCACACATCTCGGGTGCATCCTCATGTAGTTACTGGCATATGATTAATAAGGTTAGCGAAACTCCAACACAGCCTGCGGAACATGCAATTGGCAACCCACTTATGGCACACTCCGACCTGACCTGACGCAGGAATATTGAAGGTAGTCTCAAAAAGCTTCCCGATGCCATTACGATCGGCATAACCAAGCAGAGTGCAAATCTTCATATCAACGGTGCGCTGGTTTCTGTCTGAGACATTATGTTCTGTTACGTGTAGAAGAGTCTTAGTCTTGCCTACATGTACGGCACTAATTCCAATAAGAACCATACATTGTAACGGCAACTCGACAGCTCTATTATCCCCCGAGGACCCCAAACGGGGATATTTTAGTGCAGTGTCCACACACACCTCGCCTATTCTGCTGCAGCGAATCAATTAACAGACTAGTATGTTCTCTCCATAATAAAACCTTCTAGAAGCATTTAAGAACAATCTTATCTAAGTACCAGCGCGTTAGATTCATACAAAAAAGTATGTAAATATCACGTGAGATACAGACAGCTCGAGCTAACGCTACTAGCGCAGTATAAGCGAAGTGTGTGTGGACACTGCACTAAAATACCCCCGTTTGGGGTCCTCGGGGGATATGTACATAGTATGTCAAATGCAAAGTCGGAGATGATTTCTTGTATCGTACGAGCGACGAATAGGGCCGATCAGCCATCAGAGTGTATGCATGTATGTACTAGGTACGATACGAGGAAACATAGTGTACTTAAGCTTAAGCATAATGTAGTTAAAGCAGTATTTCCGAGCAATTTTGGCTCGCTGGTGCGCTGTGGAGGACTCAATCCCTCTTATATGTACATATGCAGTAGCTTCAAGATTTTGATCTGCTCATTAGCGAGGTTGACGCGATCAGCGGCCCTGATGAATCTTCAAATATGTACTCTGACTATGGCTACATGTACCTAAGACACCGTTTACACAGAGATATAAAGAAAGGCATACTCTTCATCCGAGTATTAGTGCGAGCAACTTCTGTAACAAGCCATCTCCAATCTACTTAGACAGGCTTGAGCGCCATGTTTCGTTTGTCTTCTACCTCGCCGATTTATTAGGACAACCGACGTGATAGCATGAATGAAATCGCATGTATTTAGCTCTAACTATCAACACTTCATATGCGTACTTGCCGCTCTCCCATAACATGAAGTCTAACCTCAAGTACCACCGGAACGATTCTGACGGTAACGCCCTCATCTCACGTCTAGCGTCAATTATGCCTCGGGTCAATTCCCCAATTCAGCCTATCCGCTCATGGCGATCATCTTTCCACCCTCTCTCTATAATCCTACGGCGTAAGTGTCCTTATGCAGCAGTTTTCATTCCCGGGCAACGTTAAAAGTTGAAGATATGATGGACCGAGTGAGAGTACAATTAGAAGTTCGCGGCAAAGACCTGCTCACGGGCCGAAAGTTGACCCCCAGTTTCCCTTGGTGGCGGAATCGATCTTTACAGGATATGCCCGTATCACCACGGCAGATGGGGGACAAGGTGTGCCCGCAATGCTAGTATTCGATACCCTGCTAGCTTTGAAAAACGTCAGGTCGACTGTCAACTCGGAGAATTTTGCCTTGCAGACTCAGCAACAAAGGAGCTTCATCAATGCACAGGTAGGGCGATGCTACAAGCCATCGAGCAGCGGTGCCCGGTCACAGATCTTAGCCCTTGTCGAAAAACATAATCTCAACGCCATGCCAGGCCCTTCTCCAGGTTCCCAGATACGCATCCTTACCTCTCTATCCACAGGGATAACTCTTTTCCCACGTTCTATCTTCAACAACTTCAACACCATTCCACGTGTCGACCCGTAACTATGGCCTACCAACTGTGTACCACCCAATGCATTTTTAATCGCGAATGCGACCTTGTTAGAGCTGTTTCATACTTCCTACATATATAAGCCAGAAATAGGTTTGCAGAAGCTACTACTAGATAAAAGGAATATGTGTCCATCTCAATTATAGCGACTACCTAGCGCTTAAGCTTGAAATGCATCATGTCAACTCCCATCGTCACCCGGCAGAAGGGAATACTAATAAGTCTTCATAATGGTCGGCACGCGGACGGCGCGTCAAGAAAAGCACAACCGCTTCTTACCAGATATGACAGGGGACATGGAGAAAATGAGGCATGTGGGCAGGTTGGGGACCCATGGCCTTCCCAAACCAGCAATAGAGCTCATTGGCGTAAGTAATAAGCGTACCCGTGAAAAATGTATCGCAGGAACCACTCGACCACGGTAGCTAGATATACATCGGTTAGTCTCGTAGTATGAAGTACTTACTACAACGACCTACTTCGAGGTATATGTATAATAAGTGAGCGTATCGGCGACGCCCTAACGCGATACAACAGGGTGAAGTCAACCGCAACCAAATCGAGGTTGACCGGTGCCTTAACGAGATCATCGGTTCACGGGGGGGGTTTCCAATCGGCTACTCCACATTCCTATAACTATTCAGCAGGCAAACAAATCCAATTATGTACAATCGAGTAATAGGCAACCATATCAATGTCCCCTCGATATTTTTCTACATGATTCACAGACTACTATACACCATAACAAGGTCTTGTCTGCAGAAATCTGGCATAATTAGCCTTCTCCAGGCCCAAGAACCTGCAGCGGTTAGTTGCTTCCTGCTCTCTGCAAGCCCGGTGAGAAGATTCAATTGTCACTTCAACGCCTTTACGACATTCGGAATTAACGTCTACCTACACCAATATTCGTGTACCCAACTAGGGAGATGCCAGCTGGCATCGGTTGCTAGCGAAGGCACGCGAATTAAGCGCGTCCATCAAAAGCCTCCACCGCCATATGCAGATATGATCTGATACTAGAAATAATAGTCACTTGAGCTTTACGGTCGTAACACCATGAAACATAGGTGTCTCTCTTCCACTACCTAGTCCATATCGCCAGTCATCGAGGCCGGCTTTTACAGACTCCAGCTATTGCACGCCGCAAGTCATGTTTGCAAACGCTTCCCCTTTTAAGGTGATTGCGGCAAATGACACGACGTCATCTTCCAGTATCAAGGAACCAGTGCCGCCGGAATGTTGCGCTAAGCTTTACTTGCCTCACGCCCAATGAGCCAAAGTGCCTTGGATTTGAAATCGGAATTAGCTAGAGAGCTATTCATTTCTATGTATCCGACAGGATCTATTGCCAAGATTGCCTGCCACTAGATGCCAAAAGCCCATACGGAGCTTGTTCCGTGTCGAGGAACAGTCATCCGTGACTCCACATTCCGCCACCAGTTCCGGCATTGTTAACGACATCTCAATTTCATAATCAAACTTGTCAACAGTAGCGCAATCCTCCGCAGACTGTGGATAGACGGGCTAGGTAGTAGTTGATATTGCAGCGCCTATTGTATACTTGGTGTCACGGTCCTCAATCTTATTAGGTGTACATATACGAGTTTCTCTTTTGCTTAACCCACTATCGCGTCAGCCGAAGTGGGCGGCTTCGCCGATTAGTGATGGTTTTCACGTATGGTGGATGAATTTACACTCCGGAAGAGACTCAAAACAGGTTAGAGGTGGGCCTAGCTCAGGCCTATCCAAAAAGGTCGTGACAGTCCCGATTAGCAATTTCCTACTAATTACATAGTCACTTCATGATTGCAATGAGTCTAGCCTGACGCGCTCTCTCGTCGAACAATAATTATACATCAGGTGTTTCAGGATTATCGTCGTGGATAACAGATAGATAGGCCCGATACTACTGTCAGGCAGGTTCCTGAAAGGGTCGATCCAGCCTTATACGAATGCCCTGTCCTCTTCATATGCACTACACACCTTAGCCTACGGGATGGTGGAGTTTAGTCATTCTAGGCTCCAGAGATCTATTCCCAGGGGACCCCCGTGGCCGAGAGCTGTCAAACTCCTGCTGTGTCTCCAGAATCCAGGATGTTTGCACCCAGCTAAGGGATCGCGGGTAGACCTGGCAAGGTGTCGCGATGGCATTCCCCGACCAACGACTCAATATGCTCACCTTAGAGCCATTCTTGTCTCTTTCGGGACATTTACTATGTAGCCTTGCAGATGAGTAAACCAACAATGCTGCCAAACATGTTTGGTTCACCTCGCTACGTAGTAGTTGGGCTTTGGAATTGTTCCAATATCCTGGGTTAGCAAACATCCACCTAGTCAATAGGAGTCTTCTAACTTTCGACCCCTGGAGTCTAGTTATCTTCGACAGAAGTACATAATTAAATGTGCTGCCATCAATTCTGGGTCAAGATTAAATCATGGAAATCATATTAAGAATCTCAACGCAAACTTGAGCTTTGCTTTCCCTTACATCGCTTGCATAGTTCTTTCCACCACTCAGAAGCACTCACCATAGCATGCAGCTGTTTCAGGCCATCGAGAGATCCTTCGGGTTTAATCGGATTAGGCCGCTCTCGGGATGTCGTTTGTCAGTTACAGAGGATTCTCCTAAAAGCCTCGTGTACTCTCAGCACATCTCGATTAGCCCGTCCTGGATCGAATGCCACTGCCAAACGAGTTTCAAATCCTTCAGGGCATCTTTCTAGAAGGCCCAGCAGCTGGGTGCTCGTTTGTAAACCAGTAAGAGGTACGGCATCTGTTGTGTCAAAGACGAGGCGAGCCCGTGGCTTTGGAATCGGAACTCTCCACACGCTTGGTATGTGTATGATAGTATTCAGCAAACAAGGTACTTGCATGTATCTGCCAAGCCATCATCAGCTCTGAAAGGGGACTTTCATGCGATATCGCAAGCTAGCATCCCGCTTGGGGGCCGAGTTCTGCTGTGTCAACATTGAAGATCTTGCGCGCAACACATACTATGCAGTACGAAGCAAAGCCAAAGACCTGCTCAGGAAAACAGTAATTATATCTGGTTTGGCTAAAGAATATACTACTCAAGCTCTCCCGGGTTTACTCTACAAGGACAATTCGACTTCCTTCGGCAATTACTTCAGATATAAGGATAGCTGACCGTGGGAGCGACTTGCCGTTCGCAGAGTGTGTCGCATGTTGAACAGTCTCACGGGATGGCATCAGCAGTCTGACATTGACTTACCTGCTAAATAAGTTGTAACAAATAGCACAACAAGTTAGGGCAGAACTACTCAGCAAGAGTCCATATCTAGTCATTCGCGTCACCACCGGACCGCCATTCCCCAATTCCGAGTCAACTCCTATCCACCTTATTGTTGTGCTCGATCGAAACGCTCATTGGAGCTGAGTACGACAGTTACTAAGACCCCTCAAATCATATGCTAGATTCTATCACTTTGTGGCTTCCTCATGCAGGACTTAACATCATTAGGTATGAGCTGGTCATGTCCAGACTTAGATAACATATACGACTACTGAAGCTCGACGGTGAAGCTCTCGGACGTTTACACATCGTTACTAATATTAAAGTCCTCCAAAAGGCAAATGGTCTCATCATGAAGTAGGGTTTCTCATCATCACGCAACTATCTCAAATAGGGTTGCTGATGCCCACCATCTTAGAGTGGCTGTCACGCCGAAAAGGGGGGAAATGGGCTGACAAAGATGATAAAGCTCTGAGAATTCTCAAGAGGTCCCATTCTACAACGACAATATTGCTCATTCATGTAGAAACCACAATGGTTTTCAAGGCCTTTCATTGCTGTCGTCATCGGAAGCGCCTGAAAATGCATATATCAACTGTTTCTATGTAGCACGTCATGATGTGAATCGTTGTGTAACGTATCCTCAACCTTATTAACTCGCATCCAATGTGTAGGGACCATCGATGGTCACGTTGATTGGTCATGAAAGATGATTCTGGAAAATCAAGCTTATGTACAGTAAAGCTCTTATGCGTACGTACACAACACTGCATGTCTGACGAACTGGATCATTCATTTTTAGAAGTCCTTTCATATCACACCGTAGTTCATCATATCTTGGTCCGACATGGGGGAGCTCATGACTTCGCAGTACAGTTGGTACGTACCGTCAGCAGCGACTACGGTTCCTTGCCTGGCTTTCCGCTGTTAACGCATCCCACAAAGTCCTGACCCTTGTCTGTGGTGTATTATGGAGTATCTGCAGGCCCTCCCATAATCTTACCAATGCACCCTCCGGGATTCCCTGGCCGAATTGAACAGCGGGGAGACAGCCCATTCATTCCAAAGGAGAAGATCGCCCCTGAACCTTGCAGTAAGGCCAAGGGAGACAAATCTTCTCCGAGGTGTGTGACCCAAATGAGTCAACCCAGCAAAATCCCTAAAACGAATTGCAACGGTTACATTGTACCGAGCCAGACCATTGCAGATCTGACCATATGGGGCTTTCTTTCACCCCCTTCCTTTACCTGCCTACGCCTCACCTGTCCGCTGGTACCGATTTTTTGTGACAGTCCAAGTTTCCGTTTACGTTCCATTCGATGCGCGCTTCGATGACCAGTTCTGCTGATTCTAGTATGTATGTACTTTCTGATACTTGCACTGCCTCTCGGGATACCTCCGGTGAGCGCGTTATCACATGTCGCGCGGTTTGCGAACGTAACTGATAGACGATGCTGTTACCTCGTCACCCGCCGAACCGACTATCAGTCTGCGGGTGTACGGCGGTGATGGTGCTTGAGTTCGGATAGCTAGTGCGTCTATAAGAAACATACGCCGTACTGCATAGATAAGCCCTTGTTGTTGTTCTAGAAACATAGCAGCACACAGCGCCTTGCTCCCATGTCGGTCAAGAACCGCTTTCTATCGACGGTGCCGCGCGCTTCCATGTGATCCTCGAGCACGACCACACCGCGCAGATATCGCGACACCCTTCCCTCGCTTCGCCTTGCGTCTATGGGCCCTGCGCGTCCAGGGGGTTGGAGTAAGGACCATGTCGAAATCCACCACGCGGTGCCAACCGTCCACCAAGCAAGCATGACGACGCCCCAGCTTCCAAGGGAGTCACAACGTCTGTGCTTGGGATAAAATGGGGGTTGCAGTCGGGACCGGTCAGGTTCCTGCAGATTGATGATTCTATGTCAATCTCCCGTACGCAGTAATTAGTACATAATGGGGCGTGTTCGTACCGGTATCAGGACTCCTCCTAGGCAGAGCTGACGACTACTCAATACGACTTAATAGTATATGTAATAATAATGGCTACCATGTATGTCTATACGGTAGAATTCGTGAAATGAGGTTTGGACGGAGCATACCCCACTGCCTTACATGATAGTACATCGTAAGTTTTTCCTGCATTTGGTAACGAGCTCGGTAGATAGGACTGTGGCTGTTTCTCTTGCTCTTTGCTTTTTTGTTTTGGGTCGCCTGCGTGACTGTGCCGAACGCCATTCTCCGCAACCTGTGCCTCATGTTTGCCTCCTTGCTAATTTCACCTGCGTAGATCGATCTCGCGCGCTCCGTTGTGCTTCCCAATTCCGTTCCATTGCAGCCTGCACTATATGTCTAATGTAGGGGAGGGCTCCCGAGCCTCGGAAGCGCGTAATAGTGAATGAAGTACTGTAAGCATGTGTATGCATATATGCAGGTACCTAGATGTCTCTATCCCATCCATATCCCTTTCCCCATGCACTCCCCCCATGTCCATCTATGGTAGTAACGTACGGGATAATGATATGTAGGTGATCTTTGTGTAAGGTGCAAGGGATAAGCTCGCTTGATTGTGGTTTGTGCAACTGCACATCTCAGGGGTGCGACAGCGACGAACCGTGGAGTTGGGGCATTTCGAGTTCTTCTCTGCCCCCCTTGTTTGTGCAGTAGAGCTCAGTCAGGGGAGGGATGGCTTGGACGTTTGGGGTTATGGTGTGCTGCAAGCAGGGGAGCGAGCACGCACTGCACAGGGTAGCCCGAACAGGCCTGCCCTGTAATGGGAACAGGCAGCTCCCGCTGTGGGGGTTACTTGGGATCCGAACAGAGTCGCAACCAATGTTGACGACGACATATGGAATCACGAACTTCAATGGTGTATAGTATAGTTCAAACTTCACGAGAATAGTTAGCTACATAAGATATAATACCAAAACTAAAAGTTTCACTTCATCAATTTGTATTATCTACACGACTATTACAGTTACTGATTTAGATAAGTAGATGATGATCAGCTAACGTTCCGAGAAATATCATCATGAATCACAGTAGAGCCGGAATCCTGCGTCTCAACTACAAACTTTGCACGTGGCAATGCCCGTTTGAGTCTGTTGCACACATCGGACTAAAACGTGGCTCTGGAGCTTTACACGGTTTTCAGGGGAAAAGAATTTCTGAGACAAGCACGTTTTTAATCGTTAAAATAGAGTCAACAAGGTGGCAAACTCGAGACAACCACGTTCATTGGGAGTTTTCAGCTACGTCAGCTACATACTTTGGCAGTAGGCCAATTATTAAAATCGGTGGCATGAAGATTTAACTCAAGCTTGGTCTCATGAATGCGGTTAGGAGTCCCAGACACCAGTTCTCAAGATACAGAAACTTAGAAGTTGATAGCATCGAGCTCTTCCACAGCTTTGAATCTAAACACAATCTGGACCACTATATCAGACACGGGTCTTAAACATTGACCTTGTCCATATTCGCGGTATCCTGGTCCTCCTCCTCTTGAGTCGTATCTTTCTCGGGTGCTTCATCGACCTCACTGTCATTGTCGGCAACAACTTCTCCCCTACGTGCTCTTTTCTTTTGGACGGCATGATCTCGTCTGTGGGCATGAGATTCCTTCCACTGTACACGAGGATAGTGTGTCTCGTCTGCGTTAGTCCAGAGTATACCTCTGGGATAACGAAAGTCTCCAAAACCACGTTCTATCCACACTGCGGAAGATATGACATCGCCCGTAGGTGTAAGGCGATCAATATATTCTACCACACCAGATCCCTGTGTCTGCTTCAGTCCTACAGCATTTCTTTTCAAGTCCGAGTCTTCAGTTGTCTTTTTCTTCCCCTTAGTCGGACGCGTGACCGTAGTCCAGTTCTCAATTTGGTTCGTCATGATTACTCTCCAGGTATTTGTCCAAGACTTGTTCATAGAGCAGGAATAGAAAGGTAGACTAGGGAGTATCCTATGTTGATAGGGTTTGTAAACAATGACCTAAACTTAGATAACAAGAACATTGTTTCTCCTTTGTTAGCCTCTCCTTTATTATAAGATGTGTTAAAATTTTATCCTTCACGAATTCTCATGGCTTGAAAGAAGGCCTTTGTGAATCAGGATGGATAAAATGTCGTCAGCCATCAGACCGGCACTAATGAGAAAACTCGGAGGGTGCCAATCAAGAATGGCATGTCGTAGATTCCGGTTTCCACGTAGGCTTCATCTACTACCAAGTACATTGCTTTGGTCACACTCCAAACAGAGGAGACCAGCAAAGTATAGAAACTTCCTGACTTGTGCGCACAGAAGTTGTGATGCGATACAAAGGTCAATGACTACAACAGCACTCTTACTAGCGAGATAATTATGGGTTAAGTTAATTCACTACTAGACGTTCCAATAATACATAGTAGAGGTATGGTAGCTTTCAGATATCCTTCTCCTCAAGCTTCAACATACTATGAGGTTATAAGTTTAAATTTCGCGAGAAACTCATATTATATGGTATTTCACATTCATACAGCAAACATCATCGTCACGCTGGGGGGACAGTAGGAGCTCTTACTATCAACTATCAAAGTATACTCTAACAATACTATGAATGATATTGCGGTTTCAATATGTCTTCCGTATACTTTTGCTTTACAATTGTTGTAACAATGACCCCTTTCCTTCCCCATCGAACCAAGATGTCCCATTTAATAATATCTCACATCGACTAATCATGTACAGCAGCAGGTAGATTGGCGGCGCCATGTAGCCCCAGCAGTGCATTCTTACCCACTGGCAATCGTCATCACGCAGAGACCGTATACGGTACCCTAGCCGGCCACTCCCTTCCCTACAAAATTGGCGCAGAATGGCCAATACTCCAGTCTGAGTGATGTGCTCCATCCTGAGGTTTACAAAAGTCAATATACACGTTTGAGTAGGCTGGTGGATCATCAGGGGTTGAGCCAGTTTTCCTAGGAATGAGGGAATGAAGATGGTAGCAGTGATCAAACTTCTCCGCTGGCTCGGACTTTTCGGAATACTGGTTATTGGAAAGCTAGACCATCGTACGTGTAGCTGGGACTAGCACAGGAGATTGCGTTATGTGCAATGTCGTTGTTACCTGAGCTGTGAGGAGACCCGGTGCTTTCTACAGCACCTCACTTGCACTTGTCTCCTCCCATATACTAGCGAGAGTTCCATCTGAGCTGGTACCGTCAAACAGGGCGCTCACGAGGATAGACTGAAAGCTATTTAATTATCGATCTTGAGCTACCTGTCGTGTGCTTGATTCGAAGTCTTTTCTAAACCGGAGGGCTTCGCTATGCTTGGTCGTTTCTGGCTTATAGGCTTGTTGAGAGCATGCTGCCAGGACAGTGTGCGCTTTCTGGTCATTGACCGGTTGCAGGAGCCAAACCAGACCGCACTCATGTAGGAGACGGTCGATTATGGAGGGAATTACGCCTATACCTCTACCTGTATTATCATATATGCGGATCGCTTCGAGTTCGCTTGGTTCAGGCAAAATCCATTTGGCCCGACCATCCAGTTGATTACGTCACCCTCCGTTGTGATAGCGTCGAGCTTGTGTGTGACAGAGCGATACGGTTTCGTAACCATCGGTTGAGCGTGCCGGGGTATCGTGGCCAATTGTTCAATTCCCTTGATGTACTGTGGTTTGGAATATACAATGATTGTTGATATTGATTGCTCACATATGCCTCAAAGATAGGGGGTGTCTAGGTTTTAGGGTCTAGGGCAATCGACAGCCCAAAGCACATGATTAGCTTAAGCTTATATTAGTCGAACGATGGAGCCACAACCTATAATTAAGTCATGAAACTATCGTAAATATTTATTATCAGTGAGATGCTGTTTGGTGTCCACGAAATTATCTAGTTTTGTATCATGGCGAGGTATCTATCGTCAACTCGGCCTTTGTGAAATGTAATCATTCCAAAGTGATATTGACTGCATTTAACTGAACTGAAGGGATGAGAAAAGTCAAAGAGACTGGTCGTGTTGGAGTTCAGGTTCTTACACTGGCTTCTGAGTTTACACGAATGAAAGACTGGGTTGTAGTGGTTGAATTAGTTGCCGCTAGCTTCAAGTCTTTCCTAATATCATTATGTGTGATGAGAAGTCTCAATATGTAAAACCATAGGATAAGCATAGGTAAGGCGCTCAGCGCTAATATTCGATTTGTTTCTATAAACACCGTATCGGTTGTGGTTTCTCATCGGTGAAAGGGATGGTGATGAACAACTTATCTAGCTACCCGGGTATAGCTGGCTCTATCAGTAAAAGCGTCATTTCGATTAAAGTTGCTAACTTGTAGTTCGGTGTCTATAGAAGAAAAAGCTAGTGAAGCCCTCGGGTTTACATTGAAAAACTTTCTTTCGGAGGCCTAAGACTGAGAGTCCCCAGACCTCATTCCTCATCCTTATCCTCTTCATCTTCATTTTCATCTTCCGAGTTCCCTTCATCGCTATCGGACGAAATATCTATAACGTTGCCGCCTCTGCCAGCTTCTGGACCACGGTATCTACCACGTGTTGTATTGATGGCCTCATGGGGTCCCCGGGTACAACCTTCATGGGTTCCTATCTTACCGCAGCAGGTCCAGATGAAACCTTCTGGGGATTCTCTCCGGTTCTTTTCAGAATCTATTGTCCCGTGGCAAATTTCGTCCCAGTCATCCCAAGTCAATGATTCATGATCTACCTTTAACTCCCCTACAGAACTGTAAGTATGGCTAAGGGGAATGAAAGAGGGGTTAAATCTCGTGGAGAGGAAACTTGCCTTTGTGGTGTTTACAAGCTTTCGGCCCGTTCTCCTCTTCATAGAAGGGTTCCTGACATTGAACACATATCTTGATTACCGATGCTGCTTTTCTCCTGAGGCTATTGCCAGCGGATTTCGATTGAGACGCGGCTTTGCCTTGCGCCGCCTTCTTCTCAAGTTGGTCAAGATAATTCAGAGCCTTCTTTTGTTGGGTGCGATCATTACATAATGCAAGCAAAATTGCTCGCGCATTACGATCGGAAGTATTGATGAGCCTGTTCATCCTGTTGCGTATTTAGCCCTTTGTGATGGAATTTCGTGGATGTTACGTATACTGAACACATTGAGATTTGATCGAAGGTCAAATGTGACCTCGTTTCAGTTCACTGTGTCGATGTAACTAGATGAGACGCGTCGTAACGCGTAGAAGGACACAAGGGTACAGGGCGTCAATCGCCTGCCCTTACTATCCTTAAATTGATGTGGAGACGCTAGCCACAATGACAGTACCCCTTTTGTGCTCGTTGGCTTCACAGATCGGAAAGCACATTACATGTACGGAACCATACTGTAGATGTGCAGGTTGACTAGAAGATATCGATTTGCGACAGTTTTGACATACTTCTAAACGAAGCAGTTCACAGCAATTATATAGCCTAATTCAGAGATAAAAATCTTGAGAAAAGGTACCAAGACCGAAGTCCTCAGATGAATTTTAATGATGGTCTACGGGAGGCGCCAGAACTGTTTAAGTTTAAGAAGCTTATTCATTTATCGATTAAGGGACATCGCTCAACTGTTTCCGCCGTAAGATTGTTCAGAAGTCTGGTAGTTCAACACTAACTGAGAGATCGGTCTTCCCATCCAGATTGAAGACGACCTCATCCAAGCTTTGAATTCGTATACGGCGCGATCCATCAATGCCCAAGGAAGACGGCTCGCTTGCGGCCAGAAAAGCTGAGATCTCAGTGCAGCGAGCTGCTCGGATGAGCCAAGGTCTAAGCTCACCCGCCATGCCGTCTGACCTGCCGCGCGTAGTCCCGTCGGGTATAGGCGAGCCGACACGTTCAGATCGCCTAGGCTGCTTGACATAGCAGATAAGTAGTTGAGCCAGTGCGTCGGTACGTTGGTGCCATGGACGATCCAGTAGTTGATGCGCATTCCCGGCCCCTCGTCGTCCAGGCTGAATACGAGTTCGTCTCGACGTCGACGTAAGTACCTGCGAACGCAGTGCTAGCGGTGTCCTTGCCCGCCGTCTCTATCGCCGGCGATAGTGTCTTCACAATGTTGGAAGCTAGCACTTGTACTCCTTGGGAGCTAGATTCGGGTCCGGAGGTTAATATACTGATTACAATGTCATAGCCAGGTATCAACGCCAGCATGGCATGTTACGGTTCGACATCACCGCCCTTGGTGTAGAACGCGACGGGCCGCCTACCAGCAGTCACGCTGTCAGAGCGAACGATTTCCCACGGCGCGCCAAGATGAATCGACATGCTGTGTCCTGCGGGAGTCAAGCACTGGCGGCTTGTAATGCAGGCTCACCATAGGCGACGTCTCATGTATTGAAGTACCCCCAATGGACACGGCCGTGCTATTGAAGCCTTGAGTCAAACCCGAACATATTTCCGGCAGTTTACGTACGGATAATGGAACGGCGGGATATGAATTCGGCCGAGCCGGCGCTGGAAGCACTGGTGTGATAATCTTTCGCGGCCAGGACATGGCTAGCGGAGAACAGTGAAAACAGCACAAGGCCTCGCGAGAGGAACTTGAACAAGGACGGCGTCATGTCGGTGATGCTTGAGCAAATACCTCAGGGGATTGGCACGACAATATCACAGTCAGCTTGGCGCACGCTTCGGACTGATATTTAGACATCCCAGTTAGGGGATGGTGGCGCACCACAGACGGCCCAGCTGGCCAGTCCTACAATATTGCGTAACTGGTTAGGCCGAAGCGCGAAAGCCTATAAAATCTCAGAACGTTGTGAAGCTGAAAGAGACAAGGTTTACTATCATGCTATTAAGTTGAAGTTAACATACATATGCCTGCTAATCTAGACCGAAACATTCACACAGTCAACTAGACTCACCTGCCGGGGCCTAGCGATCCCTCTTCGTTATAAGCTGTTGAATATCGATACCGTTTCCGCAGCACAATTACTTGACTTGATATATTCATGGCTCGTATCTAAATCTTGAATGGCTCGGTATTCGACGATGCCTCACCTCTTTTAAAAGCAATCCCGATGGGCTATATGCAAATACGAGAACATAGTTTCTCCCTTCTCCTTAGACCCTTGCGCTAGCAACTTATAATCCTGCTGGGATTTTGGTAACGTAGTAGAGACGCCTAACCAAGGCCGCGATAATGGGCTTCATACATGTAGCGTCCTTCGATTCCTCCTTCCTCCTAAAACAGCATCACCAGTACATCGCTCGTGGATCTGTTAATTGTGGACATTCGCTCTCGTCAGCTTGGTTATTTTGATGAAGCGGAATCCTTCGAATGAATCCCCAGCTTGTGGTCTATGATTAGAGATGCATATATATTAGCAATTTCAGGGATATAAAAGAAAGAAGAAAAAGAGCTATGAAGTACTACCACAACGGCGACAATAATTATTATTTTTGATATAGTTGAGAATTCTGCTCGCTAGGCAAAATGTTAGGAAGTTGAAAATAATCAAAAAATAAACGTGACGAGAGTGGGACTCGAACCCACGCGGATTGCTCCACCAGGATATAGATGCTAAGGTGACCTTAACCTGACGCCATAACCAACTCGGCCATCTCGCCTATCTTGTGTTGGAAATCTGCATGCAATTTAGCTTTAAGTTCTTGGGTACCCTGCCTGCCCCACCTAGATACCCCGAACACCAACATATCGAATTTGCCGACGCCCAGAGATGAGAAACTACCTACGTATGTCTACCTGCTATCTACAAAAAGTTGGTTTTACGTCGGTGCTCCCATGACACATAGGATGGCTGGCGCACTGAGACAGAGCCAGCATTCTGCGTGACAAAAGCAAGAGAAAGCCAGATAACGGCAACAATATCTGCATAGAGATTTTGCAGCGCAACTACACCCATGAAGAAATATGGCTTTAAACGAATTGTTTAATCGGTTCTTTAATTGACACAGGTTTGCAGTCTTGCAAAACGCATGGCAAGGTTAGAATAGTCTAGGTAATGGGACGTCACTCAATCTCTATGTACATACTCTGGATGCATTGCGAGGAGCTATGAGATACCCAACACTAAGTAACTAGAGCCGTTCGGCGCGCACAGGTTACGACCTCATCCCACATGTATACCTACTTCAGTAAAGGTGTCCGCTAGCAGCTCTACTGCTAAACTTTGATCTCTGTACGCGAATCCATCCCTGCATCGAACACTAGCTATGCAAAAGAAGCCAATTCCTAGGAGGATTTGGCCGATGCTAAGAGGGCCTTGTTTTCGGCAGTGGACTCGACCATGACCAAACGAACCGGTCACTGGAAGTCCGAGACAGAGAAGAGGGTGCTGTAGAACGTCCGAGAGGACCAAGAAATGGGGTTAGACCGCTACAGGAAAAGTGCAAAGATACACGGGATCAAAAATAAAAGACAAGAGTACTATTTGGTGTCGTGACCGATGTGAATATATCGCTGTCTATGTCTCGATGCGGCTCGGCATAATATAATACGGCGAATCCATTCAAGACTAATATGTTTTATTTTAACGCTCTGACAACCCTCCCTGTATGAAAAATATCTCAGAAATGCCACTCTTAATAAATGTCAGAATATGCTGCGGTACTCGAGCAAAACGGACTTGCTGAAGAAGCGCCACACTCCCGACAGCGGCGGCAACAAGCCGAGACAGCATATCGTACGTAACTGCATACCCCCCTAGGCAGGTTTCACCATGGCCAAGAAGTTCCGGTTTCCTGGATTTATCTCGGTATGGAGCAATTTATTGGTTTAGGTGTTTTTCACCAACAGCTTGTCTGAAGCCTCGCGAGGGCCAGAACAGGCTTGCGCGATATCTGGCTCACTCACAGCTATAAATCGTCATTGCGCGCAAGCGCACACACACTTGCCCGCCACCATCTTGTCAACTTCTCTCCTCTTCCTGGACCTCCGCCCTCGACCACGCCATCGCCCGCGTCCGCGCAAGTAGGCACTCCAGCGGCCCACCAACGCGGCTGCAGCCGCGCCGCCCCTCGTGTGTCTCGGGCGCTCACCATAAGCACGCATGTACCAACACGGCTACGCGCATGGACTGGGTGTGTAGGGGTAAGCAGGCAGGCAGGCAGGCAGGGAGGTGTAAGCAAGCAGTGGAACATATCCTCTACCAAGTTCTACCACACAACCAAAACTGCACACCCACTCGTCCCTCCTACCAGGTATGTATCCGTCATCACTCACGCACACACACACACACACAGACACACACCCCTTGGGCAAACAGGGTCTCGGATGAGTACATGGTGCAGGGTAACGTGGCACCCTAGATGGATAGATAGAAATATCCCGAACTGGTTTTTGTCTGTGTGTGTGTGTGGTGGTACGTGACGACTCGAGTTCGATTGATTACTTGCCTTGCATGTAAGCAGATATACGCACGCCTGCATACATCTATGTATATGCAAATATCAGATGCATGTAAGACAGACAGACCGAGGCTGGGCGGTCAATCCCCACCCCTGACCTCATCTCTCGCGAAGGCTGGTTCCGAAGCCAACGTGTGTAGTCGCGAGGCTACCGAATTCTGCCTAATAATACTAAGAGGCGAAAAGGTAACAAAATAAAGTAAATTCGGATGCTAACGAAAGAGGTGCAAATGCCATCAAATACCCGCAAACGAATGCCATAGCTAAACAAACAAATAACCTTCGGGTCCTCCCGCGGTTTTACATATCTCATAAATCTTCAAATACATGGTTTGGTATCTTGGTCTATCTTAAAAAGGATCAACAAGTCGCGCGCCTAAAATGCAGAAAATAGATCATATATCATATCATATCATATCGTAGCCGCCGCCAATTCACCGCCTATCGTCCGAGCCGCCGGCAAGGGTGTCATAATCTCGGTAAGAGCGATGGCGGTGGTGATTGCTACTGCCATCTTCGATCGCCTTGACTCGGCCGTCGTTTTCATCCGAGTCAGAGCCACGTCGGTGCCGGCGATGGCGATCACGGTCCCGAACATCATCCCGATCGCGATCCCCTCGGTAGTCGTACTCTTCCTCCCGACGGCGGCGACGACTACGCCGTTCCTCATCAGTGCGGTCATGATCTTGATCATATTCGCGGTCGACTTCGTATTCCTTCTCGTACTCCTTTCTACGCTGCTCTGTTATTGTTGTTAGTGATGTGTGCCCTATGCCATTCGACGATTTAAAACCCGACTTACCACGAATTTGTGCCGTAGCAATAGCATAAGCTTGAATCTCCTCTTTACTGAGGACCCGCAGCACAATTACAAAATCGTCGCGAACCTCGAAGCGCTCCTTGCCAACCTCCAGAGCAGCGGGGCTGACCATCTTGCGGTTGATTCTAGTCCACCGAGCACCTGGTGGGACGTCCTTTTTGGTTTTGTCATCTTTGTGCGGGGCAACTCCCTCCCGGACAGGATTATCTTCTTCGGGGAACTTGACCTTAGGCTGCTTCAAGATACCCTTGATTGGCTTCGGCTCAGACCTGTCCCGTGGAGGTGACACAAGTCGGACTTGTTTGTCCTCCCGTGCTGGAACTACTTCACGTCCACGAGATTCCTCTCGTGATTCGACTGAGTGCCTCTCGGCGCCATTAGTTGTCGTGGTGTCCTTGTCCAACGTTTGGTCCTTAGTGGGCTGTTTCTCCTTTTGTGTATCTTGACCGTCCATTGCAGCCAATTCGGCTTTCAGGTCCATCAAGCCCTTAGTGTCTGTAGGATTGAAGGCTGCAGAAGTGCGCTGTCTGCGGCGCGATGCAGAGGCGGAGCCATCAGATTGGGGTGAGTCATCTCGCTTGTCTCCATTTGGTTTATTGAGCTTAGCATCGGCATCTCGCCGGCTGGGCTCACGTTCTCGCTCTCTTTCCCTCTCTCGTAGCTCTCGCTCCCTTTCCCTTTCAAGACCACGCTCTCTGGAGTTTGACCCCGAACCTGCCTCCTCTCGGCGAGATTCCCGTCGATGCTCTATATCGACTGGATCTTCCCTTGGAGAAGCCCGTCGTTCCACACCATCCTTATCTTTAGATTTGTATGGGTCGGTACGAGAGCTTGCTCTCTCCTGGTCTTCCTCGGGATCTCGCCGTCGTGGGGAGCCTTTGGTGTCGTCTCTGGACGATTCCCTAGGCGCGAGGCCCATTGCAGCAGCGGCGACACTCAGCCCACCGGCAACCTTGTCCCGAGCACGGCCACCAATGCTGTTCTTGCGGCCAATGTTATCTTTGCGATCCTGACTTACGTCAGCGCGGGTTGATGTGTCATCAGCAGGCTTCCGTGAATCACGGCTACGAGCACGATCAATTGGTTCGTCCGGAGGATAGTTTGACGGATACTCTGTCACATCGCGCGGTGTGCGTCGGTCATCATAATCGTGGCGGGTAATCACAGGTGTTTCTGGTTGCTCTATCGAGTCTGTGCGAATACCAAAGCCACGGGAGGTAACGTTATCATCGTAGTAAGGATCGTCACGGTCCCGACGACTATGCACCCGCTCGTCGTCATGGGAGCGATAAAGATCATCCGGATGCGACATTCTTGCTGGTGAGTCTTGATATAGTGAGACGGGTCTTGGTCGAGAGCTTCTGCGGTCGACTGATGGACTCCTTAAACCTTCAGGAGCGGTCCGTCTCCCAGTATCTATTAGTGGCGGCGCAGGCACAGATGGTAGAGCGGGCATAGTGACCGTTGGACGATCGTAAATACCTGCCGCGGTTGCCCTGTTATATCGGTCGAGTCCGGCAGACGTAGGCGGCGGTCCACGGCTACGACTGTCATATCGACCTGTCTCGTTGGTCACCACGTTAACAGTAGGGCGATAATAAGGACGATCAATGCTGTCCCGTCGGCTCCTGCGCCGATCGTTATCCAGATCGTACCTAGCAAGATCGCTAGGCCTTGTGTACTCGTAGCCATCGCCTTCGTAGTCAACAAGCGCTGTGGTGGTTGCGGTATGTGATGGGTCTGTATAGATTGCATGAGGGCGCGAGTGGCGGTAAGCCTCAGCTGGTGGACGTGCTGGGGCTCGAAGCCTATCGTCACCAACTCGCTCCCTCAATCGGTAGAACTCATCGTTGCTCAAGGTTGCGCTTTGGGTATGGCCATGGCCATAGCTACTATGCCGATTTTGGCCTCGCGAATGAATTGACGAGGCAGGTTGCGCATAGTATGCATCATCGGTCGATCGATACACATCGCGAGTCGGACTGGGCACCCGAGTGCTGGACGAGGTGTGTGAAGAAGTTCCATGTGGTCGACTGGGATGATTGGTGGTAACTATAATTGGCTTCACTGCCCCGGTATCGAGAGTAGACGATCGATGACGAGCCGTGTTACTACTCGTGTGGCTAGTGTGACTCGAGCCTCTCGACACGGGATCTTTAGTCACATTGTAGGTAGTTATAGTAGTTGCTGGAGTCACCGGCGTTTTATGATCGTTGACTCTTCGCGGGACAGTGGAATCGTAACGAGCCGTCGGTATCGCGTGGAGGTCCCCGCCATAGTGCGAGTTATGACCTATACCCACGGGCATCGTGGCTCGCGCGGGGTTAAAGGTAGGGGACCGGCGACCCGAGGGGTAGCGGTACCGAGGGTCAGCCATGTTGATCAGTGCCCGCTATATCAAGTTTGATAATAAGGATGCGCTGATTGATGGCGGTTTAATCCAATATCCCCTCAATTAAGCGTGAGGAATTTGGAAAATGAGAAAAATATAATAAGCAGATGAGTAAGAAGGCCGACTTAGAAGTTGACAGAAAGCAAAGTGGGACGACGTAATTCTCCGAGTTTAGCTTGATAATAGTCCAACCCAAGACTCGTATAAGCTGCCTGTTGGGGGCCTTCGCTGGCAGCAGGTTTATCGAGTCACAAAAGATGGGTCTCGTCTGCAAGAAACAAGTCAGCTCGGACTCAAAAAGCCGACATCTGCCGTGTAAAGAAGATTTTAATGAACAGGATGATGGACACTGCATACTTATTTACCCTCGTTACCCTCGTTGCAGAAAAGAAGCTCACAAACAAATATCAAATAGGGGTCCTATCGCGGGGTTGAACCCATGCGGATTCTTAGTCGTCGAGTTGGGCTGCAGGCGGGAACTGGCAGTGGAATTGGGCCACTAGAGTCGCCTTCTTTCAGCCCGCCACGAGGGTTATGCGATGTACTAAGACGGGCGAGTCCCTTCAGTTCAGGTTATGCTGCCGTTATCCCGACAGTTGGGGGAGGCGAATTGTATGCGTTGTCCAGGTGCAAATTGATCAAGTGACCCGTGCAGGAAGAGAGAAATTGGCAGTTAAGTAATGATGATGAGGGTTGATTGATGTGCTGTTCGTCTTATCGTTTTATCCTGAGAGGAGGGTGGTTTCGTCTACCCTCCAAGTTGGATTGGCAGTTTGGTAAGACTTAAGAGTGTCAATGGGGGGAATAATCAATGAGGCGTTCGCGAACTCGACAACGCCGCGCTCGGATACGTGCGTCCTTCCCGCCCACTTGTGTCGGCAAGGGACAGAACAAGGTTAAATAAACTTTTGGGAAACAATTGCTGAGGCTCTGCAGCAAATACAATGTGTATTTAAACGCTTGCCGCAGGAGAAACTTAGATCGTATGTCCAGGAGTGAAAGAAGGTTTCTGGGTGGGTGGATATTTCATGCAGCTGGGTTTTCTAGATGGGAAGTGTATGCGGCAAGCAACGCTTTGGTCATGCATCGCACCAGGAAGAAGTGGGGGAGGGGAAAAGAGAAAAAAGAGAAGAACCTGAGTCCTTAGCAGCTGAGTTGGATGGATGTATGTAGGAAGGTATGCAGTATGGACACTCTCTCCCCCTTTGGAAGGATTCGGATGAAACGTTGTTGTCCAACTGCGGCGCAGCTTCTCCTACGTAAACCTACCTGAAGGCACTAGGTACTTCGCTGTAGATTAAATGGGAGTTAAATGGGAGAAAAAAGAATATGGCTGTCTGGTGGGAAGTGGTATGGGGGGGGGGGGGGAAACGGGGAAGGAGTCTGAAATGCGATGACGTCCTTGTCGCAAAATAGAATTGAGTTGCGTCAATGGCCGACGGCCAGAATTTGACTTGTCTCCTTGTCCAGTGTCCAGCAAGCTGGGCTCAGTGGGCTGGACTAGTGAACCCAGCCTAGGTTAGGGTTCAGCAAGGGTTCCCCCAGGACGCCCTACTAGGCTGGAAATGGTATTGTATGTACACCTCTCCGGACGCAGTATGTAGGAACGGCTCTTTTCCCTTTCGGGGAGTTAGGGAGAGTTCTCCTGCCAGTGCAACCTGAATCAATGATCAGCAACCTGAAATTATTAATCTACCCTGGCTCCCACAACCGTCATACTTGCGACAATAGGTAGGATTTCAGTGTGGTAGAGTCGGCTTAGAAATGCTTTGTTGAAGACAGACAGATAGAGTCGGCATGTAAGTGAGTGGATATAAGTCGATAAGCGAAATGACGGCGCTGCTAATATTGGAAACTCGGCCACAAGTGTATGTAAGAATTCAAGTAAAACTGCCAACTTGAGTATTGATAACTTGCGCTTTATGCTGGAGTTTCGCCGACTTCAAATAACTCTAACCTCTGTTATGCTCCAGGCTGACGTATGCATGTCTCTGGGGCTACTTTTGTTGTTTTGTTGTTTTGGAATTTACAGTTTACATGCTATTCGACAACGAGATGTCAACAGTAGCAAATAGATTCATTTAGCTGCCAACTGACACGTAAATGACCCAGCGCATATTGACCACGACGACCTCAGTGGTTGTAGTCTCGAGAGGCATCAACTCGACCGCGCCATTCATCCAACGCTCTCGCTATGGCAACGATGCAGCGATACCGCGGCAGGCAGCCAACAGACCAGTCGTCACACTATGCCATACTCCGTCTTATTTTGGAATTTCGTCTCATGTCTCCATCCGCTATCCTCTCCTCCAGTCTTGAGTCTGGGAGATTCGCGGTCATTGGCGCCGGATTTGGTGTTTCGGGCTTCAATGCCAGACTAATTGGAACCCAATGAACCCCCCTGCAAAGAAGGCTCGTGTCTGATTGGCCACCTTGAACTGCTTTAGAGTCTCTGTCTCTTGTGCGGCCCGCACCATTGGGTCCAATGACCGGTACAGATAAACTTGCCGCGAAATCCTGTGTACTTTCAGTAAGAGTCAGAAAAGGAGATCTGTGCCGAGGAAATTAGATTCTTCAGTTAGCTGAACGACAGTTTACAGTTTGTGCAATAACCGCCCAAGTGGCGAATTCCGGGGACTCCCTGTGTGTTTGGGCTACCATTAACATCAAGGGATCAATTCCATTCAAGGACCCCACGCGGCATTTGAATGACTCGTTTCAACGACCACGTGCTATTTCGGGGTGTTTGCCTTCAGCTCGCCCCCTTGCCTTCGTCACCGGCCTCTACACCAAAGACCGCTGGCAACTTAGACGGATTGGCTACGGATGAAGGAGGCGAACACTGGGTAGCAAAAATGGCATTTCGATTTGCCAGCGGTGTGTAAAGCCACGCATGTGACTATCAAACCAAGGTCGTCTCAGCGAGGAAGAGCTTACTGAGGTGTGATTGTCCCTAGAGTGAGGCTCGACGTAAACGACCCGAGGCAAGTTGGAGCGAGCAACTCTATGAACAGGATTCCTAGTCGACTCCACGTTCGCGAGCTCTAACAGCCTCTCCGCCTGGGCAGACAAGTTGTCAGCTTAGCCTTGGGCGTGGATGTCATCTCGGTTCGAATGTGGTGCCCAATATGTCACGCGGCTATTAGGAAATTACCAAACGCTTCCAAGCGTGCGTCCTAGACGAAAATGAAGTGGGTTCTTAATCCACCTGCCGTGAACTCTACGTCAGTTGGAGTGATGGAGAATCATTAAAACAGAAACTCAATGGCCTATGAGCGGTCATTTACACCGAGGATGGGTAGAACACGACTTCGCATACGCTAGACATAGCTGAGTAGATGAGTCTGAGCTGAATCTGCCCATTTTGTTCAAATTTCTCCGCTTTTCTCTGCTACACAGCGTCTTCTAGAATGTTTCCGAGTCAACTAGGGCGGTAGGACCGCTGGCTAGGGAAGTCTTATGACTTCGATGGTGGTAGGACAGTTAGAATATAATGCCTTGTATCCCTTGACAGCTTACCTATTCTATCAGATTGCGCAGAGCCGCTAAATGCCTAAGCAGAAGTTGGTCCCCGTAGGTATCCTACCGAACTCTGTCAAAACCAGAAATATAATAATAAATATAGTCACTATTAGGACGTCATAATATGCACTCGGTCAGTATATAACCTAGAGTCAATCCAAGAGAGTCAACGGTGTCTATGATAGCAACTATTTGCGAGGGGGCAACGACGTCCGCCTCCTTTTCTGATTGCTCGAGGCTTGCTGTACAATAGTGTCTGGTTACTCGGGCGAACGCCATCAGCATCCGAATACCAGTCAAACAGCCTGTTCATGTGCTTGAAGCAAAAAGGATGATACCTTGGCATCCCCGGCTCTGCATTCTCCGGTCTTGGAATGCACAACAGCTCGATGTAAAAAGATTAGCTGCGATCGCCTCCCACACCATCTCATGTGCATGATATCGCCCACATACATAGGATCCTAACCTACCCACTTAGCAACGGTCATGCAGGAAGTGATGCCATACTAACGGGTCCTCAGCGCCGGGTATACCCGTGTGGACACGTAGTTCGGCATATTCAGCCCACTGAGTCATAGGCAGCCTTGGGTTTGGGTAGCTTCTTAGTAAGTATATCTTCAAATGTTAGAACAGCGACGTATGCCATACATTGTGTTGATTTTATTGGGTGTAAGTGCTGAGGATAGTTTCCCAGCAGTTGTTGTTGTCGCCATGTCTCTCCCGGTAACCAGGCAGCCAGTCACCCGGTCAGTGCAGCAAACAAAGGGTTTACATACCAAAATTAAACAGCAGGTACCCAACCGAGTCACCGGCTCAAACCAAACTAGCCTTGGTCAATGGGTCGGACTGCCGGCAGATAAAATCCTCAATGGGGTTTTTCGTAGGTCCTAGGTTCAACTCATCCGGTGAGTTCTGACTCACCAACGGCTGAGTAGAGTTGATCCTGGTGCCGAGCTTTTTTGCCAAATTATTATGTTCTCAGATTTTATTTTTTATTTTTATTTTCCTACTTTTTACTTAACTTACATCATTTGTAGCTTTTAGTTATGGCGTTATGGTAATGGTTTTTCCTCACTTTAGATATGCGTATATAGGCCACGATGTTCAAGTGGATTACCACTCGGCTGACTCTGCTTCTAATATAATATCGTATTGAAATAAAACAAAATCCATCTAGTCGCTGACAATATCATTTAGGGCCGTAGTCGAGGTTACCTTAAGAATATACTACATCGCCGCTGACAGGATTGAATTCAACCCTAGCGTGCTGCCTCATGAGAGCTGAAAGCTCAATGGAGTTAGGTTTCAAGATGCGGCAATACATACCTATTTGGTTACTCTGCATCGGAGAAGGATAATTTTTTGCGTTGTGTTGTGTCACGTCGTACTATATACACCGTTCAGATGCATCTTCATAGGATAGACAGGCTAGTGATTATATACGGTTGCTTAGGGTATCCTAGTACGTATGTTCGCTGGAGGATAGACTTGCCTAGGTGAAACACCGGAAACTTCGTAGATATTCGGATACTTGCATGTTTGTAGGTTCTAGCTGATCTAAGTGTCACGAATTCTTCATGTTGGGTTCCGAAAACCTCGACACGTGTCTGCCATGCATTCTTCAGAGGACTATCACCGAGACTTCGGTACAAATCCAGAGAGCTGGGACACCGATATCGTACAAGAGTTCCTGCTAGCGTCGAATAGTATCCGGGATTCCAAGGCAAAATACTAGGCGGATGCTAACAACGCCCGATTTATCAACTACCAAGTCATACGTGTTGCCTCTGAACAAGGAAAACCAGTCTCATCGGCTACGCTGTCCCTCAGGTGCTAATTCCGACGTTTGAGAACCCGAGATTCAATCTTCCCGGCATCGATGGGGAACTCGAAATACCGTGTCCCACCTCGAGAGCAGCATCTTTCCAATATCAAAGGAAGAATGCAAGCTTTCCACGCTCATATACCATGGTCTGAGTTAACAGAGGGGTGGAAGTAACTTTGAAGAATATATAAACTCTTGAACTTAAGCCCATGACAGTGATATCAACTCACACTAACCGCTACTGAATAGCAGTACCTTCGTCGACAGCAACAAGAAGCAACATATGACTCCATGGAAATACACACAGGACCATTCCACCATAATGCCACCCAACCTCCATCACTCTCCTCAGTCTTTCAATGCAAACATGTATAGCTTAACAACATATGGGCCCCGTAACATCCAGCCCATTGTCTATGATTTGCCTCTTCCTCTAAACTGACCTTCCCAGAATCCTCTTTCTCCCATCCTGATATACTATGCAAATCACGGAAGACCACCCGCGGGTAGTGCCTACTCATATCACATATCTACGAACACAGAAAATATCCTCAGCCATTAACTCGCAAGTAAACTCACTGCTTCTAAGCCCATCAGCCAAGATTTTAGCCATGAAGAGAGATAGTCTTCCCAGTACACCGTGGGACTAATCAACTTGAGGACGCACGTCGTGGCACGGTGACGGGGTGGTCTTCCGTAGAGAACGCTGGGTAGGGCATTGAACTCACAATGGTGACGAAGTCCGCTGGAGCGTGCGTACATGTATACATAGGTGTATCCAAAATATGGGACAAACAATATACCCTGACATTAGCTAGTATACCATCTTCCTAGTTGGAAGTTTTCCTCGAGGCAGCAGTCTTCATATCTCCACCACTTGCTTCTATAACTATCACTCAAAAGACAGTTCTTCATGAAAGCAAGTATGAGACCGTCGAGTAGCGTCTTAGAATTCCCCTATTGACTAGAGCCTTATAACACGCATTCGTAAACCTAGATCCCAGCCCCGGTATCTGGGGAGATAAAGAACGGCATCCATCTTGGAAGTTAGACGCAATCTCCTCATTATACCTAATACGCAACCAACCAATAATCCCGTAGAACGCCCATGCGTCGTCATATTCCATCGTCATGCCAAGTAAATATCCTAACTCCTCCAATTTCAAGCCAGGCTACCCATAGGGTCCCAAAGGGGCAGCACAATTGGCTCCTTCTTCAACACGTCCCGGACCTCCTTTACGAGGAATCTGGGGTCGACGACGGCCTGGTACACAAACTCGTCCATCCAAGGATCGCTCACTACGGCATCCGAGGTTAGTATGTGCTCTTTCTAGACAGGCGGTCTGCCAAATAATAGGTACACCACAAGGCGTCTATCGAGAGCTAAGGATGCTTGAAACTCCAAATGGAAAAGTTGCACTTGTGGGTGGTGGAGAGAAGCTGCCATGGACGACTGCAGAATACGACTTACTGATGAACCAGCCCTTCTCGCCGGGCTCGGTACCCCAACTGTTCTGAACCCTCCAACGCACGCATTTGCCCTCATCGTCGACGTGGACAGCCGTCAGTACCATAGCATGCGTCATGGCCGACTCGCCAACACGAAGGCGAGCCGCCTTGTCTAAGCCACCCCCGTATAGCTTGACGTTGAAACCCAGCTCGTAGTCGATAAGGTCGAGGTCCATGATACCGCTTGCCCGATCGCTAAATTTGCCCACATCCGAACCGAAGAATACAGGTAGTCCGGCCTTGAGCATGGAGACGCATGCTTGCTTGAGTGTCGCCATCTCTACGTTGATGTACGTGACTCCTCTCCCGCCGACAATATTACCTAGGCGGTTGACCGTCATTAGGCTTAGAGGGTCATGGCGTGGGTCGTGTACCAGCGAGACCATGCTGGCGATAGCGGCGTTGGTGATCCGGAACTCCTGGGAGGAAATATCCTGAGCGAACTTGATTGGCGTCGAGATGACAGTACGAGCCTTTCCATCCTTGTCCAAGAAATCCCATTCAAACTGCTCAGTCGTGCTAGGCGGAGGACCAAGAGTCAGGGTTAAGATGATGTAAATCTCGTTCATCATCTTTCTCTTGATTATCGAAAGGCTTGCGGCGGAGATCCTCGGGCGGCTCTTGAGCAAATTTCGCAGAACTACGGCGTACTCGCGTAGCTTAGCAATGACGATGTAGTTGAGGGTGCTGCTTGACATGGCGTTCCAGCTGTCCGGATACAGCGACTGCGGCACGAGACCGTACTTCTCGACAAGGTTATAGACCATGTCCCACTGACCGCCATCACTGACGGGATCAGCCAGGATTCTCTGCACGAGTCTGCTGTCTAGATCTTCTTGGGCGGTATCGATGATATTCTCAAGAAAATAATTGGATTTCTCAAGCTTATCCCAAAAGAACAGGTAGGCCTGCGACAGCTCGAACGACTCAAGATTGTACTTCTTCATCAGCGCCACGCGGAAGACATTCGTGCTAGCGAACAGCCAACATCGGCCTGAGGATCTCTGGTTGGTGATAGGAGCGCCCTCAAATGGGATGCGGATGTTGAAGACATGCTGATCAGCAATCTTGGTGGCTCTAGAAGTCAGGACGTCTCGTGGGTTTGCGACGCTCAGGGCTGCCAGAGCAAGTCTGTGAACAGTAGATACACTTCGTTAATAACTACATATATGCACCTACGAGTCACGCAAAACGAACCTATTCTTAGGGTTAGCGAGCAATCTGGATCGCCAGGCCCGTGTGAGCTCGATTTCTAGCTTCTCCGGGGTTCTAGTTATCGTGTCGTCAACGAGTGCCTTTTCGCCGTCTACATGGACGAAGTCATCTTCGGACTCGACTTCTAATTGTAGTGATCGCAGACGTTCCAGGACAGCTTTCTCATGCATCAATATCTCAGGCGACGTCTTGGATTGTTGCGCACCCATGACGGCTAGACGTTAATGAAATGAGATGGTGAAGGATAGCAGACTTCGGAAATTCGGCTGAGAATTATATGTATCTATTGGTATCTTGCTTTGATGTCTCCTAGTATGTACCCTTTTCAAAGAAGGGTTGTATTGTGAGGGAAGAAGACTTGGAGTTGAGATCAAATGTCTGTCATGTTCGAATAAAGTTTCAGATAACCCCTCCTTAGTCACAGGTAATACCTACTGTGCTATATACATATATCTAATAGGAAGGATCACGAGGCACTCCCTTTGGCCAGGTTCAGAAGGTCGCGATTGCGTCTTATCATTACAACTTGATAAAGGAGGGGAGTTGTATTGTCATTGGCTAGCATAATAGCTGGTGTGGAGCATGCATACTTCGGATTAGCTGGGACAAGATACCCTGATGGCCGGTGGAACACGGGACGGCACACATAGATACACATCCAATGTTATCAGGTCGGTATGCAGGTACGTGGATAGCGAGAGGCCCAAAAGGTGTTGTATTAGGGATGGAGAGGTCTAGAGCTAGCTGGCTAATTTTCCCTCTTTTGTATGCCGAGACGCGTTGACCACCTCACATCGGTAAGATACAGACAGAAACAGAGTTCACGCGGGGCAGCAGTAGGTCAAAGCGCATCGAGAATAATACAGTAGTTGGGTTAAGAGTTGACAGTGCATTACCAACCATATACAAAGCTATTCATATCTAAGTACTCAATATGACACCATCCACATCGTCCCCCCTTTTCATATATCCGTAATAATAACGCGAAAGATCCGAGAAACAATCTTAACGAGATCAACCGCGACTCCATCATCATAAACCATGTGCATAAGAAATGTCCCCATGTATGCTAAAGCTGATCGACTCTAGTATAATCTCGGTACTCGGTACATCATAAACTACAACAGTGTTGCATAAATTTACAGGCGAGTGCCGTGGATGACCTTGACATCGACGACCAGTTCCTGGCCACCGTCGTTGAGAACGAGGACGCGGACGCTGCCATGGCCCTGGTCGAAGGCACGCTGGAGGCGGGTCCAGAGGTTGGACTGCTCAGCGACGGGAAGGCCAGTCTTGACGTCGCCGGTCTCGGTCATGGCGACGACGTTGCCATCCTGCAGGTCCAGGACGCGGTACTGCTTGAACACGGGTCCAAGCATGGTCTGAACCACGACGCTGGGGGCAGGGTTGGAAATGAAAGAAGACTCCTCATGAAGCTGCTTGGTGAACAGGTCAACACCCAGGTAGCGGTGCTGGCCAGTGGCAGAGGAGGTGGAGATGCGGATGACCTGGCAGGGACGGCCTTGGAGCATCAAGATGTCACCCATGCGGATGTGGTGGCAAGGGATAGTGACAGTGTTGGGGATGGTAGGGGGGGAGCGGGGACCAGAGCTGCTCGCGCGGGACTCATGGACCTTGACGTGCTCGCCGCCCTCAGGATGGAAAACTCGGTCAGCCATTTTGTGGAGACCGTGACGAAAGGAGTGATAGTGTCCTAGTATATGGATTAGTATGCACTGAGGGAATTTGACAAGACAATCAAGACGAACCGTCTTCGTCGTAATATCCCATTCTAGACTTTTGAACAGCCGGGGTGTGTCGAGGATACCGAACGGTTTCCTCAGCGACCTTCGTTTCCTTGTGGTACGAAGGTGCAGGCTTTACGGTGTCAACGGTAGTACCAGTGACGGTAACGTGCTCGCTGTAGGTAGGCCGGGAGCTAGGGAGGTCGACAGTAGTGTCACTAAAGTGAGAGTGTTCGCTGTGGGACGGGCGAACAGAGGGAGTATAGTCGACGGTAGATCCGGCGACGAGAGTGTCTTCCTGAAAGTTTGACTGGGCTCGGGCGCGGTATTCACGCTCGATTTTATCAATTGGGCTCTGGTAGGGCTGGTGGCGGCGGTCTACCTCAATTTCACTCTCGGCGTAAGACGAGTGAGTGGGTTTGCGGTGGTGGTGATGATGATGACTCTCGTGGAAGGAAGAGTGAGGTCTGGAGCAAGGTTTGTTGTCAGTGGAAGATCTTCTTGGCCATGGGGCTATTGTTGTTGTTTGGTCAACTGGTCCTTGCCAGCGTCCAAGCTCCAAGCATGGATGGGTGGGTGTGATCAATCAATTGGGTCACATCCACATGGGACTTCGATTGGTCGAGCCATTTCTAATCTGCGCTGAAGCAGCAAAGTGCTCTTACACCCAGTTTTGCAGTGGAAATTGACCACGGCAGATTTTCTTGTTGTTGTGATATTGGGTGGGCCCATCGCATATCGTTTTGAAATGCGTGTCCTTGGACGGGTATCGACCCAGATGCTTGGGAGAGCCAAAAATGGGAATTATTGGAATTGGGGATCTGTACTAACCTGTGCTCCTTGTACTCCTCACGGTGGGAACCGGGACGGCGGTAACGTTCTTCTTCACGTGTGATACGGACCTCTTCTTCGCTGAAGCGTTGCTCTTGGCGCAGAGGAAGTTGAGCAGAGGCAGAGACAGAAGAGTATTGACCTTCCCGTCCGGCTTTCTCTGGTTTTCCGGGAAGATTGATCTCAAGCTCTTCGTGAGTCTGATGGGTTGTGGTCTCGGCCTCAGCCTCTTTATAAGTCCGAGGGAAGATGCTGAAGGGGACGGGTATGCGGGCTTCAAAGTCCAGATTGGCGACCTTAACGGCGCGAGAGTCCTCTCCTCGACAACCTTTCGACTTCTGGCGAAAGGAATATCAAGAAGATTCCTCTTGCTCTTCTTTCTAAAGACTGAAAGAAAAGAAGGGAGGAGAAGCAACGGGAGAACGTGCTTCTTGACTCGATTCTTTCTGTCAGGATTCAGGTTTGAAAATGCAGGAGGATGGGGCTTTGTTGGGTCTGTTGAGTTGAAATGGGTTTGTAAAGATCAGATTGGAGAAAAGTAGGTGAAGTGTCAGAAGAGATCATTGGAGAGGAAGAAATAGGAGACGCACGGGGAGAGTGGGCGGGCGGTCCAGAAGTACCAGAAGTGCTGGGGGTGCGAGAAGGGGCAGAATATGGCGTGGCAGGGCGTTAGCAACTGAATTGCAGGCCTCATGTGGTTTACTGTTGTTTACTTGGGTGGAGATGCTGGGATTGGTCTGTTTATCGCACGCCCGATCCAGTTAGGCCGCTGGGGCCCAGTAGAACGAGAACCTGCGGAACTATCACTGCCAACACCAGACCTGAGCCCACATAGCCTATCCCTTTGCACAGTACGATGTGGTCCGGTATCTATTACCGGGGATGTAAGATGATGCATCCACCATCCGGGCAATACCATTTGGCTTAGTTCTTTGGGTTTGTTTGCGTTATTCAACGGGTATTATTGATGTTATTGATCATATCGGAGGGGGATCTTTCTGATGAACCCACCGCCCACTTGCCCAGTGCCCACTATCGAGACAGACTCCAGACTCCAGCCTCCTTCGTGATGCATCCGATGGAGAGGTGATCAGTGCTCTCAGTTTTCCTGCCTCCGTTTGGTCAAACTGTCACGAAGAGAGACGCAGCGGTCAATATGACCCATTGGGAATCCGTCAGCTATATGAATTGTCACATTCGTTTTCAGCAGTCTGGCAGTTGATTGCATAATGCAATTGATTTCACCGCTTCCAGATAATATAACACAGTCTTACCTCGGGTTGCACTCGCATTTGCAGTTGCATCTGCATTGACACTGATCAGTGAGACTCCGAGACAGACCTCAAGGCAGGCTGCACACAGTACGGAGAGGTCTTCAGACACCCTAAAGGCAGCGAGTCCAGCAAGCAGTGATCAAAGCTGGAGGCTGGTCTCCATGTCTCCATTAGAAGATCCCCCGATCCCGTAATAAAGACGCGTGGTTGGGAAGTGCGTCTAGGCTAGGGATGGCTGGGCAGCAAAAAAGAGCTCAGGAGGATCCAATTGGCCACATGCAGGGCAGATCACGGCAAATCACAGCACGAAGATGATAATATTCCATGATTTTCAACGTTTCCAACCACCTTTTGGCTGACACTTGCAGCAAAATTCGTGAAGCACGCAGTACGCGTAGCATCGTGGATCTCGCTTATTGGGCTGTTGTGTGTAACCCACCACAGGCTTATGCAAGCCCCAATGCAAGAATCAGGAAGGCTGGCTGGTTGGTAGGTTGTTGGAAGCTGAGAGCTTTGCTTCTTGCTCTCCATCTCTGCACGTTCAGTTCGTAGACTGCACCGTGGTTCCACAGATCTGACCATTGGGTCTAGCTATCGAGGTAGTGCAGCTAGGCCTGTACGCTTGTTAAAATTATTCAAAAGGGGCTCCAGTCTCCCCGATTAGACAAACTGCATTTTGTTCACATCAGATATTTTCAAACGACCTCGGCTCACCCGCATCTCCCGGACGCTAAAATGACTGAATCGCGAGGCGAGCTTACCCCTGATCATCGAGCTCCAATTCGTTGCCATGACAACGGCAAAGCGAAACGCGCTACAGATCCTTGCTTGTTAAGATCAAAAGCGGAGATACGTGGGATCCAGGGATCTCGTTTACGCGCCTCCTAATTTCCTATTCCGGGAGAAACGGCATCGATCATCCAAAGAATCAAGATTCAACCGCAATTACATGTTTTAGGCGGCTTCTGTCTTGATACGCCTTCATCTACGCAAGTAGCGACGGTATCGGGTTGTAATACAAATTATTGATAGGGCACAATGGGTTGAGATCGTTTGAAATACGATGAGGTGAGTCTAGGGTTGAATGCCGCCAAGGAGCCACCGCTTCTCCAGTGATGTGGCCTGCAACGGGCTTGCAGGTGAAAACCTTTATACTGGGGAACTACGAGCTGTGTATGGCGTTGAGAATCAATTGAATGTGAGCGGTATGAAGTTTAGGAGAATGATATGTTCGCCGAGCATTGATAATTCCAATAAAAGCATCGTATCTGTATGATGACTTGGTCCTGATACCTAGTGCCTGTCCATCCTCATCTAGATTTTGCTCGAAATAGGTTATTCAATTATACGCAGAGCTGACAGAAACGCGCTAGAGAACCGGTAGGATAGGCAACGAAAAGATGGTCGTTTGACAGTTTCCTAGCAGTCCCATTGATACCGCGCTACGCCTTAGTGCTCGATGGTTAGTACAGCCGATCCGCATTGCGCGCTCAGTCAGAAGGTAATTGCCATGACGTAGATAGAAAAAACGATTGGATTTCCTACAGTTTACTTGCTCTATTCTCCCGACAGCGGCTGGTGTGCTTTGCAGTCGTCAGAGGGTCGGGCGGTTCTTTGTAAAACCAGCGGAGCCTTCCCATGGGAATAAGCAGTTTCGTACGCCTCGCAAGACGACTCGTCCCGTAAGAATATTGAGATACATGTAAAGAGATATAACTCTGGAAACCAAAACTGGGCAAGAACATGCAGTACACCTCGTATTAGTCGCAAGATGGCAACATCCGGCCTTGGCAGACGGGAGTGCTGCCTGGGACGGATGTCTACGTCACGGTGCAGAAAATTGACAGGATTAATTCAATATTTCAAAGGTATCGTGAGAGCTGGTTTCTGACTTGAGTATAGTTCAGTCACTACGCTCACCGATATGTTCCATTTTACCTCAGATATCAGCTGAGATAGATGATACTGTAAGCCTACTACAAGGACTTGTCTGTATAGAGAGCCAGTCGTTCTTCGGAGCCGTACTCTAGTGGACGTATCATAACCTCGGCCGCCAATCCTCCCCGCTCACCGTCTCCGCCAGAGGACCGCTCATATTGCCGAGCTCCTTCTCCTTGCCTCTTCCGCCGCAGTCTGTTCGTCGTTGGGCCGGTCCGACCACTGATAGGCACTCCACGCGGCCGTCCTCCTGTAATACCGGAAAGCCTGTCCGTTCTACCGTATATTTCCATTGATGTATAGTGTTTATGACGGCGCCTAATCAGGCTGCGAGATAACGAGGTTTCTCTTTCACACCCTTGGCTCCCTATAGCTGTACATCCTGCGACACTTTTCAGTCCTTGACTCCGGAGTTCGTGCCGGGAGCCTCTCCGGGTTGGGGCTTTCCCGGACACCGGCCGGACCGGGCAAAGGAGTCCTCGGCAGATGCGCCGCCAGAAGATATAGTGGTACATTGAGTGTCACCACTCGCCGCACGTCATCTGCGATCACGCGTCTATCTATATATATACTGCATGCGTGCCTATTAACCGTGAAATCCGGTGAGGTCCTGCGTAATCATGGTAGCTAATCGGAGCGAAGCTTTCACTTTCAGGCTATAATCCATGTGACGTATGCTTAACAATCTAGCATAACTCGCCCATCTGATGGATCTCGCATTATCGAGTAGCTCTACATTCGAGCCAATGTATGAAAGCGTGAAAATCAATCAGGCTGGCTATGTAAAATTTTCTTTAATTTTAAATGTATCTGTAGATTTATGGCTTGAAATTGGTTAAGAAACGGCATAGTTACCTAGATATTAGCGTAAAAAGCCAGCCTAATAACTGATATTTTTTATGAACTTAAAATTATTAGGCTAGGTTAGGCTAGCTGTCTAGCTATTTGTTAGCTAACTAATTAGCTTGTTAGGCCTGTAGCTATATACACTCTCTGTGGCGTAGCCACAGATGTGGCTAAGGAGGTGGCTGCGCCACCTCTCTCCTTATAGCTATAGCTTTTACACACATATAGCTTAGAGCATCATTAATTATACACATTTAGACCTCACATAGCTGGCTAACTAATTAAGTAATCAGGTATTAAATTAGTTAGTTATAGTAGTTTAGTTTAATATATTCGTCTGTTTATTCTTTTTTGTCCTTTGATTTTTTCTGATTTTTTTTTGATTTTATTTCTGTGAGACCTATGTATGTAATAAAGCTTGATTCATTGATAATGAGTCCCTTCGGGACTTATATGTGTAGCTATAGCTAAGGCTTAACAATTTCGGTTTAAAAGGCTATTATATTTTATAGTTATAACTATTATAACTATTATAAAAAAGGCTTTTAAAAAGGCAAAAAAAAAGGTAAAAGAAATGGCAAATGGAGTAATAATATAAAGTGACAATAAGTAAGTGATTATGTGAGGCTAAAATGTATATAATTAATGATTTAAGCTATATATATGTGGGTAAAGCTATAGCTATATAAGGAAAGAGAGGTAGCTGTGTTACCTCTTTAGCCACACACCTATAGCGCAGCTATAAAAAGTATATATAGCTTTTAATATATGCCTAATAACACCCCGCCCCTAAAAAAAAAATAACGTCCTCGTTATTTATTAATAACCGTAATAAAAGCAATAAGTTTATTAGTTTTATTATTAATTACTATTATTTTATCCCTAAAATTTTATTTATAACAATAACAATTTAATTACCGTTATTTTTCGTTATTAGAATTTCGTCCTATATTAACGATTTTAAAACGCCTTTTTATCGTTATCGAAACGAGCTCTAAAAATTTATTAAATAAAAAAGGTTTTAGCTAAAATTAATACAGCTTAACGATAGTAAATATATCAATAAAATACGATAAAGTCGGATAAAATATTAATACAGCTTAACGATAATATATATATCGATAAAATATAATAAAATCGGATAGGATAAACGTTATAGCAATATATATATTAGTAATAAAAGATAAGGTTAAGATATCGTTAAAAGCAGTATATATACCGGTAACTTAAAATAAAATATATCACGATAATATATATATCGACAACTTAAGATTTTTTACTTATTAATTTATATCTATTAATATCGTTTATTAACTAACGCCAAACGCTAGAGAAAAAATAAAAAAAAAACCGAAAAAACGAAACAAAAAAAACCGAACCGGATAACTAAACTAAAAAAGTAAATAAATATAAAAAATTAGTTACTATACCCGCGTTTAAGAATCGCCGGCGCTAATATATATAAAATAAATAGCTTATTTATTTCGGAACGGATAGTTACCTTTATAAACGAAACTATTTATTACTTAATGTTATCGAAAAACTTTTTAAAGTCTTATAAAATGTTATAAATATCGTTATAAATACCAGCTTATATTAAGCCAACTATATTATTAAAATTACTTTAGGCAAAATAAATTTCTTTATCGAACTTATTTTTCGCAATATTTAATTCGTTATTTAATTTTATCTAAAAATCCGCCAGCTCGGTATCGACCTTCCGGTTAAAAGTATTTATTTTTTTAACAAATATTTATAAAATTTTATCCGTTATTTAATTAATTACGCTAGCGTTATTTATTTTTACCTATATAGCAATAATATCTTATACCGACTTTTAATAAAAAGCGACTAATTAGTTATATTTTTTTTCTAAAAGGAATATTCGATTTTGTAGCCTTTAAATTTTTTATCGAGCTTTTTAGATTTTTTCCTAGTTCTCGAACAATATAATACGAAATTTAGCGTTTATAAAACTAACGCCTTTATATATATCGTTATTATTTATTTAAAATCAGCGATTTTTATCGGAATATAATACTATTAGACAGTTTAATACGGCTTACATTTTTTTTTAGCTTTATTTAATATACCGGAAGTCGAGATATTAGCTGGAACGAACCGTACTATTTTACCGTTATTTTTATTATCCGCTCCCGGTAGTCCTAAGTTTTAAAGTTTAATAAGCGCTTTATCGTTTTTAATAAGGTTTATAAAATCCGTTTCGCCGTCTTTAGTAAAATTTATTATAGTAATATCGGTAATAACCTCTTTTTTAATAAGCTGGCAGAAATTTAAATCTATTAATATTTTGCCTTATTAAAACTTAGCGGGATTTAAATTTATCAAACTTATATTTTATTAATTATTAGTATTTTATCTTATTAATAATTTATTTAATAGCTATATTAATCCGGTTTTTTTTAAAAAAGCTACGATTTTTTTAAAAATAAAACTTACGCTATTATAGGCATTACTATATAATTTAAAAGTTTTTAGCTACTTTTTATTTAGCTGTAGTAATTTCGTCGTTAGATTTATTGCCTGTTCTTGTTATAAAGCCTTTAGCTTTTTTTTAACCTTTTTATATAAAGTAGTTTTAGCTACTATTTTACCGGGACGAAATAGCTTTATATATACTAGCGTTTTATTAATATTTACCTAAAGTACTATAGGCATATCTGTTAAAGCTTATTTCTAAAAAGTTTTAGTATTTTTAAATAAAGCCGTAAGTACGTTTTTAGCGGTATATTTTCGCGGGTTTTTTATTGGGATAATTATAGGCGCGAAATTTACCTCCTTTAATTTCGATATAATAATTTTTTAGTAAGTAATATCTCGTTTTTATCCGTTCTACTCATTTTCGCTATAGCTATAAGCCGGATATTTTTTTGCTGCCGCTATATTAAGTTTCGTAAAAAGGTATATATTAAAAATAATATAATATTTGGCTATATTACTAACGAAATAAGTCCGTAACGAAATGTAATATTATAGGGAGCAAAAGTTCGTATTTTTTTTTTTTATATTTATATTACTTAAAACGTTATATATAATAAATAAAGGTTAATATATAAACAATATATAAGATATAATGGCGGGCTTTTTTAGAAGTTTTTTTATAACAGTTATATCTCGATATTTATTTTCGGGATAGTGCGGACGATTTTTTAGTTTTAATTTAGATCGGAATTTACCGGAATAGAAAAACCGGTATTTAAATCAGTCGGAATAAAAAAAACTACTATTTCGGGAATAACTGTCACTCCAGATATCGTCCTAAACTTAAGCTCGTTTAAAGATAACTTATTTTTTGCGTCAAATTTGGTTACTAGTTCGGATACGTTTTATATAAGTAATTTTCGTAAATATTACTTATTATATATTATCTCGTACCTTTTCTAACGTACCAAATACTTTAAAATAAAATAGCTATTAATTTTCGATATTTTATATTTAAATAGCCGGTCGATTTCGAAAGATTTCTATTTTTTGTTATTTTTATTAATAAAAACTTATCCTAGCTTAAGCTTTTTGTAATATTATAAATCCTTACCTATCGGAATTAAAAATAGTTACGTTATTAAAATTACCTAATAAACCTTTTAATATTTGGGAAAATTTAATTTATATATTAAATCTCCTATATATTTAACGATTATAAAAAGTCCGGTATATTATTAGCTTTATTTTCTTAATAAATTGCCTAATAAATAATATCCTTTATATAGCTTTAAATAAACTTTTTCGCTTATATTAAATAAAAGCGGATTATATTTAGAATTATAACGTATTTTCATATTATCGGCCGTAAAATTAATAGCAGCTTTCGCTTCCTTTTAGTATAAATTACGAAACGTTTTATAGTTAATAGCTTTTTTAGGGACTTTTAATATAGATAAAACTAAATTAAATTTAAAACTATAAACTATTTTATTAAGAGATTTATTTAGGATTAATAATTTTAAGTTATTTAAGTTATATTATAAAGCTAATAAAATAATAGTTTATTATATACCCGTCGCCGCTATATAATACCTAATAGTTATTTCGATATCCTAATTTCTTTTTTCTAATTACCTATTTGTTTAAAGATAATAAACTGTCGATATAGTAAACTTTATTTTTAAGCGGGCGAAAATAGTTTGCTATATTTCGCTAATAAATTTAAAGTTTCTATCGGAAATAACTTTATAAAATATACTTTAGTTATAAAACAGTAATACTTGCAATATTATATCGGCCTATATTTTCGCCGTATATATAAAGTAGCCCGTAATTAGTATATACTTTTTAAAAAACTTATAAACTATAGTTAAATAGGTATTGATTTTATTATAACCTAATATATTTTATATAATACCGAGCGAGAGCTTTTTTAGTAATTTAACTATAAAGTTTTATATTAATATATAAAACGGAATAAAAAAGCTATTTATAAATTATAATTAACTAATCGGCTTAAATTTATCTTGCTTATATTTAAGGCAGTTGGGATATTTACGAACGTAATCCTATAGTTTTTTTATTAAATTTAAGATAGTTATACTTTTAAAATCTTATATTATTTTTTTAGAACCGAAATAATACTTTTTATTATATATAATATCGAAAATATTACCTATATAAATATTTGGTATATATAATTACCGCTAGCCGTATTCCGTAATATAATATAAAAGACTGTTATCGGATAATTTATAACAATAACCGTACTATTTCTTTCTGCCGAATTTTAGTATTACAATTAGTTTACGTTATTTCTGCTTATTTTCGTATCCGTTATATAACTTTTATCGGAAGTTATTATTTAATATTATTTCTATAATAGCTATATAACTGAAATTGTTAAAAATATTATTTAAAGTATTTCGAGTTTTATTTTTTACCTCGTTTTACTTAAGTTTAATTAAAAGCCGAAATAATATATCCGGTATTAAGTTTAACCTTCCCGAAATATACCGCACGTTTAGCCGAAATTATAATAAATATATTAATACTATTATAAACTTATTATTTATTTTTACTAAATCCGCTAACTTTTAACTGATTTAATTTATAATAGCTCGAGTGGCCTAATAATCTGTTAGTATAATAACGCCTTATATATAAGACTAAATATATATCTTTAGCTAGCGGTATATCTAAATAAAATAAAAAACTTCGAGCTTTATAGCTTTATATTATATTTTAGCGTTAGTTAGCGTTTTAAATAAAAATATAATAAAAAATATCGAATTAACGGATATATTAACGTTATTTTAAGATATAGCTAGATAAAAAACTATTACGCTATATCCGCGCTTTTTAAAAATGTCAATTTTAATAAACGTAATCTCGTTATAATTTTAATAAACTAAGTAATAAAAATTATTTAACTAATTTTATAAGATTATAAAGGATTTACGTTTTTTATTTATTAGCTTAAACTTTATTTTTGCCGTATATATTTTTTATTTATTAATAGATTTAAATATTTAATCCGCGTTTTATTTTTTTGCTAAAAGTTAAGTTTTACGCTACTATAAAAAATCGACTTTCTGCTAGTACCACGGTATAAATTTTCGCAGAAATCCAGTTATACTAATATATATTTTAAAAGTATTAAGTGTAATAGGTATAATAATATTTCTAATTGCCTAAATCTTATTATTAGTTATAAAAATTCCGGTACCGTTTATATTAAAACCAAATAACTTAATAAATAAATAAGCGACAAAAGATTTCTCAAGATTTAAAATAATACCGATTTACTTAAATTCATTTAATATAACTATAACATATTTAATATATTTTTCGGCATTCCGGCTAAAGGTAATAATATTATCGATATAAGCTGCTATAAATAAAAAGAATTTACGTAACTTTTAGTTTATAAACCGCTAAATATAAGCTAAATTATTTCGAAATCCTATAAATATAACGTTAGATACTTTAAGTTCTCGCGGCGACATAATTATTATCCGGTTTTAATAATCCGGGTATACCGGCAGCTAATAAAAAAATTTAAAATAATCGAATACCGAAAAATAAATATACCTTTTTAATTTTTTCATAATTAATTTTTAGGTAAGCAGCGGATAAACGTCCGGTACGATTATTTTATTTAATGCCTTTAAATCTACTATAATATAACCCTTTCGCATACCGTTAATAGTCCGCTAAATAACGAAAATTAGATACCCGAAAGAGGTAGGTTTAGTTTGCCATTTTATCTTATATTTTTAGTACATTTTGCCGAAAACCTTATTTAAAAAGTCCTAGTTCTTAATACTTAAACCATATAGCCGTATAGTTATAAATTTAAATTAATTTTACTATTTTTTAACGAAATTAATAATTATTTTCTTATTGTTTAAAAGGTTTATAATACCGCAGTTTTTCCATAATTTCTTGCTCTCGAGATATACCTTAAAATATTTTGCTAGCTTAGGTTTTATATTACATATATACACTCCGTATTTTATCCTAATTTCAGGGGTATTTCCTAGTCTAGCTATACCTAATAATAGTGGCTTATTGCCGACATAAATCTTATCTCTTTTTACTGCTGTCCACACGTTATTAATAGTAGTTTCGTTAAAGTAAAAAGCTTATGCTAGCTTATTAAAAATCTCAAATTCCGATATTAGCTATATATTATCTTAGGTATTATCACCTAATATAATAGCTATAACAGTTTGCGCTAGCGAGGCTTTTTTTTATATAGTGGCCACGTATTTTTTATTATAATAGTTTTCGATATAGCCTAAATAGGCCTTACGATAAATTTGCCTTAGCTTATCGGAACTGTTAATAACTGCTATAATTTTTTATAACCTGCTGTCAGTTATAATATTAAGCGCGCCGGAATATTCGGTAATAAATATATAATTCTTAACCACGCTATCTTTATTATATTTAGGAAGATTTATATATTATATAAAAATAGCTATTATTAAGCGTAAGGGTATTATTATATTGCAAGCTATAATAATATAGTATTATATTATATCTTTTTTTCTAGTAAATTATATAGATACCTTAATATCGTTATATAAGCCGAAAGTAATAATATTTATTTTATAACTTATTTCCGTTTCGTTAGCGTTAAAGAAATTCGAGCCGAGTAATAAATTTAACTTTAACCTATCAGTAAGTCACGTTAAATAAAGGAACTTTACCAGTTTTTTTATATTATTTTTTTTACTTTCGATTATAAATAAAAAAAAAGCCCGTTCTTATAGGTTAATTTATCTGTTAATACCGCTAACTGTAATAAATTCCTTAGTTGTAATTATAACGTCGTTAGCTTTTTTAAATAGCTATTTTCTATTTACTATAAACCGGGAATAGCTTATATTATTATAAATAGTAGTTAAGTCTTTGCTTTTTTTAAGTATTACGTTTATTATTAAATATATATAGCTTTTTATCGGGGCTCCGTTTTTTCCGTTTAAATAAATAATACGGGGCTTAATAAAAAGTGATATAAAAGGGTTGTCGGGGTTAAATTCGCTAAGGTAATTTTTATTATCGCTAGATAACGAAATAACAAGCAGTTTTATATCGTTACTTTTTAGTTATATAGCAAAAAAGGTTTTATTAATAACTTTTTTTACTTAAATAAATAAAGGGCGTATTTTTATTTTAGTTAAAAATACTAATATATATTAAATACTATAAATAAAAAATGTAGAATTATTTTTATATAATTTATTATAACGTTAATAAGTTAGTACGTTAAACGCTTTAGTTATTTTATTTTAGGTACGGCAGAAATAAATATAATTATTTTTATTAAAAACTGCCTAATTATTATATATAATAAAAGCTTTTTTTTCGCCTTTTTTAATAACTTTATTATTATAGTAATAACTATTATTATATAGCTGCTATTTTTAATCTGCTAGCTTTTTATCGTTAGAGTTTAAAAAAATTTCGTTTTTAATATTAATATAAGTATATCCCGATAGTTTTAACTTGTATTATCGATAGTACCGGTAAGTATACGGGCAAAAAAAGCGACGAAAGCTAAATCCTCGTTTAGCGCGGGATCTGTCTCGGCCGAAACCTTATTTATAAAATAATCTTTTGGCTTGGCTAAAACGTTTATAGTTACGAAATCCTCGATTTCGATTCTAAAAGCTGCGGTCCTAGAATCTACGATCCTGGTATATACGATTTTAGAATTCTTGGTTATATCGTTTACGGCTAAATCTACGGTAACTTTTATAAAAGTCGGATTTATATTTAAGGGTACGGTTAGCTAACTAGTTAGCGTATTTTAAGCTGGCCTTATCTTTTATAATAATATATGCTATATTAGCTATAATTAGTTTTTGTTTTAAGGGTACTTTTATAAACCTTAAGACTTTATTTAAGGTTGCCGGAATAAATATTACTATTTATATAACGGGATTTTATTATCCGGCAAATAGTAATTTATCCCGTAAAATCTTTTATTTTTTTTCGATCTGAAATAAAAAGGTATTAACTAATATACTAATAATAAAATTATTTATATTTTTTTTAGGGTAAAATAAAAGCTATTTTATATTTAAAAAAGGTATTAGATATTTTTATTTATATTAAAAGCTTTGGTATAATAAATAATATATATAGCTTATATACGGATAAATATATTAGCTAAAACGGAAGTCTTTAAATATTTAGCTTTATCGGATTAAAGTTACTTAAAGGCATTTGCTACTTTAATTTTAAATTTCTCGCATACCTTAATTAATATAAATTTTAAATTATTTTATATAAATGCCTTATATAACTTATTTAATTATGCGGACTACTAAATCTAGGCGTTTTTATAAAAAAAGCGGGGAAGTTTTTTTTTAATACGCCTTTTTTATATTTATCTTAAGCTATTTTATAAACTATATCGGCAAACTAATAAAGATTTCGCTAATAAATATTTTAACTAATTATAATACTATCGTTACTTTTAAAACTTTTATTTATATTAGACTAAAAGAAACCGATATATTAAAGCTTTTATTTAAACGAAATAAATTTAATATTATTATTTTACGCTATAGCTAACGCGGTATTACTAATTTTAGCTAAAGTATTTACTATAAGACCGATTCCGATAGCGAGATTAAAAATAGCGATATACTCGGTAATTCTTCGCTTTAAGTCCTAGTTACTTTACTAGTTACCCTAATTGCCTAATATATTAGCTAATACGGGAGTAAAATAAAAAAGTGTTAAATTAACTAGTAAGTAAGGTATATTTAAGTATTGTAATAAAGGTATACGCGTAAGTGTTTTAACTACTAAATTTTAATTTCGTATATATAATAATAGTATTAGATAAAGTTCTAGCAGTATAATAAATATTTTAATAAGCGAACCTAGGTTTTTTCTATATAGGGATAGTATATTAAGTACTATATTAGGTACTAATAAAATAAGGTTTTATCGGCGAAAAAAAAAAGTCTCGTCCTCTAGCTTTTTTATAGTAACTTTTTAATTATTAAAGAATAAGTCGGGCTATTTTCGCCTAACCGGATTTACTTATAAAGCTTTTAGTAAGTTTTATATTTCTTTATCGGAAAATTTTATACGTTATTTTATAAATAACGATTTATTAAGATCGTTATTAAATCGTTAACGATAAAAAAAAACGTTTTTAGTTGTTTTTATCTATTAGCCGGGATAATTGGGCCGGAATAACTAAGCTAATAGACGAGAGATTCTAGACTTACTATATATAAATATTTGCTTCCTAAATTATTACTCGCGCCACATATATTTCTAATATCTACCTTTTTAGATAGTCCTTTAATTAGCTATACCGTAAAAAGGTACGGACTTTTGCCGAAATTACCTATCGCTTATTTAAGGGTAATAAAGTAACAAAAATTTTAATTTTATTAATAATTTCGTTATTAAATTTCGTTATTTAAATTAACTTTTAGTTATTTAAAAAAAAATTCCAAGCTTTATAATAAAATCTAACCTGCCTATTAAACATATAAAAAAAAAAAGGGAGTAGCGTTTTCGTATCTATACTATAAACTTAAAATTAAAGAAATAGCGTTCGAAATAACGTTTAACTAATAGAATTAATAACGACGCCGAAATAAAACAGGCAAAAAAGAAAGATAAAAAAAAAAAAAGAGACAAAAATCTAGTAATCTTATCGTTCTAAAAATTTTTGGTGTTTTGTCGCGGTAAAAGATAAATATGTAATAGGGGTATAATATAACGGCTAAAAGCTTTATTAAAGCTGGGAATTAGCTTTTATTATCGAATAAATTAAACGTATTATCAAATTGTCTTAACCGATATCGACAGGCAGATAATTAATAAAGAAAGTAAAATAGTTAGTAATCGATAGTTAAAATCGCCCAAAAAGCCGATCTTTTAACCACGTATTACGTAGGCAAATTCCGGCGACGAAACGCAAGCGTTTCGTTTTTTTTTTTTTTTTAAGAAAAAAGAGTTCTTCTAGAATAAAAATAAAGACAAAAAAGGGAACGACGCAAGTGCTACCATTTATAAGGCCAGAATGTATATAATTAATAATCTAAGCTATATATATATAGGTAAAGCTATAGCTATATAAGGAGAGAGAGGTGGCTGTGCCACCTCCTCAGCCACACACCTGTGGCGCAGCCACAGAGAGTATGTATGGCTCCTAATGTATGCCTAACAGATTAACTAACTAAAGGAGGTAAGGCGTAACTATAGGGGGTCTTAATAAGTACATTATAATTTGCATTATTTTTTATATAGACAAAAGTTACTTTTTCACCCTTGTAAAGCCAGCCTGCCGATTTGTCGATCAGGGCCTAACTTATAGCTGTCAAGTATATATATCAGAGAGAGCACTTGCACATGAATTGTTAACTTAGATCATAATGGGAAAATGAGTCTCGGCGTAGGTCCCAGAACGACCTCAAGGTTTGCCGGCAGCTGGATAAATGGTTGGTCCAGTGTTGAGGTAACCTTTGGAAGTGCTACGTAGTAGAATCCTCCAACATGTGTACTAAAATGGATCTAGAACTTGATCAGGGAATCTCTCGTATTTAACGTAGTACTGTAGTAGAGGTCCGTTCGATGGCGGGGACAACATGCGATGCGATGCCCATTGCGGTGGTTGGGGGGTACCTTGCCTTGTTCTTATATCAATTGAGTCGGACCGCCTTGATCAATGACTGAACAACTTCTTCCAAGCTTGTAGATTTGACGATATCGAAGACTAGGCTGACGGTCGTGGAATCAGCAGGATCTGACAGGAACCGATGGACCTACATGTAATAAACTGGACATACATGTTCTAGACCTTCAAGTAGGTAGGCAGATAGGTAGGAGAGAGTAGAGTGTCAGGTACCGCCGGTAAGCACTATAGATTAAACGAACAAATCCACTATTGCCCCTCAATTTACTCCAGAACTTCTATTCTCACAACACCACAAGGTGACTTGAGACAGTTGCCCCGCAATTTAGGGTTCTGCAAAAGGGAATTACGGACGTACTCCGATGGTATTGTGACGATGGGTGGCATTAAGCTAGCTTTATTATAACAACGGTCAATTAACCGACACGGCTCGTTGTAGCTTTGCGCCGAGGCGGATATAGGGGTTTCCCATTATATAGAGAACCCAGTAGAGAAGATGATCGACCCGATTCAGCTGGAGCTCCAGCTCGATCCAGCTCTACCAGTCAACCTGCCGCCAATATGCTGTTCTCGTCGCTATTGTATGCTTCAACTGTATCCAGTGTCCTGGGCGCATCGTGGATCGCGCCTGGCGCAGTCTGGACTGATACCGATGGCAACAAGATCGATGCGCACGGCGGCGGCGTCGTGCAGCGTGGTGATACCTTCTATTGGGTCGGTCAATCAGCTAGCAGCAGTAAATTGCCTTGGTATTCTCCTGTATAGATTGTTGGATGTGTACTGATAATCGGTTCTAAGATCAAACGCCATTGATGTACTCGTCGACGGACCTCATCAACTGGAAGAACCTAGGGAAGCAAGCGAGCCAAATCACCGGCATGTGGAGGCCCAAGATCGCAAAGCCAAATGGTTCATTCTGGGTACATTTGCTCTAGCCTTAGATGTTAATATGATCAGCAATTGTTGACTCGTCCTACTTTTCACAGCTATTTGGCCAACAGGATCGCTATGTTCTCTCCCTCAAATCGACAGCGCAGGTTGGCGGATATAGCCAGTCGGCCAAGGTTCACATTCCACCGAGTGACTACTCTTACTCAGATACCGGAATGTTCTATGATGAAGATACGAGTATGTCGAACTCCTGGCTCTGAAGGAACTTATAACTGATGAAGGTTACAAATTAGCAACCTGGTATCTCCTGACCAGCGCCGACCACAATACTGTCCAGGTCAACAGAATCAATGCGGACGGCACACTAGGCGACAGAGTTTCCCAACTAAGTATGTGAACGACTTTCGTGAAGTAGATAAAGTCATCAATGGCTGACCTCAATCAAACAGCTGGTGGAGCCTATGAGGCCCCGGGCATCGTGAAGGCCGATGGAGTCTACTTCCTCATTGTCTCCGGAAAGACGGGCTGGCGCTCCAACCCCAACAAAGTCTTTACGTCGACCTCGATCAACGGCCCATGGACCGGTGGAGCAGATGTCGCACCACAGGCAGAGAACACGTATAACTCGCAGAACACCTTCGAGCTGACGGTGAAGGGGTCGTCGAAGACCACGTACATCTACATGGGTGACTCCTGGGACTCGAAGGGTGGAACGGACTCGAACTACATTTGGCTGCCGATGAACATCGACGCTTCGTAAGTAACTGGGACACTCCAACCTGTTGGTTGAATCCACCAGACTGAGTCTTGATTTGTCTCGCAGGAAGAAGACTCTCACGCTTGATTATCATGCGATGTGGAAAGTTGATACCAAGACTGGCACAGTTTCTTACCCGAGCACGAAGAAACGCTATGAGGCTGAACATGCCCATTTGTCTGGTAGAGCTGGTATGTATTGAAGCGGTTTGGCATTGGGTATAGAACTTACAATTAGCAGTGGTGAAAGAATGCAGCGACTGTCTGAGTCGGCGCTCAGTCCATGGAGGTAAGTTGCAGTGCAATCAGCCTCGACGAAACCTCATACTAAAGGCTTTCATAGCCAATGGTGACAGTGAAGTAACTTTCCGGAATGTGACCGGTACTGGTTCTTTGCAGTGGCTCTCTTTTCACTACAAAGCCAATAATCCTCAAGGTACGCAGTCGTCTAGATCTCAGTTTTGTAATTGGCCGAAGCTGACGATGGATACTATGATAGCTGGCGAGGCTCACATATTCGTCAACGATGAGCCACCGGTCAACATCTCCAGTCTGAACTCTCGCGCCGGTTATCACACTTCAACGCCGGTCCAGCTTCGTCTGGAGGCTGGCGATGTGAACACTATCAAATTTGGGTCTACAGGAAGCGATGGTAAGCGGCCCTCATTCAAGCCTAACTTTGGTGATACTAATCATGACACATCAGAATTCGAAGTTGTTGTAGATGGAATCGAGCTCTTTGAAGAAGAGGATGACTTGTAGTTATATTTCCATAGCTTACGAGAGAAGACATCAAATCAAGTGATAGGCATGGTCAACATACCTGTGCCACCTAAGAAACATAAGTAATTACTTGAGAATCGACTTGACAGGTTTGTATTATTCTATAATATGAGAATGGTTTGTAATTATCGATTGTGATACTATGCAAACTTCGATTCTATCCCTGAGTCAAGTTCATTTTCTTACCGGAATGACAGTCCATGGCTCATGTACATATGTAGTCTTATAAAGGAGAGATGTATGGAGAATAGCCTAAGATAGATAGCTAAATGTTATAAATGTAGCCTCATCCACCCTTCTCTTTACAGCCACACAATAAACTGTAATGGATGCATGTGTTTAGGGTGTTCTGCAAGTAATCCGTGAGAAGGAATGACGAAATCGTGCTTTTCATTCAGCCATTGACTCCTGGCTGACCCCGCTAAACTGGGTCCTGGAAGGTGGGCATGTTTGTGACACATCGGCGCCCCACGTGCCTATGCAGCCTATGATGGTCTTTCTTCCATCTCTTCCATCCTGTGTCGATGTACGTACATAATCTCACTTCACGACACATCTGACTACTTTGAATTTTTACGGGCGGGTGAGCGACCAGGAGATACAGCAGACTAGTGAGTAAAAATGAAGCAGAGATTCTCTTCGTTGGATGTGAAGGTGAGTAACTCCCATAGAGAAAAGCTAAGAAGAGCTGAGCAGCACTAACTTAAGCTTCATTCCAAGGTCATCGCGCATGAGCTCTCTAAAAGTCTCGTCACCCTCCGACTCTCCAATGTCTATGACCTCTCCTCCAAGATTCTTCTACTGAAGTTTGCGAAACCCGGAATAAAGAAGCAACTCCTTATCGACTCCGGCTTCCGATGTCATCTCACAGACTTCTCGCGGACAACTGCTGCGGCACCTTCGGTCTTTGTGCAGAAGCTGCGCAAAGTCTTGAAGACCCGACGAATTACGGCCGTTTCACAAATAGGCACAGATCGCATTATCGAGTTTCAGTTTAGTGATGGCAAATACAGGCTCTACCTGGAGTTCTTCGCCAGCGGCAACGTCATCCTAACTGATCAAGACCTTAAGATCCTGACACTCTTGCGAAATGTCTCAGAGGGCGAAAGCCAGGAGCCGCAGCGCCCAGGCCTCACATATTCGCTAGAGAACAGACAAAATTATGGTGGGATTCCGCCTTTGACAAAGGAACGTGTACGGGATGCGTTACAGACGTCTATCGAGAGAGCTGCTACATCTGCTGCGGCAGGTAACAAAATAAAAAAGAAACCAGGCGATGCTCTGCGAAGGGGTCTTGCCACAACTATTACGGAGTTGCCTCCAATATTGGTGGATCATGCGATGAGGGTTACAGGGTTTGACTCTACTGTACAGCCGGCAACCGTATTAGAGAATGATGAGCTGCTGGTGGGCCTGCTTCGATCACTCCAGGAAGCCCGTAAGATAGTAGAGGATATAACTAGCTCGGATACTTGCAAAGGATACATCCTTGCCAAAACGAGAAAAAATACTGAGGTGGTGCCAGCAGAAACGCTGGACGAAGAACAACAGCCGAAGTCCAACTTGTTATATGAAGACTTTCACCCATTCTTACCCCGTCAATTCGAAGAAGATCCCGCATATACTGTACTCACTTTCGATACCTTTGATAAAATGGTAGACGAATTCTTCTCTTCTGTAGAAGGACAAAAGCTTGAATCACGTCTGACAGAGAGAGAGGCTGCTGCTAAGCGAAAGATAGAAGCTGCCAAAGCTGACCAAGCTAAGCGGATCGAGGGCCTTCAAGCCGCTCAGCAGCTTAATATTCGTAAAGCTAATGCTATTGAAGCTAACGTCGAGAGGGTGCAGGAAGCCATGGATGCCGTCAACGGGTTGATAATGCAGGGGATGGACTGGGAGGATATTGGCAAACTAGTTGAGCGTGAGCGTCGCAAAAACAATCCAGTAGCTTCCATCATCATGCTTCCTCTAAAGCTACACGAGAACACCATCACTGTGTTACTTGGTGAAGCCGAGGAAGAGGAAGAAGAAGAAGACGAAGATGACGCGTACGAAACTGATTCATCGGTATCCGATAGTGGTTATGCTGGCACAGAGGGCTCAAAACAGAAGGCTCGGGACAGGAGGCTGGCAATTGATATCAACCTCGGTATTTCGCCTCACAGCAATGCGGGGGAGTACTACGGCGAGAGAAGGTCAGCGGCCGTCAAAGAACAGAAGACAGTTCAGCAATCGGAAATCGCATTGAAGAATGCAGAGCAGAAAATCGCCGCAGAGCTGAAGAAGGGCCTGAAGCAGGAGAAGCCAGTTTTGCAACCAATTCGGAAGCAATTATGGTTCGAGAAATTCACATGGTTTATCTCGTCTGATGGCTACCTTGTTCTCGGCGGTAAAGATGCTCAGCAGAATGAGATGCTCTACAGGCGGTATCTGAAGAAGGGTGACGTATACGTCCATGCAGACCTCCACGGCGCACCATCGGTTATCATCAAGAATAGCCCGAGCATGCCTGATGCGCCAATACCTCCCTCAACCTTGTCACAGGCTGGATCTCTGGCCGTCTGCGCTTCGTCTGCTTGGGATTCGAAGGCTGGTATGGGTGCTTGGTGGGTCAACGCTGATCAAGTATCGAAATCTGCCCCAACTGGAGAATACCTAAGTGCAGGTAGCTTCATGGTCCGCGGAAAGAAGAATTTCCTGCCCCCTGCACAATTATTGCTAGGCCTCGCCCTAATGTTCAGGATTAGTGAAGAGAGCAAGGCAAAGCATGTGAAGCATCGTCTTTACGACCTCCCGGAGTCGGCTTCAGGTTCAAAGTCTTCAGCCGTCGCTGCTGGCGAGACCGAAGGCGACACCAAGGTAGGAGGCGCTGCAGAGGAGGCTGAGAGCGATTCCGATGATAGTGCCATCGACGTTGAAGAAGACGATAAGCCGAGAGAAAACCCACTTCAATCTACCGACCGAAATGACGATAATAACGGCGATGATGACGAGAACTCGGGCCAGGCCGAGGGAAGTGCTCCAGTCGAAGGAGTCGGCAGCCTGTCAATATCCGAGGAGCCTCTTACTGGCAATACCCCTGAGCCAGCGCAAGCGCCAGAACAAGAAGATGAAGGCGAGGAAAACAACGAGGGCACAGAAACGGCGACCGAGGCTGACTCCACAGTCGCAACAACATCAAAGAACCAAGCAACTGGAACGCCCGGCAAATCAACCCCTCAACCCCAGAAGAAAGCCCAACAACCCAGGCGCGGCCAACGCAGCAAAGCTAAGAAGATAGCAGCCAAGTACAAGGACCAAGACGAGGAAGACCGCGCCGCCATCGAGGCCCTGGTCGGCGCGACAGCGGGGCGGCAGAAGGCCGAGGCCGAGGCGAAAGCCAAGGCGGAGCGGGAGGCAGCGCATGCAGCGGCGCTCGAGCGGCGACAGGCCGCGCGCGCGCGCCAGCAGCGCGACATCGCGGAGCACGAGGAGGTGCGCAAGCTGATGCTGGACGAGGGACTCGAGACGCTCGACGCATCCGAAGCGGCGAGCCTAACGCCGCTGGACGCGCTCGTGGGCGCGCCGCTGCCGGGCGACGAGATCCTGGACGCCGTGGTCGTGTGCGCGCCCTACGCGGCGCTCGCGCGCTGCAAGTACAAGGTCAAGATGCAGCCGGGCGCGCAGAAGAAGGGCAAGGCCGTCAAGGAGGTGCTCGAGGCCTGGAAGGGCGCCGCGGCCCGCAAGGGCGTCGTCGACGACCGAAGCCTCGACAAGGAGCGCATGTGGCCGAGGGAAGTGGAGCTTATCCGCGCGCTGAAGCCCGAGGAGGTCATTAATGTCGTGCCGGTGAGTAAGCTGAGGGTCATGCTTAGTGGCGGCGCGGGTGGGAGCGGGGGTGGGGGAGGTGGGGGAGGCGATGCGAAGGGGAAGAAGAGCGCGGCTAATCGTGGGAAGAAGAAGTAGTAGATGGATAGCTAGATATCATCGTGATTTGGCCTCGACGGCTTCGTGTTCGTTACGGGGCCGGGTCAGGTTAGCTAGCCTCTGAATAGAACTGGTTTGGACGATTGGGCCAAAAGCAGCATCTTCTGCCTTTTCTTGGTGATATGTACCTTATGTAAGAATGCTGGAACGTCTCTCTGTAGAGAGGTGCATTTACGGGGGATCGGTTCTCCTTTTCGAATATCCGAAGGGGGTTGCTCTGTATGATAATGCTTTGCTGGAATGAAGAGGTGCCATTCGGCCGCCGCGAGAGTTTGATTATTTTCAGGTGAAGGAATGTTCGCACGAGGAAGAGAGATCTCTGTATCATCTTGGGCTTCATTGATACGCACAATCTCGATCTCAACTTTATGAATAGTGTAGTGCCATGATTACTAGCCGCTCTAGCTAGAGGGTTAAAACGCCATCTAGTTACAACTGAGATATCTCGAGGCTTCTCCTGAGCCAAGCCGAGGCCCTTACAGTGAGGTGTATGTTGTCCGGGAACGATCGCAGGAGATAGTAGATGAAGGGAGTAGAAAGCCACCTTGTGGTCCCTTTGGCAGCAGCTAGAACAGCACAGGGTGTGTAAGGCAAAATAACTTGAAGAAGCACATAATTAAAAATAAACTTTCCTAAGGTGTTGCTAAAAGTATTAAGTTACCCATGAGAAACAAGATTTGACGTAGCGCATAATTAATCGGATAAGTTATGGTAAACTGACTTTTCCCTACAGTTTTTTCCAACGTAGAGGACAGAGAATCTGGGGGTGGAAAGCGCTTGCAATCGCTCATTAGGGTAGCAATCTCATGTAGTTGGAAGCAGATAGACTGGTTCAATCTAGTTACAGGCGCGTCTACGTATCGCTCAAGGCGGCTGATGGAAATTAGAGTTGATAATATTATGCTAGCTTTGCTTCATGCACCCTCCATTATCACTAGCATAGGTATTCTCTGTTGATTTAGGACCCGACCTTCCAATTAGACTCAATCGGGTTACGTCTCACATCTACGCTCACATGTATTTTGAACTATAGAAAATCTGAGGTAACCAATCTCTATTACAACATCAACTGGCTGATAATTATTTAATGCCAGATCTCCACTTCTGGTCACTCTGGTTACTTGTCACTTAGGTTGGGAAATTTGAATACTATAGGAGTTTGTCGAGTAACTAGCTAGCTAGTTGCGTCTTCGATACTACCAATATATGTATTCAGGGGGTCCATATAGGCGTTCTCATATCTTGAGTCTCTTCGAAGTGACGCACTATGCTTTGTAAAGTCTGCAAGGACGGACTGGAAGGTATGCATGGCATTAATCGGCTATGCTTGGCAAAAGATTACATTGAGAATATTTGTCCTCGAGGAGGATTTTGTCATTGGTATCAGGCAAGTGAGGTTACTTCCCCTTTGTATCATCCCCCTGGAGGTCAGGCTGATGAAGTTCATAGGCAAATTATTCAGAGCCCTATCCTGAGGATTTCTTGTACACTTTTGGACACCATCGTAATGAAGTATCATTTACACGTTCTGCACAACAAGGTTGCGTCATGTGTTGTGACTTTCCCTTTATTGACGGCGAAAATGGGTATGCTAATAAAGTGAGGATGTTCGGCTTCTTTACTATCTTCTGGCTTTCTTGTGAGCACACCAATCCAGCTATGACTGTCGACTCTGGCCGTGGATCAAAAACAGTCACTCTGGTTCCAGTAAGAGGTAAGTCCCTTCTCCCAGAACATACTGTGCTCTAATCCGTTGACGATCTAAATTAATATGTAGTAATACAGATGACCTGACTTCCGAATACGCACTGAACTTTTATCTGAGCCCTTCGACAAACTCTATGCAGACATGGTCGATGATCGACAATTGGATAGCGAATTGTATGAAGTATCACGAACGTTGTAGAAGGAAAGGTTGGAACTACGGTTATAGGCCAACTCGGTTACTCCAGATGGATTACTCGAAGAACCCCCATACCTTTCGAGTAGTGAGCGGACAAATGTTACCTCAGGACTCCAGGTATATCACTTTGAGTTATTGCTGGGGTAAAAAACCCGTGAACAAGACCCTTCGACTCTTGGAGTCGACATCTGCTTGGTTAAGTAAGTCGCACCCAGTCGACTTCCTGCCCAAGACTCTCAGAGAAGCGACATATATCGCTTCTCGCTTCCGCAATCGATATATGTGGATCGACAGACTATGCATCTATCAAGATTCACCAAAAGACTGGCGCAAACAGGCCAGTACAATGCAAGATGTTTATGGAAACGCAGTATTTAACATTTCTGCGCTTGGCGCCGAGGACGACGAAGGAGGATGCTTCTTCTCACGCGACCCTTCATTATTTGCACCTACAGCTATCCGTATCTATGGGTGGAAGGACACTCTCAGGGCTGACCTTGAAGATACGGAATATCCTGCAACGTTCCGGGATGAACCCCTGATCAAACGAGGGTGGAATTTACAAGAACGACTCCTGTCTCCCCGCATCATCCATTTCGGAAGTAGAGAGGTTTTCTGGGAGTGTACAGAGACACATGCGTGCGAGACCCGTCCGAATGGCTTCAAGAAAACTTCCCCTGAGATTTCTCCCTCCAGGGAGACACGACTGTGGAAGCAGCTGATCAACACACCAAAAATTCCGTGCATTGGGGATGATCAGGTAAAGCAGATTCTCGCTGACTGGAGCGCAACTGTGAATCTGTTCTCAGGTACGGAACTGACTATGCCGAACGATAAACTCGTGGCCATATCCGGCCTGGCGAAAGATGCATACAGGGAATTGCGGCGTTCTATACCTAGGAATCCTAGGTATCTAGCTGGGATCTGGGAGAACGTGCTCATGGCGACCTTAACGTGGTATGTAAGGATCGACTCCCCTGCCAAGCGGCCTCCTTCCTATCGCGCACCCTCATGGTCCTGGGCCAGCCTTGACGGCCGTGTTATCATGCCAGACACCTTCGGCAAAGAAAATCTCAAGTTGGCTTCTCTGATATCCGCAGATATAGTTTATATCGGCACGGATGATACCGGAGAAGTGAAGAGCGCGACTCTAACGCTGATCGGGCCAACCTGCCTCGTAGAGACCCGTGTCTTGTCACGCCGCCGATACGCAGCGAAGGCATTTCGACAACCCCTGAACTGCATCATCGAATGCAATGGAGCCGAATGTGGCTGGCTACCCGAGCCGATAGTTATCTTTGATACGATGGACGACATTCGACATGAGCCTTTCTGTCTCTGGATCATCGCCCATCCAGGGTCGTTGGGAGGATGGCAGGCATCGGGTCTGGTACTTCGTTGCGTAGGTTATAATACGTTCCAAAGGGTGGGAACCATATCTTGCTATTATCCGAGCCGTAGTGGGTTAGTGGAATTCATCGATGCTATCACCAGGAGGCTGATCAAAATCATTTGACGCGTATTCTCTAATAACCATAGCATGGGAGCCCTTCACCTATCCCATCATGGAACTCCTGTCCGCCACTTTACTCACGAAGGATTGAAATCGCTAGCACATTGGCTAGTTACTAATTAACCAATTCAGTGGACTCGCTTACTGAGTGAGTCACTTGCTACTTATTGTAAAGACTTAGCTATCTAGGACATTAGCACCGTCCGACTTCTTGTTTAGTACGTTTGTCCTCCCACCATGTTAGAGTTAATGAAGCGTAGTATTTGATGCCAGAGGCCCCTGCGACGGGAGATGACGACAGAGTCCAACCTTTTCCTTGACGAGCCTTTTATCTAGCCCAGCTTTAAAATAGCCTTCGGCCTTCTCTAAGCTATGGTTAAATACCTACGGTTGCACGCCGAACCTCTTCACTAGTTACGACACGATCTCATCCGCGGTGTCCTTCAGCTCTATTGGTTGACACATACGAGGCGATACTTGCTACAAGGGAGTCAATTATTACCTTCATACAACATGCAATTGTAAGAGTAGTAGACTAAGATATGGTATTCTACGGTACGCATTAAACTCGCGAGATCCGACGCCAAAGGCCGCGAACTCAGCAACGGTGTGACTAGTTACTAGGATCGTCGCATCACACCATGGGAGCTGTATTTACGAACATATCCCAGATACATATCTGATCACATCGAAGCACATTTAGCGAACTGATGTTAGGATTTTGAGTAATCTAAACTTCATCTGATGCCCTACACCTAGCACAACATCGGACCATAGTAGATTAATGTGTGATACCTAAACAGGCACTTTTGAATTCATGAACCTTTAATACATCAAATGAAATACGGAAGACTTACATACAGAAAACGAGATTATCATTAATCCTATATACAGAACTGGAGTCCCTGACTCCAGGGTAAAGCAAAACATAGCGAAGGGAATCGACTTACTGTTCGTCGTGCCTCAAGCACCGAAGAAGACAATCAAGTCTGAAATAGAGGAAAAAGTGGGATAAAGTGTAATGAAAACTCACCTCAACTCACCGCGACGCGTGGATCGTCCTTCATTTCTTAAGAGCTTCAAATCCACTCCATCCCAAGCTGCTGCTTCAAGCTTTCTCTCTCGCGGCAAGGCGGGCACTTGGGACCCGTGTGATTACCCTTCGAATCAGAGCGGCAATAACACGCGGATTGGATCGCGCAAGTAAATCTCCGCTTCGGACTCACCGTGACCGGACGCTCAGGAGCCGAGCTGAGAGCGGGCTGGTATACGAACTCGTCGGTCGGGGACGGGAGACCGCGCTCGCGGAAGAAGCCCTTCCGGCAGTTCAGGCAACCGTCGAAGTAGTCGTTCCCGTGGCGCGGGCATGCGGGCGCGGAAGTCACCGCGGAGTGTTGAGATGGCGGGAAATCAGCGGAGGGCTTGTATGGGAGGTAGTACCGCGCGGGATGCAGGGGCGCCGACTTGAGAGACAGGTTAAACGCGTCGGCAGCCTGCTGGCTACTGGCTGACTCTTCGTCACTGAACTGAGTCTCGTAGGGGCGGGGGGTATCGCGACGCCAGCTCGGCTTCTTCGGTGCCCTCTGGAGCTTGGGCACGCGGGGGTAGTTGGGGCTCTCGGGATTGGGGTAGCCGGCGATCTGAGTCGTGATGGCCATCTCATCGATCTTCTTAACGAGTGAGCAGGCCGACTTGACGTTTACCAATGGTTTCCGGCGGATAGCTACTGGCTGCTTTGGACTACAGCTCAGGGGCCGACCTCTCGGGACGCCATGGTCGTGATCCGGTTCAGGATCGACTAGGTCTGAAAGGTCAATGGGCAGCCCGGTACCATGTTCCCGGACGGGATACTCAGGGCCCGGAGGGCTTAGAGCATAATCAGTAGCCAAGATACCTTCAGCGGCGAGGTCGAAACTACAGTCGCTGCCACTCGAGGGTTGAAGATTTGGCTCGAACGGGGTGGGTCGACGATGTCGATGCTGACTGTGATGAGCTGGTGGTGGCAGCTGTAAATGTGTTAGCGGTGGAAGAGCCGGAGCCTGAGTCGCTCTCATGGGACTCTTAGGATGAAATGGCTGATTGCCGCCAGCACGCAATTGCCGACGCTCCTCCGTGGTGAGATACGAGCTCCGGGAGACTGTCTTGGGGTCGATAGCCTCCCTGGACAATCCGTTATTCTGCTTGTACGCAACGAATTTCTCAATCACGTAGTCGGCGTTGTCACCATATCTCGAAAAGTAATCTCGACACGCCGCACAGAACTTGTCCTTGCGCTTTGATACTCTTGCCGGGTCACACATAGGAAGGCATGTGCCGAGACAGGAGTGATATTCCTTGAAATTATAAGCCCAGCATCTGATGACCTTCCGATACTTGTGTCGACACCGGTAACGGAGAGTGACGCGTACACAGTCGCACATCTTGACGCTTTGAGGATATAGAAGATAACGAAGAGGTAGACGGCAAGTGTGTGAAAGGTCCCAGAAAGATGAACTATAAGATTATAAGGATAAAGTTATAAGAAACTTCTTTCCAGGGAAGTTGATCCTGTCAACTATGAGATTCTTGCTATAAGATTCTTGAGGAGCAAAGACCGAGTCTACGGACTAGCATGCCAGTATTTGTAGGATAAACCCACCATAAAGGCATTTCGTTGAGGCTGAAGGCTTATGTCAACTTCTTTGAAATCATAATCCAAGAATAAGAAAATAAAGGCCTTGTTCCGTCAATATCTAATAGAAGCTCCGACAAAGGGAAAACAATCCATTGTTTTTCGAGCCTATTAACTCCCAGTCAACCAGAATGTTGCCTTTTCTTTCAAACATGCTCTTTGATACAATAGGTAAGCCTGGCTATTGCCTACCAAGACGAAGCGTTGGTGGATAACAAGAGACATAAGCCTAAGTTTAGTACTCGCGCTACTAAAGTTCAATGTTAGAATACTTAAGTAGTTGAAATTGGTGGTTTCAGTGTTGTACACTGAAGCGTTAGTTATGAGATATTTCTTCAGCAATGATATCCATTTAAATATGCTATGAAGTGGTAGATCATATTTGATCATAGTTGACCATATTTGGTCATCATTGGTCACATAGCAGTGGCTGAGTTTGGTCTGCGTAGTATATGTAAGTGATGAGTTGTGAAGCTGGCCGTTTGACTCATATGTACTTAAGCATGAAGAGTAATTGGCCGGATGTGGACCGTGCGGAACAAAGCGTAACTTATCGGAATTGATAAAGAGAGCACCCCACCAAAGCTCGACTTCTTACCATTTCGTCATTAACCTTCCTACAGATACCTGTGCATGTATAGCGAGTCCTTCGATTTTACAAATTTACGCCATATAACTAGTTATGGACAAGAAACCCGACGATTTACTACGGCGGCCACTTTACGGTAAGCTCTCTCCATGATCTTCGCTACTAATTGTGTTCTAATCGCAACCCCACTACAGTCTACGACCTTCCAGCCGAGGTTCTCAGCACCCTTACCTTGAAAGAGGATGCCAACGAAAGTCAAGCCGAAACGAACGGGGATCCTGCTACAGAGACCCCAGATGAATCGCATAATTCACCATCCGAAAGTCTTGTGGGATCGCAATCCTGCTCTCTCTGCTCTCTCTCCTTCACAGGCCTGCAGGAACAGCGAAGCCACCTAAAGTCGGACCTGCACCATTACAACCTAAAGCAGAAACTGCGGGGGTTAAAGCCCGTCTCTGAAGCCGACTTTGAGAAGCTGATTGAAGACCTTGACGAGAGTCTTTCAGGTTCCGACTCTTCTGACTCAGACGAGGATGTGGATGATGAGGCACGGAAAGAGAGTACCTTGACAGCTCTTCTGAAGAAGCAGGCTACATTGGCTGAGAGGAGGAATAATAGCAACACAGAAGGGGAGAGTAAAGAAGATGAAGATGGATACCCACGCAAAAAACAAAGGGGCAACGGCAAGCCGCCGTTACTGTGGTTTACCTCGCCCTTGCTACCCGAGAACAATTACTTTGGAGTTTATCGCACTATTTTCACGTCAGAGGACACTAAAAACGAGAGCGATGCAGTCGATATTATCAAGAAGAAGCAACTGGCGCCGATACCTATACCCAAGCCAGGTCCGGATGGAAACTTTGCGCCCGCCGTCTACAAGGGGCCCCATATCTTCCTTTGCATGATCGGAGGTGGTCATTTTGCCGCTATGGTCGTATCACTAGCACCGCGACAGACGAAACATAAATCTGCTGGGCCGATGAACAGAGAGGCGACAGTGCTAGCGCACAAGACATTTCATCGATACACTACGAGGAGGAAGCAGGGAGGGTCGCAATCTGCGAATGACAACGCGAAAGGAAATGCGCACTCGGCGGGCTCTACTATCCGTCGCTACAACGAACAAGCCTTGACGGATGAAGTTCGTCTCCTATTACAAGATTGGAAAGGCCTCCTTGATACGTCAGAGCTCTTGTTTATTCGAGCAACAGGTTCTACGAATCGCAGGACGTTGTTCGGCCCCTATGAAGACCAGGTTCTACGGGGCAATGACCCGAGGATACGGGGCTTTCCCTTTAGCACTCGCCGGGCGACGCAGAATGAGCTAATGAGGTCTTTCATCGAACTCACCCGCTTAAAAGTCCGGGAAATCGACCCGGCGCAAGCGACAAAGACGCAGCAGGCAACACAGACAAAGGCAACCCCTGCTAAACCGCCAAAGCCAGCTGCACCAAAATTAACTGAAGAGGAAGAAACGGCTCTACTACACACGTCGCAACTACAGGCCTTCATCCGGCGATCAAAACTGCCGGCGCTGCTGTCGTATCTGAAGAGCAACGACCTACCTGCCGACTTTCTCTTCCAGCCCGCAGACTCGCAACAAAACTACCATGCACCAACTCCCCTGCACCTGGCAGCAAGCCAGAACATAGCACCGCTTGTATCGGGGCTGCTGGTAAAAGGAGGCGCAAACCCCACGCTCAAGAACGGCGAAGGCAAGACCGCCTTCGAGCTCGCAGGCGACCGCGCAACCCGAGACGCCTTCCGCGTCGCGCGCGACGAGGCCGGCGAGTCGAAATGGGACTGGGAAGCCGCGCGGGTACCACCAGCGCTGAAGCGGGCAGAGGCGGAGAAGCGCGACGAGCGCGAGCGCAAGGAGAGCGACAGGAAGGAGGCCGAGCGGCGCAAGGCCGAGGAAGCGCGACTGCAGAGGGAAGGCCCCAAGGTGCCCGATAGTAATGGCAAAGGGCGCGGGAGGAGCATCCTCGACAGCGGTGTGCAGAAGTCGGCGCAGGACAGGCGCGAAGAGGAGGCGCGCGGGCTCACGCCCGAACAGAGGATGAAACTCGATCGCGAGAGGAGGGCCCGCGCCGCCGAGGAGAGGTTTCGGCGGATGCAGGCCGGCGGCGGTGGTTAGAGTACTTACCTAGATACCTATCTACATACAGGAGAATATTGCCACAAAATAGGAGAAACCTTTGAGACACATAGGATTGCATATTCTAGGGGCTGTTGGATGCATTTGGCGGATCGATGCGGTGAGCTGAGCTGATGAAACTAGCCGCCGGCGTGCGCTTCCGCGGCGCCTCGCCCTTTCTCATTTCGGCACTCTCGGTCACTTGGTTAGCTGACTGCACGGAGGCTGGAATAGGGCGGCGACACGCCGTGACTGGCTAGCGATGCAAGAGTAATATCAGGTAATTGACGCCTCTCGTATTGAAGCTAAAAATACGCGGTCATTAGTGCATTCTACCTACATTGTGCATTGGTTCTCGTAGAGAAGGCGTTGTCTAATCTACTTACTATTACATACTACGGTAAACCGTGCGTGAATACTATTATGTACCATTTTAATCATGCACTGGCTGGATGACTCTGGCACTTGGCTTAAAGAGTTCTTATTTTTCATATATCTGTGAGATGTAAATGCATCCTATCAGGGGCGTTTCTCGTGTTGGCTTGTTGCTTTGTTTCGACGAGTCAGCGAGCGTCACAGTCACAGTGTTCTGCTCCAGACAGATGCAGGAAACACAGCCACCTCCTTTCAGCATAGTAGACTGCGACCGCAAAACACAGATACATTGCAACCAGCAACCTGAGCCGGCTCCGTGCAAGTTTCAATGCGGAGACCGAGCTCTTGCGGCTTGTTTAATCAATATACTACTTAATGGACGAGATAACGTGTTTTAGACTTTCGTGTCTGTAGCTGTAGGTTGTTTGGATGTGGTCGAGCGCGATCGAGAATCACAGTTCGTATTGTGCTTTTAGTGTTCTGCTGGATCAGGAAACCAAATTTATGCGCCGAGGAGGGCTGGCCGTGATTGGCGTCTACGTGTGTATGTAGCTACCCAATGAACCCACGTGTGCCACGGACTCGTCCAGTAACGCGGGTTGAAGTGTGTAGAATCTATCAGGGAGTTTCCCAGTAGAATCAGGAACAGAATTACTGTACTATCTGCTAAAGGTGCTAAGTGGTTATTATCACGGAGAATATACAATTGCTTGCATTGACAGCGGCATGCTGGGATGCCTTGAATTGTCAACTGCGTATATTTAGCACCCTCAATATGGAGTATATTGCTTTTGCATGCTAGCGACAGCCACAGAAGCCCACAAAGCGCATTCATGCGTAGATATTTATAGGCGAGTGTTGGTGGTGGTGTTTACAGGACTTATACAATGCTAATCGAAGATCATTTAATCTGATCTCGTCCAAATCGCCGTGGACTGGGGATAATAACTGGAGCAAGTTCCTGCGGGCAGGATTCTGTCGTCAGCCCTTTAGATCCCGCGAGATCAACAGAGGGATCAGCAGTCAATACCGAAGGGACGGATAGAGTACCTAGACGGTTTGAACCCACCGCCGATCGCTCGGGGTGGTGAAGGACGATTATGTATTCATTTTTGCTGTCTTTTGCTATCCATAGGATTTATGCAAAACAAACACACACAAGAGCCTAGCGATTTCTTGCAGATAGATTTCAATGCTAGATTCTGCACGCGTTCGTACAGAGAAATCTCTTCGGCCGTCCGTGTTTTCTAGAATCCCCGACCCTTGTGGACATGTCGCTTCGAGACTGGAGACGCAGTGGATACCTCGAAGCTGAATTCAGGGTATTTCTCGTCGTGTACGGAGTATTGTACTGCGAATAGATCCAAGCTCCGGCCAAGGGTCTGTGCATAGGTGGCTGGATGTTGGCAAGATGGGTTCCAGGAAGCTTGATCTTGCGCTGAAGACTTTTGGAGAGCCTGCAGGGCCGGGATCTGGTTCCGTAAGCATGACCTCGACCGATCGTAGTGTTATTTTCTATTCTTTAGATTTTCCAGAACCATGGATGCGTATGAGCTCGACGGATATTTCAGAAGTAAATATTGACTTGGGCTTGGACATGTCAATTAATCAGTATACGAATAGCTGATATCCGACCACGAAGGCCGCTATCGGTGGTTAGACGCGAGGGTCTCGATGAATATCGGATTAGCGCTAGATCGTGGGGTCGAGTCAATCCCAAAACAGGCAATGTGCCGCCAATCTCTTCTAGACCATCTTTCCTAGCCAACTCTGTAAGGCTGGCACGGTCCCTGATGTGATCTCTTGTTGAGCTATCGGGCCAGCGTTGGTCATAGTGTTCGCTTGGGATTTTGACGAAATGAAAAAAGCTGGGAAAACTTAGCCAACCCATCGGAACTGATGCCTCGACAGCATGACAATGGAGCCACTGGTCACCACGACGTGGTATGGGAAATTGAACTGTCCTTCAGATCCTACGCCATAATGAGGAGGCGCTCGGGACCAAGTGATAGTTTGCTTTAGACACTTTGGTGCCAAAAGTGACAGATAGTTAGCGTTGAGAAGTCAGTTCGCATCTCGAAAGCGGTGCAAGCTATGGACGGCAAGGTAGCATTATCCCAGGGCAGGTCTCAGGTAATGCTGCTGCTCGTATTCACCCCTTTGCGAGTGGGCACTCGGAAGCTACCGATCCTAGACGAAGATCAAGGCTCGATCACTGGGTCAAGGACCTCTTTTCTAGGAAGATTTAGTTAGTATAGAAAATTGCCAGTCTGGCTTCATATCATTTGTTATCGCATCCAAGACATACTCCGTGGGGAGTGGATTTTGAGTCCCGAATAAACTTCCGAGTCAACGAACACAAGAATAATCCGACGAAAAGAAGAAACCTTGGCTTGGTAGGTAGCTTGCGGGAGTGACGCTCCTGAGTGGCTAAGAGGTGAAACAAGGAACAAGGGAGTAGGGAGAGCCTCCATGTCTTAGCTAAAAAGAGACGGATACGTGTAAACGCCTAAAAAGGATGTATAGTAGCATCAAGGGACCGGAATTCAGTCCAAATGCCCCCCTGTCGGGATGGTTAGCTTATTAGACGACAACGTTGACAATAATAAGACACCAAAGGCATATGTCCATAGGTACATCGTTATTGCTACCTTAAAGGATAATTCTACCGTAATATAAACGAATAGTTTCAAGACGATTTTCAAATGGAAGCTCCAATAAGCCTGGATCGACCAGGAAAAGACAACGAGCGCGCTACATACAATATGTAATATGATAGGAACAGTAAAGAAACATTTTAATTCCAACATTCGGAGCCGGAAGTGCTTACTGGGCTTCTGTGCTCTGCCGCCTCACCCAGCTCAAACGATTGGATACACCCTCAAAGGTCAATGAGGAACTTCAAGCCACAGCAAATATCATTTCACAGCCGCCTGATAAAGCAGCAACAATAGCACTGTGACTTAACAATGATTACATCATTATGGATACACGAGGCGCGGCTCCCGGGAAAGTCGGCGTACTTCACTAGAGTCTAAATAGAAGTGCTATGAAGCTATTCCCGAGCTAAGGTCTTGTCCGAGACAGGTTAGCTTAGAGAGAATTCGGATGTGGCAACCAATCGAATACATTGAACCACTGCAAGAAACAGCGGGCTCAGGGATCGAAAACAGATCTAATCGCCTGAAGGATACAGCGGTTGAATCAATGGTCTGATGCTGTTGTACCTGCATTAGACCGACCGGCGGACCTGCAAGCCCAAAGGTGGCTATGCTCGTTTCAAGTCCACCAGAACTCCAAGCACCTTTTTTCTGGAAAGGGGCAGAGAGTCTTGTAGCCTTTCTCCTTGGCCTGGTGTACTATGCATAATGGTTCACTATGGCTGTGTACTGGTTGTTGTTCTTGCTTTTCCTTGTTTTTCTTGTTTTTCCTTGATCGACGTGATATTGAGAATAGTGTCTCACTCTGGTTTTCGGCACCTATACCAAAATGGAATCTAGTTGCTGTTATTTTTACGGATCTTGTTCTCCGAAGCTTACATAAAAAATTCTAGTATAGTGCTCATGGGCGGATTTCTCTCAGTTAAACCTAGCGAAAGATACCTATGTGAGTGATTATGGCACGACACAACAGTGATGAAGACTTCCAAAATGTTCAGTGCTGTTGTACTTCGCCAAATCTATAATAAACCGGGGTATCTATTGGTTGGAGCTGACCCGTAGGGTCCCTTTGACTGGTCAGGAACCATCGGTTGACACGGATAGATTGCAGGTAATCCTTGATCGACCCCTGAAAATGCCACTCTGGGATCCAAGACCCCTCCATCCTATCAGCCGCGCGCTCTGCACCACTCAATTCGGCTTAATGTGATGGAGGCTGTGGGGTCAAAGACCTCAGTCCAGTTCACTTTAAACTGTACCCCTTAACGCCTTTTGCCAAACCCCAGCACATCCTATCCACAACTCTAAACCTAGGTCTCTGAGACATGCCTTTTTCAGGTAACTTTGACCTCGCCGTAGGCCTTCCTATAGGCTAGTTATTCCCGATCATGGAACAGGGCAGCAGACCCTGCAGACGCTCCCGACATGGGTGTTTAGAAGAGATGGCCAATCCTAGATCCTGGTGGGTCACCGCTGGGCCTTGGTTCGGACGACTTCGATATGAGATGAGTGGCTCAGAAGAGCCCATCATGAGATCCTATATAGACTGGACGGCCTCTTGTGCTTCTATCCTACATAAAATTCCTCTCTATCATCATCACTTTCGTTCACTGAAGGGGTAGAACTCACAGTCATTCTTTCTTTTTCGGAAGCCAAGTTCATTCGTTTGCTTGCTTCTAATTAATATTCGTCTTCGACTTCGTAACCTTGATAAAGACCTCGTCTATACAACATCTGCTTCGCCTCTACCAACTTTGGAGTTAATCAAGATGAAGAACAGCCTCTCGGTCGTTGCCTTGGCTGCTGGCCTCAGCCAGGTCACAGCTACAGTAAGTGGCGTCTCCTCTGGAAAGGTCACCGAACAAAATCTAATGATATCAGGGTTTCGGCTTCAGCAATGCACCAAGCTTTTCTTGCCCGGCAAACACGGACAACAAATGTATTGACGATATGAAGAGCGGGTTTAATTGGGCTGATCTTAACCTGGGGTCGTTCGAATCGTACAGTGGTTTCACATGGAGTGGCTTCACCTGTGCTGAGAAGTTCGGCAAGCGAGATGTGCTGACTGGCCGAACTTTCCAGAGCAAGTGTGTCACTGGAAAGGCCACTTCGGACAAGGGAAGCAGCCCCAAGATTAGCTGTGACAAGAGCAAGGGCGTCGACAAGACCTCCATCACCGAGTTCCAGGTTACCCCAGAATTCGACTGTGACTTGGAGTTCCACTACAGCATGCCTGATGGATCTACCTGCAAGCACCGATCAGCCTGCCAGGCCGCCGGTACTACTGTGAAGAACACCCAGTGCGGTGGCGCTACTGATGTCACCATTGTCTACCCTGAGCAGCCAAGCAAGCCCCAGGGCGGCTGCTCCTTCGGTATTCACTCTATCGGCTTCGATTGTTCTTCTGCTACCTCATATCCCAGCATCCCTGCTACCAGCAGCTACGCTATTAGCAAGCCATCTGCTTCGATTTTCACCACTTCAAGCGCCGCTGGTGTTCCAAGCTACTCCGCCAGCAAACCTGTTGGCAGCAGCAGCTTTGTGACCAGTGCGAGCCGCAGCTCTCCCGCCGAGACCCCCAGCTATCCCGCCGGCGTGCCATCAGTCACTGCCAGCGCCAGCGTCCCCGTTGTTACTGGATCTTCTGTCGGCTACCCTGCCGTCAGCTCTAGCTCCGTGTCCGTTGCTACTTCTAACACAGGTGCTGTACCGACTACCAGCTCTGTTGGTAAGCCTGGCAGCTCCACCGTTGCTATTCCATCTTCACCCGCAGTTGTGTCGTCCTACTCGGTTACTAGCTATCTGAGCACCTCTACTGTTTACACCACTTCAGTTCAGACTATCACTAGCTGTGCTGCCACTGTCACCAACTGCCCGGCGCACTCCACGGCTCTCACGACTGTTACCGTTGCTGTTTCTACCACCGTCTGCCCCGTGACTGAGACTCTGAGCGCCACTGTTCCCGGATCGCAGCCTTCCGGCCCTGCCACCGTCCCTGCTGGCACTTACCCCGCCGGCTCGCCCTCTGCTGGCTCGCCCTCTTCCCCCGCTGCCGGCTCCCCGTCCTCCCCTGCCGCTGGCTCGCCATCCTCTCCTGCCACCGTTCCAGCTGGCACTTACCCTGCTGGCTCGCCATCCTCCCCTGCTGGCTCGTCTCCCGGCAAGTCTGCTTCCAGCCCAGCAGGGTCCGGTGTTGTGTCTACTCCTGTTGCTACCTCCGCTACTGGCGCCGTCGGTACTACCAGCAGCCCTGCCGGCCCCGTCGAGACTCTCCCTTGCCCCAGCGTGGTTCCTTCCTGCTTGAACACCTTCTTGTACGTCGTCCAGTGCAAGGACAACACCGACGCTTCTTGCTACTGCCCCGACTCTACTTTCACCAACAGCATCTTCCAGTGCCTGTACGCCCACGGAGAGTCTGACCAGGTCATCTCCGACGCTATCAGCTACTTCCAGGGTATTTGCGCGCCTTTCGTGCCCACCAACCCTGGCATTGCCACTGGTGCCCAGACTATCACTTCTGTCCTTACTGCTACTGCCACCGCTCCTACCGGAGCTGCTGTCACTACTGTCGAAGTTACCGCCACCACTGTTGTCCCTTGCACGAACGAGTCTGGTGAGACGATCCCCAGTTCCAGCAGCACTGTTACCATCAAGACTACCTTGACTGCTCCTGGCGTTATCTTCTCCACCGTCACTTCCGGCCCTGGTTCTAGTGGCGTTGCCGTTGTACCTGGCACCTACGCTGCTACCATCCCTGCCGCCACTGCCACCACCGCGGTCTCGACTCCTGCGGGTGGTAAAGCTGGTGGTGCTGGTGGTGCGGCCGGTGGTGCTGCCCCATACCCGACTGCCAGTGGTGTCACCGGTGCCGTCACCACGTTCTCCAGCGTCGGTGTTGTCGGTACTGGCAGCGTCTACCCAACTGGCTCCCCGGTCGCTGTCGCTGGTGCCGGCCGTGTCGGTGCCGGCGTTGGTGTCCTTGGCTTCGTCGCCATGGCGCTTGCCCTGTAAATGGGTCCAATCGAATAATAGAGCCACACCAGCCGCACAGGCGTTCTCGTTTCTTTGTACACCATGACTACAACACCACCTTCTCGTTATATATGTGCCCCTCCTGCCAGCAAGCATATGTATAATAAGAAACAGCAGCATTACAATTCTTACGATCCTTATGAATGAGCATTATATCTGGGAACCAAAAACGGTTATTTTATTTTATCCTTTTCATTTTTACCATACACCACCACGGGTCTTTATCGCGTTCACTCGCGCTTTCTTGTCTTGGTAGCGGAAGGTAGACGGGGTTCTGAAAGAACAGGGGGGATCTTGGGAAGGGGGCGCTGCTGCTTGTGTACATACGTATTAAGCAATGGACGGCCCTCTGGTGAGAGGAGGCAAAAGGACTGGGGGAAAAAGGATGGGTGGTTGGACTTTGTAGTAATTCTTAATACCCCAATAAGACAACGCCGAGCTTTGTACCAATTTTATTCATTTGCTGGCGTGATCCTGTGAGCATAACGTATCTTGCATTTCGCACCTTGCAATCGTCAATGGTCGCAATCACTCGATCTGAGAATGAAGTTTGGTGAATTGTCAGCCAGAAAGCGTCGCGCTCATGTACAATCGATGGTAGAGAAGTTGCTCGCTCTAATGATTCTGTAGCGAAATAGTACGTACATACGTATGTAGAGTGCATAGGTATGCGATGCTTGACTTCTACAGCATACCAGGTACAGCAGCGGACAGCAGCAGTACAGTAGTGGGACATATTACCTTAGCAAGGATAAACAGCGCCAGTACAACGGCCAACAATGCCATGATGGTATTTTCATATTTAATATCTTGTATCTAGCTAACTCTCAGATCCTTGGCATACTCTAGATGTATTATCGACAGAGTTAGGCTCGGTCGCAGGGAAGCATACCTACTAAGACTTTGAAATCCTCCTGGCCGGGGCGGCCTACTCGATCTAGGCATGATTCGGAGTGCAAGACGGATTGGAATAGATGACTAGTTTATATGTGCAACTCTTAACTCGATTCCTTCTTGACCTGTGGTTCACTCTTTGGTACAGCTGTAGCTAGATATCGAAGTTACCTATCGATAGGTAAGCTTCATGACTGCACAATGGGCGAGCGAGGGTAAGAACGCCATTAGACCCACCTACATGAGGGGGAAAGAAGCTGGCTATCTTGTAGGTAATTATCAATCATGGATGTTTCAACATGATTGGCGACCATACATGTACTTCAACCAACCTTAGCTACTGATTGTACATCTACCTAGGTAGTAAATCTACTGATTCAAATAACATAACCCAATCATGCCTTGTTCATTGTTACTTGGTACTTAATGTACTTGGTGACTGAAAAGCTATTATCGGAAGCCAGTCCATTTCAGGGAAGATTTCAATCACTACCTAACCTAGGTAGGTACCTACCTACCCTACCAATTACCTTCCTAGCCATCCACATATCCAATTATGTAGCTACAAACAGGCACCCTACTCAGCCATACAAACAAATCAAACGCCTGATGCCAAAATAAACCGTAATCAGAAGCTGCATCTAAATCTTGGCAAGAGCTAGGCCTGACAAGGGACAAGACGACCATTTTTTTATGTAGACTCTCCAATTGAAATGCCATGAATGCTAAAAATGTCATCAGGACCGCACCGGACGGCCGCGCCAGGACAATCCAGACTGCAGCCGGTAGAGTGGGTCCCCGGGTCAGTATTAATATCCATGGGAGACAATTGCGGTAGAAAATCGGGAGTTCCAACATCTACCGGACCGATTGTATACAACCACACCGATACATGTTCCGGTATGAATAATGGGACAAACAGCTTCACATGATAATATAGCTGATATGCTCTATCACCTCACAACTCCAGGGTTCAGCCTGCGACTCTACTAGTTCAAGTATCTGAGAGAAAAGAATCGCTCTCTATCCTCGATATTTATATATTATGTCCCCCGCGAACACATCGGATCATTGTTCAATTTCGAGCCTGTGATACATATAGTTTACACGGTGGGCCTGGACTAGGGGTAACTACTACAAGGAAAGATGGCAAATAATACAGGTATCCATTTGCAGTTTCAGTAGAATCAAACATTGCAAAACATTATTTGGTATAACTGGGATAAATCAAGCCGTGCTATGCTTCCCTTGACAGAGTGACTGATTAGAGCATTGGATGGAAAGGCAACTTAGCCGTAGATATATTTATAGCAACGTATATTTGGCCAGGGACATGGTGTAAGTTTATGTAGATATAGAGAACTACAAGGGTGATGTGGATCGCTAGCATTCTGTCAGAGAATAGTTAACATATCGCTCAACTATAACAGACTATCATGTTTAGTTGTTATATAAGATAGAAGGAAAGATAATATTATTCAGTTCATTTTCTCCTGTTAATGCAGTACTACATCTTGATCTGCCTTCTGTTACGCTTTCGCTGATCCTTCCTGGTATGAACAATCCAGCTTTTTACTGTTTCAGCCCAATATTAATTAATATATTAGATATTGAATTCGCCATGGCATCACATGTCTCCATACTTGTATACTTGAGTACTGAGCTCTATAGTCCCAAGTATACCAAATGGTGGAATATGTCTACAGTATAATATTTGTATCATATTATAGAAGTAGAGTCACCTGCTTGCTTTTGGTACAGTAGGAGTCTGTGCCTGCTAGATTCAAGAGATCTAAAGGCAGCCTTTTCAAACCTTCGATACGTTGCTCAGGTATCCATCCATTCACTGCCTTCCATCCATTCGCTGCCTTCCATCCATTCGCTGCCTTTCATCCATTCGCTGCCTTCCATCCATTCACTGCCTAAGTACTTACGTAGATACAGGAGCCCACTACAAACAAAGGAAACAGTAGTTGCCAAATCTGAATGTTACCAAGTACCCAAAGGCATTAACTAAGACATCGGCAATCAAGGCATCTACGATTTTTTAAGGTACATAATCACCACATCCTACCTATGCTGCATATTTCTCTTCTCTTTCAACCCGCGTCTCTTCCTCTTCCACACAACCACATCACAATCAAGGAAGAAAATTTGCACCCCGAGCCCACAGACTTACAGTGCACCCATAAGGCGTGGATGGTCCAATCACATACCTTATTATTGCCAGCCTTAAGCCTAGCCCTCCTCTTGATCCTGTCCTCTATCATCTACCTTGCCGTCGACAGTTGATCGTCCTTCTTGTCGCCGACAGCTGAACGCTTACCCTGTCGCCGATAGCTAATCGTTGTTCTTGTTGCCGACAGCTGATAGTCCTTCTTGTCGCCGACAGCTAATAGTCCTCCTTGGCGCCGACAGCTGATCACGCTGTTGCTTCTGCGATATACTTCGGCACTAGCGAGAATATTGAAGAGGCTGCCTGGAACGTCATCAGCATTCCCTGTTCTATCGTCAACAGACTTCTTCACTTCACCACCATAGTCCATTGTACTCCTGACATAAGTCACCATGGATAACGCCAAGTATGTCAAGACTCTCATTGACATAGATGATCCGCATCATCCCTGCCTTCAGTTGACTCGGCAAAATGCTGCTCGTTCGATTCTCCTGAGACTCCCAAAAGAAGTAAGTTATTTTCAAACGGGATCTGACTTGTCACCCGTAGCTCACATGATACTCAGGTTCGGCTTATGATCTATGAGTATGCGCTCTATGTAGATGAGCCAATCAAACCACAGCAGATTACGCCCTATTCTAATCGATTTGTCTCGAACGATACACGGGAGTTCTATTGCGGGAGATTTCTTCCAAATCAGCTGCCGATCAAGGTTGCTTCTCTTAGTCGCACATGTCGGGAAATATATGAGGACCTAGATGAGTATCCTGTCTTCTACCGTGTCAACAAGTTTTGGTTCGAGGACATGGTAGCTCTGCACGAATTCCTAGCTGCTATTACGCAGCGACGCCGAGAGATGATCCGTACGATCCAACTTCAGCCACCTTACCATTTATATGGGGAACTTTCCCTTAATGGCCCAATTAAAAACCGTGATTGGAAAAAATATGATGCAGTTACTCAGGTGTTGCGTCTCCTTTGTCAGTGCGATGACCTAAGGAATCTGACCCGTAAGTATCCTCCAAAGCTGTTTATTACTCTCTCTGTTCTGTGTCAAGAGCTAGAATTCCCTGTTGAGGGGTATTTAAGAATTCCAAGCTTCTGAGACAGGCCTTAGATGTTGGAATGCTTCCCTCAATCATCTGGACAGAGTTGATACTGACTTGCCGATTCTGCAGTCGTGGTAAAGCCATTCTACCAGAGAAAAAACAGTAACAATTATGAACGCGTCTTTCAGTTGTTGATGAAGATGCAAGAGTTCGTTTTTAAACTGCCATATTTTCAACTTGTAGTGGTCTTTCCCGACAATACTTCGATCCGGTTCGCGGATCCGAAAACCATCTCCAACCGCCCAGCTGCCAACACCTTTGCTAACCCGGGCGTAATCAACTCATTCGTCGGGAAGATGGTAGAAGCTCTGAAGTCTCGCAAGGAGCGCCTGGTCAAAGAAGAAGCAGAAGGCAGGGGATTCTTGAAGGAGTACAAGAATAATATTACTGCCCAGCAACTCCGTGATGCTATCTCGTCCTCATTAGTCCATTTTGTGGGTGAGAATCGCATAAGCCAAGACCTCTTCAATGACTCGATTGGCACCGTCTCATCTCGAACTCGACAGCGTTGCCAAACGGAAGTCGACTCAAGCGGGCTTGTTACCCGCGAAACGCCTAAGTACGCTGCAGATGGGAGGCTGACATGCGAATTCAAAATATACAATATCCGTAAGATTGAATCGGAAATCGAATGCGAAGTGCGCAGCTACGAGCATTGGATGGACGATGAGGACGATGAGGCACCAAGGTCTTGGGAGCCAATTCATGCCATTATATCTTACGAAGGGGAAGCAAAGCTGAAGGGTTTCTTTCAAGACCTCGTAAAAAAGCCAGTGACAGCTTCTACTACCCTGAAGGAATTAAAAAGCGCGCCCCAGGCAATCACTCTCCTTGGTGAGCTGAACAATACGCCGTCTCCGCTGGAGGTAATTAAGGTTGGCGGTGGAATAGCAGCTATACTCAGCGACGCACCCGAGAGGTATCAGACAAAACAGTCTCATAAGGCTATGGAGGATATCTGGAAAAAATTGCAGAAAAAATATGAGAAAAAGGTGGCTGAGGTGGAAGAACAAGCATCGGTAGAGAGATCTAAGCTTGAAGAACACGCCCAGAGACGTGAGCAACAAGCTCGCAGACCAGCCTCTGAGAAGGCCGCGTCCAGGAAGAGGAAGGCCACAGAGACATCCAGAAAGCCAGCCTCAACGAAGGCGGCCAAAAAACCATAGAGCTTACAAGCTCCAGATCACAGGTTTGTTGCGTCTCCTGTCAAGCCTGTGATGGAAACTATTGAGGAGGCAGCTGGAACACTCATGGAATGGAAGGGGTATAAGGTGCTGATGGCACTACTCGGATGGTCTTTACAGAAGGACTGTTACTGGCAAGAGTTGTCTAAAGGACTGATATGCGGTGATTGAGGAAGATTTAGTACTCCCGCTACTCTTTTGCCATGCGATGGTTGAGGAAGATTTAGTACCCCCGCTACTCTTTTGTCATGCGATGGTTGAGGAAGATTTAGTACTCCCGCTCTTCTTTTGCCCGTCTCGACAGAGAAGACCATCATTTGCGATTCTTTTTCTTATTACGGAAACACGACATCGGGGGGTGGAAGAGAGGAATAATATTCGTGGCACTGGTTTGGCATCGCAGCAGAGAGGAGGATATCGCTTGCAGTTGCCGGGCAAGAGGACTCAAAGAGGTCCACTGGACTGTCCATTGCGGTTGCGTTTTCATTTCATTAAGGGTTGAGGCAGATTTGTCTCTTGTAGGGTTTAATTTCGTTCTTGATCAGTCCAGCTCGATGCATACTGGAGAAAGATGCGGCCACATAAGTCCGTCTTTGTACTTAGGTCTCCCCTAGATACTTTCCTTGCCTAATATTCTTGCGTTGATTTCCGAATATGCACCTTCTTTGTATTTGTAGAACAGCTATGTGAGATTGCGAAGATGTCCAATGAAGGCATCGCACAAATGATAACGTTCTTGACTCTATATTTTTTGCATTAGCATAACCATTCAGACACAAAATGAGAACCTCATGTTCATGTCCCATAGCATATGGTCAAGTCTACCAACCAGAAATATTGCCTTCCAATGTTTGAGAGAGGATCCACCGCCCTGTTTTGCTAGGCTTTGTGCACCCGTACAACACTCTGGCTGGGACCTACGACACTAGTTAATATCAATATGATTGTGCAACAAGATGTAGTCAAGAACTATGCAGGCAGTAAAAGAAAATAGCTATACCATTCACATAAACACTGGACTTTACCCGCCATGAAACATTGCGCCATCATAAGCTCATCCCGCTGTGCCGACCATGCATCAATATCAGACTGTACACAATAACATAAGGATCAGCAGCAGAGAAGCTATGTGGTATTTTGTTGGAAGACTAATCAAGATTCTAGTTGATTCGTACTGCTTGCTCCAACCAAGGCTTCCAATGTCCTTTAATCTCTTGTCCCTCCAAAGTTCTGAACGCGTACCTAAGCATTAATCTTGACAAAAGCCATAGTCTCATTCGCCCCCAATGGCGCTCCAGTAGACGGATTGGCACTATCGGGTCCCAGCAGTCTCATGTAGAAGTAGTCCTGGCCGCTAGACCCGGAGCTCGCGCTGTAGTACTTGAGGCCCCAGGTGGTGTTGCCGTTTACGCCGCCGAGGAATACGCCGTCCTGCTTCACGCCATCGATGTAGTGCTCGAAGATCTGTGGCGCGCTGCCGTCGATCTTCCACATCAGCGCCGCGTCGTACGGATACGGCGAGATCACCAGCGGCGTCCACTGGACGTTCGTGGGCGCACCGGCCGCCGTCAGGTCTGTCGGCACTCGGGCCTTCAGCTCGCCCGCCTCGCACTGCAGCGGGGTCTTGGCAATGTCGTTGCGCGTGGGGATCGTAATCTGCAAGGTGTCAGTATGCATGTGTGAGATCTTGGGGGAGGTAGAGTAGCAAGATCCAGTAGGTAGGCAGGCAGAGAGCAGGCAACTTACGGAACCCCATCGCAGACTGGGCTTGGTATCTGTCTGGGGATTGTACGAGATCGAGTATATGGAGGTGTCGCTGAAACCCTCGATGGCGGCGTTCTCGCTGTCAACTATGGCAATAGTCCAGGGCCCTGCCGTGTCGGAACTGGCATCATAGCCGGGGTAGCTGGAGCAGTCACCAGTGGGCAGAGCCTTCACAGTAACATCCGGGATTGCGTGTGCCAGCGGCACAGAGGCAATGAGAGATGCGAGAGCAAGTTCTGCGAACATCATGACTAGAGTCTGGAATCAAGAAACCCGGGTCAAGAATTAAGAATTACGTATAACTTAATGTTAGTGACTGAACGAGCGAATGGATGACCAACTATAAGAAGGACGAGATGAAGGGATTTCGTCGCCTTTTATATTACCTGATCCATCGTGATCTTGAACTCGGAACCTGGAAGGAGCAGGGCTGGCTGGCTGGCTGGTATGCGAAGTCACGTTAATTTAATACAACGTGAGGCACAGCAGGCGGGCATGGAGTCATCCGAGCCTTTCGGCAGCGTGGACTGGGCTAGACCATTAGTCTGCCTGGAGCTGAGCTTCAAATGCATAACAAGGTGGAACGACTGGGCGATTTCGAGAGCGGTATGAGAAGGTAAAGTCCGGGCTCGCCTAGGATATTCGCCCTTTTCCTAATAGAGGATTAATAAGGATCCTTGTTGGAAAACCCAGATCTTAGCGCCGTCATGGGTTACATTAGATTCCGATATACCCGTAATTGAAGCTTAAACTATTAACGTTATTCAGACTAGCGTCTGAGAGTTTGGACCTGGGACTAAATATAGCAAATAGAATCCTTACTTGATATTTACAGGCAACAAATGGGCAGCTTGTCAACTGGCTACTTAAACCTGAGATGACTGCATGAAAACTTACGAAGTCACAAGGGCAGTTCTTCGCAATGAATACGAAGGGGCAAAGGATTGCGGCAGGGTGCCTACAGAATTTCCAACAGCTTTACTCGGGTAATATAATGCTTCCGGTCAAAAGCATCGATAATAATACACTAGCTCAACCGAGTTGACATCGAAATATACTTCAGCCTCATACTAACCACTCCACCTAATCCAATACCAGCCAATGGAACGAATGGCTCGCACCATCGTTCATTATATAATATGATAAATATATCAGACACGAGCTACTATATATCTTGAAGATAGTGAATATAGTTGTTTACAGTTCCGTATGCTGTAGTCTAAAATCCCTTTTACATTACTCCAATTACAATGTGTCCTAGAACAAGAGCTCACATAATCGCGCGCCGATTTTACTTACTTGGCTATTTGCCATATTTCCTCGATAACTCAAGCCTAGCCTGACCTGTAAGAGTTGTAATGGAGGCCAAAGACAAATACATTGTGGAGATGGATATCCCATATATTCATTCTCCTTAGCATGTTAAACAATTTTGCGCTTCCAACTTTCGAATAGGATAATTCATATCTTGAAGGACTACAGCAGCAACACACGTTTGATATCGATACCGATATGGTATCTCTAGCGCAATAGTGATAACAGACCATATCATAGACGTAGCCCCTTTAAGATATCTTCATCACACTAACGACTAGGCGCCGCTACCACTACTAAAACGTATTTTAGTGTAAAGAAACTCTTCAGATTTGAGCGAACTTCTCCTATCGGCTTCCTGATCAGGATGATTCGCTGCTCACACATAGCAACACCACACGTTTCAATTAGCATAGATCCTAGAGACAGTCTTGATTTGGTATCAGGCAAGAACTTCACATGACAGATTGGGTTTAATTCCATTTTGGGTATAATTCCTTACCCCATTTCCTTAGTGGTATCTTCTCAAATTTTTGGCCATAACACCCCGAGGTTAGAAAAATGGACAAAGGAGAGGTGGTAGCCTAAGTAGAGGCAATGGAAACCAAAACAACATCACGTAGAACCTTCAAAGGTCTCTATCCCTTATTTTCCCCCACGTTTGCCCTCGCAGGGTTCGGACAACTCTAAGCGCCCTCATATAAGCCATCCTTGACTAATAAGATCATATCACATCTATCTGCCGTCATCATCCTCAACTATCTCGATAACCTCGGCATTATCATCGTCGTGGCGCCTCCTCGGCTGCCTACCCCTGGAGTGGACCGGGGGGTCCACAATCACAGGCGGCGACCGGACTCTTTCCGGCTCGGGTGGTCCGCCGCCGCCGTCGTAAAATCGACGCCACCAGCCGTTCTGCTGCGCTTGCTCGTGCTTCTTCTTCTGAGCATCCACCCGGCATTCCCTGCGGACGCGAGTGCGCATACCTGCCACATGCGGCGGCAGCTTCGAGATATCTATGTAGGATTCGTAGGCAAGGGCCCAGTGTCCATGGTGTGACTGTGGTGTAGAATGTGGTTAGAATATATATATCTGGGTATTCAACTATCACGAGCGATACATAGCCATGGTACTAGGATTGGGGTGAGGCAAGTTAGATTGACGTCCGCTTACACAGCCTAAAGGACGCGCGACTCCTCTAATTGTGGCGTGCCAGCCTGGGTTCCTCTGCTTGGCGGGGTTATGCTTTACAAGCTCTCGATGCTGCTCTTTTTGCTCGTGGTGCTTTCGCTGGGAGCTCCTTCTCTCAGGGCCCCGGAGCTCAGATTCGCCCGGAGGAATCGTGAAGAAGTCCCTCACGATCTGCATAATGCGACCGGGCTTGGCGCGACTCTTGTCATCTTTCAAGTTCTCGCTCAAGCCATCGTCGGCAACGGTACTGTCGTTATTATCAACATTGCGAGCGTCGTTGACTTCATTGGTAGTGTCGTCGTCGTCGTCGTCGTCGTCGTCGTTAGTAGTGGCCTGTTCGTTCCGCCTGTCGTCGTTATCGTTGTCATTGTCGTTATGATCAATGGAACGACGATCGGTGTTCTCGGTGTTCTCGGTGTTCTCTGTATTCGCGGTATTCCCGGTGGTCTCGGTGTTGCCGTCGTGCTTGTGATGCCTGCGGCGCCTGTGGCGTGTAGGACGGTGCTGGTACTGGTGGTTCTGCTGCTCATAGCTGATGTAGTGCCGAGGAATACCGGGAAGACCCCATTGCCATTGGGTAGCCCCTGTTCTCTGTTTGGGCATTCTCTGGGCCATGGCGACAAGGCTGGTATTTTGTCGAGATAAGCAAATGAAGTAACAGCAAATGATGAATGGCCAAAACGGTTCAGGTATCAACCTGATCCCGAGCCTTCAACCATAGAGAGACAGTCCATGGAATAGAGTATACCAATTTCCCGAGCACAGTTTCTTCTACTAGTGAGCTGAAAGACTGACGCTGTTCTGAAGCTCCAATGTTTGAGACGCTACAATGGCGTACATGTTTGGATCGGCCCGGACTAGAAGAGGCAAAGCCTCCAAAATGAAGCGTCTACGGTTGCGAAGCTGAAGACATTATCGTGAACTCACAGCATATTTGTACACACACTGACATGATGCCCCTCCCTCGATAAGTCTAATCGCGTTATGCGGACATCAACGAAGACAGCCGACGATCTAATACACATGCCCAAGGTGGCACTCAGCGCAAGTCTGTAGCATCTATCAGGTGTCAATTTCTACGTGGACACGTTGTGGAAGGGTGAAGGGAGAGCTCAGGGGTCTCACGTGGCTCCATGAACAACGTGGACGTCAAGGATGGGATGAGCTTAATCCACACCACTGGAGCCCCATATGGAACCAAGTGGACGGTTGTTCCATCAACTTTGGTAGAACTTCGTGGATAAAGTAGATCGTTCTCCCAGACTTTTAAAATAGAAGTAGTGAAGTTGACCTCCGTCGATTCGTGAAGATATACCAGCCAGGAACAGCATCAACCTATAGATGGGAAGACAGCAATTCCATCATCCATTGGTCAAAATAGGGTGCCCATACTAATTAAGGTACGTGGCGTATCGTCCACCACCGGCTTACGTAGTTTTGAGGTTCAAAACGCAGCTTGGGGCAGATGGAATTGGCGATGAAGCGAGGTGTGAGGGGACTGAGGGGAGCAAATATGTAGGTATCGATGGATTTTCCTTTTTGAAGTGTATGACGATTGACCACCCCCACCTTGTACCGTATTGATCCTCGTTCTGGTGGGCATGTTACATACGATAGGAGGTTTATACACCGTCCTTACGGACCAAACCAACATACGACGAAACGACTTAGCATCGCGCATATGCGAGGATCAACACTAGTGCTCCTTCTGACATCATGCCAATTCCTCTATCATCATGTCATCGTCTTCAACAGTAGCGGCCTCTTTGATGTGGCTTCACTTGTGGTAATCCCGCCCATTTCGTGCCCGGCAGTCAGTGATACAGAGAGGACCAACGACATTGGCGTACTAGTACTTCGGAAAATGCCTAGTACGCCATTCACCCGGAGGGCCAACAGAGAGCTGAAGACCGTGAACTGGGCGAACATCCCTAAGCTGCTAATGTGTTTACACAGAGATGCCATCACGATGATCAACAAGCTCGACCTACACCTCAGGCAGCAAGCCAACAAACCAACCCACGACTGAGTAATTCACTGGCAGTAGCACATTCAAATCAGAAAGAAAAGATAGTCTTTGCAAGAAGTGATGATAATATTATCCTCCAGCCGCGATCGCAAGCTGGCTCCAATGTCGTAAAACATTAACCTATCCCCCGTATCGTTTCGATCCAGTACCATCATGCTTATTACACGTAGCCCCGTAAGATGTTACATGCGAACAAAACAAACAACAACAAACGCCAGACAGCCGTGTCGTCCAACAACACGCTTAATGATGCCTGCATGCCAAAAGCCTATTATCATCATCATCCATCCATCCATCCATCAATCCATCACATCATCACCCCGTTTACAAGAAGCCCTTCGTCAGACTCGGCGTCCGCCCGAGACTGCTCTTCCGCTTCGGTACCTCGAATCCCATGCCGCTGATCATGCTACTCGTGTCGTCCGCGTCACCACCAGCACTGCTCGATCCGCCGTTCTTCCACGCACTCAGCCGCCGTACCCCCTCCAGTCCGGGTGTGCCAAGCCGTATGCTACCGTTCACGCTCCCCTTTTCCATCCTGAGGTGTTTCCAGCCTTCCAGCTCGCGCTCTAAGCGCAGCGTCTTCTCCTTCTCCTCCCGTAGCTCCCGTTCGGCCCGTCGGGCCGACAGCTGGTTCGAGCTCTCGCTCGCCTGGAGCTCGTCGATCGTCTTGAGGAGCTTGTCGACTCGGTCGCGTAGGCGGACGGTGTCCTCGTTAAGTTGTGCCGTCTGCTTGTCTTTTCGTTCGATCTGCGATTGGAGGTCCTTGACGGTTCGGTCAACGTTGCGGACGGAGCGTTGCGACTTCGAACGCTCGTCTTCCTGCGCTTCAAGCTGCGACTCGAGCTATTGGGAAGAGGATGTATTAGTGGTACGTTTGGTGAGTTTGCGAAACAAAGAAGACAGGGGTCTCGTTGGAGTTTGTAAGATTGATAATGATGATCCTGTTTGACTCTCAAGTTGAGGAGTGGGGTTTGGTGGTGGACTAACCTCCTGGATGCGTTTGTGCAAGAACTTGATATCTTGGCTGCCGCTGGAATATCCCTTGGTCTCTAGGTCTACCAGTCGCACTTGCACTTCGTTTAGACTCTTCTCGAGGGCTGCCTTTTGTTTGGATATCTCGGCACTGATCTCGCGCTCGACTGCAATCTCCTTTTGCACTTCGTTCGCAAGAGACTCAGCTCGCCGCATTTTCTCGACCGCGGCTGTAGTAATGTCTTCTTGTTGGGCTAGGCTTGACTTCAGCTCTAGAATCTCCTTGTCGGTGCTAGCAGCATTGCGCAACGCCGGGCTCTCACTATTGGCAAGGTCCTCGAGGCCTGCCTTGGCTTCCTTTAGCCTTGCTTCGATACTAGCTTTCTCTCTAGCGAGGGAATCGCGCTCGGCAGTGATATCGTCAACGGAGCTGCGAAGTGTCCGAACTTGGGAGAGGAGAGACACGACCTTGCTCTGGGCGTCGTTGTGAGCATTGACAGCTTCATCGCGCGAAGCGACAACGTCGGAGAGTGTAGACTCAAGGCGAGCTTTCTCCTTCGACCAGGTAGTGCTGTTGAGAACCTCGTCATCCCACTTCGAGCGGAGATCGTCGAGCTCCTCGCGTAATCGAGTGATTTCGGATTGTTTGTAAAGCTTCTCCTCTCGTGCCAGGTCAAGTTCCTTGGTGAGAGTAGCAAACTCTGCTTGATACTTCTTGCGTGTCTGCTCCATGCTTGACTCCTTGTCTTCCAGGTCAATAGCCCTCTGGTTTCGGTAATCTTCCAGCTCGTGCTGAAGGCGCTTCTTTGCTTGTACAGCAGCTTCAAGGTCGGTAGAGACATCCTCGAGCTTCTCTTCGAGGCGCTGGTTCTGGCGTTGTAGATCTTCCATACTTCCGTCTGACTTATTCCGCTGAGACATGATTTCAGCGCAAGTATCCTCTGCTTCCTTGGCTTGGGACCTAGCAAACTGCTCAGCTCGCGTAGCTTTGAGAACGGCGATTTCGGCTTGCTCAAGCTTGCTGAAATACTCGTCTGCGCGACTCTTGTACATTTCGAGGCTGGAAGTGACGTCCGCCAATTGTGAGCTTTCAGCATCAAGTCTGATCTGTAGATCTGCGTATTCCTGTAACAGTTGGTTTCGACTTGCGGCTTCTTGTTCCTGGGCGAGGGTCATCTCCTCCAACTCTGATCTCGAGTCCCGAGCCTCCACCTCTAATTTCGCACGGTCATGTCTGAGCTTTTCGTAGTGCTCCTTGAGGTCGGTCAGCTCAGCAACAGCATCGTTATGGCTGCGAAGGAGTGAGCGCCTCGAGTCCTCCTGGCTATTGAGCAAGTCGAAGATCTCCTCGTGCGACTTGGCCTGGATGTCTCGTACAGACAGCTCGCCGCTTCTGATAGACTTCTCCAACTGGGAGACCTTCTTTGAAGAATCGTCAAGCATATCATGTAAGCGACTGTTGACCTTCTCTAGCTTCTGCATACGGCGCCTTGATGGGCTCTCATCCGAGTCCATGCTTCGGCCTCGGCTCGGAGTAGAACGCTCAAGCTGGCTCTGAAGATGGCGGTTCTGCATTTGCGATATTTGAAGTTGGTTTTGCAGCTCCTCAAGCTCGGTCTTCAGGTCTTGGCGATTGTTGAAGCTGAGAATGTCAGCCGTACGGTCTGATCTACCAGAGTCCGGAACCACATCATTCTCGTGGGCAAAGTTGCGACGAGTTGGCGTAGAAGTGTTCGAAGGACGCCGCCCATTGAGCTTAGATCGCCTTTGCTGAGTAGGTGATCCATTGAAAGGAGCCTCGTTGGGGTGCATCTCCTCGAGGCTGGGCCTTAGCGGTGTGTCTCCACGACCTGCTCGCATTTCGGCCAATTGGGCTTCGGCATTGGCTCGTCCAGCAGTCTGTACCCGAAGATTCTGTTGCAGTTCCTCGATCTTCCTAAGCATATCGAAGTTCTTACTCATAATCTTATCATGGCTTCCGTCCTCCTGGGCGGGAGGAATAGAGACTTCCGGATCAACAGCCTTCAGAACACGGAGCATCTGTGCGCGAAGCTCTTCCATCTCCTGACCACGGGAGTCGAGGGTCGTTTGCATTGCGCGCACGGTAGCCTGAGCCTGTGTTCGTAGTTGGCGCTCAGACTCAATGGTTCGATTTGCCTCAGCTAATTGTGCTGTGGAGTTCGCCGAAGCTTTTTCGGCATTGCGGCTAGACTTGACCTCGCGTGCGATCTCGTGATTAAGGTCCTCTACGTTGAGTTGTAGCTTCTCAACTTTCTTCTCCAGACCGGCGATAGTCAACGACGAGTCCCCAAGCTGCTTGTTGAGCTTGGTGTTCTGTTCTTCAATCCTTGCCTTCTCACGCTGGAGACTGAGAACCTGCCCTCTTGAGGCCTCACTAGCCCTCGAGCTCGACCGTGCGATTTCAAGGCCCTTCTGCTGAAGCTTGTTGAGCAAAGCACGGTTGTCGTTCTCGGAGGCGGTAAGACGACCCTTGACAGTGATCAACTCCCGCTCGAGTCGCTCCTTGGCCTGGTCATTCTTAAGGCCATACTCTCCAGAAGAGATCATGAACTTGTTGAGATCTTCTATTTCATGATTCAACTTTTCACACTCAGATTCAAACCACTTGACCCGATTTTGGGTTGCGTCGAGGTCCCTTTCTAGACTTGCAACTCGGTCTCGAGCTGCGCGGGTAGCGTTGCGTTCGCCTGCTTCCTCTGCATTTATCCGTGCTTCTTCAGCTTGGCTCTTGGCGATGCGTAGTCGTCGAATCTCGTCGCGCGCCTCGTCTCGCTCTTTTTCGGCCGTTGTCCTTGCCTCCATGGTGCGTCGCATGCTGTCCTGTTGCAGGTAAAGCTCCTTCTCTATTGTTATCTTGGAGTCCTTAAGCTGATCGTGCTCTTCCTTCAGGGCCTGGAATTGATGTTCGGCGAGAAGGGCTACATCGTCACGCGATTGGCGTTCCCGGCTGAGCTCCATCTGAACTTTATAGAGCTCTTCCTTCAGGTCGTTGATTTGTGATTCCAGGACTTCGCGATTCTGGTTTGCCTGGGCATCCTCGGAGAGTCTTGCTTGCAATAGCTGCTTCGCATCTTCAGCCTCTCGCTGGAGTTGGGATTGCTGGGACTTCATGGCAACCATTTCAGCTTGTACCTCGCGGAGACGGTTGGCTGACTTCTCCTTTTCGGAGGTGAGTATTTTCATCTGATCGCCAAAATTCCGCTGCTCTATCTGGAACTTCTTGTTGTCTCCACGAAGAAGAACGAGCTCGCTCTCCTTCTTTCTCACCAGTTCCTCGTAATCGGTGGATGTTTTGGACAGTTGCGATAATTGCTGCTGAATCTCACGGTTTTCTTTTGCAAGGTGCTGCTCTCTGGATTTGATAGAGTGTAGCTCTTTCTGGGCAGAGGCGACTTTGATCTCTGCGTCCTGGTCTGATTTGAGATACTTGCTTTCGAGGTCCCGCATCTTGCGTTCCTTTAGAGAGAGCTGGCTTTGTAGGACCTTGATCTCATCCTCGAGGATAGCTTCCTGTGCACTTCTGTCTGCCTGCTTCTGTGATATCTGCTCGATCTCCATTTCAAGATTGGACGTCCGAACATCGAGTGCAGACTTCTCTTCTTCGAGGCGACCAATAAGGGCCACTGCTTGTTCTAACTGGGACCGATATTTCTCTACCTCCTGCTCGGCTCTCTTCTTCGCATCGAGGAGATCATCAAGCTGGTCCTCGAGCTTCTCTTGGTCATCCATCGCGCCCTTCAGCTCATCTTCGAGCTCGGCTTCACGAAGTTGCAACCGCTTGAAGATTTCCTCTTTGTCTAGTGCTAACGCCCGTTCGCTTTCAAGAACCTGTTGCGTCCGCATTAACTCAGCATGGAAGTTGCGTCTCTCATCTTCTAGTCGAACTCGGTTCTCTTCTTCTTGTCGCATCTTGTCGTTCAGCAGTCGAATCTTTTCATCACGTCTCTTTACTTCGATTGCAGTGCGGGTCGCACCCAATAGTGGCTTCATCTTAATAAGAAGTTGCCACCACGGGTTCTCGCAGAGATCAAGATAGACATGGAAGTTCCTTTGGATGACGTGGGTTGCTTCTGTACGATAGAGCCTCTTGAAGGTGATGCGTCTCTGGATGTAGCCACGAGCGACTGATTGAAAGCGAGCCATTATCTCGCTAATCAACGCGTCACGTTGCTCTTCTAACTCAGCAAGCACACCTGCTCGGAAGAACACCTTTGTCAGACCGACTCGGAAGAGGGACTTGTCGATACCCAGTTTGTCTAGCATTAATGTTGCAGCCGCTTGTCCTTCCAGATATCCCTTGGGTATGTTACTACAGAGAACCTCGTATCTCTGTCTGAACTCTGCGAATGGAAGCCGATTGGGGAAGCCGGTGCGAGCGATTCTTATACCCTCGAGAACACCGTTGCACCTCAATTGGTCAAGCACAAGTAACGCGTTGAATAGCTTTGGCCTTTTCTTGTGATTCGGAAGAATGCAGCGAACAAAGTGGGGATGAGTAGAATGTAGTTGCGACATCAGACTCGACAGCTGCTCTTTATGCCTTTGAGCAACAGTACGGAACAGTCCCTTCTTCACTCGATTTCGGGCAGCCCCGTTGCCTTCATCTGTATCTAGGCAATCCGAGAACAGGTTCGCTACGTGCTTGTCGGTGGATGCAGCTAGCAACCGAGTGACGTTGTCGTTCATAGGATCCTTGTTCTTCTCTAACCAGCCTTCTGTCGAGTACTCAACCTCAGCAGCATAGTGTGTTAGGATAAAACCGCGGCGAGGCCCAGGGCGTGACGGGTGGTATTTAGTGGATTTCTTATCCCATAAAGAGTTGAGCTTCTCTGTAAAGGACTTGTCGGTGGCTTTTGGCATGACACAGTCTTCATCTAGGCAGGAGAAGATACCGATAGGGTTTGACAGCTCGATGAGATCAATAGTTGGCTGAAGATCACGACCGAAATCTATGAATTGCCACTCAATCTGTTCTCTTGCATACTCCTCTTGCTCTAATACGAACATGTGGTGGTTGAAGAATTGCTGGAGCTTCTCGTTCGTGTAGTTGATGCAGAGTTGCTCGAAACTGTTCTCCTCGAAGATCTCGAAACCCGCAATATCAAGAACACCAATGAAGTGGGAATCATCCATGCCCATTCCAGTTCGGTCTAGTTGACGGTTGATTCTCGTGACGAGATCCCCGAACCCTCGCTCGTAGATACCTTTGGCGAGAGCATCAATGCTGAGTCGTACTTGTTCGGGAGTCTGAACCTTCTCCACCCATTCACGACCGGCCTTGACTTTAGGATGAAGCAGTCCTTGTAGGAAAGGGTCTAAAGGAATGCCGAGGAGTTGGCACACTCGGGCAGCCACTTCTTTAGCGTCTGAGGCAAGGCGAGCCTGATCAGCCATCCGACTTTCTTTTACAACGGTAACGTTGCCTAGATGTAAGACTGCGGCAACAGTACGTAGGATGGAGCTTTGCTCCTTTTCGGAGAAGCCCATAACATCGAAAGCCTCAAGCAGTGACTCCCACTCGTCGCGATCCGAAACACCGGATATCGTGTCATGACCCTCGCGAGTATAGGCGAAATCCTCGACCGCAAACCCATTGAGTAGAAAGTCTTGTCGCATTTGCCGATCGGCACCCTTCAACAGCTGGTAGAAAACGTGGTAATTGCGTTCCTGCGCGTTGATATGAACCACCCTTGACTTTTCCAAAAGATACCAGTCAATAAAGGCACCAGCAATTGCTCCATTCCGCGTAAACTCGATCCGAATGAATTTTCCAAATCGAGATGAATTGTTGTTTCGAAGAGTCTGAGCGTTACCGAAAGCTTCTAGGATGGGGTTGGCACGTAGGATCTGCTGTGACAAATTTGAATGATGCCTCGCAGCTTTTATAGGAGACTCGGAGTGTGCTACAGCTGCAAGGTATTGTATGACTTTCTTCGTGTTCTCCGTCTTTCCGGCACCTGATTCACCAGTTACCAATATGCTCTGGTTTCGCCCCTCTTCGACCAAGTTTCGGAATGCCTCGTCGGCCATGGCAAAGATATGTGGCTTGGTATCTTCACGATTCCGGCCCTTGTACATATTGACGTAGTCATTGGTATATATCGGGAGAGGACAATAGGGATTGACTGTGACCAAGAACAATCCCGAGTAGGTATATATTAAGTCGGCTTGGTATCTCATTTGTAAGTTGTGGACAACGGACGGCTCGTTCAGGTGCGTCAGCTCGGCCATATCGTTCGCCTTGTCGAATTTGGCAGGGTTGACCTTATCCACGCTTTCGCTATCGACCTCCCGTTGCTAGAAGACGAGTGAGTTTAGCAAGACCGCTAGCGCTGTTCATAGTCGAGGAAATACACTCACATTTCCATCGTCACACTGGACGAGTATTTGGCCTCCACCAAGCTCTTCGACTATCCAGCCTCTTACAAAGGCAGCTTGCGGATCCTTAAGCCACACATATCTCTTGCCAGAGAAGTCATTTTCGCCCTCGATTCCTTTGACGGCGTCTACACTACGCCGCCGTTCTTCCTCAGCCTTTATGAATGACGGTGCAAAGGTCATCGAGGAATTGCTTTTGGAATCGGACCGGTGGTGTCGCGGGCCATTGGTGCCAACCGGCACCAGGTTAGCGGCCAGTGACGCATAGGACTGTGTCCGAGCATGTGAAGGAGGTGTCGGTGCGCTTGGAAGAGTCAATTGTGAGGAGAATAAGGCGGACTTTGGTCTCGTCGCACCACTCGGACCTGGCGAGGGTGAGGGCGAGGGCGAACCCGGCGAACCTATGCGAGAGAAAGGATTGTTCCGGCGTTGTGAGGACATGATGGGTGGGTTCAATGTCAAGATGTAATGTCTGCCCTCTCAAAGGTCGAACAATAAGCTCATTGGCTGTAGATGGTAGGTGTGAAATCGTAAATGATTGTTCCCGAGTTCCTACATGAACTGCGACAGTGATGATTGATGATGATGAGATGCAATGCCATAGAAAAGAAACGAGTGCCTTCATGGGATGAAACAAAACACAGCCCTGAATAATGACACCAAAATGTCGAAAACACCGTACTTGCAACTCCGAACGGTGGTCACTTGGTAAGGAAAAGTGTGGCGTCCTGTGATTCTTTGGATCGTGACAACGGTAGTGCGATATTGAAGCAGATAAATCGATGTTGACAACCCGGTGTTCACTCCTGGCAACGGCGTCTGCATGTAAACACTGCCTAGTCTTGATACAGTTTAGCGCCACAAATTACTTGCTGCCCTTACTGGCTGGGGGTCTGTGCATCATTTGACACTTTGTGGATTGATTCCACCTTACGTAATTGAGGCAGGTGGAGGCAGGTACCTTGAGGAAGGTACCTAGGTACTTGTTAGCCACCCGCGGTGGGGGCACCTGCACCTGCAGGACCTCACCTGCAATGAGGCATCGGATTAATAATTGAGCCGCTAAAGGTCAGCCACCCCAGAAATTCCGGGTCCACCTGATTGATCGACCAGGAATATTCTATATCCTCATATGGACTCAAATCCAATCTCATCATCTTCAAGCTTTGGAAATCAATGAAGCATCACGTCTGACGATCCGAAGAGTCAAACCAACCCGCTTTGTGTCAATATTTACATGCGGCTATCTACCATTTTCTAGTATCCCGTATCTTCGCTTGATTCCCGGAACTCTATTCGATAACACTATACTCTGTCTCCTCTTCGGGTTGGAAGCTCTCCCTTGCTTTAACCCGATCCGCAAAAACATAGTCGCTTGGAAGCGCGCGTCAACGTCTCTTTGCAATGCTCATTTATCTGCGCATCTGGCAAAGTAGCGTGTCCCATTCCTTGCTTTCCATTCATCCACGTAGAGCGCAACGTACTTAGACCTCGTCGACATCGTGTCGTCCGTCATGTTGGTGGCTTGGACAGTCTGCTTCGTCCCTCGATCCTCATACTAAGACCTTACCTTATGCATCGTGTCAACGCTCCTCAACATGTCTGAAAATCCATACAGCTACGGCCAGTATTTCGGCCAGCCGCCTTATCCATCTTTCTCTCAGCCAACAGCTTCACCGAATCCTCCTTTGCATTACCAGAGCAATCCCCAACAGACCGGAGTCGCGTCGAATAACCTTGCGACAGTTAACAGCTCTTACGAATACAACGCGAATAGCATCCCGGGTCTAAGTTTAGGCAGTTCATCGTTATCATCTATCTCATATCCAGCCCAGAACCAAACTTCGTGGCCTCCACAGCCTCAAGCCGCCGGACACCGCACATTTTCTACCCAAGCGCAAGAACAAATCCAGCGCCGCGAACCTGCCGCGATACCACAGAAACAAGCACAACCTGCTCTGGAAGAAGGAGAGCTGAGCGAGGGCGAGTTCGAGGATCTATACGAACCTAAAGATACGCTCGAACCTTCTGGTGTAGCAATTACATCCCCTCGTGATCCGAGTGGTATCGAGAGTCGACATGATAGCATTGGAGATGCGGATGGATCTTCTATATATGATGCTGGCACGCCCCAAGTTGAAGGCATCAGTAATAGTGCATCCACATCACTTCCTGCCGCTGAGCAAGAATACAACCCGGACGAAGACTGGGAACCTAGCTACCCAGAGCGCGAACGTTCTGGCTCCTACTCACCATACTTGTCTCCTAGAGAGATTCAACGTAAGGTGTCGGTGACCAAGGTCGCTCGCGAAACGCAACGTACGTCTAGGTGCAAAACCCTGCCTAATAAGGATATATCTAACAATCAGCAGAAATACCCGCCATCCCGAACCCGTCGCGCTCGATCTTAGAGACAGATACCTCATCTACACAGCAACTTGTAACCGATACTTCACTGCAGAATGGTAAATCTTATCAAGGAACCGGTATAGGTGATCCAGCCGTTGTTACTTCTGTTCTGAAAGATCCTACCGTCCACCTACCCTACCGTTCTGTATCAGAAGCGAAGAAGAAAGCACAGGAGGCTATCTTAGGTTTATGGCCATTGAAGGTCCGATATCAGGATTATATAGACGAAGGCTTTGACGAGAAGTTGATCAAGGCGCTCTTTTCAGAATTGGGACTGGACGCCTCGAGACCGAAACCTATCGGACCTCAAAAGGCCTCGAGCGACTCGCAGATTCCGCCAGTGTCAACCGCTGCTCCTACAACTGCGCCTGATTCGAAGGGGACGAAAGATCAGCCCCCGGCTTTATCCAAGCCCGCGCAACCTTCTCCAAATGAGACTGCCCCCAAAAACGATGCCAAGAATGAAACCAAGTCTTCAGCTAAATCAGCTGCTGAAGAACGGAAGGACAAGATTGCCCGAAAACTGGCTGCGAAGGCACAAAAGACATCAGAAAAGACAACAGAAAAGACCACAGCTGTTGTTCAACCTGCGGCACCTGTCCAGCCCTCAGCACCAGCTCAGCCAACTGTGCCGGCCGATCCGTCTCAATCCAAACCTGCAACCGTAAATACGTCGATCTCTGCGATTGGGTCTCCTGCTAAGAGCAAGACTCGAGCTGAGAATAACGCAATTCTTTACCAAAAGCTTGCAGCATTAAAGAAAGCACAAGAAAGAGCAGAGGCTGAGAAGAAACGAATTAGTCAAAATGGAGCTAGACCGAAGACTTCCTCGGTTGAGCCTACTACTGACACGGCCACCCTTCCAATAGAGCCCCGTGAGGAACTGTCTACTCGTCCAGCCACTGTCACGTTACCTACACTCCAAACAAATTTGCGCCCTGGGGTCACGGATCAGAACACCTCTGCAGAAGGAAGTATCCCAGGACTGTCTCTGCCTTCTTCTCAGTCGGCTCAAACTCCAAATCGTCATCTCAAGCGGCCAGTTGCCTCAGATTTTGACAATTACAATCCCGAGGGAACACTCAAGCGGTCTCGCACCCAAGAAACATTGATCATTGATGTTAGTGATGACGAAGATGTAGAAATGGAAATTGGTTCTCCGACCGATGAGCCTGTGTCGTCATCCGAATTGGCCAAGCCACCTACTCGGCAAACTCCTTTAGGTTCATTCCCTCCGCTATCTGATCCCACCAGCTGGAAACAACGCTCGAGCCCTGCGTCCAGCACTGCACAAACACCACCAGTATCTGGAGCCAAGCTTAGCTTACTACAAAAGCGGATTCAAGAAGCAAAGCAAAAAATCGCTGAAGCGGAGGCTAAGAAAGCTACCAAGCAGCCTGATGTCATTTCACCACCGCAGGTCCAGACTCCTCCCGCAGTAGAGCCTACTAGGCTTCTAAAGGTTTCCGAGGCGCGAAGGGAAAATGAGAAAGTCAACGTCGAGCGACGCAATAGGATTGCGAGCCACGAACTACCAACTGTCGAGGCTTCTCTTAAGGAAAAGCAAGACATATTGAAACAGGCTCTTGCGCAAGCGGCCCAGCTTGAACTCGAGATCCAAGCGATTTTGGAGGAGCGAGGAAGACTCAGTGCAGAAATTCAGCAGTTAGCTGGCTCCCCGGAGGCACCATCTACTGAAACGAATGGACAGTCGCCGCCTATTAACTCTGGTAAGTTTACCTCGAATGCCATGGTTACACATCGCATTTCTGTCATCTATTAACAATCGTACACTTACAGCGGACGATACTACAACATTGAAGCTTGTGGTTGGGCTACAGCCTTCGGGTGAGCCGCAAATAGTTTCAGATCAAGACTCTGACGTACCTATGACAAATGGAGACGAAGATACACCTGGAGAGAGCCCGAAGGTAGCCTCCATTGAAGACCAACCCAGCTTGGATTCATCTTGCTCTCAACATTATGCACCCAATGAGGACCCAGCTGCTAGCATTCAATCATTAGAGGATCTGCACCCAGCTAATAAGAATTTGCTGGGTGGTTCGAATGCCGAGACCGTGCCCGTGGAACTACCTACTGGTGGTATCGAAGCCGCACATAACGCGCCTCCAAGCCTTCCGAGTATACATACCGAAGAGCCAGACTCGACAGAACAGGACACATCCATGCAAACATCCACTGGAGAATCATCTCCAAGTGATGGCGATGCTTATGAGCCGCATCCAGTGCCCGTCTCTGATGTTGATGATATTCGTATTTCAGGACCTGAAAATGGAGTCTCGACGTCTCGTTCTTCTCACTATAGAAGTATCTCGCCCGCCGGTGAGCAGTCTGTCGAACAAGAACGAATTGAGACGCACGCTACTCCATCCGTAGAGGAGGTGGTTCGGCCTGCACTGGAAAACCCGAGTGGAGAAGTACAAAGTCGCTCATCTCATGAGCACCCCTTACTGACTTCTTTACAGGATGGACGGGAAGAAAGCCTTCCATTGGACGATCTTTTGACTTATCACAGCCCTCTCGGATATTTTCGTGCATACAGATTTCATCCTAAATATTTTGACGACGTTGCTGGTGGCCTCAAGTCGATGACTTATAGTTTCAAAATCGATCCAATGCGACCAGTCTGCCCACATGCGTTAGCTGGCCAGCAGTGCCCCGAAGGCGATGCTTGCGAATTCCAGCACTTCGAAACTATGGTGCTTCCGGGTGAGTGAGAGGAGATGTTTACTAGACAACTTGTCGGCCCTTTCCTGCAGAATAACCCCCCCTTGGATAACTAACTCCATGGCAATTTGCTATAGATGCCGAAATTATTACTCAACTCGGCTCCTCGGATATGTTCACCGGAGAAACAAAAACTAAGTTCATCGAGGGCCTAAAGAAGGTGCTCAATGAGCTCAAAGCCAACAAAGTCAAGGACTTCGATCGCATCACCAAAGCCATCGTCAAGCACAGACAAGAATTTCTCGATGACAAATCCAAAGTGTTGTATCTCGACGCTGGTTCGTAGTTTACTTACGCAATAGCTGACGATATCATATCGGAAGCAAACCTTGTAGACTTAGCCCGTTTTCCCCGTCATTTCTCCAACTGCATCATATCGCCTAATATCTAGCAGACCCTACAGTCGAGTCGCATTGGTAATGCCGACCTGGTCACTAGGCTCTATCTCCTTCGGACGTGACTGTCCGCAACGAATATCTTGAAGAAAGTTCTTTGCGGATTTGACACCCCTGGGAGAATGTACGATACTCCCTTGTCGCGTTTATCTGAGATGTTATCGCTGGACCCATAAGGTTCTGCTTCATAGCAAACACCGACAGAACAGACGCTAGCACGAGAATAGTCATATAGATGACTACAGAATAGGGAAAGCAGAAGAGACGAAGCTATGGCCGAGAAGAGCAGAGCAGGTCGTTCACAGCATCATGACGACAAGTCGGCTGTCTGATGAGCGAGGCATAGTACAATGCTGCTGCTTCACCTGCCCGGCTCAAACCCTCACATAGGAGGACGGCAGTAAATCTCGTCAAGACGTTCTAAGGAGTCGTCGAAACCCACGCTAGCTAGAGATAGACGCTTTAGTTCAGCTAATGTATATGGTATTGTCCACGAAGTTTTTTATCCCTGGATAGTGATGCTGTGATACTCGTGTAGTCTTGTAGTATCTCAATATAAGTAGGAGATATACGGGAATGTAAATTCTATATGGGATGCCAGAGTAGAGAGCGAAATTAGATCACGCTGCCGCGTCCTCGTCCAACATACTGCCAGTCAGATACTGCTGTAGCACCTATTATTCTAACCGAAATAGCAAAATCAATAATAACCGAATGCTCACAAAAGCGCCTAGTAATAAAACCAGCTTCAGCTCAGCAAAGAATACTTTCAGTAGTAGTGGGCGAGTTGACCTAGTGCGACCTAAACCCAACGTATGGTAAGCGTGCTACAGCTACTTGAAGGGCAAATAGCGAGGGATAGAGTACTTGCTTCTTAGGTATCATAGTGCCTTCTCAATTATACATAGGGAACAGAATTCGTGCGACTCTGGAGCAGATCATTTCAGTTCGGCCTTGACGATATCTACACATTATCCTGTTGATTGAGTCGCTGTATCACCCATACCAAACACTATGTTAGTAGGAGTGTAGTAAGGGGAGAAATTCTCGTGGGAATATTTTCAATAGCAAGCAAATAGCAACCATGAGGGCCTCAAATTTAGTATAAAATAGTGATGGAGATTATTACTGGGTATGCTAGGGAACTATGTGTCTTCGTGACTATCGTATCTAAAAAACAGAAAGCTATGCTCTAATGCCCCTATCCCAATTCATCGGCTCGTCTAGCTCTAGTCTAGGTAGTCCTTTCGTCTATGTATGCCCATTACGCCTCGGTCAAAGCCCGGCCGTTTCCTCCCCCCCCCCCCTTATCCCAAAAAGCATGGTGTAGTGTAGATGTACATGCGAATCAAGCCGCACACGGAACAGCACCCTCGTTCCAGCTCCTACTTACGCCCGGCCTCCGTGAAGCTCGGCGCCGAGAATTTCTGAAACTGCGTCTGGCTGTTATCACCGCTCTCCAAATCGCTCCCGACACTAACCCCCTTGACCTCATACTCGGCGGTCGTCCCGTTCCGCCCACGGCTAAACCGGCCCTCCATGACGACGCCGAAGCATAGGGCCGGGTGGAAGAGATTCAGGACCCAGACGGCGACGGTGATCATGACGCCCTCGAAGCCGACGAACAGGTCCTGGCGGCCCATCAGCTCGCCCGTCCACCCGCCGCTCAGCTCCGCGACGCGGAACGCGCTGCGCCAGAAGATGCACACCGTGCTCAGCGCCAGCGCGCCCAGGAAGCCGCGGAACATGCGAGACCGCCGCACCGCCACCAGCGCCGGGTCCTGGTCCAGCGCCGCTGCGTCGCCCAGCGCCCGCCGCCGGCGCAGCGTGTTGATGCCGAAGTCCGCGCACAGCGCCATGAACACCAGCAGTGTGAAGACTTGGAATGCCAGGCCCGCGATCATGATGTTGTCGCCTAGATCTGCCGACTTCTTCTGGTGCGAGGCTACGGAGGCGAGGCCGCCGCCCGCTGCTTGCAGGATCAGTGAGATGATGTCGCAGGGGATGAACTGCGGGGGAGTGTTAGCGATGAGATTATGATGATTTAGACTAGATACTTTAAGGGGGGACTTGGGGTGGTGTTCGTCATGATACGTACAATACGAGTGTAGTACTCCGGTGGGATCCGCGAGTTCTCCGGCCCGAACGCAGTCACGATCTTACGGATGCAGAGGTAGATACCCGCGGCGAGGAACGCCGGTGCGATGGTAAGGCAGCAGATCTGCATCAGGAAGCCGATCTCCGCCCATTGGTTCTGCCAGCTCATGATGCGTCCTGCGTAGCCCAGTATCTCGCAGATGAGGCCGAGGGCCATCGCAATGGTGAACGTTCCGGCGCGCCTCGTGATGAGGAAGGTAGCTAGGAAACCAAGAAGGGACAGCGAGAACATCCCCACGAAGACGGCATTGGGTACGATGTCGATGCGGTACAGGTAGTAAGATTGGTCGTAGGGGCAAATGTCGGCGTTGCAATCTATCCTGGAGACTTGGGACGTTGCGCTCCCAGATCCATCTTGAGTGCTCATCGTGGTTTCAAAGTCTGCTTGTTAACGATAGTCTGAGTACTTGGGCCAAAGTGAATGAATAAAACTAGCAATGCTTCGCTGAAGCCTGAAGAAAGCCAACGAATAGGCTGAACTAGTAATGTTGTCTTCGTGGGAAGAGATTTTTATATTGGTAGTACACCCCCATCCCCAACAAGGCGATGAGGTGAGATATATACCTACATATAGAAACGAACGACCATAGGACTAAACTAGAGCAAGCCATATATCTGCGGCGCAATTAGACTGCAGCTGTGAGCTTGTACCTCCATCAGCGTTTGACTCGTACACAGCCTTGTGGGTGCGAAAGCGAGAGGACAAGGGATAACCCTGAAAGTTTTCCTGACTCGGCCACAGCCTTGCGGATGCGAAAGCGAGACGCGTGGGAACAAGGGTCAGGGGTTGGATAAGCGATCCCGATCTCGTAAACTAGGCAATAAGCGGTAATAACTTTAGATCCAACGCTGACTTTTTTTGCTAGCCCAACTAGCAAGTCCTCCGCCAATGGGTTCCGCAATCTAGGGCCATGGAGAGGAAAGCTTCATCGCCAATGGCGCCCACCTTCATGGTGTCCGCGCCCGGGAAAGTCATAGTCTTCGGGGAGCATGCTGCCGTGTACGGCAAGCCGGCCATTGCTGCAGCTATTTCACTCAGGTCCTATCTTCTCGTCACTACCCTCTCGAAGTCTCAACGCACTTTTAAGCTGAATTTTAGAGACGTTGGTCTGGCTTATACATGGAAAATCGACAGTCTACCGTGGGATGTATTCCACCAACCTTCAAAGAAAAGGTCCCATCACTCTGTCGTGGACTCCCTTGACCCTGAACTACTCAGCGCCATCACACCACATGCAGAGGCTGTATCAAAGGACCTTCCAGAAAAGCAGCGAAAAATTCATGTGCGGTCAGCGACCGCATTCCTCTACCTCTTCCTATCCTTAGGCTTCCCGGACACTCCTGGATTCGTCTACACTCTTAGATCTACTATTCCAATTGGCGCTGGTCTGGGTAGCAGTGCCAGTGTTTGCGTCTGCTTAAGTGCAGCGCTACTGCTCCAGACACACACTCTCGCAGGACCTCATCCTGATCAGTCTGCAAAGGAAGCGGAGATTCAGATCGAGTGTATTAGTCGCTGGGCATTCGTGGGCGAGTTGTGCATACACGGTGACCCCAGTGGAGTGGACAATGCAGTCTCCGCGGGTGGGAAGGCCGTGGTTTTCCAAAGAAACGACTCCGGGCCATCGACCATCACTCCTATCACCACGTTCCCAAAGTTCCGACTCCTTCTAGTTGACACACAAACGCCACGCTCGACAGCTACGCAGGTCGAGCAGGTTAGGGCGTTGAAGGATAAGTTGCCTTCCATAACGGAATATATCTTGAATGGGATTGGTCAAGTCACAACTTCTGCATTGGAGCTCATCTCATCCCCTGACTTTGATGGCAGTGGTATCTCTGATAACCTCGAACGCTGGGGGGATCTGATCCGTATAAACCACGGCTATCTGGTCTCGTTGGGGGTCTCCCATCCCCGGCTCGAGCGCATCCGCGAGCTCGTGGATTATGCGGGCATCGGCTGGACAAAACTCACCGGTGCTGGAGGGGGAGGGTGTGCTATCACGTTTTTTCGACTAAATGTCCAAGACGACACTTATAGAGAGCTGGAGCGAAACTTTGCTACGGAAGAATTTCAGAAATATGAGACCGTCCTAGGTGCCGACGGTGTGGGGGTGCTATGGCCCGCCGTATTCCGAAACGGCACCCATGGAGAGGTTGAAGAGATTAACCAGGAAAAATTTGAGAACGCTGTTGATGTTCATGGGATTGAACAACTGGTTGGAGTGAGTGCACGTAAAAATGGAGAAGGATGGAAGTTCTGGACACGATCTTAGATGTAATAGGGATTATCCTAGTTGGATTTGTACTTCGTACAAGACGACGATGACTAGCCCGCACTTCGTGGTGCAGTCTGGCAGTGGCCCGGTACCTTGCAGATGTTGCTTGGGAGCAGAAGTCTCCTTTGATTCCAAAATAATTAGCATATCACACTAGTATATCTTCTTTTAAACCTATTACAGTAATTCTGTGTGAGTCGTCTGTCTTCTCCCCAGAGCCGCTTCCAATAACCCCCTTTCCTGACGGAAGGCATCTAGCCTGCCGGGTTTCCGGGTCTAGTCTCCCAAAGTGCTTAGTAAGATAGTGAAATATCTTCGACGTTGGGATGCGCAGTTGAATATTGATTGTTGTGGTCCAGAATCGGTTAGCTGTATCTTTGATGATAGGCAGCAAGATAATCTGAGGACAAAGCGGGTCTGAGTCCGAGGATACCTATAGCTGTCTGCTTTCCCCGAGTTATGATATTGGCGGGAAGACTTATACGACTGTAGTGCAAGACACATCCCAGTTTTGCCCACTTGAAGACAGTGTATGATGTCTTTCTGCGGTAACCGAAATGCAGGGTTACGTGTCGTTAGGTATTCGAGCAGTGATTTCAGCCGCAGCTGTGCAACACTCATTTTCACATGCAGCATAAACGGTGAAGAGTCATTCTAGGCTGCCAAGGAACCACACTCTCGGAACACGGATGGATGATACACCTGACTACTAGCAGTTCAGGTTCTAGAGCCTACGTACGTATATAACAACGCATCCATAGCACAGTCGCACTGCCTCTAAGCATGCAACTAGCGTATGTGAAGTACAACCAGATCCATTCGTGCGGGCCGACTAGACCGCCGAGTGTATGTCCCGAATGTCGATATATTGATAAAGCTATTGCCGTGTGGTCCCAGCGAATGGTGGATGATCGATGGAGCTGACTCACCTCCTAATCTGAAACTAGATCTGGACAAAATGCACCTCATCGTACATATGTGATCACAGAGTGGTGTCTTCATGCTCTACTCCGTATTAGTGCTCCAACGTCGCGTTTGTTTCACCAACAGCAAGTGAGTGGTATTCAACAGAGCATCAAGAACTGATTGGAGATTCTTGGATGGAGCAGAACAGATCTATACAACAAACGAAGTTACCATAAAAGAGTAAGCAAAACATTGACAATCGTGAATTGTTATCCTAGATAAATGCGAAGAATTTCACAGTTTCACAAGACTTCAAGGTTTGTTATCGCTTGTAATCTAATCTGCTTATCTAAGTATTCCGGGTGAATATCGGGGATTTACTTAACCACTCCTGCCACTTCAACGGCTTGTGGAGCTAAAGCTCCGGTATTCAAGACGTCATCATCCAATCAACAATACATATGTAGGTACACATGTAGTCCAAGCTTCAAGAACGCTTCCATGGACCCTATGACGCGACATCTGGAAGGTATCTTTTTGCTGCAAACAAAGACCAAAATGTATCATCAACAAGACTGCCGCTAGAACTATCTTACAATGTTGTCCTCGTGCTTTGGTCTGCGAAAGAAGGGACCCGACCCTGAGCGAGAGCCACTGCTCCCTCAATATGAGCAAGACACTCATTTACAGCGGGAGCTGTACCAAAAGCTCCAAAGCTACCAGATGCTACAAGCTTTGACCAAAGGATATATGCCCAGCACTGAACAAACCATCATCAATCTCCGCACTCTATTGGCAAGCGAAATCTTGAATCCACAAAACCCAGACCTATCCAACAGTGGTGAGAGGCTGGTCCGCCTGACTAAACTGTGGCTGCAGCAGTTCATTACTCTGCTGCAACACAAGAACAGCAAGGACCAACTTCAGGATCTCATCTGGTTTTTGACGAAAAGCAGGATATCCGTCGATGTAGACGATCTCACAGCAAGAGCCAAGAAATCCAAAGCTAGGGCAGACACTGCTGCCGCATATCAAAGCCTACGCACCGTCGGGTCATTGCTGGTCACGAACCCGGAGTTTCGCACATTCCTCGGCGATCTCAATGTTGTTGGTCGGGAAGTCTTCAAAGACTCGGCTTTCGCCTTAAGCAGCGCGGCGAAACAAGCAGGCGAGCAGGTGGAGCCATCCTCTGAAGAGCAACAGGCAGTTTCCAAGTCCGGAACAGACAACAACGACCAGCCCCCGTCAGCTCAGAATCTAGAGGATGAGTTCCAGGATGTGGGAAAGATCGTCGCAGATCGCGGTGCGGACGTGGCGAGCACCACAGTCGAAAGTGTGAAGGATAAGCTCTCGGGCGATGAAGGACAGACCCTCTTAAACCGTCTCCAGCAAGTGGTCAGCAAGCTGCGCAAGCGCAAGGACTATTCAGACTCTGTATCTACGCTTTCACTGCTCATCAAGCGCTATGCTACAGTCTATTCACGAGCCGCGGAGGAGATAGTTGACGTGGCCCAGAGCGATGTTCAGGAAAATCAAGAGACGGATCGTGCTCTTACTAACATTTGGGAATTTGTCAAGAGCTTCGGCGATAAGGATGAATGGGAAAAGTGCGAAGAACTTCTGAAAAGGGTTATAAGCCATAAGGACAAGGACCCAGAATTCGAAAATCTCCTGCAAGAGGTCGGGGACAGCCTGCAGAAACTTCTTTTAGATCCAGATTTCTTCAACAACGCCGATGAAAAGTTCCGCGAACTAAGAGAAAGGAGCAAGAAGGTCGGGTCAGAAAGTAACCTAAGGGAAGATGTCGATGAACTTCTACAGCAAGTATATGTCACATACCAAAGCGTTATGAAAGACAAGGATATCCATAATCTAACAACAACCACTCTCCGTCTCTTCGGCGTCATTTCTCCAGTTGACTCGGTCACAAATCCTGAGCTGATCAATGATGCTCTCAACGTTTTCATTCCTCTTCTCATTTCTGCCATCCAATACATCCCGATTCCACGACTCGAAGTCAGCACACCAGCCATGGACCTTTTGCTGGAGAATCTCATCATCGAGCCAGGGAAAACCGTTAACCATACCTCGTTCCTTCCCTACAGACTCAAGATCGAGAATTACAATGATGTTGAGATTCGCAAGGCCCGCTTTCGCACCAACACCAGTACCAAGAACCTTATTCTCATCAAGATCGATGGCCTCTCGGCACGCGCCGATGAGGTTGGCTTCTGGTTGCGTGCTCACAGCGGTCTGTTCCGGTTAGCAGACGAGGGTATCGGGAGCTTCGCGCTGGACGAACGCGGTATCGACATCCATCTCGAAGTCGAGATATGCCGCGAGCGACTGGAGCAAATCCTCACACTACGCGGGGTGCGGGTGCGGGTGCACAAGCTCAACTACAAGCTCGGCAAGAGCAAGTTTTCCTGGCTCGGATGGCTGATCAAGCCGATCCTGCGTCCCATCCTCAAGGCCACGATGGAGGCACAGCTCGCTACGGCGATCAGCGATCTCCTCCATGCGGGTAATCGAGAACTTCTGTATGCTAGGGAACGCCTGCGTGCTACCCGTATTGCTGATCCGAAGGACCTGTGGACCTTCCTGAAGGCTGTCGCGGCGCGGTTGGTTCCAGAGGAAGATCCGGATCTGTACGCCAGAATCGGGGTTGCGCAGCCCGGGAAGGGCGTCTTCAAGGGTGTTTACACTCCTGGGAGTGTCGTAAAGATCTGGAATGAGGAGGCGACTCGGGCTGGTGACCGAGTCGAGGAATTTGAAGCCGGTGGCTGGAGAAATGAGGTCTTCGAAACACATGTACGAGCTCTTACTTAATCAAGTTATGGCACAACTTGACAGCCGCGGCAAGTGCCACTTCTGATTTGAGTGGGATTGGTGGCGTTTTTGGAGGGTCACATGGAGCGTCGGATAAGCAGGACGACTTCGTATTGTCCTAGTTAGGGTGTTGTCTTTTATGTAGTATTTAGTACGAGCTACCAATGAGAATACCAAAATCATGATTTCATTAATCTCACCCACTATGTCATGCGATTTAGTAGAAGGTTTCGAGACAAGAAGTACAAGACTGGTAGACATTCCGAAGTCCTAGAGCACCTCGTACGGAACACAGCCACTCCTATTCATAGAATCGCTGTTAGGCACCTCATCATTGGCCTAACCCCAAACAAGACAGTTCAGAATTCCGCCTCGATATACTCACTTTACTCTTTTTAGATAGCCCTGTTATAGGGCTAGAGATGGCTCTTGTTTATCTGCCTCACAGTTCTGCTTCACATCTGATGTGTCTCACAATACAGCTTTCGATGATAGCTGTTGTCCTCGATTCGACGCGATGTCCCACTCGGCGCCCCTAGTCAGAGGGTTCAGGATGATGCCAGTCCTTTGGTGTAAATCATGGCAGTATTAAATGCTTAGAGGGAGTAGGACTTTTCGGAGACCTTACCGAGAGTGCTAAGCTGGTCATACATCTTTACCAAGACGGCAAAAAGGGGGCAATAGAACATCTGACGTTTCCTTCAACAGAATCGACCCGTAATGAGTGATTGATAAAAAAATACGACTTACCACTAACTTTTGATAGGCATGAACAAGCTTCTTTAGATTCTAAGACGTGACAAATGAGGGTCAAGGATTAACGATATGTTGACTAGATGCTGCTATATAGTGTTAGACGATAAGACTACTCTAAGTATGATTATGAATAGCTGTGATGGCATAGTTTAAGTATACAGATAATGGTTTACAATGGCCTTAGACTTGAGAAGATACGTTTGAAAACTTCTATCTAAAATACCCGTAGGTAGCACGCAACCCAGATAGCAAGATACGTGACTTATCCTCCTTTTCGGAAAACTAACCGCTTTCGTATCACCCACCTCCGATTCCCCTCAGACGACTCCTCTTTATGGACTTATCAACATTCTGGCTAGCCGTATCAGTACCCCATATGGAAGCCAATCGACCATAACTGGTTTTAGCTATTATCTTAACTAGATCACATAGTTCTAACTCAGCAATCAATAGCACAAGATGGGTTCTCAATCTAGCCCGCACGTTGTGGTCGTTGGTGCCGGCATCATTGGTGCATCGCTTGCTTACCACCTCACGAAAAAGGGCGCGAAAGTCACCATCGTTGCGTCGGAGCTTGGCGGCGTGGCGACCCCAGACTCCTTTGCCTGGCTTAATGCCAGCTGGAGCAACCCGAAATTCTACTTCGAATTTCGCCGCCGCTCAATGGCTGGCTGGAAACAGCTTGCCAGTGAGCTGCCCGACCTTCCGATCCAATGGTGCGGATCGGTGACCTGGGATCTGCCGTCTGACCAGCTGGAAACTTACCTGAGTCAACATTCTTCTTGGGGCTATGACATACGTCGTATTGAACGGCAGGCGATTGAAGAAGCTGAGCCTTCGCTCGAGCCCGGTAGCGTTCCGGATTGGGCGCTTCAAGTTGCTGAAGAGGGCGCTGTCGAGCCGGTAGCTGCTGCGCGCCTGATGATAGCTGATGCAGAGGCTCGCGGCGCAAGTGTTCTAACAGCGTCCGTAACCGGATTTATTCAACGAGACGACCACATAGTCGGCGTAGTCACCTCCTCAGGTCCGATAGAGGCTGATCACGTAGTGCTGGCCGCTGGAACCGGTAGCGTACCGCTCTGTGCCTCTGTTGGAATCACGCTGCCGGTCTCGAGCCGTCCCGGTTTGCTTGTGCATTCGCAGCCAACTGAAAAACGCCTGAAAGGCTTAGTTATTGCAACTAAGCTGCACATGCGGCAGACGGCCGATGGTCGCGTCATTGCCGGTGCCGAATTTGCTGGAGGAAAACCGGGTTCCGATCCGAAAGCAACAGCGACCGGGCTTTTCGCGAAGGTAAAAGGGATACTGAAGGAAAGCGACGCACTGGAAATGGAATTCTTCACAGTCGGACAGCGACCCACACCTAAGGACGGGCTACCGATTCTCGGACCAAGCGGGCTCAAGGGGCTTACTCTCGCTGTCATGCACTCTGGCGTGACGCTCGCCCCGATCGTTGGTAGCTTAATAGCTAACCAGGTCGTGACTGGCGACAGCGATCCCGCTCTCTCTGCATTTACGCTCAATCGTTTTAATACCACGTCTCCAAAAGATAATGATTCTAAACAATCCACTTCCTAAGGGTTTCAGCCCCAATCACTCCGTATAAGGGGTTATATCTAACGGAGGCTACCGGATATACATAATTCTGTTGGATTTGCGAATAAGGTGAAACGATGCAGTAGTTAGGTGAATTATGTTTACCATTACACCAACAGGTACCGTTCAATATTATGGATAATAATAGCAAGTCAATATATATCGCAACTCTGAGGATTCGTGAGGGTTGCTTTTCTATTCTTACTATTGGCCATTCCAACACGTTAGCATCGCCGTACCACATACTAGGTGCCGTGATATGGTTAGCTTCAAGTTGGGCCTGATCTACCCCTTGACTTTTTAAGTATTTCATAGCTACTATATCTGGACAGTACTTGCAATGATATTCTGGTGAGTCGATCTCAATGGCCCTCCACTTTTTAGCAACAAGGTCTTAGCAACGCTAAGTTGTTGCAATGCCGCCATGGCCAAGTTGATAAACTATTTTGTATCTATCACCAAGAATCCCGCCTAGGTCGACAGGAGCGTAAACTCCCTCAAAAATTGTATTTATCGATATCTTCCATTATTTCAGGTGCTGAGATAGGATTTGCAAAAGAGATATGTCTCCGTCATGAGAATGGTAGGGGGCCACTGAAATGTACCCAGGGTCCTTTCCGATATTCATGAACCCTGGTTTTATGAAAAGACTTTCCACCAAATAAACAAAGCGTATTGTAACCGCGTAGTTGAGGTTTGTCTGTGTATATTGCGAAAAGGAATTCGGGGATGCCGGCAGTGTGAAGGTCCCATAGCAAAAGCATAAATTCTACAAGCCGTTCCGTCATACTGGGTAGCCGGGTAGCTTCATCTGTAGGATCGGCAAAAATATATACATCACCAACTACGGCACTAGGTACGGGAGGGGCGAGGTACATTAGCCCCGGAGCGAACCACTCGGCAAAACAAGTCTACCCGGGCTGCCCGGAAAAGACACCTCAAAAGATCCTTATTTGTGCATGGAGCTTCACTTTCAATTCTTCGTTTCTATCAAGTCTATCTTAAGTAAGACGCTCTAGAATCTGTCCGAAATGGGACTCTACAATGTACTACCAAGCATAGCTCACGAGGTAGATGTGATTATCGTTGGAGGTCAGTGGACCTGGATATAATTTGACGTGAACCAACAATAAGCATGACGCTGATTCTATTTCAAAACCATAGGTGGTACTGCGGGTTGTGTTATTGCGTCGAGGCTTTCTGATACATCTCCTGAGCTGTCAATCTTGATTATCGAAAGTGGGCCAAACAACTACAACGTGCCAGAGATTGTACATCCAGCTCTTTACCGAGCTAACTTTTCTCCCGATACGAAAGTGGCTCGATTTATATTCGGCAACGAGGAAAAGCAGCTGGCAAATCGCCGTCCTCTCGTGGTCACAGGCTCTGTTCTTGGCGGAGGCTCATCCGTGAACGGACTCATTTATGCACGACCTCAGAAAGATGATTTGGATTCGTGGAACGCAACTGGATGGTCGGCAGAAGGACTTCTGCCTTATTTGGAAAAGGTATGTCACATACCCGACATGGGACAGTCAGTACTAATATCATAGGCTTAGTTCGAGACGTATCATGGGCCTGGGAACGGGACTAGCCACGGCTTCACAGGCCCTGTCAATGTATCTAGTGGTACGTATAGTGGGAAAGAGGTTGAGAAGGATTTTGAGACTGCCCTCAAGACACTGGGATATTCAGGAACGGCAGACCTCCAGGATCTCGTTACCAACGATGCCGTGTCAACCTCGCTTCGGTACGCCTCGCCAAGGAATGGCAAAAGACAAGATTCTGCTCATGCATTCTTACATCCTCTGCTCCAAGATGGCTGTCATCCTAACCTTCACGTCCTGGTAGAGTCCCAGGTAATACGAGTTGTCTTTGACAACGAGAATCAAGCCACGGGAATCCAGTATAGGCCAAATCCAACACACCAACCTGGCAATGGCACTGCCAGCCGTAGTATAAAAGCGAAAAAACTAGTTGTGTTGTCCGCAGGGTCTTTAGGGTCACCGTCTATTCTCGAGAGATCAGGCATCGGCGACTCCGATATTCTCGAAGGTCTAGGAATACCTATCATTCAAGCCCTCCCAGGAGTCGGTCATGATCTCCAAGACCATCTTCGTGCGCAATGGACATATAAATCCAGTATTCCTCCACTCGATACCTTCGAGAGCATCGTCGATGGCAGGAGAAATCTGGAACAGCTCCTGGCAACTAATGACCCTATTCTAAGCTGGAACGGCATTGACTCTTCTTCAAAACTTCGACCAACGGAGCAAGAAGTCAACTCTCTTGGTTCAAAGTTTCGAGATATCTGGGACAGGGACTTTAGCAGCAAAAACAGACCTCTTGCTATAATGCTCGTAATCGCAGGGTATGTGTATCCAATTCCCACTCAATTTGCCTGTCGTTTCGGACTGATTGATATTCGACAGTATCCTTGGGGCTCCTACATCTTTCCCGACATCCTCTTATTTCACTATAGGGAGCTTTGCTACATATCCCTATTCTCGTGGGCATATTGTGGGTTTCCACATTCATCACTCCTCGTTAGATCACCTAGACTGACCACTAGCGACAGCACATCACCGGCCCAGGAATCGATGATGGCGTCAACTTGACCACAGGATACCTCGGTGACTCCCACGGATTTGATTTAAAGGCCCAAGTCTGGGCCTACAAGAAGCAGAGGGAGATTGCGCGAAACATGCATTTCTTTGCCGGAGAGATCCCTTCGCAGCACCCGAACTTCCCGAGTAACTCCAATGCAACGTTGGTCACCGACTCCAATAACCCACCGAAAGAAACCACATACACAGCAGATGACGATGCTGCCATCGAACAGTACGTGCGCGAGCATATTGGGACAGCATACCACTCGCTTGGCTCATGCAAGATGGCACCGTTGGATAGAATGGGAGTCGTGGATGAGAAGCTGAATGTCCATGGTACTAAACGATTGAAGGTCGCAGACCTTAGTATTGCACCTGAGAATATCTCTGGTAATACGAATAGTGCTGCTTTGATGATCGGTGAGAAAGCTGCGGATATTATTGTCAAGGAGCTTGGGCTCGGTAGCTCGTCCTATCACTGATGAAAACTCTCTTTCATTATCAATATGCAGTTGACATTTGGTAAGTTGGCTAAACTATAGCCATTTATGGTTTATTTACGCATTTTGAATTCTTACTGTTCGTCGTAAAAGTTCTAGGTATAATGCTTCATCTAGGTTTAGTTTATAAAAGTCAGTATGAGAAAGTGAGAGAAAATACCTGTGGAATCTACGGATAGTAAGTTAGCGTAGTGTAAAGACTATTCGTAATGAGATATATTACGTTGTAAGGTATCGTTATTAATGGACAGTGGTAACTAGGTATCTAATCAAAACGGGGTCGGAGGTCTCTATGTCGTGGAGGTAATGGTCTTGCCGTGGGTCGTAACTGATTCGTGGCTATTTTGCTGCAAGGATACAATGGAATATTATTGCACCAATGGAGCTCTAGAGTCGGAAATTGTAGATAAGTTGTACGCAGATGCACGAAAATCCAGATGAGGACAACTCGCATCCACAGCCCCCGGATACCCAGGTTTGCAATGACAGACCTTTATCACATCGCAGCTCTCACTTCACTTATATTTCGTATCGCAGACACAGAGGTGATAATAAATACGCCAAAGTATTTCGGTATATGAAGAATGCATCAAGTTGAAGCTGTCATCTGCCTTCATCAGAGGTGAAACTTGAGCTTCACATATCAAATCAGGTTGTGAAGGATCGAGTGGCAAAGCTTATGTATACGATCTCTGTGACATAAATTTCTCAATGTATCACTAAGAATTTAAGAAGTTCATTCCTCTGATAACCTGCCTATATTTTCCGACATAACATCAGACCATCATCTACTAGGCCCCAGTAAGGTCAATAACAAACAATAAAGTCTAGATGCAGGATTATAATTCTTCGACCATTTCTTCTGAGACTTACAATGGCTATCCCTGTATGAAAATTCCACATTGAGTTCTCCCACAAAGCACAAGGCTTCAGAGCCACAGAGGGTTTTAAGCAAGAATAGGGGGGAGTAGGATCTGGGAAGTTAGTCTGTATAAGACTGATGTTTTTGTGCTATGGAAGCCTTCAAAACCAGCGGTTTCTGGTCCAGAAAGGGCATGTTATATGCCACATATGATTCAGAGTAAGGTCTGTTCATGTAACCCTTACCCTCTAAATGAACCTAATAGGAAGTCAATTGAGGTTGTTTTTGCAACCCTTCTACTTGGGGGTCGGTAGGTTAACGTAGCCTACGGAGCTATGCCGCTGTAGCTACGGCATATATACACATTATGATTGTCGAGAAGACGGTCGATTTCCAAATCTTCGATTGTTCATTAGGTAGTATCGTTTCTTCTCCCATATTGTACCGCCTGCAACTTGATTCGCGCATCTATATAGCGAATCATCAGATAATAACCTGGTTGTCAACCAGACTTATAAGATGTAAATATCCTTTACAACTATAGACAGTATGGATAAGAAGTAGACGACTACCGAATGATGAAAGACCTTTGCTGAAGAGGTTCAGTGACGGCCGCAAGAGGCTAGAACGAATTTTAGACGAATTTATGGAGAATTATTGGCCATTTGTTCCTACTCGCTTTGCGAGTCACCCCATGATTCAATCGAGCGACAAATGTTTTCATATATTCTTGAAAGATACGAAGTCAAGCGATGCCGTATCGGAATACCCATGCTGGTAGGTAAGTATCTAAAAAAGTTGTCTAACCCCCAGCGAACCTTATTTCTTAACTGCCAAGATCAGATAAGACCGCTTCTAGAAGGTAGTTTACACATGCATAATCTTAGGGTATCTAAGATGAGATTGTAAACATATATAAATAATAGCTTATAGGTAGTCAAAAGGGATGCCGGTAAGTCTTGTTTTCTCTTCCCCGCAAGCGTTTCCACCATGAACTCTCTAAAGAGCTTCCTTGCCGTGGCTGCGACCGCTTATGCCCAATTCTGCGAGCATCAGTGGGAGGGGAAATTTGCAGACCACGAAGTTGACGGCGTCCCCTACTTACAAGCGAGACAGGATGTTCCTCCGCCTCCTCTAGATATCCAGCCCCTCATTGTGAACGGGCCATCGAGCAATCGCATCGATCTTATTTTCTTCAGTGATGGATGTGCGTATACAATATATTATCGTAGAATTAAGTGTGCCTCAACTGACCTGATGCTGGCCGCTCGCAGATACTGGGGCAGAGAAGGACAAGTTTCTTGCCGATGCCCTGTTCCTCGCAAAGAACCTCACGGATGGACAGACGTTTGTTGACGTGCTGCCCTTAATGAACTTTTGGGCTGGGTTCTCTGCAAGTAACGAAGTATGTGATACAATATACGCATTTTGATATTTCTTCACTCTGACTTGTTGAAAGAGCGGTGTAGGCGTAGGCGGAAAACCCCTGGAGTGAGTCTCTCCTACGGGACTTTCATGTTTGCTTTGTTAACAATGGCGTATGAGAATAGTACCGTATATGGTCTTTACCGCGATGGTACTGAGCTGCGTGGTGTATATTATGACAAGCCTGAGGTGGCTCGTGCCGCTTGCCAGTCGACGGATGCTTGCGACTATCCCATTCTACTTGGAAACGATCCGCTCTACGGAGGACTGGGAGGCACATTCACGTAAGCCGCGCAGTATCTCTCTTCCTGAACCCCTAACTAAGCCTCGAAGTGTCGTGACGGCGTCCCCCAATAACGGTCCGGCCGTCCTCCGCCACGAGCTTGGCCACTCTATCATTGGCGTCGGCGAAGAGTATGACGGGGCAGACGTTTACGAGGGTGTCAACGCAGCCAAGTCCACCGACTCGGTACCATGGACTCAGTGGTATACTGACCCGTCTGCGCAACCCAAGATAGAGCGGTCCAACATGCCGATACAGGCGTACCCCTGGACGTTGTTGAACACAACGCAGAGCTGGAGCCAAACCTTCGTATCGCCGGGCACGTACAACACCCACCTGCTCCAGGTTAGCATTAGCGGCATATCGGTGAGCAGCGACTTACTGATAGAGGTTGACGGAGAAGACGTGGGCTGGGAGGTGAACCCAGCAGTCGGCGTGGATCGATATATCTATAACATGAAGATTGACGAGGCGCTGAGTGCCGGAGAACACGAACTGACGGTCACGCTGTTGAACGAAAAGGTACAAGGCAAGGCGCAGCTTTGCAACCTCGAGGTGTTGGAGTACGGGGAAGAGTGAGTCGTTTACCCCCCTTGCTGAAGTTGGGTTGTTTCTCAACCTTTCTTTTGTGTAGGTTCGATTTCGATCTGCGATATCATGGATTATATCCCACGTAAGTCTTCGGAATTTTGCCGAGCTCATCCTACGCAGCCACCTCTCTCATCCTACTGATATTCCATGACTTCCCTCTAGATTCTCCGCGAAAAACGTAACCACGTACCGTCCAACGAACGACCTTTGCCTGATGCGCGGCCTCTACTCCGTCGACTTCTGCAGCGCCTGCATTGAAGGCCTGTGGTTGTCCCTCCTTGGAAAACTCACTCTGATCGACAATGTCACGCAGGTCGCTCAGCCGGACAGTTCGACAAACGTCACGCTTGACCTCCTTCCCCTCGGAGAATTTAGGAAGATCCCAAACGCGCATGAAGAGGCTTATACGATCCTCTGGTATGGCGCCGACAAGGACGTGGTTCTGGCGGATTGGACGAACAGCACTAGTGCGCTAATCGAACCGGGCACCACAGAGTTTGGAGTCAAGGTGAGTTTTTGGACTGAGCAGGTTCGAGTTGACACTGCTGGTACTCTAGTGCAGGAGAAGAGATACACGGTACAGAAGTAGAGCCGTTAGTTATAGTTCAAGTGGTATATATATTTGATTACATAAGTATTGGTGATAATTATCAAGCAGTCCTAAGTCAGCAGACTTTATCATCTCATAAAAGAGGTGTACTTAAGTAATGAGCCAGAAGACGCAATCGCGCGCTATATTCGATATTGTATAACTCTAGCATTTTTCATGGGAACGACGACTCGATAGACTTCCCAGATGAGTTAAGCTATCTAGAAATTAGTAATTTTCAACTAGAAGCATCTGACTCCATATTCTGATCACATCTTCTGTCGCTTCTATAACCTTTCAAGCGATTCTGTTTGATACCTCTTTCTAATACGATATCAGTACGGGAACAGTTTCTGATACTTGTAGGACCGGAAACGCTAATGGGATATAGCTGTCAATGTATCAAGGGGGGAAAGGCTTTTAGCTAATACAAATGACACGACCAGGAATAGCAGTTGTAAAAACTGATCTTCAAATACCATAATCCTTCCAGACATAGCTACTTGGAATCGCGCGTAGGATCTTCCACCCTTATGAATCAACTTCACCTCCGCGAGTGAGGCTCATGGGTAGTTTTCCAAGTCGAATTTATACAAGACACAACTCCTTAAACCTGATTATCTAGTTTTGGCCAAAGCATTGTATTAGATGAGAAGATAGCTGGCAGTATATAATTCTAGATCCCTTATATGAATCCCAACAGGTCCTTATGCGCCCTCTTAACCAACACCCACTCACCCTCATCGTTCCCCCTCTGCCTTCTCTCAACCGACTCACTACCACCATCCTCCTCCTCCTTTATCCCCTCCTCCTTTATCCCCTCCTCCTTTATCCCTTCCTCCTCCCCCTTCTTCCCCTCCCCCTTCCCCGGCTCCGGATACTTCTTGATATGCTCAACAGCCCAAACCACCTCCCGGCTCAGCGCAGGCGGAATCCTGCCCTCGCCGCTCAGGGTCCCGAGCCCAGCGACGCGGAACAGAAACCCCAGCCACGCGGCCGTCTCCCCCGTCTCCCACTGTATATCGTGGAACTTGCGTCCCTCGCGCCGCGTCGCCTCCAGCCGCGCGCGCTCCCACTGCTCCTGCTCGGCCTCCGACGGCAGCGGCGCCGCGTTGCGTCCGGCGAGCAGGCGGGCCAGCGCGATGGCCTGGTACTCGAAGCTGCGGAACGTGAGCACGCGCGGCAGGCCCACGATGCCCAGCGTCGGCTCGCCGCGCACGAAGGTGTGCTGGAAGCCGCGGCGCAGGTGCTGCGTGCCGTAATCCCACAATTCTTCACCCCCGTTCGCGCCCGCGTTCCAGAACGGGAACGACGGCGCGTACCCCGTGCAGTAGATCACCGCGTCCACGTCGTCCGGCCCGAGGGAGGTGCCGTCCGCGAACACGATGGTGCCGTCGGGTCGGTACTCGCTGATGATGGGCTTCCAGGCTATGCCTGGAGGTGGGCTGTCCCCGTCCCAGCGCGAGGGGGACCGGCGCGACTGCCACACGGGCAGAGCCGCTTGCGAGGTCAGCTCGGCGCTCAGGTCGTGGCCGGAGGCCGAGTTGCCGATTATGAGCACGCGTTTGCTGGCGTAGGGGAGCGGCGAGCGGTAGGTTTTCGAGTGGGTTACGCGGTTGGGGAAGTGGGCGATGTAGGTGCTAAGGCCGGGGACGGGGGGGATCTGGGGGGTGAGTTAGATAACGTCTCTCTCTATCTGTGCCTCGCTCGCTCGCTCTGTCGTTCTATCTTTACGCTTGTAGAGATAGATAGAAATGAGACCGGTTAAATGACAGGCAAGTAAAGTAACATAAAGTAAAGAAGACGCAGGTAGGTATACGCACATAAGGAACAGAATAATGCCCGTTCGCTAGCACCACGGCATCGAAGACCTCCTCCCACCAGACGTCGACGTGGCGCGCGGAGTCGTACTTCCGCAGCGTCAGCTTCCACCTCTCATCCCCCCCACCACCTTTACCACCACCACCACTACCCTCCGTGGAAGAAGAAGAAGGGGCCAGCTTGGAGATGTCCTCGACGGTCGTGTTCACCGACAGCAGCGCGTCCGTCCCGTGCGCCGAGAAGTAGCTCTCCACGTACTGGCGCGGCACGTAGTGCGGCGCGAACGGCCCGTACGCGAAGCGCCGGTCCGAGAAGCACATGGCGATGTCTGGGACGTTGGTCCTGGGCTCGCTGTCAGTACAGTATTTACATCAGGTGGATGGAGCTGGCGGTAAAGCCCTTACGTCAGCGAGTCGTAAATGGGCGTCTGCGCATATCGCTCCTGCCGGTTAGGCGGCGTGATGCGCGGGAGCCCGCTCGGGATCTCCAGCGGCGGATCGATGTCCGGGGGCAGATCCCCCGGCCGGAGGACCGGGAGCGGGTTCGGGTCCGGGTCGTAGATCCTTCATGCCGCGGGTCAGTGATCATGGTGGTTGGAGTGATGGTGGCTCTGCAATGGTACCATGTGCCACCGGGAGTCCCTCTGCGTTCAAAAACTTGTATGCGCTCGAAGTAGTTCTCTGCTTTGAGCGCTGCTGCCGTGATTGCTCCTATGGTTTGCTGTTAGTTACACCTACGAATCTTATGGTCAGGATTGGATTAGGTCATTACCTGCAGCGCCGGCTCCGACAATGGCCACGGACTTTATCTTCTTTTCACCACTCATGGTAATGTGATTTCATTATTATAAGATTACTTTATGGTTACGACGAGCCTCTACGATTAGGTGTCCATGAGGGGCGTGTTCCTGCATGAATGGCGTTCGCCATACTCCACGATGATGTCGCCATTGTCACGTGGACCAATACTTGGAGATTAAACATCCTAGTCACTGCATATATTGAGAATGAAATTGTGAAGTCAATGACAGAGCTCTAGATGATGGTTTATTGAGTCTAGAGATGCATGTTTGTTGGAATTTGTGGGTTATCGGGAACTGTAAGAAGGTATACTTGCATCTCACCTCCTTATAAATGCGAAGTGGAGACACCCAAAGGCGAAGAATAATTGTTGCGAATAGTCACACAGAGACAAGCTTAGAATAGCCACTAAAGCCCTGAATACATGCTATCGTAATTTTTGAAGTTCGTAGGTTAAGGATAAACTTTAGAACTCTTATTGTTAGAAAGCTAGCTATCGCGAATCGGCTATATAGCTTACACCACTAGAGACCGGGTGGTTCATGAGGACATTTAGCTTGCTAAGGTTACTTGCTTTAATATGACTTAAGTCTCGATTGAACTACACTTATAACTCTGGGGTTTTTAGCATCATATAGAAATTGTATATCGACTTGTATGAATTTATGATGGTAGGATGCTCGATACAGCAATCCCACAATGCACCTCGTGATGAAAGGTTTAAGAGTGCATATCTATCTAATGGGCAAACCATTGGAACAACAATTTAATCAATACTCGAATAGGTATGCGACCTGGTTAGAATACTAATGCAACTGCGTTCAGGTTGACACATGTCAGCATTTCTTAAAGAGCTGTATATCTGTCCATAGTATATAAGATTAAAATAGTTACGCCTCAAGACCTAATAATCGGTGGGGCATGTATTGTCCTACATAGATATCTACGCTAATTGGCATTCAACCATATCTGAAATTCGATAATAATATACTAAAATCAGACGAGCTGGAGAACTAGTTATAGAAGTTCCGCGTCCACTGTCTAACTATGAGAGCAATTACTTAAACTCACAACGAATTACAACTTGAAGAAGTCACTATGTCTTAGCTCAGCAATATTCTATTGAAAGCAGTCCGAGACTTCTGATAAATGTGACATCTCAAACAAATGCGCTGAACCTTCCCTATAATATTCTATATGCGAATACTCGTTTACGAGCTTTTGATATATAACATATTTGTGTGTTTTACTGATATGTGAAACGAATCCGACAAGAAGCAACCCAAGAAAACAGACTTAATGTCTGCTGGTATAGTAATTGATACATGAATTGATACTTTAGGTACGTATGTTCGAGCTCAAGCCCTTGAACCACCACCACAGGTGTAGCTCGCAGCTGCGCAACCTCCAAGAAGAGCCAGGTAGCTAGGTAGTATGTACTAGGATCCTAAGACTAGGGCTATAGCGATATAGCTCGCGCTCTCCAAACTCTCTTTCTCTCTTTCTATAGCAAAAAAAACGCCGCGCTGAAGAACCCCTCTATTTTGCCTTCCAAGCTAAACCAACCAGCCATTCTTTATCGTCGATTTTGCACTTGAGGAGATTGCGGCTTGCCCTCGTCACTACTACCCGTCGTGACAACCGTGCTCGTAGGCTTCGCAGCACCGATCTTGATGCCGCGCCCCTCCTTCATGGACTCGAGGCTGAGATTGCTAGCGGCGCTCCCGCGTCTGCGGAACGATTTATTATTATTCGTGCCTAACGGGCTCGGGGTGGCGGGAAGAGGGGAGGGCAGGTCAGCTGCGCCGTCCAAAGTCTTGGATTTTTTCCTCTCGGGCGTGGCGCTGACGACGTTCTCGTTTATGGTAGCGATCGGGAGGAAATGCGCATGCGGCTTCGCATCTGCTGGCTTGCTCTCGGAAGCCGGAGTCAGAGCCGGGGCCAGAGCCAGGGCCGGAGCCGGAGCTAGAGCTGGAGGCGTCGATGGGGTCACGGGGTCTTCACGGGCCTGGTGCTGTACACTTGGGTGAGACTCGCCGCCGTTCTCTTGCCCGTTAGACAGAACCGAGGCTGTGTCTGATTCGAGAGCATCGCTTTTCTTGCGAGACACACTGCTGTCGTTAGTACTACGGCTCATGTATATAAAAGACGACTTAATTCAAAAGCAAGGATTGGCTCACTGTTTGAAAGAAGTGGAGGCAGATAGGCTGGCGCTGCGTGCTCGTCTATAGCTCTCATACTCCTCAAAGGTGTGATCCGCGTCCGTAAAGCTGTCCAAGGCGTCGAAGACGTGCTGGAAGACTTGGGCATCGACGTCCCGAGCCCAGAGGAAGTCGAGGTGCTCATAGTGGGGAATCTCTGTAGCGACAGTGCGGTTGGGCAGCTCCCTCAACATAACTTTGATATCGACCAAAGAGTCGCTTCCCCCATAGACAAGGACGATTGGTGTTCTGATGTTGCGGGTTGGATACTTGGCGACCTTCGTGTACTTGCTCGAAGTGTTTATAGACAGTGGGCTTTGTACATCGTCGTCATACATCTGGAAAGACTGGTTGCGGATGATTTGAAACCAGTGGACAACCGACTTCGTGCTGGTGAACGAGTACAAGTGGGGGTAGGCAGCAAGCTTCTGGCTGACCGAAATATTTTTGGTTTTCCAGCCAAATAAGAAAGACAATCCCATATCGATGCATCGCATGAATATAGGCGGGTACAGGATGGATTGCCACATGGTAGCAGAGCTGAGAATAGAACGTCTGCCAAACAGGAGGAAGAGAACCTGGGGTGAAGCTTTCACGAGAGCATCGACTATACCATTGTTTAAGCCAGCAGGCGCCATGGCCGGGGCCAGCGCAATGAAGACGTTGACCTGCTCATTGAGCTTGGGATGTACCGCCAGGCTGGCGAAAGATTGGGCCGTTCCTTGGGAGAAACCAATGTAGGACAATGATGACTGGTTCGTAGTCTCTAATATGTACTGAATGGTGTTGGGAATATCGTGAAAGGCGAACTCGTCGATTGAAAAGTTCCAGAAAGGAATGTCCGTGGGCGAGTAGTTGATCGATTTCTTCGAGTACTTGTTTCCACGATTATTGCCCAGCTGCTCTCCGTTAGTATATTCTGTACAACCCATCTAGCCAACAGTAAGGGGGTTAGATAAAACATACCCAGACGTCGAAGCCTCTTTCCACCAGTACGAAGGGCAGACATCGCTGTTCGTCGGTCAGGCAGACCCAGACTTCGCTGTTCATCAAGAGCCCGTGGTGAAGGTAGACGACGCGCTTCTTAAGGCTAGACTTCCCGTCGTTCACCTTCATCTCCTCCTCGCCTTTTCTCCATGCAAGACGGTGGATCCCAAGCAAGTACCCGTCTTTAGTCTGTACCACATGTTCTTCGGCGGTGTAGCCAAACATGGCGCAGAGGTCGACGAAGTCGGAGGCATTTCGGAGAGATGTCGAGATAGCTACGAGCAACGGTTAATAAGTTTATGCTATCGCTGGGTGGATGGATGGTTCGTACATTGTCTCCTCCGCTCAGCTCGCTTCTGGGCTGGCGTGGTAAGACTGTTAAACAGACGTCGCGAAGCTCGATAGCAAAGGTTAAGGAGCGAGGATGCTGTATTCGGTGGTTAGTAAGTACTGGGAAGAGTGCTGGGGACGGTAAGTCGCCTACGTAACGCCAGCGTCAAGATTCGAATGATGGCCTCGAGGCCAACAAGAAAGAAGGAACCGACAAGAGCGGCATATTCGGTGCTGTCCAGGGGTCAGTATCATATGAAATCGAGTCGGATATAATCTTGTCGAGTTTGTGTAGCAACATGGAAAAACAAGGGAAACCCACATGTTCAACCGACCCAAAAACGGTAAAGGCATGTTGGTAGGGTCGAGTGCTGGCTGATATGGTTGCGCTCTTGTTGGAAATCCTGTGTAGCGCGCTGTGCTATCGCAACAAGACGCTCATTTTCCGGCTCTGTTCAACAGGTACGAAGAGGTAGAGAAAGAGAAGAAGAAGAAGAAGATGGTATATGTAGCGATTGGGATTTATTGAGTTGTTTGGTGATGTCACCTGGGAATAGAAACCGTCACAACTAGGTTAGGTTGGACCTCAGCACGGCTTTGCATGTGATATTGCGCGTACTGGACCTAGCTAGCTAAGGTAGGACTTGTGAAGACATAATAAAATATATAGAGAGATACAGTATCATGCATGCAGAATGCAGAATGCAGAATGCAGACAGCAGAATGCAGGTCTTGGAATTTGTACAACTCACGTATCGAAAGTCGACAGTGGCAGAGAGTGGAAATCGACCGGGAGAGTGCCAGGACTGCCCAGCCTCCAGGTGCGTCCAGGTGCCCAGCTGGTCCAGCAATATAAGTGGTCGAGGTGGTCAAGGAGCTCCGTGTTCCCCACTTTAATCCGCGCGATAGCACGGAATGCAGCACTGACAGCAGGTAGCTACCCCTGCATTGGTTAGGTACATGAGGCCGGTACCTATGTAACTGAACGATTTGCATGTGGCATGCGCCCTCTAAGGTTGTTCTGACCGTCAGAACGGGTCTAAGTGCTTGGCCAATCAGATTCGTTCCATTTTGAGCTTGGACCAAGAAGCTTTTCGAGGCTTTCGTGATAGGAACATCTGATCTCAGACCCGAGATTGATAATTCTTCCCCAGCTTTGGCAATCTTTCCGGCCCACTAGTAAGAAAGAGAGCTCTCTCAGTCAAGATGCCGAGTTCATGTAAAGAAATAAGTATGTATCTATAAGTCCAAGTCCCAAGTATGCAACATTCGACCCTTTTATATTAACAGTGCAATCCATTAGGAGCCGCATTGGCCGAATGCCTGCAAGAGTCCGACTGCGTCATGGTCCAACGGCATACCGCCGCCGAGTGTCTGCGTTCACCCCTAGCCGAGACCCTCCCGACGAAGTGCCAGCAGCTCAAGAAGGGCTTCGGCGAATGCAGGAGGGGCATGATCGACATGCGCAAGCGCTTCCGGGGGAACCAGCCCATCACCTTCAAGACCCTCGAGTCAACCGACTCGGGCGAGGGATACCAGCTGTACGCCGGACGGTCCGCCTTCGCCGGCGGCGTCAAGAAGACTGACGGCAACGAGCCCGAGCCCAAGGACTGGCGCGAGTTGGAGAATGAGAAGTATCGCTTGGAGCAGGAGCAGCAGAAGAAATAACAACGCTTGCGAAGCCGAGGGGCTGTTGTGTAAACGTCGAATACATGGGTCATTTATCATAAGCATTGGGCGGCGTTGGGGGTTTAAAGGATATTGAACCACTTGCATATTCGATCAGTGGCTTACTATTGCCAACTCTTCTCAACATATGAGCGCACACTTCGTTGGGTGCTTGTTCTCATCGACCTCAATATCAACATACTGGAGCCAAGTACGATGTCTACAGCTCTAGTTTCCGGATTGAGATGGAGAATATTCTAAACAAAGGCCAATAAGGTATCACTAGATAACTTTGACCAAGTTCATATACTATATTTGAGAAGTGGGAGAGGTAGATTCTGTCAGGTTCATCGTCCCGATATAAAACATCGACCCAAATCTTGCTACAAAGCGGGGACTACGTAAGACTTGCACTTCCCCCAAAGGCCTTACATCATGAACGGCAAGATAAAATTATATCAATATCAATAGTACCAAATAATGCATACCTGACTTCAATTACTGACATACAAGTCTATCTGGAGTACCTAAATTCATTCATATACGGAAGATAGTCTCACCCCACTCGATGCAATTAAGCCATAGTCGCATATCCTCTTGCCAAGTCTGGGGATCTCACAGATTACATAGCACAAACTCAAATATCCATAGATCTTCCCAATACTATGGATGCGTTTCCTCGATGTCCTGGACCATTGAACCGTAATGATGTGGTCAAGTGGGTATGAGCTCATGGACAGGAGTATGACTTGCATAGATCTGCTCCAACCTCCTTGAGAACAACTAACAAGTTTTTGTTATCTACTCATCTACATCTATGTATTCACCTTATAGATCTCAATCTTTTGAATATCTATAAATGTACGTCAACATTGGCGATATCTACCCAAAGCCACAGCCGGATCTACAATATGCTTAGCGCAGACTAGACTAGGCTCTTTCCATCACCGACCCCATCGATAGACGAGAGCGAACCAACGCCTAACCGGCGCGACGTCATATACTTAGACCCGCGCGAACCTCCTCCCAGCCCGAGCCCGAACCCAACTCCATGGCCCGGCGCAAACCACCAGCACCAGCAACCCGACCACCGCGCCCCCGAAGAAGCTTCCTCGCACTCGCTGCCGTACTCCTACTCTCGACAATCCTCCTCTACCTCCTGTACTCCACGCGCTCCCTACCCCGTCCACTCCAACCCCTCCAGCATCCCGCCTCCTCCCCCAACAACGCAGCCGCAGCCGCACCCGCCGCAGCACCAATGTCCCCCCTACCCCTAACCCCCCTCCTCACCCTCCCCCCCAGCGCCCTCCCCACCTTCACGCCCCCAGACCCGCGCCGCCTCCTCATAATCGGCGACGTGCACGGGCAGCTATCCGCGCTGACGGCGCTCCTCGCGAAGGCGGGGTTCTCGCGCGCGCGGGGGGACCTGCTCGTCTTCACCGGCGACATGGTCAACAAGGGTCCCGCGAGCGGCGGCGTCGTCGACCTGGCGATGGCCGCGGGTGCGTGGGGGGTGCGGGGGAACCATGAGGATCGTGTTTTGAGGGCGTGGGAGGGGCGGTATGGGGCGGGGGGTGAGGGAGAGGATGGGGCAGAGGCAGAGGCAGAGGCAGAGGGGGGAGATGCGGGAGAGAAGGCAAAAGGAGAAGAAGAAGCAGGGGAAGCAGGAGGTGAAGGGGAGGAGATCGAGATCAACTCCACCGACCTAGCAACCGCAACATCCCTAACCCCCGCCCAACGCGCCTACCTATCCACACTCCCCGTGATCCTACACCTAGGCACGATCCGCGGGTTCGGCGACATAGTCGTCGTGCACGCGGGCCTGGTCCCCTCGGTGCCCCTGCGCGCGCAGGACCCGTGGGCCGTGATGAACATGCGCACGCTTCTGCCCCCTTCCCATCCCCCCCCTCACCTCTCCCCTTCCCCCTCATCCTCCGCTACCGACGACACCCCGATCCCAAGCGAGGGCCGCACCGGCTCCCCCTGGGCCGAAGCCTGGGACCACGCGCAGCGGGAACAGGGGGAAGGGCAGGGGACGACGGTGGTGTACGGGCACGACGCGAAGACGGGGCTCAGCGTGCGCGAGTACGCCATCGGGCTCGACAGCAGCTGTGTTAAGGGCGGGGAGCTGACCGCGCTTGTGTTTGAGCCCGCCGAGTCTGCCGTGGACGAAGAGGAGGAAGAGGGGGGGGAAGAGGGGGAGAACGTACAAGGAAAAGGAAAAGGAAAGGGGAAGGGGAAGGGGAAGGGGAAGGGGAAGGGGGAGGGAAAGGAAAAGGAAAAGGGGAGTATTGTGCGCGAGGGCGTGAGGCGCAGGTTCGTCAGCGTGGCCTGCCAGGCCGCTGTGAAGGACGGGGAGGGGGGAAAGAAGGAGAAGGAGAAGGAGGGGAAGGATAAGGGGAAAGATAAGAAGAATAAGGACAAGAAAAAGGGGAAGGATAATGATGAGAAGGACAAGAAAAAGGGGAATGATGAGGATAAGAAGGATAAGAAAAAGGCGAAGGAGAAGAAGGGCAAGACAAAAGAGTAGCAGGAAGACGTTTAGACAGGCCTCCAGAGGCAGCATACATGCATACACATGGTGAAGAAGTTTCGGGTTTTTGCATTACACAAGGTTAGAAGCATCGCGATGGCGTTCTGGGACCACAGGATCGGGTAGGGCACTGGATAGATATAGACTACAGTAAGCAAGTACAGCTAATCAACACGACACAAGGCATCAAACATCCCATGCGAGATGAATAAGCGTTTACCAAATCTCATGTAATTTTTTTGAATTCAACTATGGACACCCTCAGCAAGGACCCGCCAACCGGTATGTGCCATGATGCAGCTTCTTTAGATTTTCATTATCCCGTTACCGTCTCTAAAGTGAGGGAAAGTAGTCATTACGCATTCTGGGGATACCGAAATACCCAAACAGCCACATCATATCAGTGTTGTTTTTCCAATGCATCCATCCGCAGGCACTACGTTCTCCGCCTTTTTCCCAACCAGTCCCAATTTATGCCGTGATCTTCGCCTTGATGATGTCCTTCAGGGTAACGGCGTCAGCGGCGAACTTGCTGATGCCCTCACGTAGCTTCTCGACGGCCATCTGCTCCTCGTTGAAGTCGAAGCGGAAGAGCGACTCGTCGTTGATGTACGATTGCTTGCTGATGTTGAGCGAGGTGGCGTTGGAGGCATCGAGCTTCTTGGGTACGGCTTCCGTAGAGTTCAACAGCGACTCGAGTAGGTTAGGCTATTATAGATATATCAGTCTCGTCCCAGAGCTTCAACATTGCGTGGATTATGGGAAGGGAACATAATGACTTACGGAAATCGTCAGATAGTCGCAGCCGGCCAGCTCGGTGATTTCGCCAGTGTTTCGGAACGAGGCACCCATGACGATGGTCTTGTAGCCGAATTTCTTGTAATAGTTGAAGATAGACTGGACGGACTTAACACCAGGGTCCTCCTCCTTGGCGTACTCCTTCTTGTTGGCGGCCTTGTACCAGTCAAGGATACGGCCGACGAAGGGGGAGATCAAAAAGGCACCAGCCTCGGCAGCAGCGATGGCCTGGACGAGCGAGAACATGAGAGTCAAGTTGCAGTTAATGCCGTGGTCGCGCTGTAGAATCTCGGCGGCCTTGATACCCTCCCATGTGGAGGCAACCTTGATCAAGATACGTTCCTTGGGGATGCCCTGCTCCTTGTACAGCTATAATACACATTCAAGTCAGTGTGCTTGTCCATACATCTTCGAGTTTCGAGATTTGAACATACTTCAATGATGTGCAGGGCCTTGTCGACCGAGGCCTTGGTGTCGAAGGAGAAGCGAGCATCGACCTCTGTTGAGACCTTGCCAGGAATGATCTTCAGAATCTCCTTGCCAAACTCAACTAGAAGGCTATCTAGAGCAGCATCGACCTGGGAGTCGAGATCACCGCCCTTGGCCTTCGCATACTGGACAGCCGAGTCGATCAACTTGGCGTATTCGGGCTTCTTAGAGGCGGCAAGGATGAGGGAGGGGTTAGTGGTAGCATCTTGCGGCTTGTACTTTCCGATGGCTGCAAGTCTGTTAGTCTTTATTCATGAGGGATGGGAGTTTATCGAGGCCATTATCTCAACCAATTCCTGAGGAAGGTTGATGAATGGTATCTGCGGGATATACTGACTTGCGAAGTCACCTAAAGTAGAAGTATGGGTCAGCGCCACCGTCCATCAACTTAGTCAATGAGGGATATCATAGTGTTGGTAGCTTACCCGAGTCGCAAACGACAACCTAATAGACACAGCAATGGTCAGTAAAGCTGATATTGAAGCAATTCGCAAATGCAGAGGTTATTACTCGTGATGTAGCATAGAAGCGGGAGACGCGGGCGAAGCGGGACAAAGACCGTAGCACCCGTGAAGAGCTTCTAACGTCACGATGGAGGGGCAATAAAGGCTGCTGAGGGGTAAATGGGATAGACTTACAGTGCCGGAGGCCTTCAATTGGTCCAGAGAGTTAGACATATTGAATGATCCGATAGTAACCGATAGTAACAGATGAACGAGCTCGATGGTGTTGATGAATCAATAACGAAAAACAATGTATCCCGTTAGGTGGTAGTTCAGAAGTTGAGCAATAGGTAAAGTAAAGTATTCGGTGTTGTTGGGAGAAGATGGCGGGACAGGTTCGCCTTATTACATAGATTCTCTTATTACGTCGGCGGGGCACTATCAATGGGGCGCACTTATCAATGGGGCTTGTGATCGTCATATGCCCACCGTAGCACTCCAAGCACCTGATTTCCCGCAGCGAATTTTTTTCTTTCTTTTCCTTCTCGAACTTTTGCCCCTCCATTCAAGTCAACAACTCATTCCCATTCGTTCGTGCTGCTGCTAGCCAAGCTGCACCCGGAAGCGAAGGAGTTGTTACATACAGCAGTACAGTTACCTATCACCTCTGGATCCACTACCTCCCTCAGGTTAGCCACACCGACCTTGCAGTAACCCGACTCCAATATCCTTCAACAGCAATAACCATATCGAGCAACATGAATTACATATTGGCCGAATTCATTGAAACTGGCAATTTCAATCCTTAGCGGCAATATGCGCGTGTGTTTGCGTCTAATTCATGTGCCTTCATATGAGCTGCCAGCGCCACTCCAGCCTCCCGACCAAAATCTTATAATATATCATAAATTAAATCATTCTAATTATTATCGAATACCGAGACACTCACTAATGATTTATCAACATACCGAAATTCGGACAGCCTTTTGAAAAGGAAGAAAGGATTCGTAAATCTGAAAACGAAAAAAGAAAAAGTTCATGTGAATATCGCCGATACGATCCCAGCAGAAGAGTAGGTATATAGCGCCTGCATGCATCAACTTCTCCAACAAGACAGGTCTTATTCCTGTCAATGACTAGTCATAGCAGGACGACGCTTCTGTTCAATCTACCAAAACTTAATACCTCTGTTTCTTGTACATTGGATCGGCGTGTTCGGACAGGTCACCTACAGCCCTTTAAGCACATTATAGGCTTGTTGGAAGACGCATCTTGCAAGAATGTTCTTTAGGGCATATGGGCTTTTATGAAAAGACTGAAATATCGAAGAATTCAAATGTTATTCAAGGTAATGTTCATATCTAATATCACAACGATAGAGAAATGCCTACGCGCGCAGCCTCTGTATTAGATTCTATCTAATCGTCTGAAGCCTTGGCGGAGTTTGATCCATCGAAGGTGGCTGGTGGTTGAATGGGGTTTGTACCTGTACGGAGGCTCTTGGGAGGCGAACTGTGTATACTTCAGAATTGCGCGAAGCTAACATAATCATGAATAAATCCCTCTTCCATGTATTACACGTTTCGCCTCCCGTCCCGGGGCCTGTCTTCTATGTGTTTCTCTGGTACACGATCTTAATTTTTCTACGTATCTGCTTCTAGATCAAACGTGTTACTTTGCTCATCGTCTGTCACTTATAACCTATCTGGGTAGCAGTATGGATTAACCTGTCAAATATCCAAATGCAAGCAGACCAGTAAGTCCGTACGTATGCAGAAGCCTCGAAACGGACCATTCGGTTCAGGGGCCTTACTCAGCCAACTACATACAGTAAATGAAGCGATATCGACCTAAGTCCTCTCCACGTGGGGGATTCTCTTGCTGATGCGGGCATTCCAGCTGGCTTGTTTCGCCTGTTTGATCCCCCGGTCCATGACAGCCTTCACGACGGTACCTGCTTCATACAGGTCTTGTCATCTTGGGGTTTTCTATGCGGGAGGGCACCGTGACATCTCATTAAATGCCTAGCTCTACAATTACTCGGATTTTAAGGTTAGATACATAAACGCAAGGCACCCTTCGTTTTCTCTGTATTTCGCCTTACGGCTATTGGCCCTTAAAACAAGATGTTCAATAAAGGTGTCTATCGCAGTTAATAAAAACATTTTTATAATAAAATGATTATTATAATAAAAGCAGTCTTTATTCCAATGAAAAAAGGTCATGATGACAGTGGAAATAGTCGTTATTGCAGTGCGAATAGATTACTACAGTAAAAGAAGGTAGCCATTACTATAGTAAAAATAACCATCTCGCTTCTGCTCCTTGGCCAAATCGTAACCCGCCTCAACCACTTCACTAGCACTCACCGAAGCCAAAAATCCCGCCCACGGCCCCTGGCCAATATAGTAATGATAAAAGCCCAGGGCAAAACCGCCATCGTCCTGGATGACTGATCCGTAAGCGCCGTCAGGCGGGCGTGCCTTATCCTCGTTGCCTTCCTCCTGGCCCACGTAGGACCAACTGTACACAACGTAAAATGGCCTATTCTCGGTGAGATGTGCCGACGCCTCCTCCTCGATCCTAAGTTAGTCGACTTCACCACCATACTAGCCACCATATCTCCCGTGTAGGGGCTCTTGAGATACCAGCTGAGGCTGTCCTCTGAGGTGAGCAGGCGCGCGAGCTCTGGAACATTGCCGCCGCTGTTCCTGAGCGTCTCAATCTGTGGTGCAGCCGGCCGATCCGCCCATACGGGCCGGTGAAGCTTGCGATTGTGGAGGTATCGAGCGGGACACATGGCGATGAGGCCCGGTAGACTGGCCCGGACGGCGCCGATGTCTACACCGTCATCAAGGACGATATAGAAGGTGCGCTCGCAGGAAAACATGATCTCGATAATGCGGATACCAGGCAGCTTGCTCCGGACTCAGCATTGACGCTGGTCGCCAGCTCGCGGAGGACCCTGTCGGAGAACTCATCTACGGCATAGTCTCCGCAGATCGAGATGGTCATGTCTCCCAGCACTTGCCGTGGGAACATCAAGGCGCGGCCTTGCGACTTCGCTGCCAGGATAGTGATGGGCACGCCGCCAACAGTCAGAGGACAGGGGCTGCTGGGCAGCTCTTCAACCTGGAAGATGAGATGGGACCGGTACCAAGCCGAGCCCACGTTCTTGGTGCCGGGGAGGATATCGCAGAGGAGGGAACGCACTTCATCCTTGGCGATGTTGATGTTCCGGTCTCGAAGGTCGAAAGGGAGTAGGACGTGCCTTGTGTGCCAAGAAGCTTGATCCTCTTGTCCTCTGGGAGAGGGATGGGGATGACATATTTGCATGAGATGCTTAAGCTTTCGAATCAGAATATACTTAGTCCCTTTGACGTATATATGGCTACGATGGATATGGAGTTGTATGGATAGGAGAGATGGGAATTATCATGGCTTCAACCCCTTTCTTATATAAGTCGACGACGTGTGCTCGCAAAATGTTAACTTGGTGCATCATATATCTAGTCATACTATGGCTCGAAATATGTCTTAGCCATCTCAAATTAAGGTTCACTATTCATATTCACGAGGCGTCTTTAAGTATTCTTGGGGCATAACCAAAATTCTTCGCGCTGAGGTTGTCTCCGATGGCTATTCAAGGCTTCTTGCTCACGTATAAAAGCCCCTAATAACCCTTTATTCAAATTTCCCAACCATTGTAATAATCACCACCTACCTTTTACTGTAGTAATCCAATCCTTTCGTATAAACACACACGAACACGCAAGAAAAAAAGAGCATCGGGACATAAAGGCCCATCAAGGTCCGCGGCATTTGATGTAGAAACGAAACTTCTGTACCATTCCACTGGGATTTCCCAGTCTCCATCGTTCTTCAACCTCTCGGATTATTTTGCAGCAGCTTCAACAGCCTAAGGTTAGGAAAAGGGGGTATGATCGCAGCATCGATGCTAGGTAGGATGTGGCGGGCATGCAAGTTTGCCAAACACGCTCACCGGTTCCCGATCATCGGAGGCGGACCCCTACATCTCACCTCCCGTCGACTCCGTAGCCGAGATGAAAAACCTGAATTTCTGAGTCACGAGTTCAATACGCATTAAATCCTTGCATTTTACAAACGAACCGAAAAGGCTCACTGCGTGTCACGGAATGAATCATCGCCGTCAAGACAGTCAATGTATAGACAACAGACATATATAATAAAATTGATCACTTGCTATATGTTTTCCATCCCATTTTCCATATTTTCATGTCGTTTCATTTTCCTATTGCGTCGCTATGTATATAGAAGAAGGCACAACCCTATGTAACCCAGACAGAGACGTACGTGCTTTTGAGGTTCCCATGCCATGCCATGCCATGCAGAAAGCCAACGACGAGAAGAACCCAAGCGCTCGCCACCTACCTACCTACCTACCTTCATACCTACCTACCAGCTGACCTCCTAACCCCTTGCCCTTGCCCATGCCCCCCCACCGCAGCCGCAAAGTCGATCGAAGGAAGAAGTAGTGAGTAGCTTAATCCTCGGTGATGTCGCCGTACTCCCACATGCCCATGCGGCTCGCCTTGGCCTGGGCCTCGACCTCGCGCAGCTTCTTCAGCACCTCCTCGGAGGCGGCGCCGCGCTCCCAGGCCTTCAGCTTCTTGGGGATCATGGCGTGGCCGTTGGCCACGACGTCCTTGTTGACGGAGTCGGCGAACGTGTTGCCGGTCTTGCCCGCGCCCGCCTTCTCGTCGAACACCGTGATGTAGCTGAGGCCCTCCTTCGGGTCCACGAAGTCGAAGCTGGCCACCAGCGTCTTGCCGTCGGTCGCGTTGGCGATGAAGTGCAGCGCCTCCTCGAAGTAGTCGGGGGCCGTGGGCAGCTGGATGAAGGAGAGTACGGCGTCCGTGGCTTGGCCCTTCAGTTTCTGCGGCGCGAATTGGGGCTGCTCTAGGGGGCGGAGGTTGGACCACGGGATCTTCTCGCTGTTGCCGTAGTCGATGTAGACGACTTCGGATTGCTTAGCTGTGCGGTCGTTTGACCGGACCTTCGCACGGTACCACTGCCCGTCAGCCGAGAACTTCGCTGCCACGAATTGGCCTGCCTTGGGAGGACCGGCCAGGGGCTTGTTATTCTTGGAGTCGAGATGGAATTTCTTGAACTCGTTCATCATGACTTCTAACGCCGAAGTGCCCTTCCCTATCTCCTGGATCTTAAGCCTGCCGTTCTTGTCAATATTCGTGACGACAATTTCTCGGTAATCTGCAGGCTTCTTATCGGCAGGCGTCGCATCATTCGATGGTTCTGCTGCCACTTCCTCTTCCTCGCCGCCCTCTTCTTGTGACGGGTCCCAGTCCTGCCACAAGCCCTTGCGTCCGTCCTTAGCGCGCTGTTCCGCAGCCAGAAGCTCGTTGGCATTACCCGCCTTCTCCGCCGAGTATTGGTGAACGGAAGCCAAGCCTTCTTCAACCAAGATCTTGGCAAAGCTCTCACGGTTGATGAAAAGGTCACCAATAAAGCCACCGACCTTGTCGATGTCGTGAATGTCAATTTCACAATCCCGCTGGTTGCATCGACGATTAGCTAGATCTAAAGCCTCTGCTCCAAAAGGCTCGCCCTTCTCCTGCGGTAAGCGAGGAGCACGAGGGGCACGGATACCAGCCAGGACCATGGTAAGCTTGACACCTTCTCTGGGAATCAGGATGGTAAACCGCGAGCCAGACTTGCAGAAGTCGACTATCGCAGGTACCTTCTTCTGGCGCGAGAGTGTGGAAACCTGAATCTTGGCCTTTTGTACCGACTCTGAGACGTCGACGTACGTCCGAGCCTTGGATGCCTTTCCAGACCACATGCCCTTCTTAGCTTCTTTCGCTGTTTCTTGGGCCGCTAGCAACTCGTCGTAGTTGGGTGCTCTATCCGTGTCGTCCTTTCGGTGTCGGATCACGGAACACCAGCCATCTTGCACCAGCGCCAGGTTGATATTCTTGCCCTTCTCAGTGACAGTGGCGACATCGCGAGCACCAAACTCTTCGGTAGCAGGCTTAGATCCGTCGACAGAGACCTTCACGTGCTTGCCGATGAGCTTCTTGCGCAGGTATTCTTTTGCCTCATCTCTGAAAGGAGCTTCGGATGGTTCACCAGTTCGAGGACCGCGGACACTGCTGAGACCGATCCGCTTTTCGGCGCCATTCTTGGTACGCACAAATATAGTATCCGCTGACTGGACTTTCGAGACGATCATATCAGACGAGCCGCCGCCACCAGCCTTAGCCACATGGTCCTTGTGTAGGCGTAGTTTTCCAGCTTGAGCCTTGCTCTCGGCTGCTCTAAGAGGAGCCATCTTAGCGCCAAGCATCGTCGAGTGGAAGTCGTTGCAATGCGCCAAGCCCTCGGCTAACAGGAACTCGGCGATGCTACCTCGAGGGTGCAAGAGGCTCGCGATGAGCTGTCCTTGTGGGCTGACGCCAACCAATTCGACTTTAATATTCCGCTGTAAGAGTCTTTGCTCAACAAATTGCCGCGCTTCGTTTCCGAACTCCTCAGCAGGTTGAGTCTGGCCCGTTGACTGGTTGACTCTCTCGGTGGTGGGTGTACGAATGCCGGCAACGAGTGTCATCACCTGTAAGTGCTTCTCGTCCGACAACTTGAGGCGCACAAGCAAGCGATCGCCGCTCAGGACACGTTCGACAAGTCCATCAACCTGCTTTCCCTTCCATTCGTTGAAGTTGATGGAGCTCAGGTCATTTTGGACCTCAATGATCCCACCAACACCTTGCCAGAGGCCCTTTCCTTCGTTCTTGGCTTGCGTCTCCAGAGAACGAAGCGTGTCGAGTCGTTGCAGGGCTTCTTCGGACTCTTCTTTCCGGCCTGCATCTTCTCTGACCTTCAGCCAGCCAGCCTTGACCAGCTCGTCCGGAATTTTCGTCTCATCTCTTAGCTGGGCAACACCGTAGTCCCGGCCGGACGTGGGGATGGTGTACAGGATCGTGCATTGGACGACCTTGCCGACGACCAGGGCTCTCAGATAGTCGCGTGACTGGAAAGCAAAGGGCTCATCACCCTCCCGTCTGAGGTGCGGTCCGGTGACAAAAGCCAGGGAGAAAATGCGCTCTGCATTCGGGTTGTTCTGGCTGGTCAGAACCAGAGTATCGCCACTGAGGACGGACTTCACATTGCCAAAGAATTGTTTCGCCATGTTGCCGGTGACGAAATGGTTGATCAGATGTAGGCGGAAGAAAGATACCGGGGTTCTCCAGAAATCTAGCTAGGAAGTCAGCAAATGAGATATTAGATGATGTATCAAATGATGACGTAGATGCTGTATCCTATTTTACAAGTCTATCATAGTAAAGCATTTCTGGTTGGAGATTATAATTCCTTACAGGCCAGGAAAGGGAATGTTGAATGTTAGGAAGCATGCAAAAGACTTGGATGTTTGCTTTGTTGGTATTTGGTATAACATGAAAAGTCGCAGCCTTCCGCAGTTGCAGTTTCATAGGATTGCCCTTTGTAGTGGATGACAAGAACTTCTTCATTTCCAAACAAACATGGACAAACTAAGGGCAATGGTTGAGAAAGCCTATGGTTCCTGAAGCTTGGAGTCGACATTGTGCCAGATTATATGTAGTCCTCGTAGTGACAACATGTCATATAGGTAGGTATATTTAAGATACCTAGTGTGGGTTGGGAAAGCTGTAAGGATTTGATAACGTTATGTATCTAGCGGGCATCCAGCCACAGCAAGGCGTTGATTGAGCATGCCGGGAACTGGCATGAACACCACCTTTTGGCGTATCCGTTGGACTCGACGTCTGAACCAGGGTCTGGATGGGTGGATGGGATGGATGGGAGCTTGACAGAGTAGGTAGGGATCCTGGAGCTTCACTCGGGAACAAGGAAAATAAATGCTAAGCTTACCTGGAGAAGGTCAACGATATATTTCGTGATGCTTGAGGTGTCCGAGGGAACAGCGGGATCAGGATTGTTATGCCAGCCAGAGAAATGCCGGTGTGCTCTGAAATAGGATCGAAGTTGAGCTCGAGTATGGATTGTAGGTGTCGTGTGCACTTGGATTTTGACAACTTTCACCGATTTGTGGGGAAGGCCAAGTGTTGACTCGAACGGCGAAATGCTGCACTAGAGCAGTAAAGGGAACAGTGGACGTAGCAATCCAGGGGTTCCCGTTAAGCGAGGCTTTTGAGGACTGGGCTGAATGGGGATCCAACAACATGAAGCTCCAACGTAGTAATAGCGGGGCAAGATCTTTTCTAGCCAGGCGGGGTTTCTGCACCTTGACGCAAGCCTCTTTCTTCTGTTACCTCGGAGGTAGCTATTGTCTATGAGATCTTGCCATTATATAGCCAATAACGAAATACAAGATAAGGTAGGTAGGTAGTCGAGCTACTCAAAGCGAAAGCCACCTATATTGTTAAGCAAACATAACTGCACTTCAGCCACAGTTTACCAGGTAAATAGCTGGGGACAATCATGGAAGCTTCAAAAGGCGATATGCTATTACTTACAGAGATAGGAAAACAGTTACGCCGCATAAGTACTCCCTAGAGAGTATAAAAATACCCAGGTATGGTTTACACAACTACGGAGCCCTACATGGCGACGTGATCGCAGATACATATCATCCTGGCGATCACATCAAGCCATATATATGTGCCATCACTAGGCACGCATTTCAAACATGCACCACTCACTCATCATATGGCAAAAAAAATCGAAGAGGGCAATGGTTCCATTGTGGTAACTCGAGGGCTGTCAATTGTCATTCATAACGTCACATCGTGGATACGCTCGACTATCTAGCTCTCAGAGTTCTCCTAGACCAATGTTGCTTCATTGCCTGGTTCGTCTGCCATCGACTAGGTAGCTTTAAGAAGAGATTCCAATGACACCTAAATATTGATTGTCAGCTATAGCACTTGAAGCCGAGCATGAGTGTCGAGATAGCTTACCGCAGGCAGGTCGGGTACCAGCATTGCCAGTCTTGAGGGATTCCTCGTTGCCGCCCTTGCCCAGGTCATCGGTACCGGAGTGGCAGACAACAGTGCGCTTTACTAAGGGTCAGTATTGACAGAAATAGGCGATTCAGAGACTGGCCACTTACGCCAATGATGCTCTCGGGGCCGATCAGCTTGATAAAGCTGTCCTGGACTGAACCCTTGGCGTTACCTTGACCGTCGGTCTCGACGTTGCCGAGGTCACCGACATGGCGAGTCTCGTCAGTCGGGGCACCGTGGGTCTTGCCGTGAGGGTTGACTATATCATAAATCAGACACGAAGCTCTCCCTTTGAACCCAGTTACCCGAATTGAGGCAATTCGTTACGTACAGTGAGGGCCGGCAGATGTGCAGCCGTTGGTGTTGTCACCGAACGTGTGGATGTGCACGCCACGCTTGGCGTTGGGGTCGTAGCCGGTGATGTCCCAGGAGACCGTGGTAGGGGCAGATTCCGAGGCCTGCTCGAAGGTGACGGTGCCGGTGACCTTGGAGTCACCACGGACGACAGCAACTATATTATATATATGACCTGATCAGTAATGACTCGGGTATATATGGTAGACGGCTGGGCTAAACGGTATATAGGTAAGGGGGTTCCACGCGGGATCTAGCTGAGAGGCTCAAGGATATGATCCCAATGGTTCGGTTAGGCCTATTCGTGGCCATGTGGCCATGTAGCCTTGTATGTGTCCAACAAGGTGCCCTCCCATCGTGGCCTTGGGGTACCACAGGCGTAGGAAATGTGCGCAATCATGCTCATGCAACCATGCTGGATTCGGAAGGGATGGAATCACGGATAACTTAAATACTGGAGACCGATTGACGTACCTGCTTTGACCATTTTGACTAGTTTTATGTTTTCGGTATTAGACTTCTGGTGTGAGTGTGGCAGCGTGGATGTTCTTCTACAGCGAGACGATGGTCGGTTCTGAGGAGGAAGAAAGAGAAAGAGGGGAAGCTTTTGATCAAATTTGTAGCTCACACTTGAAGAGGGGATGCTCGGGAAGCGAAGCTGGACCCGAACCGTGTGTGCTTCCCAGTTATCTTTCTAGAAACATTATTACATAAGGTCGGTTAGTTAGGTATGTTGTATGTATTGTACCGTACTTTACGGGGGCGCCGTCACCACCCGGGGCATGCTCTCTACCTACACAAACATACCTATCTTCCTCCTCCCAGGTAGGTGTCCCCCCAAAGGTGGGGGTTGAAACAGAAGCTCCCCCGCTCCGTTGCGGTCATTGCCGTCATAACTGGCAAGGTGCAGCTGTGCTTACAAATGATATCATTTTAGCATCAGAGGCATCAGTGCCTAGATCCGGACTTTATCCTATGGTGGGATAGCGCCGATTATCGGGGCACTCGTTACTAGGCCGTCACTCGCAATAAGGTGCCTGTCCTGAGTGAATTGAGCGCTAATATCCGATCATATAAGAACCAACTTGTTGTCGTCCTGTATCAAGAGTTCTGGATTAATCCGGCCAAAATTTGCTAGATCCCAATCGATACTCCGTGGCTGATCTAAGAGTTGGGGACTTAGCTCACGAAGACGAGTAAGATATTTGAACCTATAGTGTTCTTGCAAGTCTTTGTATGCCGTTAGATCTATTAACACCACATATACCGATATACCGAAATCAGGAATCCCTCTGGGACCAGGTACTGCATAAGCCGTTATGCGTCTGAATGTCACACCGGAAGAAAGATATTGTGTGACGGGGAAACATTCATCCGATTTGTAGCACTTTCTTGTGACTAGGAATGGAGGTGAAATAACCCGACTTGCACATAGCAAACCCATTCCCAAGATGTCGGGCAAGGCCCGTTCCACATCACTGGAAGGGATGGGCCATAAGCCGAGGGGCTGAGCGATGGAAGAGAGCATGATTGTGTTGTAAGTACTTGCGTGCAGCGAATCGTAGAAAGGCCCTTTATATTCGTGAGTCGGTCTACCGTCTGTTATCAACGTTGGTTGGCACAACACTCCTCTTGTCGGCATTATAACGATCGAGCGGGCATGATGATACTTATTCTCCGAACCTAATCTTTCAGATTCGGCGTCAATATTCTAGCGCTAAGTATGCAAGGCTTCTCAAGGGGTGCTTAGCAAATCTCCGAGAAGGACGGGGTTCGATTGAGTTTGGCTGTTAGTTTCTTAGCTTCGCCTGCTGTAATGCAGTGTGCGGTATAAAGACCATTCAAGTAATAGTCTATACGGGTAGGGTAAACAAGCCATTCATCTAGTTACCAGAACTCATAAGCTAAGATGTATGAAGCTCTACTTATGCATACATACTAAAGTGATTTGAGGTCTGGCGCGTAGTTGAGATATTAAGTGATCGCTAATATGATACACTGTTGATTGATAGCTTATTCAATATCTTTCGAAACACATGGACTTAGTGGCGAAGACCTCATGTTGAATAATATCAGTCATAACCAGATGGCAATCGAGATATGTGAGTAGGACGACTTTACATCGCTTTGGAAACGTAGTTCAATGCATTTCGAGATCTCGAGTAGTTACGCCGGTTGTATTCTCAACTTACAATGAGAACTATATAAGAGGACGACACCCTGGGAATCTACCGATTGGTTTTCTGCCGTGCTTCTCGATGTAACATGCCCTCATGCTGTGTATCTATTGCGAGTTACTGTCCTTGATATGATAATTGGACTGACTCAAGGGCACTTTCACGCCGCAATTGTCCAGCCACTTCACACGAGCTGAACCAAGTGCTTGATTCTCAGGGAATTGGCTGTGATACTAGAATATTCTAGAGCAGGTTTGGTTGCAATTGGATTGTTGTATGCAGCTGGCTGCTGTATGTGTAGCCAACTTCGATGACCGCATGGCTGTAACTGCGCAACAGGCGCACATGGCTGTGCCATTGTACCTCAATCTTACCAAAACGGGACGCTCAGTGAGTGGCAACATGCGTAGTTATGCATTCGCGATCTGCCTCATTGCGGCTCAGCTTTGCGTATGTGCGATGGCACGTGTGGTGCAGCCATAAACGGCACAAGGTAAAAGTGGCTGCTTATTGAGGTTGCATCAAGAGTTACGCGTTCACGGGTGGTTGAGAGACCCAGGGACAGAGATTTAGAGTTCAACAGACATGATACCTAATCCTCGATATGAAGGTATGCATGTACAATGCCTATAGGTAGTAAAGTTGCAGTTTTGACACTGCTTGGTTTGATCAGAGATTTGGAACATTCAACAGCAGTACAGGGGCGCCAGACTCATTCGTCGTATCATGACGTTTTGTTTCATTGCTGTCGAAGGTGCTCTGCAGTGCAACGCGGTAAGCTGTCATGCACCTTTGCGAAGGGTTCCCGGTTTCTTTTATAAGTTTCGTAGCCTCAAGTCCGCATGCATGTGGGAAAAGCTTGGAAACACACACTCATGAGAGTTTCTGGACTTTGATGAGAGTGTCGGGGGAGCGAACACCCGATGATATGTCTGTTTCTGGCCATGGATTTCTCCATAATGTTGTGTGGGCAGCAGACGCTCGGCACCGTCCATCCCGTTCATCCCGTCCATCCCGGTTGAGATCCGCTGTTGGTTCATGTTAATTTTAGGCCACCCTTCAGCCCTATGATGGATCAATACACAACTCAACAGAGTCATCCCATGATAAATACAGCAGTATAATTAAATATAAATATATAAATGTACAATTACCACCCCTTCAAACATCTATTATCTCGGAGAGTCTCGCTGTGAGACCGCACCAGTTGACCTCGTGGGTTCAGCAGGAAGATATACGCAGCGGGTTGACGTGGCAGGATCCTAATAGCGGCCCCGGCTGAATGGAGTTGAAATGTGGTGTCAGGATGTGATATAACGCGGAGAACGGAGGTACCGCTACTGTTAGTGAAATTACTAATGTCGCTTATACACAGAGGAAGCAGCTGAGAGTAGGAGCTCTAGGGAGGTGGATAGACGCTGTGTTTTCAAACCACAGCCCTGAGGAATTCAAGATCAGGTACAGTTACCTACGTGGTGTTATTTTTTTTTTCGTATAAGTAACCAATTATCAATCTAGTGTGAGATATAGAAGTTTCATAAGCACATGAGATGGATGAACTCCATAGAAATGCAGCAGGAGTGCAAGGAAAGTGAACTAACATCAGCCAATGTCCCCATTAGCGTTGAAGGGATCTTATTCCAAGCCGTGGGGATGTCTCAACTACTATGTAGGAATTGCCGATTATCCAAGCCGACCACTTGCCCTTGCCCATCTCTATGCCGTTGAAGAATATTTAATTGTGTTTCGAATTTGTGAGTTGGCGTGGGCTATTGCTGATTAGCCAGCCCCTGTGAAGCCTGACTCCTGTTCAAGGTGATGGCTGTGATTAGCCTATTGGGCGTTGAGTGTGCTCGTTCTATCACTATGTCTGCAGAATACCTGTTCATGGATCGAACGCCTAGTGACTAGCTACAGTGCTATAAGAATTGATGTCAAAGAAAAGACGCTAAGGGATTCGATATCTGACAAGGAGATGGATGCATACTTTTAGTGACAGAGCCAAGATGTTATTCAGTTTTTTGACAAGTGATCAACCGAGCCGATACTCATCCACTCTAGGCATTGCGATGCAATACCCGATTTTTTGACCAGAGAGTCATGCCTCTCAGACCGACGAGTGTGAGTGTGCCTTGTGTCATAGAAATGATTTCATAAGTCACCCTCTCTTGAGAAGAATATTCAGTAGAACTGAGGCCAACTTCGAAGATGATGTTGCATAGCCCTCCAAGCCTCATTACGCGGAGATGCTAGGTACCTTAGCTAGCTAACCAGCTAACGTAGGGTGTGGCTTGGTCGGTGCTTGATGTGCAGTGATGAAGCTCCGAAGGGGGGCGTTGTTGCCATTTGCGTGCGGTGAGTGAACTGTATGTATGAATGTACTGTAGCTCTACATAGCCTCTGGTGGTGTCGATCGTTCCGCCGGGCCACACTCATGCCGGGGTTCCCTACTGTACTACAGTCACTACAGTCAATACCTATGTACCTATGTATGTATGTGTGTACTTACAACATGTACCTCCCCTGCCAGCCCTTTTAAGCACGTACCATGGGTCTCCTCCAGCCTGGCAGCCCGCCGCCCGCCGCCCGCCAGTCCAGCCCAACGCAGAAGAAACGGAATGGCTCCTGCTTTCTAGTTCAGCCCAGCTGCCTGCCCTGGCTGCCCAGTACCTAGGTACCCAGTACCCGCCAGAGGGAGGACCCATTTCCCATCCTGCCGCCCCATCACACACACATTAACTGCCTGACCTACTACATAGTAACTAACCTACTAGACTAATGTTCGTGACTGACCTCAACAGTACATTCATCTCTTCCTTCTACCTCGTCAACATTCTTCCCTACCTACGTATTGTTTTGCGCCAAACGGCCATATCGGCCTCCCGAAAGTCTCATTAATTCCCGGCCTTCATATTCCGTACCCCTAGATTACTACAAGTTCGTCAATGTGTAATATCGTTACGGCTCTTTTTCATTATACGCTACGTACTATTCTGACCTGATTCACCGACCGAGACGAGTCCCCGTATCGCACGTAGCCACAATCCCGATAAACCGTGAATGTCTTAGGACCCCGACTTCCAAGTCACCTCCACCTCCACCTCCTCGTCCCTCATCTGTACATACAGATTCAGGCCTTAACGATTGTAAATTTTCTGGGCCTACCCGCCTCTCCTCTGCGTCAACCTGATAGCTATCGACACCAACTCAGCAAGTTTCCGTGTCATTCGTCGTCACCTACTTTGTCCACACGACGACGAGTCCGTCCTTGGCCGCGTGCGGATTCTTTCCCACTGCATCTTCATCTTCATCTTCATCTAATATTAGGTCGAGCTTCGGAGTTCCAGCGCGCCCATCTTCATTACCCCGTCTTCGTCTGCCCATGAAATTGGAATAAATGAGGATGCATTCAATTGAGTTTCGACCAGAATAGAGTCCCAGTCCTGCAAGCTCCCTCGATGCGATACCACTATCTGCGTACCCGTCAACATCTGAGAAGCGCATTACGAAGCTTGCCGTCGCGCGACTAAGCTGTCGCAACCCTCACGATGTCATTCCGAGACAACGACCAGCGCCGGTATGGACACATCCCGCCTGTCCAGTATCCCGTCGCGAACCAGTCTGCCCAAGACCAGTCGTCGTATCCGGCTCGGCGGCCAAGCTTCAACAATGGCGATGACTCCGTCGGCTTCAACTCGACGGCCGCGCGCCCGCCCTACCAGCCGACGTTGAATACGAACATTGCCGGGCTCGGCAGTCATGATGAGTTGTTCCTGGGAAGCCCAACCGAAGCCAACAGGCTCAGCTACGGCAGTGCGAATGTTGCCATGTCGGGATACAGACATCAGTATCAGCCTCAGACGCCACCCACGCCGTCGACATACAACCCGCAGGCCTTTGCCCGCTCACAGTCTACGACGCTGCCGTACCACCCGCACTCGGGCAATAGGTTAGGCCACTCGAACACGATGGCTACTCCGTATAGTCCTGGTGCACCCTCGGCCAGTTTCTCTCCTGCTCCTTACAATCCCGCCGCCTATACTAGCCCGGCGGGATCCCAGCGCCAGCCAAACTATGCGGGTTCCAGTAACTACAACAACCAGTCCTACGGCTCGCCGCCTAGTAATCAGTCGCCTTACTGGCAGCCCCAACCTCAATATGCCTCTCCTCCCACCCAGTCGACACAGGCGAATGCGTATACCGGCTATGACCAATTATCACAAAGTCCGGCGTACCCTCCCGTGACAGGGATGACATCTCCGCCTCTTGCGGGTAGTTATGATTCTCCACAGCCGCAATATCCTTCACCATATTCGAATAATGTTACAAGCCCGCCGCCGACGTCCTACTCGGCTGGATCCCCTCAAGTTCCATATCCGACCTACTCGCAGATGCCCATGGGGCCAAACTACTCTGCCAATGACCCCCATTCATTCTTAAATCGCACATCTAGATCTAACTCCGCAGCGTCGCCTTTGCCGTCTCCACCAGCTCAATCGCAATCATCACCGGGCCTGGCACGACATCCAACCAATGCGCCTCTACCGAGCCGACCGATAGACGACGTAGCAGAAGAACGATATGCCTCTAATGGCGCCGCCGAGCTCGATGTGACTCAAGAATACCTCGCCCAAGATAATATCATGCATGACATTGAGGCCGAGCTTGGAAGGAATAGTGATTCGTTCCGTGGTCGACCCTCGGGATTCGATTCGCGTAATGGGGGCCTAGGCGATAATGACCTCCAGAGCCTCCGTCGGTTAACGTCAACCGCGAGCTATAATTCTACAGCGACTACAGTGAACATGCCAGAGGAGCCAGCGGGAGTAAACCGTTATTCATCGAATGCGTCGACACTGAACAGGAATCATTCAGCTAACCCCTATTCATATGAAGAAGAGGATGGGGATGAGAGCGATCCCGAGGGTGCTGCCGGCGCCTGGGCGTTGCAACAAGCAGAAGAGGATGACCGCCGGTTTACTTCAGTAGGTGGGACGTTCCCCTACTTCAGCCAGCCAGATGTAGCAGGGCAACCTACTCTTCCCACTCACAAAGAGGAACCGGGCAGTGATAGTGACTATGCTACGATGGATCTTGGGCTCGTAGGCGGCGGCTACGCGGGAAGCCTGGCCTATGACAATAATCTTGGATCTCCCCCAGCTACCGCTACGATACCCGGAGATAATCAAACCTTACCAATATCTCGCAGCAACCACGCGTCACAAAGGAGCCATGAGAGCAACAAGTATCCAGCTTTCGAGCAGGCTGATGTGGACTATAGCGGCACCGGCGGCCTCCAGCCGCCTTCTGCGCATCGCCTGAGTTTCGATGAAGGCGATGAACGAGTCTCTGTGCATTCGGGACGGAGCGGCAGCGAATCGCCGCCGAAAGATGACTATCCGGATATGTTTTATCATCCTGGTCTGTCAAATAGACCCCTTCCGGCCATTCCTGGTGGTTCAGATAGTAGTTCATTATTGTCTGCACAGACGTCAAATCGACCTGGACATCAACACGGGTACTCGCTTAGCGTCGAGGGGCGCCCATACTCTGGGTCGGATGCTGTCTATGGCCAAAATGCTCAGCAGCTACAGGTTGAAAGGTCGATTTCGCTATCTGACCATAGCACGTCGCCGCATGTCCAGCCCCCGGGCAGGTCAAAGACTGATGCGACTGAAGAGCGCAATGCTCGACTCAGGCACATGAGACAACAGCAACAATTAGCTGCTTCGCAAGGGTTACCCTATGAGGGCTACGATGCAAGCACGCTCCCGTCTATGGACTACGACGTCATAACCCTACCTAGCGGTAGACGGAGAAGATTCCAGCCCGAGAAGCTTACTGCTGCGGATGTACGATCTTGTACCGAGCCGTGGGCATTGAGCAGTATCGCCAAATGGATTCGCGAGATGGCCGACGGGGAGCCCGACTTGAGGAAGAAGACTGTGGAAGACGGCCTCGTGAGACTGTTCTGCTTGAAGGTCCCCACGATGAACGTTGCAGACGCCGAGGCGCTAAGCAGTCAAGTCGCAGACTCGATGCTGGAAGCCGGAATATTGGTGCCCGAAGAAGAGTGGCTCAAGTTTAGTCAAGGGTCTATATCTGGGGTGTTATGGCAGTTGACAGGGTTTGGCTGTTATGCACCGAAACTACATGAGTATGACCAGGACATCTCTGGACACGAGGTTCCGGAAAGATGCTACTCTCACCACTGCACACGGACTCTGAAGAAAGCCAACCTAGATGAGCTCATGTCCGACGGTGTCAAGACGGTTGATTGGGCATCATTCTACAATATGACGAAGGAAAGCCTTGAAGGAAAACCGAAGAAGGAAGTCGAACGCCAGAATGTTCTTCACGAAATCGTTACTAGTGAGGAAGTGTACATGGATCATCTTGATGTCGTTCGAGTACTTTACAGAGATCAACTCGTTCGGTCCGAACCCATCATTATCGCGGAAGGTAGAATCGATAAGTTTGTTAGTGATGTGTTTGGCAAGGCCGAACCCGTGCAGCAGGTCAACAAGGACAACCTGCTAGCCCAGTTGAAGTATCGACAGAAAGAGCAAGGCCCATGGATTGTGGGCTTCAGCGACATCTTCAGAGAATGGGTCCGAAAGGCAAGGACCGCCTACATCGATTATGCCTCGGCATTCCCGTTCGCGCAGTACAGTGTTAAAAGAGAAGCAGATAGAAACTTCATGTTTAGGCAGTTCCTCGACGACAATCGAAATCACCCTCGGTCTAACCGGCTTGACTGGACATCGTACCTGAAAGCCCCCATTACACGCCTACAACGATACCCACTTCTCTTGGCCACCGTGTTGAAGAACATGAAAACAGAAAGCGAGGAGAGAACTAATCTGATAAGGGCCATCGAAGAGATTAAATCGATGACCCTCGAATGTGACGCAAAAGTTGACGAGATGCAGAAGAAGGTGGTTATGATCGAGCTGGATAAAATGCTCGTGCTCCGACCCGGATTCCACGCGGATCTCAACCTAGATCATCTGGGCCGAGAGCTCATACTCCAAGGCGACCTCCAGAGAATGGGTTCCAAGGGTGTGCGATGGGTCGATACACATACTCTTCTATTCGATCATTATCTCATTCTTGCCAAACTCGTTATTTCAAGAGATAGCAGACAGGACAAGAAATATGACGTGTCTAAGGAAGTAAGTTGGCCGTTGAAATGCGAATGTTAGGTCTCATCTGACATCTTTTTTAGCCCATTCCGATGCCGTTGCTCTTCCTCGAAAGCAGTCAGGACGACCCCGTATCCAAGCAAAAAGGCATTGCTGCCCCGCTAACCCGTGCAGCAAATACTACTTCGGACGTCCGGCTTAATAAGGTGGCGTCAAACGGAAGCGAGCGTCCCGGTCTGGATCACGCAAATACGAGCGCATCAATGAACGCCGTCGCTGTTACGAGGTTGGTCCCGACGAACTCGAACGATAACGAAGGCAAAATCCTCTACCCTTTCCGCATCAAGCATCTAGGACACGAGGTATATACCCTGTTTGCCTCGTCGGCTCAGGCGCGGCAGGACTGGTGCGATAGAATCATCGAGGCCAAGACACGCCACGCCAAGGCATTGCACGCTCAAAACGCCGAACCCTTCCGGTTGCGCGTGATGGCCGACAGCGCTTTCGCTTACGACTCGATATCTGCCATCGGGAAGTATGTCGGAGGGGTGCACGTCCGTGGAACTCCGCTGGACAGGGCCATCCGAGAGCTGGAGAAGGCATATGGGCCAGGCCGAGGTCCTGCGCCCATTTCTCGAGCGGGAGTGAACTGCGCCACTGGTTTCTCTGCTTTCGGGAAGAACATGGTGGCAGTCGGTACGGACGTGGGCGTTTGCGTGGCCGAGGCTAGCGACCAAAGAAGTTGGACCAAGGTATGAATTTGACACGCTTGCCGTGGGCTTTACTAACATCTCCTAGACTGTCTCAACGAGTAGGGTTACGCAAATTGCGATTCTCGAGGAGTTCTCTGTCGTTCTTGTTCTTTCCGATAGAAATCTGATATCTTATCCTCTGGACGTGGTCTCGCCCCCATCTAACTTCCCCGCCGCGTCAAACGACAACCCTCGTCGTTCCCCACAGCGGTTAGCGAAAGATGTGTCGTTTTTCGCAACTGCCCGTATGAAGGACCGGACGCTGGTGTTCTACAAGAAAAAGGAGAGTTTGCACAGCACGTTCAAGGTACTTGAGCCTGTGTTCCAGAAGGCAACCGAGAAGAAATCCCGTCTATTCGGCAGCAGTCGGAAAGGCGGCGTAGGCGCAACGGAAAGCTTCCGGGACTACGACGATTTCTACCTGCCCACGGAGTGCTACTCGCTGAACATCTTCCACACGTACATCGCGGTGTCGACGGCGAAGGGGTTCGAGCTGCTGACGCTGGACAAGAAGATCCCGATGTCGATCCCGGACACGCGGCAGCCGGAGATCGCGAACATCGCGAACCGGGTGAAGGACCAGCGCCCCCTGGGAATGTTCCGGCTCAACGACCAGGAGTTCCTGCTGGCGTACGAGGACTGCGCCGTGTACGTGGACAAGTACGGCGACGTCAGCCGCAGCGTCATCATGGAGTACTCGGGCAAGCAGAAGAAGGCGAAAGGCGCCACCATGTACGGCCAGTACCTGCTCCTCTTCAACGAGGACTACGTCGAGGTCCGCAACGCCGAGAACGGACGCCTGCGCCAGATCATCGCCGGCCGCGACGTCCGCGTCCTCGACTACGGCGTCCGGGGGCCCACGGGCGGGTTTGCCGGTGGTGGTGGTGCGGGTGGGGGCAGTGCTAATGGGAATGGACACGGGCTCGAGAATCAGTGGAGCCCTGGTGCGGATGTCTTTGATTCCAAGGGCACCGTCAAGATCTGCATGGCGCACCCCGAGGTCGCGGGCCAGCAGATCGTGCTCGAGATGTTGTTGAATAATGGACATACGGAGAAGTGAGGGGGTCTGTCGAAACGTAGTCGGAAGACGATTATGAAAGACAGGCGGAAAGTTACACCGAGCGGAGTACGCTATGATATATGCTGCTTCGGCGAGATCGCGTTATATACGGTTGATAGAGTGGGAAGGTGTCTTCGCACGCCGAATTACCTATCTGGCTAGACTGTTAACAGTCAGCCACGCTCCCTCCCTCCCTCTCTACTATATGGTCATAGGGGGACCGTGATGGGCGCGGGATCAACCACGATGGGAGAAAGGAAGGGGACAAGCAAGCAAGCCCCCTTTGAATTTGGATAGGACGTCCGTCTCGTCCGTCCATCTTTCCCCTGCTACGACAGACGCAAGCTTGGTGTATCGGCGTTCTATAAATCCTATGAACCAATACTTTTTTTTTTTTTTCTTGGAGATACCTTAGTGAGAGATGGAAAAATCACTACTACTACTACTACTGCTGCTGCTGCTGCTGCTGCTATATGCATGAAGCGTAGGAACGCGGGGGAGAGGGAGCCCGCATGCACGCACGCACGCACGCAAGCACGGCTGATTGAGATTATATCAATTCATGACATACTTCTTTTCTGCGACGGCTGTCTATCTGTCTATCTGTCTTGTCTTGTCTGTCTGTCTGTCTATTACATAGGGATTTTACCGGTGGGGTGATCGTTTAGTATATACCAAATCATAGTCGGATGGTTTTTTTAAGGTGGATCATCTGCTCTGTTTATTTGCTGTTATGTGTTGCTCGTAGTTGCCCGCTTGTTCTATGTCCCAGGCTTGGGTGAGTTGTCTAGATGCCTAGATGGAGTGATGTTATATGTTGATGCCTCCCGGGTGTACACTGCGTGGACTTGGGTCCTTGTGGGATGAGAGATGGGTTCCGGATTAGCTAGTATCTGTAAAGTTATAGATGCATAGGATAGAACCCGATCTGTTGACCTTTATGGGCCTCTAATAGGAGAGTTACTGGTATTTCTTGCTGCGGAGTTAGCGTTCTCAGCCTTCGTCCAGTGTCGGTCCTATTCTGCCCTCTAAGGCTACACCCGTTCATCCTAGGGTACCCAGGCTCCGATGGAGATAGGAAGTGGCCACAACGACGCGAGTAAAACGGTTGTCACGGCGTGGCCCAGCGTGGCCTATGTGAGAGGTACGTACAATAGGGTCGACTAAGTTTCCGAACGGCTGCAAGCTTATAATAACGTTAATACCTATTAATTGGTTCAATTATCTTGCGATACATTACTCCGTAAAAGGTCATTAAATGGATTAAATATCATCTTTTCGCGACTATTTCCATAAGGTAATGCCTAATCACGCCACCATGTTCGACCGAAATATGCACTTAATCTGATTGATACTGCCACAATGCTACACAATGCCAATATCTATACATTTGTTAATGCCCGAGGAAGCAAGTGTCTTGCTTCTCCGCTTAGCATTGGGTACAAACTAATTCAAACTATCCGCACAGCCTCTTGTACTCGTCAATCTTGATTAACCCGTGGCCTATGAAAGGCGGATGCTAAGCTGATGTAGTACTGGGAAAGTCATAAAATTGCTCAGCCACCGAGTCATTACACATATGGATCATCTTGGCCGCCCTTACCGACACTTTTACTCATACTTCTAAATTTTTCTAAATTGAGCGACCCTGAGAGGTATAAATAATACAACTACGGCACCCCGTGCTTGGATTTCTACATTATTTTCAACTTTGTCCTTGCTTCTTGATTGACGCCCTTATTAGACAAAATGCCAAACTCCAACCCGTGGATAGGTACGACGCTACTTCCTCCCTCAGCAACAGCTTTAGGGCGCTTGGTTGAAGACATTACAAGACCCGAAAAGCACTTCTGCGATACATTTGCATCCCCTGAGCGACCCGGATGCCCCAAACCAATTATCACAGAGTCTAGGACAGGTAGCCTCACGAGTGTTGTTACAAGCTCGAAATCAAGTAGTACCTCTTGTATACTTTCAGTTCTACTCGGCTCAACTTTCGGTTTCCGGAAAGATGAAATACTAATGGTATCTGCCGAGGCATGCGTAACACGAAGTATATCCAATTCGGCCGATTATTTCTCTCAGGCTAGTAATTCAGAACTTATCCGAGAATGGCTGGAACAGATGTGGAGGAGAAGAGAGAAGACCTATATGGCTGTGGGCATCCAGTCAGTGATGAACGCGAAAATAACTTTGAAGCGCGCCAAGTCAAAGAAAGCGGGTTTCCGGTTAGGAATGCCTGGCTCACTCGTCCTTCAAGTAGCAACGCACGGTGCTATTCCTACACTTGGCGGCGCCGAATCTCTGCTTGACTCTGAGGTTGGTGCGAGCTACAGTGAAGATATCGACTCAGGGAGTACCTTTGTACTACCAGGGGAGAACATTATCGCTATCCAATATAGAAAGGTCGACTTTTCCTGGTTTCGTACCCCATCTTCTAGCAATCTTGGTCTCAAGGAAGAACTCCCCTGGAGGGTCTACTTAGGCACTAGAGCTATATTGGATGTAGATGACGGAAACTACAAACCAAGTGATGAACATGATATAGATTCTGTCACACTTAGGACCGAAATTGGAAGATGCATACAAGAGGATGATATTAGAGAGTTTTACCACTATGAATCTTGTGCAGGAAACGGGAAAGACGAAGTTTGGCACGTATATTCTATAATATGAAAGTCATCCCAGGGGAAGTTCGAGCCACCGTAAATAAGAGCAACGGTGCACACTTATCGGGGCTTAACCAAGGTTATAATCCACTCCACTCCACGAGAGCCTCTCGTAGACAAAAGACCACTATATGTACCGTGCACGCGTGCACGTACTGTAGTGTGTAACGTGCCAGCCCTGTTTCCACTCCACGAGAACCTCATGTGGAGTGGATTACAACCTTGGGCTTAACCTGAACCTCAATGTCCAATGTCGCCCATGGAGTAGCCTTGTCTGCTTCATCCTTACCCCAATCTCTTCCTGGCATTCCTAACATGGCTAAAAGGTGTTCAAGTGGCTTCTGTTTCTCTTCCTCGCCTCTTGAGGCATTTTCAAGATCTCGGAGCATAACAGAATTAAAGGGCATCCCCTTTTTAACGATGAACAGTTTCATACGGCAGAAATGATCGGTTTCCGTGGGCCAGTATGATGGAATAGACAAACCAAATATCATAAGGCGGTCTTGACCGGATTCGATCGCGGCGTGCTGCTCTCCAGCGTCTGGGCAAGGAAAGATCTGCATCACACCCCATTTGGATGTGAAGCCGAAGACACTCAGATATAAGGTATCGCTACATTTGTTGCGGAATGTTATGGGGATTTTTCCGCATTGAAGGATAGGCCGCTCCCCAGACTGTAATTTGCTCTTGTCCCACTGACAAGAGCCATCACCTTCCATAGTGATGTCATAACTATTCTGCAATCCAGTTTTGTACGGGTTTGCGAGATCTTGAAGCATCGTGTAACGAGCTAGATGTGACAGCATGAATAAGAAGTTCTCTATATCAGGCGAACCTGGGAATCTAGGGATCTCCTCGTCCGCGACAGTCAGCAGTTGATAATCCCCAGTCTCGCTTCTTCCAATGTGGTACGCGGCTCTCTGTTTAGTATCCTCCGAAAAGTCGATCACGTCACTATATCCATGATGAACAATAGCTCTAGACAGTGACGACGACCTTTCCCTATAATGTAATGGAGAAAGACGCACTGGAAGCTTGTTGACGCAGTACTTGGTTGGGACTGCTTGAGACCCACGACTTACTTCAAAGTCCAGTCTTCTCGGGCCAGTATAACAAGCCCGACAACAGAAATTTTTCACGGCCTTCACCTGAACTAAAGGCCGCGTTTCGCGGTCACTATAGTCGTCTTTCCGCCATGGATATAAAGCAAAAGTTGAGCCCACTTGGAGACCTTGCATACACCCCTCAGAGAGATCTACCCACTCAACACCATTCTCAGAACCATGATCTATTACGCTTAGTGGGGGTACTTCGCTGGCTTCCCATGTTGATTCCATAAGGAAATAGCGGTTGCCTCTCCCGGAAAACACTGGGAGTTGGACACGATGGTTTTTTCTGAGAACCGCTGAAAGCTTGCGGTGAAGATGGTCCTGCGTGAATGGTTGGTTTCCATCCTTTAAGGCAGCAAGGAAACTAGCCGTGTAGACACCATGCCACCTGCCTTCAAAGTGATCCTCTGGGCTTTCCTGATCAAGCCCACAGGCTGCAAAGAGATCAAAGTCAGTAGCCTCCAACCAGACTTCCTTAGGAGTCATTGGGGACCAGCCACGGACTTCAGCTCCGACCTCTTCCAGCTCCATATCATCTTCGGATTCTTCAAGGATAGTCCAAGCAATATCATCCACAGTCCGAATAGTATCCTCGTCTCCATTGTCTTCACCCCTCGTGAAGCGTCCAGCATGGCAACAATCGCACATTATAGAAACATGGGCTCCTTTCTTTGACATTTCCCGGAGATGATAGTTCAGCTCTTGACTTCGAATAAACTTGTCATAAGTTACAACGGAGAGGTCAATTCCGTACTCTCCTGTTGGAAACGGATGCTCAGACTTTACTCGCATTCCGTGCCCCGAGTAATGAACGTGGATGATGTCTCCGTGGTTTATATTCTTCGTTACCGTAGAGAATTGGTTCAAAATATTCGCGCGGGTTGGTAACATGGCCGGCTCCCCCGAGGTCGTGAGTTTGACCACATGCAACTTTCCCCTATAATGATGATTCTGAATGTGTCTGTCTATTTCTTCTACATCGTTCACCGCGCCCCGAAGTGGGGGAATACTGATGGGAGCCCCTTCTGGATTGAGTAATATTTTGCCATCACGATGTGAATCAATCCCAATCAGAATCAAAATTGTTTTGGGGCTCTCTTGCAACGACATTGCAATGGTGTTTTTCAAGAGACACGTGGATTGCTACTGCGGGCCAACAGTAAATCTCGGGTCTTCCTGTCCTTTCAACGGTGTGAAATACTCGGTTCAATCACCTCACGTTAAGCCAATATTGGAACCGAACTTGGGGGAGATATAATCTGCCCAAATGTTAACCCGGCCAACCAGAAAATGCACTCTGGCCACTTCACACCGGACGATCCCGTATTCAAGCAGGCTGGTGGCGATGGCATGCATCAACCCCCGCTGAGTAACCATCATAAGATGATCCAGGTTGCACAACGCAGCCATCTGACCTGTGATGTCCCTGCTTGATATGAACAACCATCCCGCTCCCGCCGAAGAATCATCACATCCATTAACATTACTGGTGGAATTACGACTGTGCACCCTCTGGCTGATAATCCATGCCTGTTATCATGCGAGAGCTATTCTGAAGAATCCGACTGATCCCGAGATCATTGCTTACTGGCGCTAATGCGTGGAAGATCATGATTCTGCGACTCATATGTAAACAGAAGCCCCTCGTGTGACAAGGGCTGTAATTCAGGGCTTGGAAATATTCAATTCAGCAATAATTCTCTAGGCCCTCTGAGGGTGCTTGTTTCTCTAAGTTTCAATCTGAGTCTGAGGTTCGGCGACAGGTTTTTATAGACCAGCTGCAGCGGTACGTATTCCTGGTACATATCTAGTCTGTTGCCGACATAGCCGCCGTCTGGTAATCATACCTTTTGTTAGGTAGTCATACATTTCAACAGTATCGAATAACATCCAACAACACCCAATTTATGTTCTCGTATAGCTTCCAACAGGTCTTGGCTCCAATAGCCGTGTGACACCTCGCCAGTACTTAATACTCACACATTATCTCGCTAAACATGTGCTGAGTAGAATCCTACTTTGTCCAGGTCAAAGGATCGACCTTCACAAGATGTTTGTAGCCTCCGGAACGGAAGATACACGCGAAACATCCCGGGAGCTATTTGAAAAAAGTCGGATGTTCTACAGGAGGTATGAACAAAGCTCTGCTCCTCACTTTCTTGATCTGGCTATCAAATCTGCAGAACAGTCTTTGCAGGCTGAAGGTCCAGTCGATCGACCAAGCACCTTAAGTAATATCGGGAGGTGGTTAGGCATGAGATATAAACAAACCCATCATGACTCTGACCTAGATAAGGCTATTGACATCAGTCAACAATCTGTCGAACAATGTCCCTTAGAGAATCCTAATCGACCAATAATCCTCCGCGGCTTAGCGACTAGATTATATACTCGTTACACTTCCTATTCAAACTCCCGGGCGGCACAGGATCTTTCAAGGTCCATTTCCCTATGCCAAGAGGCACTTGAGCATGCCAGAAGACACGACTCTTCTAGAGTTACTCTATCCGTAATGCTTGACCTCAGCATCTATATCAACCAGCGATACTTAGCAACCTCGACCCTAGGGGACCTAGAGGAATCAATACACCTTGGAAGACAATGTATCACAATCGCGGAGCACCAATCAATAGAAGATCTGGCGGTATGCGAGATGAGTCTAGGGAACTATTTGACCGATATGTACAGCTTGAAGAGGCAGAAACATCAACTGGACGAAGCTATCAAGTTGCTGCAGAACGCTGCGGCCCATACAAATGCAACCCCTAATCTGCGACCGAAAGTGCTATGCAATCTTGGCAATGCACTGGAAAAAATGTACCAGTTGTCTTGCAATCTTGCTGACCTTGATGCAGCCACTGATTATCTCAAAGAAGGAGTTGACCAGATTAAGGATTTTGTCGATCAACCGGACTGGAACAAAGTAATCCAAACCTATAGTGGCAATCTGAATACACGTTTTCAGGTCACCAAAAACGAATCTTACTTGGATTCTTCACTTTTTTGGGTTCAAAAGCTCATTGGCCACACTTCGCCTACAAATCCTCTGTGGTCCTGTCACAAGAGACTCTTTTGTGACTTGCTTCTTGCGAGATACCAAAGCCGAGGACAAAGTCAGGATATCCTAGACGCTGTGATGAGTGCCGAAGACTCAATCGAGTCGACTGCATCGTCGAGGAATGCTATAGAGTATTGCTTGAGTCTCTGCAGCCTGAGCAAGGCTTTAATAGCCAGATATCGAAAAGCCAATAGCATGGCCGATCTCAACCGAGCTATGGACTGCGCGACCGAAGCAGTCAATGGAGTACCTACGACACATGTCGAATATGAAGCCATACTTAAAAACAAGTCGACCGTTCTGTCTGTCAGATATGAAAGACTCAAAGACCAGTCGCATCTTGACGAGGCTATCTACCTGGGTCTGGAAGCTTATAGAGAAGCTTACGGCAAAGGCTCCACACAAGGATCGCATGCTTCACACCTCGGTGTCCTCTTTGGAACACGATATAAAGTCAAGGGAGACTTAAATGATCTACAGACAGCCGTGAGCTTTTGCGAAAAGGCATTGACCCTAGAAAGCTCTAGCTTCGCTAACCATCACCACCTTGCCTATTGGTTAAAAGTCTTATTCCAAGACAGCCAAGAAAAAAACTTTGACATTCTGGGCAGAGCAATAAATCATGCAGAAGAAGCATTGGCGTTAGCTAAAGCAGTATCCCAATGTCCAGAGATGTCTAAGATCGGATATAACGTCGCTGAGGCTTATGAAATAAGGTTCCAAGAAACAGATGGCCGAAGCAATATGGCCGACCGCGTCCGTTCTAAGGAAGTACTGGAAAAAATGATGGCCTTTGAAGCATCTCCGGCGCTGATCCGCATAAACTGTGCCCTCTTTCGGGCCGCAATATCTTCATGTGAGAGTGACTGGGACCGGATGTACAGAGCAGCCGAGGTCGCAGTTACACTCCTCACAATTATCAGCCCTCGATCTGTTTCTCAGCGTGATCAGCAGAGCTCTTTATCAGAATTTAGTGGGCTTGCCTGCAGGGCTGCCTCCGCAGCGATTCTTGCAGGAAAGACGCCTATAGAAGCCTTACAACTGTTGGAACACGGAAGGTGCCTCATCACCAATCATCGCTTTGAACAAAGAGTGGATATCAGCCATCTTAAGGGCATCCATCCAACACTAGCTGAGAGGTTTGAATGGTTATGGAACTCGCTCGAAACTGATCCTGAGCTCGGAGACAGCATCGATGCACCAATAGATCGAAGTATATCGAGGCGCCACGAAGCAGAGAGAGACCTACTTATTACAATAGACCGAATTCGAGAGGTAGACGGATTTGATGCGTTCCTAACTCCAAAGGATCCGCGGAGTTTGTGTGGCAATAAGGCTTTCCAGTACATCGTTGTCATCAATATATCATTCCGTTCCGATGTGTTCATTGTGAGTGGAAATGATATAAGGACATATCAATTGCAACATTTAGACCGGGAAAAAGCTTCAGATTATGTGACAAGACTCAAATCTAAGGACCTATCTATGCGCGAGACCTACCGCTTGCTAGAGTGGCTATGGGACTCTACGGCAGGCCCAATCTTAGATATCCTTGGAATATCGACCTCATCTCACGGGCTTGGCTGGAAAGACTGGCCCCGAGTTTGCTGGGTGCCAACCGGTCCAATGTCTTATTTACCGCTACACGCTGCTGGATACCATTTGGATCAAGAAGGGAGAACAGTATTAGACAGGGTTATATCGTCTTACAGTCCATCACTGAAGTTCTTGCAGTTTGCTTCAGAGAACAGTGTAAGAGCCGTGGCTCAACGTCAATATCAAGATGTGGCCCTTGTCGCTTCTATGGTGTATACAGTAGGAATGCCCCGTCTACCAAAGGCCGGTGACGAATCCAAAGCTATCGCAGAAATTCTGCAAGCTTGGATACCCGTACATAAAGAGAATACACCATCGAGGCGTAGTGTTCGCGAAAGACTGCATGATTGCACAATATTCCACTTTGCTGGCCATGCTAGGGCTCATGCCTCTGATCCGCTTCAAAGCTGCCTGATAGTTAGCGATGGTGATATAACTATCGAAGACCTGGTAAAAGAGAAGCTGCACCTACGCCCGCCTCTGCTTGCCTACCTATCAGCTTGCTCTACGGGAATAACTCGGGTAGACAGTCTTGTGGATGAAAGCATTCATCTAGCAGGAGCCTTTTTAGCAGCAGGGTTTCAGAACGTTATCGCATCGCTATGGAATGTCTCTGACCATCATTCAGCAGATGTTGGTAAGCTCGTATACAAGAGCCTTTCTGACACGGGTATAAGCCAGAGTAGCCTTGCATATGGGCTTCACCGCGCGCTACTTGAACTCCGCAGCAGAGAGATTAAGAATACGAACGGTTTTCAATATGGGCCCCACAGAGATTTCGGTCCAGATGAGAGCGGCAGTCCATCACGGGCGGTGCCAGATCCTTATTCATGGATATCTCATATTCACATGGGTTGGGTAAATTGAATTGTCCTAGGTACTTTTCGGCCATGTGGTCAATGTTTTCTAATTCCTAATACATTTGTTTTCATGTGAAGTCTGTAAGTTTCATTTTTGAACCAGCGCAGAATGGAACGGTCGGTTAACGCCTGAAAGCATGGCCTTACAATGACCATCCTATTACATGCGAGTCTAGCTATCGCCAAGAAATGCCAATGAAGAGGAAACCACGACTTCTCGACAGAAACCCAGTCCTCGTATCGTCCTTGACTGGTTCCAACAATGAGGTCTCCAGTAGTGAATCTATTCGACACAATACACCCACCACACAGTGGCATCCGGACATAATATGCTTTGGAATGGTATTTTCATATTTAACTTTACAATTATACAGATTTCTAACATGGTATTAGCTGCTGTTTCAAGTAGCCAATAGTCAAGTCACGGTAATGAGCAATGACGAGCCTTTGCGTCTTGGTAATAATGGACATCTATATGCTCTTGATACGGAATCTGATATCATATATGCCACCTTATTATCCAGGGAGGCAGAATTGGTGGAATTATTTCAATGTGAGGGTATGCAAGTAGAACTCGGGCTTATTCAGACTGCGGCCCTGGATACTGGCCGGCGCCCACGGCCGCCTTCGTAGGCTAAAGCTATATTGTATGGCGAACGGAGCCTTGGGCCAACGATCAAAGAAGTACTGAATGACCTTGACTTCTTCCTTCAGGATCCACTCGGGGCTTGTCGAGATGTTCCATATTTCAACCCTCAGCGATTATTGAACGCCCCAGATGCGCGCACTTCCAGTACATGTTCTGAGAGAAAGCTAGACGTGAAGCAAGAAGAGATATCAATAAAAGATATCCTCGCTAGTTTTATCTCTCAAGGGAATGTAATTCCCACAGAAGGGTCACCATTCCTTGCAACACCACTACAACAGTCAGTGTGAATCTAGCCCCCGAGTTTCCCGTTACACTAATTTGTGGCCAAGTCATCAAAAACAAGCTCTGACATTCATGCTTAACCGCGAGAGAGGGTGGCAGCTTTGCAGTAACATGGATATATGGTGTCAATGGGAATTTCCGGACGGCCACAACACGTATGCACTTCAGTAATAGTATCAGGAGTAGCCCATATTCTAACGACCATCAGATACATCAACAACATCACTGGTTTATCACAGAACCAGCCGCCACCCCAATTCCGTGGTGGTATCCTTACTGACCACATGGGGTCTGGAAAGTCTCTATGCATGATTACCTTGATTGCCCATAATAGAGTGAGGCATGTTGCCATCAAGGTTGTAATCCACTCCACATGAGGTTCTCGTGGAGTGGAAACAGGGCTGGCACGTTGTATACTACAGTACGTGCACGCGTGCACGGTACATATAGTGGTCTTTTGTCCACGAGAGGCTCTCGTGGAGTGGAGTGGATTACAACCTTGGTTGCCATGGATCAGGATTCCTTCCCTCGGCAAGCCCAGCAACCTCATCCTAGACCTACGCTCCTTATAATGCCACCGTCGTGTAGGTTGATTCAATAATCGTCATGATTTACTAGCTGATATAGCTTCAGTGCTTCAAAAGTGACAAAAGGAAATCTTGAAGTGAGCATAGATCCCGATCGTTAACTAAAGGTGGCCTCAGACTGAACACTGGTAGACATCTTGTTCCCAATAGTTTCACCTGGCGCGTTCATCATGGTACATCCAAGATCACAGATCCACAAGATCTAAAGACGCTAGATATTGTACTTGTCACCTACTCTACGCTTGCAGCTGAGTGGCGTACACAACGACCGTCAAGTATCATATTCTCATCGTTCTGGCACCGTGTGATCTTGGATGAGGGTAGGTGAAAATCTATGCATATTGAATTTCTTTGGCTAACATGAAGAAGCGCATTGCATCAAAGATCCGTCTGCCGTGACGACTCGAGCAGTATGTGCCATTCAATCTGCCAGCCGATGGACAGTGACAGGAACACTGATCCAGAACCGCTTGTCCGATCTTCAGAGTCTACTGACGTTCCTCCGGGTGTTTCCTTACGACAGTAGACAGGTATTTGATGAGCATTTTACCAGTCTGTGGACCGAGGGGAGAGAAACAATAGCTGTGGAACAATTGAAAAAGCTTCTTGGTTACATTATGCTTCGAAGATCTGGCAATCAAATTCAACTCCCAGCTCGGAGGGACCTCAAACTGCAACTTAGTTTCAACAGTCAGGAAATGGAGATTTACCTTGCGGCGAAACACAAGACCTTGGGGTTCATCAATGATACGCTAAGTGGAACCAGCACCTAGGGAGGTTATAAGAATGCGCTTCAAAAGATTAATGACCTCCGACGTATTTGCAATCATGGTGTTTGGGAACCTTACAACAGCAACTCTGGTTCTTCTTTGGAAATGGAAGACATCGATCTGACATGTTGGGACAGCAGGTCGGCGCTCAGAGCGCTCGAGCAGTCCTCTCTGCTCGGGGTTCCAATGTCTTGCCACCATTGCAAAGTACCGACCAACCTTAGCATGGCCCAATATGGCTTAGAGGCATGGGGGGTCCTTATCATCAGTCTACATCACACAATGCCTCCGTCTATGGTGCTCGACATGCTACCTCACTAAAGAACCAGTACGCGCAAATGGGCGTATCTGCTCTTGTGGCTCTGCTTGTCCTAGAGCACTAGTACAACTAAATGCCCTTAGTCACTCAACGACGCCAGCGCCAGTAATTACAGACTATCGTGCCGTTCAACAAGAGTATCCTACAAAGATACAAGCTCTCATCCATGATGTCTTGAAGTTGCCGATCAGTACTCAAAGGTAAGCCTACACGTGCCAAAACTTCGAAATGCATAGCTGACGCATATTGACAGCATCGTTTTCTCATTCTGGAAGTCCACCCTCGATATTACAAACACTGCCCTCGCTGAGGCCGGGATATCTTGCGCCCAAGTGGATGGAACGGTCAAGCCTATAGATAGGGAAGATATCTTTCAGGAATTCCAGACAGGCAAAAACATCAGAGTCCTACTACTATCACTTTCGTGTGGTGCAGTAGGGTAAGTGTTATTCTGACTTCGGATAGTGGGTGGTCGGCGCGAAAACTTATACTTATATGTCGACCAGGTTAACGCTGACCGCTGCGTCCCGGGCCTATCTGATGGAGCCACAGTGGAACCCGTCCATTGAGGAACAAGCCCTCACCAGAATCCATAGGATTGGACAGACCAAGGAAGTAACAACCATCCGATTTGTAATGGACGACTCAATCGAGAAGGTAATGGCCGTACCGAAAAACTTGCAGCTAGAACCAGTGTCACTAACTCTGCTGTCTCAGTATGTAACAGATATACAGGGTAAGAAAACGGATCTTATCTCAGTTCTGTTGTCGTCATCTTCTAAGGTCTCCAAGCAAAGACTAAGGGTATGTGTTCAGCCCCCAGTTCCCATGTGTCGCCGTTCTGATTAGTTTACCTAGGAGTTACGAGAATGGCTACAATAAAATCGCAGACTTCACTATGAATATTCCTTTGAGCTGTCTCTCTTAAGATCTCACAGAAATCTGAATAGTATGTCTTATGGAAAAGATAGTGAGAGACAGAGAGAAAAAGGGAGAGGGAGAGAAAGAGAAATGAGATTCTTTTAATGGCAATGTAATCTCGCATCTCACATGGGAAGGGGAGTGAATGCTTTACCCACTTTTCTGTTTCCATATTCACCCACATGTCCGGATCGATCTTTGTGGGGTCCAGTATGTCTGGTGGCCCGAGCCCTTGGCACTAGACTAGATGATTTTCAATCTGCAGCTACCTTATTAGAACCTCCTCCATCATCAATACAACTCTTTTGCCTTCACAACCTTACTCTTTTCCTCACTCCCAATCCAACCCTACAAGTACCAGTGGAAATACTTGTGCATGTGTTCACGCCTACAAGTGTACTGGCGAGTATTTGCCATTGAGTGTGGGCGGCCCCCCGGGAGGGCAGGATACGTGTTAGACATATAGATAATCCCAAGCCTGGATGTAGACTCTCCAATAGCATAGCCGCAAGAAATGGCTGTTGTCGAGCTCTACTAGGTTAGTGGGTTTTTTATAGCTATTGAAACCACGGAAAGTTCAGCCGGCAGCCTCATGAGCACAGCTTTGTAATGCCCAGTGTAACGTCTTTGCTACAGTCTCGATCGCCGGACCTATAATGATATCAACATCGTCATATATGTAATTGGAAGCCATCTCAGCTGGCCGGAAATCTGGGATTACAATTTTATTTGTGGCAGTCTGTAGGCATTTATCGTTTAGATCTCCCATTACATAGGCATATAAATCATCTTCATGAATCAAGCCACTATCAAGAACAGAGAGGTGCTGACTGCCCATCTAAATTCTTGGGGGGTTTTTTGTTTTTGTTTTTGGAACTTGAGCTTCCCTTGTCGTGGTCCTGTGTCTGTCTGACTAGGGTTATTGTAATATTCAGAACCCAAGGAATAAAGATCTTGGGGTTTGTAGAAAAAACGTACTTCCAAGATTAAGGGGCTGATTTGTTCTAATGTATATTTGGCTCAAACCGGAATGGGCAATATCGCAAGTACAATAACAGAATAAATACTGACTTGAGGGTGATATTGTCATGAAAAACAAGCTGACTGCCATGTCCGTCCATTGGGCTAATGAAGTATATTAAATGTAATGACATGTGCAATAATTGCAATAGCAACAATAGTTTACAAGTACCTATTACAACATAGGATACATTGTGCCATTTCCTCATATTTTCTTCATTGTTTAGCACTTGTATTCCTACTACTCTGTAGCACTGTAAAGTATGTCCTTTGAAAAGATCAGAACAATTGTAGAATAGTCGGTACTAAATAAGGCATTTGGGAATGTGAGGTTGTAACATAATGCAGGCAAGGATATAATTGTACATGGAGTTTTTACAGTGAATGATTATTATTGCCATTCACTTAGATGTATCAAAGTATATTGGATATAATGTGTTTGTTTTGTAACTGTTGAAAAAATTACATAACTGTTTACAAAAATATAACTTGACGTTGCCTAGCAAAGGTCTATTGTGAAGTACCTGCCATACATACATATTGCACCCTATTTTTCTCCCACACCATCATTTACATTTACTTTTCTACAGAACCAAAACTAATCCCTTCCAACCTAAGAAACCATACACCAGTAACAGGGAAAACTCCAAAAATGGAACCGCCACACGCCGACGTCGCAAACAACGTCTATTTCCACCCGCCACGCGCCGACGGCCAGCACAACATGTATTCCTACCCGTCACGCGCCGACGGCCAGAACAACGGCCATGTCCAACAGGACCTGGCACAATTGCCGGTATACTATCCAGCCCATGACGGTCCGTTCACCCCAACTTCTTTTTTATTCCATTAACTAACCAAACCTCCTATTCTAGGATACTTTCAGGGTTCACCCGCCGAGCCCCAGTTCCATGGTGCAACAACCCAATATCCTGCTCTGCAGGACGCCAGCCACACGCCCGACCAAACTGAAGTGAGCGAGCCTCTCGAAGCAGCCAAGCCCAGAGTCAAGGTGGCATGCGACCTGTGCAACAGATCGCACCAGCCATGCGATGCGGCGAAACCCAGATGTGACCGCTGCGCCAGAATGGATAAGGATTGCACTGTGAGTAGCAGTCTTTCATGTACTCAACAATCAATGAAGTCCAAACGCCCTGATTGATAGCAAAATGCTGGGAAAGAAGAAGTACTGACTCTAAATACTATAGTTCGACCGTCCCCTGAAGAAGCGGGGCCCTAGAGCCGGATACGTTCGGCCTTTTGCTGACCCTGTTCTCGGTGCGGTCATCCAGAGCAATCCAGAGCTGGAGCAATACATCATCCAGGTGCTGCTTAACGGCAAGTTTCCTGGTACCCAGCTTACACCCCTGGAGTACCTGCATGTTGAGGCCAACCGATCAGGCCTCGTGAACGCGTACAAGGGAAGCGAGCTTTATCAACTGGTATCTGCGGATCCCAGTCAGGTAATCACTGGCGCAAACGGCGGAGCCCCGGGAAACGCAAGTCAGTCTCCTGACATGGCACTGCCAGAGACATCCGATGGCACTGGAGCTCTGACGCATGGCGAGACCGAGGCGCTGTTCCCTGCTGAAGCAACTCCGCGACCCCAGAAGCGGAAGCGTGGCGCCAACACCTGCGATCCCGAGGAGTGATTAACGCTCATGGAAACTCTCGACAGCGACGCAACCAATCCCGTTGTTGCTAACTTCATCTCGGCCAAGTTCTCCGACTGTCAACATTCCCATATCACGGTCCATTTTTGTCGTCTCGACTATATCTGATTTCCGGGGTATATGAGCAAAGGGAAGAGGAACAGGAAGGGGAAGAATATACGAGATTTAGCTAGAGCTGGATAAGAGAGAGATGGGAAAATTATGTATATGTAGTATTTCATGCGTCTGAATTCACCGATTTTCGTACCAATCACATCGACACCTGCTGTAATACTATGTGATGCGTGTAAAATTGCGACGACTGTTTGACTCGAAGCATCTCGAGGATTATCGTAATTTGCTAATTATGAATGACAGGTATATCCGTTACACGGCCCCCAATTTCTTGAGGATAGAGCATTGACTGCTTTGACTCATGGGTGACTCTGAAGGTATTCTAGTAAGTTTGTCATGGGGTGACCTTTGTAGATTGCATACTATGTAAATTCACCAGACACATCTTGCACACCAGCCCTGGAAGATGATGGGGTGGTACTATTCCCCGTGAACAGTCCCCTACGTAACATTGCAAACATTGCCTGAGATAATTAGTATTGGCATTCCTTGCTGTGTATTAGGGCACTGCATACCTTGTCCACCATTCACTATGACTACGTAGACAATGAAGCCATAACGACAAACCTGCAGTCTAATTGTTCCGATATACGCCCTCTAGGGCAGGCCCGTTAATATCTGAACTGTACCAGGATTTCCATTCACCCTCCTACTGCCTTTCTTTTCCTATATATACCACCAACGCCCTGATCCCCAAACCAGCTTTTCTCAACCAGCTCTCCCGAGACAGATACCACACACATCCACGGCTTCTCTCAACCGACCGACAACGACACCTTCGCGTATCCACCACCCTTGGACACGATGCTCTTCCTCACGCTCATCTCCGCGCTTGCCGCCGGCGCCTTCGCGCTTCCCTCGACGCCCGCTCCCAGCGAGCAGCAGAACGCCACCGTCTTCGGAAATGGCACCGCAATGGACTGGGTCTACAGAGACACCTGCGGGCTTCCGCAACTGGTCAAGTCCGACAAGACCTGGCTGCTGAAGGCCGCGTGCCAGCTTAAGGACCACGGCGCTCCTTATCGATGCACGAAGCTTGACCTGAATCTGTTCGTTACGTTTTTCCTACTCGCCGACCCCAATCCACCATCTTGCCCCTCCCTTACTTTAAGTATGGCTATGACTATGAAGGATACAATTTACTGATGACTGCGGTCGCAATATAGTTGCTTCCGTGATGACCGTGGCTCTCTCATTGCGAGCAAGGGCGGCCAGTTCATCGCCGACTGCGATGCCTGCCGCATCGACAAGAGCGACCAGATGTTTGGCTGTGTTTGCAAGGAGGACAGGAACAAGGTGACTTGGACTAACCTCGGTGCGTATTTACCCCTCCCCTCTTTTGATATTATATTTCCTTATACCTGATACCCGATACCCGCGTTATGGCAAAACCCTTTCGTGTGCCTTATCCTCACCCTCATAACACACTACCTACACCAAGCAGACAATGCTCTGCCTTATATATATATCCTTGTACATGATCAAACTCTTAAGATGTAAAGTAATCTAACGAGCTTGAACCTGAAAATAGACGACGTGATCACCAACGAGGATGGCTGGCTGCAGTGCTTCGACGACGCGCATCGGGGCGAGGAAAACTGCTAGACGTCTGTCTAGCGCCACACCTACCACGAGAACCTATTCTTTTGTAGTAGGTAGTCAGACGCCGGGACAGCCTTATGGACGAACCGGATACGTTGCTGCTGTGTCCCTGGGACACGGGGTTTGGGGTTACGAGATATAGGGGTACCTAGCACAGGAATAGCCCGTCGACCCCTTTCTGCCGTATCTGGGCAATGATGTTCTCCCGCCCTGTATTCGTAGCAGGAACACAGTACTGATTTACGCGTTGCGTTATACACATGCATTTTCTTCCGCTTCCTGTGATTACATGATGATAGATTGCCCGTCCCTGAATAGTATCTCGCCTGGGTATTCTCTCCCACCGAACACTACCTGGTGGGGTCTAACTGATACAAGGGCAGTTGACTAACTGTTGCCTTATTCCCACCTCAGCCACAAGTACCACCGACCAACATCGATACTTCAAATTGTACTGCCAGTTCAGCATACCTATTCGAAGTACCTGTTGTCAGGCCAGGCCATGTGGCGAGGGTGCTGCTCGTGGACACTTACTGGGCTTATCACGTCTCTCATCTACTAGCACGGTACCTATACGGGGCTTCTGGCTGCGCTAGAGGGGGTTCCTATTGAAGCTGTCTGCTGTGTATATCTGTATGCTGTAGTTGCTGATGATGAGATGAGGTCTGCTGCCGTCAGATATATGTGGGGTGCTTAGTCAGCTATCCCCTGTGACAGGGCTGATATCCTCCTCACAGGCACTATTGGGTCTATATGACACGGCCTTTGGGTTATTTCGGATGTAAAATTATATAAGCCAGTACATATGTAGCTCCGCACGCCGTATACCTCATAGGAGGTCCACTGGGACTGGTCCTTCCTCCCTGCACGGGGTTCAACACACATGCCTCATAAGTAGGTACCGGTGCCTTGGGCAGATGCAGCATCCAGGCCACCCTACCAATCACAGCAAACACACCACAAGGCAGTCGCCCAAATAGGCAGTCACCCAGACAAACAGAATCGACTCAGGTTCAATAGGTAGTAAAATCCCGGCCGAGAATTCGATTCCTCCTAGCCGAGTTGCGTATTTATTCCACAGGGTATAATGATAACAATATCTCCTTCTCACCCCTTCTTCTTCCACCAGCAGTGTTCTCTCTCGTCCCACCTGCCCCACTTCAGCCCAGCCCAGCCCAGCCCACAGGGCTGGCTGACTCACCACATCCGGAATGTGATTGACTGACTACCAACTACCAACTTACCCCGTGAGACAAAACAGATACCTAATTTACATCTCCCTTCCAAGGAGACACAGATACACACGAATTTGCCATGGCTACTACTACTACTACTACTACTACTACTGCTACTCGCAGCCAAAAGACGTGATTGTGACAGTTCTAACTTTCTCTAGAAGCTGAACATCCCCCCTTACCTCCCCCTTGCCCTTCACAGTAGGTATAGAATGACGGCGAAAGCCGAGAAAGAATCTCATGCCTGGGATGCGGATATGGACATGGAGGTGGTATCAACGAGCGAACATATCATGCACCTCCAAGTTGAAGCAGGGCAGTAGAGGTACTCCAGTATCCTCTAGCCCTCTCAACCGTGTTTCCATCCATTAGATACCCTTGCCTTCCCTTCCCAATCCTTAACCTGTGTATCTCTCTGTCTCTGTGTGTGTGTGTGTGTATACGTATGTGCATGTGTATGAAGAAGTGATGTCGCTATGGAGTGACCGGAACGCCGATGGTGTGTCATATAACTAGAAAAAAGTTCATGCAAAGCTAATAATCACGCAATGAGCGGTCTCATCGATCGTGGTTACCGCTATCTCCGGACGTTCGCCCCGGCCGCGACGGCAGGCCGGCCCGCAGGCTGTTCGAGATCATGTTCAGCCAGCTCTCCCGATCCGAGCGGTGCGGAGACGACGGGATGCCTTGCTCTACATCGTCACCGTCATCTTCCCCGAGGGGAGCGTCGTGGGAGGTTGATCCGGTCGCCGGGACGGTCAGGTCGTCGTCGCTGTCGTCCTGGTATGGCTCGTACCGTGGGCTCGACGGCATTCCACGGGCTAGGGACCGGACGACATCGCCTTTGCAGATAGGACAGGTTCGTCGTCGGGTTGTCAACCATGGAGTTCTAGTAAGGATTAGTATAAAGTGATCTTTCTGGGAAAAAAGGTTTACTTACATGCAGTCTGCGTGGAATTCATGCCCGCAGGGTAGACTCATAACCTGGCTAACACCGTCGACATACTCCTCCAGACATACGACACACTCTACTTGGCGGCCCATATACTTCTTCCACTGGCTCGAGGTATGTGTATTACGCTTCTCGTGCTCGGCACGTGACGGGGATCTGGGAATTGGAATTGCGGAGCCCGCCTGCAGAAGATCACCAGCTGACGGAACACCGGTAGTGGTCCGCGATCGGGGTCTGGATCTGGATGGGCCGTGCTGACTCTGAAGTAATGGCGTCGTTGGTGATGAACTCGTTGGTGAAGGTACACGTGACGTGTGGCTCGGGGTAGACGCCACGGTATGATATGTTCGCACTGGTAGCCTCTCGACCACAGACTTTGGCGCTCTCCATCTGCGCCGCCGAATGCGTGCCCGTAAGATGAGCAACGCATACACTACGGTAAGTGTGATCAGTGGGCTAATGACTAGCACTAGGAGCGTATCAAAGAATGGGCTTGCTCCGCTGGACGGAGTAATGACAACCCAGAGGCCTTCTCGCTCCTCCGGGGGAGAACCTCCAAGGCCGGGCGGGGGCTTCCCGATAGGACTGTCGATAGGTTTAGGCTGTGAGTCGGCCTTGGTGAAGTCTTCGCCATCATCGTCACCGAAAATCTTGGAAACGAAACCCCCCTTGCTTGAAGCTGATGTTTTCCCCTTGTTAGACCCAATAGCGTCGTTCCCCTTAGCAGGCATATGGCCTGCAGCATATTCCCCGCTGCTGGGAGTAATGCTGCTACCCTTAGTTCCTTGTAAGTCTTGCTTCTTTTTGTTATCCTGTGTCAAAGAATTCGAGACCTGGCCGGATTTTGAAGCTGCTTTGGAGGGATTGCCGTTGCCCTTCTCCGAGTCTAGCAATTCGTCTTTTTGACCGGAAGAACCGACCAAGTCTGGGTCTCGCCAGTCCTCAACGCCTATCTGAAAGTCATCATCAGGCTGTTGTGATTTGGATTTGGAGCTGTCTTTTCCGGCTTTCGAGGCACGCTCGAGGCTACTCTTGATGATCTTGTCCTTCTCGTCCGAGAACTCCTCCACTAGAACCCAGTCAAGCTGACCGCTGCTAGGTGGACGACTCCCTTCCGCTGCATTCGACTTCGGAATGGTACCCCAGCTGAAAATCCGACTAAACCAACCAGGGCTTGAAGCAGAAGATTCATCATTTGTTGAAGTGTGTTTTGCGGCTGAAACTTTCGGGTTCTTCGAGGTTGGAGCAGCCTTTGGTGGTTGGGCAACCGCGGCTGCCTCTCTAGCCTTCTTGTTCCTGCGAGCCTTGTCGGATTGCTGCACCTTCAAGGAAGGCTTCCCATTCTCATCGATGATATCCTCAATAAAGCTCCCAGGCTGCATCATCAGTGAGAGCAGGTAGGCGGTGGTACGGGAGGTGAAAATGGAGGGAATGGTGACGTTGGATGTATCTCCGTGGGCATACATCTGAATTAACGGCCCTCCCCTTTGGTTATCGCCAACAATAAGGGCGATTGCGCCTCGTCGCTGTGCCCACTTCACTTTCTCGAGAAACCCGCAGCCGCCACGGCTCAGCAGCACAATCTTGCCGGCGATTTCGGCACCCTCCTGGATGGATTGAATATCGGCGTGGCCCGAGCTTGACGAGCCGGAAGCGTCTTTCTGTAATCTAGCCAACTGATCAGGGCTCTGGTGGAGATAATCGTCTGTGCCGTCGTCAATGGGCTTTGGCTTGGACTTGGACTTGGGGTCGGAATCGGCAACGGCTGTTCGGTCGACAAGAGGCCGCTTGGGGTCATGTCTCTTCTGGTTCTTAGTATTGCTGACGGTAGTAGCGGACTTAGACTTGGCTTGGATCTCCTTGATTGATGGCTTCAAAACAGTATTCGAGCTGCTGTCATCCCAGCCGGGCACATCGCTGCATCCTAGCTCCCCTTCGCCTTCCCCATCTTGCATTGTCTCTTCGGTGAACCCACTTCCAACCCATAACTGTCCATCTAAACCCTTGCCAGGTAGCGGAGGGCCGAAAGCGGCAGGCCTTGCGGCAAACGAGGTGCTGTTGTCATCGGCAATGGTGATAATGGCATTCGGCGGAAAGAGCGTGAACGGACCGGAGAAGGAGAAGAACGACCTGAAGGCGGATTTGTGTGTCGACTGAGGGGAGGTTATCACGGGGGCGGGACGTGCGGCGGACGTCACAGCTCGAACCAAGAGGAAGAGGCAGGCGACAAAGAAGAAGCCGATGATGGCGATTCTCGGAGGTCGCATGATTGCGAACAAGATTCGGTCAAGCGACCGTTCAATGTTAGGAGTTACAGATTAGGTTATCACAGCTGGTAAATCAGCCCCTCTCGATTGCTTGGGGGAGACCATTCGCAGCAGCTACCAACAGGTGTGAATGTTGAATGAAACAGAAGAGATTAATCGGCCAAGGTGGGGATGATATTCAAAGAGGAGTCGATCGATCAGACAACTCCGACCCGACTGAAGTAATAAGTAACGCGACAGAGTGAATAAGACAAAATGACAGACGAAGAGAAAATGGAGTGGTAGTATGAACGGCAAGACCTCGAAGGGTCTTTTGGACACCGAAACGGAGGGGAGGGCTTGAAATTGGACAACGACGGTGATGACGATGGCAATAAGAAGAGAATGGGAGGAGGATAAGGTATTAGATTAGGAAAGTTGGGGATGCGCAACTGCGGAGCGGCAGTACCTTGAGGTCAGTCACTGATCAGTCGGCGCCAAGTGGTCAGGCAGTTCAGGCCTCCTTTCAGGGGAGCTAATGCCCTAAATGGGTCGTAAATGGGCTGCGTTGGCCGCTGATCCAGTACTTTACATACATACATATGGAATACTGCTAGGTACCTAGTTACTAGTAGCGTTGGGGCAGGGGGCCCACCCTGCCGCCGTATGTACGTACCCTCCGGGACCTCCGTCCCTTTCTCTCTAACTAAGCCTGGCCTAGCGTGCACATACGTAAGTACAGTGGTATTTTCTCCCGAGTCTAACCTGGCAGATTAGCGGGGTCGTACGTAAGTACTTACATACTACATAAGAATGTATATATGATAATATTGAGCGCCTTAGGTCGTGTGCTCGTTGCAACCATTTTCCAGCATCGAAATCCGTACCTGCGCATTCGAGTCACAGATATACATGGCCTATTCTGCCTATGTCAGATATGGTTTCAGGATAACTGAATAGAGGCCTTGTTGCACTCGTTAAGCCTCGATCACCCTGTAGTTCAAACGGGCTGGTGCCGAGCCAGCCGAGGTCGTTCGATAGGACGGCGTGCTTCGGGTCACAGCACTCGACACCATAGCTGCTATTATTAAAGTCGAGCCAGCCCTTTGCATGCTAGTCAGGGGTTTAGACAACTACCAATTTAGTTAACTACAGTTACCATACAAAGATATCCTAACATAAACGCGCTCTATATTCTTCACCTTGTGCATATTCTACTATGTATGGGAGCTACAAATAAGCTCTCCGACACTCTGTTTCATCAATGACTATTATCTGCCATAAACTACAAACTTGCGGCACGATGCTTTCCCAGCGGTAGGCGGAGTTTTCGCTCGGTAGGAAGCGATTGGAGAACCCGGCATGCATTTCGATGACGTTATTCTCTCAGGAAAAACAGTACTCGAGTCTATCTATCAAACAGTTACATCTCGTTTGTTTCGGAGTCGGTGCTACTTTCTCTTACTCCGCCTCTGGGTTTCTCCCTCGATTACTGAATTGAGAGATAGACGCTATCATCCGAATTGTTCAGATGCAGAGATCTGAAACAGACAGTTGAAACGAAAGCTTGTTAACCACAGACATCTAGATATTATATCTCCCCCACTGTGGGTGAGAGATCGTCCAGAATACGACTCTGTAAGATCCTTGCCTACCTGACTCGAGCCCGGAGTGACATCGCAAACACGGCCATTCAGATACTGCCCGAGTTGAGGTACGTTGACGCTTTTGCTCACTTCAGTATTGTGCCAAAAAGAAAAAAGAAAAACAGGTAGAAGTATTGCGAGACTAGCACATGCTGCATTGAAACATATACTAGTCTATTATGTTTACCTGAGTGCTATCCACTGAACTGTACGCGTGACGCAGTATCAACTCTTACAGACTTAGAGTCATACGCAATTCCGGGGAATATTCGCCAGAAACAACAATTCTAGGATACCAAATGATCTATGGGAAGTGCGATATTGTAAGTCTTGACAGCATATATTTCCTCTGTTCCTAAATGAATCTTAGGAGGATATCGAACTCCATGCGATACAAGCTAAGGAGCTTTATCCTATTACGGATGTTGATGAGTGATATGAAGTACCTTCGGAATTGGCAATCCAGCTCAGCCACCTGGAGATCGTCTTGGGCAGCATACGATACGAGAACTTAGGGTAAATACCACATTCATAGCCTATAGCGATTATTTCGAGTCGTAATATGCCTCGTCATATCCTCCACTGTAGCTATCCAGTGAGATCAAGCTTTCCCCAGCTCTCAGTATGACTCCCAAGCTTTTAGTATGAGTTGATCTGAATGAACAATACAGCGACTTTGTACTAAGCTATGATGTGAGAATTTTCCATTATAGGCCATTCAAGACTTTGCATTCTGTGGTGATGTTATAGATTACGTCGTGGAGCCTACCATCGCTAGCTCTACTCTCAGTTCATAAGAGAATTTCAGTGTATCTCATAAAATATGACTTGGTCACCTCTGAGCTCTAAACAATTTACACCAGGATAGTCGTATCACAAGGCTTAGTGAGAGCTGCAAGGTAGTCCGTTCGTTGACCAATATAAGACACACAGTCATCTCGAGTTATACAGAACCTTAGCAAACAGAGTGTGGTTGGTATTTCCTTGCCCATCCATAAACCAGACCGTCCCGAGCGCACCATAAAACAGAATACAAACGGAACCTATGCAACCCAGGTCCTTCCTATCCCCTCCATCCCAACCCACAAACGCCATGCCCGTCCTATGCAATGCAATGCCGCTACTCAGCACGGGATGAATGAACGACTAACGCCAGGAGCACCAAGGCTCGAAATCATATATACAACCTGCTCCCTGCCCCGGGCCTCTAGTAACATCCAACCTCACTCAGTCTCCACGCACACATTCCCATCATCATCAAGCACCTTCCCGCGATCCCACTCCCGCAGCCCCCCGCGCTTATTCCACTGGACGTCCGCCTCGTCCCTCTCCTCACCGGCGCGCCGCTTATCCATGCCGCGCTCCCACTTGCGGACCTCGTCCTCGGTGAACCCGGCCGAGCGCAGGCGTTCAGCCTGCTGCTGCCGCAGCTTCTGGCGGTCGCGGAAGGCCTCCACGGCGTTGTCCCAGTCTGCGCCGTTGCCGGTATCGGGCTCCGGCGTCGGCGTGATGTCGCGCTTCGGGTCGTAGTCCGGCGCGAAGCGGCTGTCGATGCCGGACGCGGCGGAGTTAGCGCCGCGGCCTCGCCGGCGGACCGTGGAGGAGCGTGCCGGCGGAGGCGCCGGGCCGATGATCTCGTCTAGCGGGTCCGAATCCGATGGTGTTTCTTTGGGGGGTGAGGGTGAGGGGTCGCGCTCGAGGCGCTTGGTATCTGAGCTGCCTTTTCGCCGGCTCTGGCCCTCGAAGAGATCGCCTCGGCCTCGGGAGGAATGGTGGCGGTGACTGCGATCCCGACGGTCGGGTGAGGCTGATCTGGAGGCGCGTCTGTCTTCTTCCCGCCGCCGCTTGTTCCGGTGAGAGCTATTGGGTTCGTCGAAGAGTTCTTTGCGGCCGTTCTTCCTTCTGAGCTCGACCGTGTCATCGTCTGTTCCTCGGATACTTCGTTGTTGTTCGGTGGTTCTCTTTGTACTAGGCTCTATCGAGTCCGCGGCCTTGTCGGACTTCTCGGTCCTGCGCCTCTTAGACGATCCACCGAGTATACAGGCGATGTCTCCTAGCATGCGCTTCCGAGTATCCACAGGGCCTGGCTTGAGCTTCCGGATCTTCCGCTCTTCTTCTCGTCGTTTCTCCTCCTCCGCGCTTTCAAGGTCCCGTAATCTCGCCTTTGACTCGGCATTCTCTTTTGCTAGTAGTGCACGATTGTGACTGTTCGTGTCTCGGATGATATTGTTGAGGAATCGTGTGTTAGGCTTGGGTTGATTGGAAGGGCGTCGTCTGCGGGTATGAGTTAACAAGTGAACCAGTAGGCGCTCTATCATATACAGTGGGAGCAAAAGAGTTAAAACTCGATACCAAAGGCAAAGCAATGGTAGCGGAACTGCAGCAGAGTCGATTATGCAGGAAGTGCACTTACTTGGTGGACTTGTAAGCGTCAAGGCCCATTGCAGAGTATTTGAGTGAGCAATCACTAGCTTCCTTAGCAAGGAGTTCAGCGACGTAATCGTCAGTGAGTATATTGTCGGGCGGCATGTTGCATAGCCTATTTGGTAAAAGAGCAGGCAAAGAATCTCGAGGTGTAGGTGCAGGAAAGTAAGGTGAGGTGAAGAAGTGAACTGTGCAGGAGTGCAAGCTGATGAATACCAGCAGCTTGGCTCGCGGGCAGCTGGCGGGGTGAGTGATACAATGGGAGAATGGCAAAAGTGGACCGGGCAGCATCCAAAGACAATAAAAATAGCACTAGCTGGCTGGCTGGCAGCCTGGCAGCCTGGCAGCTGGCTGGCAACCTGTGTTATCCGGGATTGGCCCGGGAGCTCACCGCCACATCGATAAGATTAGAATGGCAGATCCACATGTCAATGCTAGGTACGGATTACCTGTGACGCCTCTTTGATGCCGGTCCAAGCCACATTTCCTTTTTAGGGTAAATGTAAACACACCCTGGCGACTTTCTATAACGTGACGACCTGCAGGCTATAAGACATATACACTCCAGATTGTCCTGTCTAGAGCTGATTATTGATCCAGTGAACAGAGGGAACAAAGGAAAACTGCGGTTCTCATTCACTTTTGCGTACATCCTCAGAACGCCAACGCATCGTGTTGAAGACAACACGCAAGACGGGGAATAAAACTAGAGTCGCCATGGCGCCACGTACAGCAGAGAACGTCCTGGCAAGGCTGCAGGCATTGAACTCTGACCACGAAATCAGCATTCTCAAGCTCAGTGAACCCATATCCACCGCCATCACACAACTGCAGGATCCGTACCAACGGACATCGGATATCTCCACCTCGTCTCTCGACGCGACAACGCCATCTTCGCTGGAGGCAGACCTGACACACTACCGGGAGCTGTTTTCCAAGCTCCGCTTCAGCTACGTAGAGCAAGTGACGAAGGAGAAGTTCATCCGCGCCATCGTGGGCGACCCGCCGCTCATTGTCAGCCCGCAGGAGAATGTGGACCTGGAGAAGGAGAACCTCCAGGCCAAGGCCACGCTCAAGACCCTGAAGACCGAGGTCGCGGGCATGGTGGCCGAGCTCGAGGGCAAGGCCCGCGAGCTCAGCCAGAAGTACGAGAGGGTCCGGCTCGAGACCGTCCGGCTCGAGGAGCTGCCCGCCAAGATCGCCGAGCTGGAGACGGCCGTCGCCGCGCTGAGGGCGACGCAGGCCTCGGGCCTGAACCCGAACCCCGAGCTGAACCTGCCGCTGGCGAAGACGGTGGACCTCGTCGAGGCGAAGAAGCGGCAGAGGGCTGAGCTCGACCGCCAGTTGGAGCAGCTGCAGAGCCAGGTCCCGCGCAAGAAGAAGGAGTTGGATCGCTTGCAGGCTGAGCTGCAGCCGCTTGAGACAAAGATGCAGAACAGCATGGCTGCTGCAAAGGAGGCGAGACGGCGGAAAGAGGCTGCGCTTGGTGGTGTTGAGGATGATCTCGAGGAGAGGGGTCGCTGGTTCAGGGCTGCCGAGGCGGGCGTAAAGCAGATGCTGGAACTCGAGAGCTGAACGGCTAGATGCGACTAGATGTTATGATGGCGTTGGGCGTTTTTACGGTTACATCTGGCTTCTCACGGCTTATGGTGGATGGGAGGATACGGTACAAACGGTTGAGAACGCTTGTTGATGAAACTTATGAGAAGAAGCATCGCGTCAATGCCAAGTTACCTTAAGGCGCCTTTCACAGTTAAGGTCGCAGATGCTATGTGAATCTTCGGACGAGTAATATTTACTATTGCTATGAGAGATAATAAGCAATTATCCTCATTGAGTAATTCGTTTGCGGTGAGATTATCCGAGTCCAGAGGCAGGCATCAAATCCAAACACAGAACAAATGCATAAAATTCTCAGCAATATGTACACACCCAGGGCGCTCTTCAAGCTACGAGTCCGCCTTGATGAGATCGACAGCCTGGAAAACAGTTAGCTTTCATCTGAACGCACATTCCTCAATGCTCACCTTCTCCGCGATGGCATATACGCTCTGACAAGTGTTCGCTCCGGGCAAGACCGGCATAATACTAGCATCCACGACCCTCAAGTTCCTGACCCCATACACCCTCAACTCCTCATCAACAACCCCACCCAGCTCCCTCGGCATCATAGCGCACGTACCCGCGGGGTGGAACTCCGAGGGGCTCAGGTTGCGCCTGAGGAAGCCGACGAGGGCCTCGGGATCCTCCGCGACGTCGTCCGGGGGCTGCAGCTGGCGGGGGCCGAGGTCGCGCAGTCTCGTCTCGAAGAAGTAGCGCCGCGTGAAGCGCATCATCTCGACGAGCACGTCGAGGTCGACGGGGTTGCTCAGCGCGCGGTAGTCGACGACGGGCTCCCTGCCGAACGGGTCCGTCGGGTCGATGTTCACCGTGCCGCGGCTCAGCGGGTGCAGGTCCACGAGCGTGCCGGAGGACCCGGAGCCCGTCAGCACGTGGTTGTAGAAGGCGGTGTTGGGGGAGCGCATCGAGGCTGCCATGTTCTTCATCTGCGCGGTGTAGCCTGTTTTGTATTGAGGTTAGAAGGGGTTTGATGGAGTGTGTTAGTTGGATAGTTGCGACGTGTCATGTTTTGACAGGTGGCTCCTACGGCGGAGTTGAGGTTCACGTACCAGCAATGACAGCAGGGTCTGTATCGGGAGGTAGTTGTGCAGCATGGTCTTGAGTCTCCAACTTGGTGGCAATGCTCTCGAAATTTTCAGGGGAAATCACCGGCATGCCCAACCACGCGGCTGCATTTCCTATACCCATGGAGTAAGGGCCTATAGGGGGATGTATTTCAGTTCACCAGACCTTTGATCTTCAATATTCATCTGCCTTACCGGTCTTATTGGCCGTCCATAACTCCTGCGCCCATGCACTAAAATTCTGGTTGGTAAACATGTCCATTGGATTTGGATGAGTCGTGAAGTTCTGGACTAGAGCCAACCATTAGTATTATGGCCTTCATCCCGAGTATACCATCGAAAGGTTACGTACGCATGATACTCATGAACATCATGGGGTGATCTTGAAAGTTTTGACCGACTCCTGGTAGATCGACGGTCGTGTTGATTCCCGCAGACTCGAGGAGCTTTCGGGGTCCAATGCCGCTGCGCTGTAATATTTGAGGAGAATGTACAGCACCAGCAGAGAGTATGATCTCCTTATTGGCTTTAACAGTGGTGTAAGTAGTAGCGTTCCCAACCTGTTGCCGGAAAGTGACTCCGGTAGCCGTCTCGTCTTCAAATTCGATGTTGGTAACATGTGATTCCGTAATAACCACATGGTTGGTCCTATTGATTCCGTCGAAATGTCCCGTGCGGGCATATGACCTTTGTACATTATTTGGATCCATGAATGTTGGAAACCAGTAGACACCTGCTCGTCCAGCGCCGCTGTCAGGGGGGAATTCTACCCCAGGTATATCTTGGAAAGCCTCGATTTGCGGCGCTACACAATCTGTCAATACAGTCTGTCAATAGAAATGAATGTGCGGGCTTTACCTAGACCAGGCCACTGAAAGAATGGCCATCCCGCAAACACTCCTGATGTCTTGCCCCAGTATGAAGTATCGTATGTGAGATTGACCGATTGAGCTACCACTGGATCAGGAGGGACGAAGGTCGTAGCCTAGATGTTTTAGCCGTGGAAAGATTGGACCGAGATCATTTGAACATACCCTCTTGAGATAGGGCAACAAGCCATCCCAAGACCAGGACGAGCTGTTGCTGAAGAAGCTACAACATCGATCGTAATCCTCCGAAGTGCCTCGTACCGTCATCATGGCATTGATGGCTGAGCTACCACCAACAAGGTTCCCTGCCAGGACTGCAGTAGTCCGATTCTGCAGGTTCACTTGAGGAACAGAATTGATCTGATATGACCACGTCGGTCCCATAGCGGCACCACCAGAATAGACCTGGTTGATTCTAGGTGAATCAACTTAGGTGCATATCAGTGCATCGCTCGTTGTGTAGATGTCAATTGATGTGACGCTTACCTATTTTTCCATTTTCGACAACCAGAACAGTGGCTTGGGATGGAATCATTAGCATCCTGCAAGCTTAACTGTTACGAAGGCTCACATTTTCCATCTTCTGTCAAGCGATCCGCAACTGTCAGCCCAGCTGTCCCTGCCCCGATAATAACATAATCATACGATTCTTCTACCTTCACACCAGGCTTTGAGAACTTCAATTGAATATTTGGCTGTCGAAGGCCTTGACTAAACGGCTCGAAAATCGTGAGCAGCAAGGACACCAGAACCCCAACTCTAGTAATAGTGGTTGTAAACATTGTAAGCCCAAAATGCATATGGCGTAGACTTCACCCATGGTGGCGACGGCGGTAGTTCGACTCTTAAGTGCTCCAAGACTCAACAGACAGCTCCAGGCCAGAACCCATGTCTCCTATTTGAATGTTACATGGCAGAAGAGAAAAACAATATGTGTTAGCGTGCTAATAGACAACGATCTCGAGTCTAGACAGGCAAAGCTAAAGGTAATTCCCCTGGGCCGGCACCGGGAGCAGGCAAAATACCCAGCCATATACCATGACCCAAGAAACCCTATACTATCCCAGCAGGCAATGAAGTGCAATGTCAGCATATTGAGCTGATCTAGCCCGCAAGCCTCAACCACTCGGCAAATCTCGTCGACTCGCAGAAGGCCGCAGGTCGAAACGTGGTACATATATATACATTTCATCTAGCAAAGCTGGGGAATTTGCGGGGTATTAATTGATCATGTGAAAAGTTGTGTCACTTTACCGGACTCCCTGTACGCTTGCTCGAATTAGCCGTAAGAAACGAGGATGTGCCATCTTAGAGAAATGTGCATCATAAGCACTGAGTGGCCGTTCAAGTGCGTTTATTACAAAGCAATTGACGGTCATTCCAAAGGCAGAAGACAAGCTGTTAATACAATAAGTTATTTGCGTCGCCGAATAATAAGCCTTGTATAGCTTCGCCTTCGCAACATTGAACATGATGGGTTGGTGGCTGTGCAATTCTAATGCCGCTGTTCTGGTAGGGTACCTCATATCTTTTGATGGAGGCATCCAGGCTTAGCTAGCGGTCCATAACATCGGCGGCGCCCAAGCCACGTCCCAGCGGAGAATCATGTTGAAGAGTTAACGATGTGTGAATCTATATTGTTTGTTAAGAATTCTCCTTTACACAGCTGGCAAAATCTTGTCAATATCCAGGAAATAACACACACAAGTCAAGCTAATTAATTACTTGATTTGTGAACAAGACTGGTATTGGATAACTGTTCATTAGGCATATTAGATTCATGCTTGAAATCCGACCCTATTCGACCGTGGCTGTGTGCTGACTCCGCCCCTCGGATGGCTCATCATGATATGCCTTACTTCAAGAAAAAATAAGCCCATCACTCAAGTACCCGGAACATAAATGTCCTGAGAGAAAACCGTAATGAAAAGGTCGAGCTTTACTACCTTCATTTGAGATCAAATCTGTTAAACCTTAACCCCTCAGCCATAGTAAAAAACTCTGTGTTTCGCAAGCCCATGGCTGAGGCGATTGGCGCTGCTGCAAGCGTGATAACGCTACTTAGCCTTCTCAAAGGATGCATTGACGCCTGCGATTTGATACGCGCGGCAAGGGATAAACAGAAAGACCTGGAGAAGCTCGACCTGAAATTATCTCTTGAGCAATGTCGCCTCAAGGGCTGGGGTAAGAGTATGGGCCTGATTCGTGAGGCCAACACAGAGGGGCGGAACTTATGTGAGTCGTATCTAGAGCCAATTTTTTTACCTTCTAGTCTGTTTAGAGAGCAGAAATCCCCTATTGGGGTATATTTGGGAGTTATAGACTCATGATATGTCTTCTACATTCCGCATAATTCACCAAAGTGTCTTTAAAGAAATAATACTGACCCTGATTACTGTAGTGGACAATTTCGAGTTTCGGAGTGTCGTTCAAGACGCGCTCCAGATGATATTGAATCTACTAACAGATTCAGAGCATCTGAGCAGAAAGTATGGCGGCCTGCAGATTCGGATCAACGATGAGCCCCGATCTGCCATTAAGTATGAGAAATTGACCTCTATTTCAAAGCTACTCGAAGCATTCAAGCGCTTCAAGATTCACGACAGTGCGTGTGATTCCATGGATGATGTAAAGCGAAGGTCTCTGTGGGTCTTCAAAGACCGCAAGAAATACGAGAACCTGATCACGGAGTTACGGACATTAATAGATGCGGTCGAAAATGTGACGAAAGACCTGGTTGATCAACAGCGACAGCAGTCCCTATTCATCTCACGGATCAATACCATCTCGGATGTAAGAACGCTCAATTTACTCACCGAAATTTGCGAGGTCGACCATCCCGCCTTTTCAGATGCTGCTTCAATTCGGGCTGAAGTTGTCTCCATGACGACTACTCAGCAAGCAAATGTTGCTGATTGGATTCCTACGACCACATCCACACAAATGCCTGACAATCTCACAGAAGACATGGACTTATGGGATTTGGGAGACTTTCGACAGCGGTATCTAGCGTTACTAGACGTTGCTCGAAACACTGGGTCAACATATACAGAGTCCGAGCCCAATGGGCCTCTAAGACGTCCAGTTGACTTCGACCAAGCAATGTCTTATGTGAAGGAGGTAGAAGCACGGTCCGGACCAGACCGTGTAATGTACACCAAATTCCTTTCCATTCTCAAAGCCTATGAGCACGACCGACGTCCTATCGGAGATGTCTACATCGAAGTCACCCAACTTTTTCGTTTTACCCCAGACTTGATTGAAGGATTCAGAGAATTCCTGCCAGACTCTCGTCTTGCATTAGAGGATAGTGTAGAAGAAGGGGTCGATGGTCAACAGGTCGAATCATTTATGCCCTCTCAATATTCACTGCAATATGGCGGCGATAATCTCTTATTAATGACGCCTTCGGGTATTGGAACGGTGCATTCAAGTCTCGAGTTCGATAGCACTAGTCAGTTGATTTCTTCAAACACTGATTCAGTAAGGGGTGACGGCGTCAATACTTCCTTTCCGGAGCTAGGCTTTTCTAGCACACAAATTGCAGCTGGCCTGGATATGAATAACCCAGAGATACTAAAGTATTATACACAACTGGTGATATTCCGCCAAGACTTGAGCCGTCAAGCCTTAATATTTCCACCAGATTTAGATGTCTCTTCTATAAAGCTAGTCCGCACTTTGGCCCGCCGACTCAATCTATCATACAAGCATCACAAAATTGAAGGCAAGCTACGAGTGCGTATCTGTAGGTAGTCCTCTGGTGTTCTATTATCATGTATTCCTGGACCTTGTATCCCGCAATATCGATAAGACCGTATTTCTTTATTGGAGATCTGACCTTATTACGGCTATTAATATTATATAGCCTTTTCAAAAAACCACATAAAAGTTATAATGAAATATTATAAAACGAACTCGGAGATATATCCCAAAATATATTAATAGTTTAGCTGCGTTACAATTGTCAAAAAGTTGATACATATAGTAGTTGCGATATTAATTTATATGCCTTCTATAAATAACGCAACTGGAATTATTACATGTCTTCGGGGATGTCCGAGGTTCGCAAGCCACTAGCATTGAGGACACTCTTAATATCCTTTACATAATCGGGACTACATTGGAAGAATTCCCATCTATGAACCTCCTTAAACCCCTTATCAAGCTCTTGGATTGTGTACTTATCGGCACAGTTTAGTCTAAACAGTCTTGTCATAACATATCCAGTCTATCACCCGGTGTCGTTGCAAGTAGGTCTACAGATCCAGAAGATAAACTTGTGTCTAACAAAAGTTGAGGTGTAATGCCTAATGTTTACCAAATTATTGCCATGGGAAGGTCTAGCCTTCTAGGCCTCAAGTCGCAGACAATGTCGATTGAAAAGGGCCAGGGCACCCGCAGCGCAAATTTGTCGCACAGCAACGTCCTCAGACCCTTTTAGAGAAAGTCAATAGGGGCGGTCAGGCCAGATATCCCAAGACCAGTCCATCTCATCATCGATGCTACCGTCGAAGAGAGGGGTAAAACGTCAGTGAGCACTTTCTTTTGGTGGACAGACAAGTTGAACCAGGCTATCCGAACGCCAGGCTCGATCTTCGGATACTTTTTGTGATCCAGAATTTGCCTGATGGAACTCTTCTTAGCAAATGTTGCACTATCCCCCGCTGAGTTACAACATCGTCCTTGCAAGCTGATACTCAGGTAGCACGCCAGCGTCCGTCAAATATATATATATATATATAATATACGGTATGGCTTTTCTGTCTAATCTGGAACCCTATAAGATCGATAATAGTGAGCATAGAGGTACTTGCTACTTATCTATTTGAGAAAGCATATTTTTCTCATTAGGTCTGATAAACCTCCAGATTTCGTCTCTCTTGACGGGTCCGCGCCCTGTGAGCCTCAATCTCGTTTCTATTATCGTCTATCATCGAAATCATGAAAAATGGTAGGTGATTTGATACACCTTATGTTCTAAAATATAGCTTAGCAGCCCTAGCCCATGTTCATCGTAGCTATCCCCTATTTTCCATTGTAAGAATCTTCAGCGACATTAACGAGTATCTAGGACTTTCTATGCAATAGAACATTGTCGATAATACAAGCATAAATAGTGCGTATTCTAGTATTTTGTCTTTGTGGAGTCTCCGTTCTTAGCTATAATAACGGCGGTTTCTATATAGTGACCCAGCTCTGCTATTTCAAATATGTATATGGATAAAGGGCTTGGTGTATAATTCGGAACAGATTACGTGCTAAGGACGCGAGATCAAGACTCCATAGCTGACTAGTCAATCTTTGGAAGGTCTTGCCAGCTCATTGCTTCAAAAGTATGAAGGAAAAGTCTTTTAGCAGTCTTGAGATCTGTCCATCATGCGACTTGAGTGGCATGATCGATAATCGTGACGATGAACTACACTAGTCATAGTCATAGTATCTGAAACACACGTGGGTTGAGAGGAGAACAATTTACTTAACTGTTAGGTTATAGTAACCTAATGACACCTATAATCAAGAACTAAGAGAATACTGTGAGAGTGAGCCTAGGATTTATTAGTAGGGTTGAGTTGGCCCCCCTAACAGCGCTAACGGTTGTTCGCGGGTAGCTCATCTGCTAGCAGTGGCACCAATAGGAGCCGAGTCACATTACCTAGCGCTAGCATATCCCAGTGAAACAACTATTCTTATGTATCTGAATCGTAGAAAAAAATATGGCACTGCTAACGAGAATATCCATTTGAAGCATAGTCCATTTTTATTTAGCCAAGATTATCTGACTCGCAAGGCTGCACTAGAGACATCGGCGACACTCGTGATTCCCCAAAGGGGCGAAGGAACTCGGAGGAACCATTCCTCCAGTCATCCAGTTATCTCTTGACTCGCAACTAAAACGACTAGAACTACCTTCCAACTATCCTAGGCCGTAGTGGTTGTCCTAGGAGGATTTCATCTGCTAGGCCTGGAACTTATTACGTGGAAAACATGATTCAATGACGGCCACTAAAGAGGCCGTAAACTCCGGTAAAGAGGTAGGTATAAAGACGGCTTGAATCTCCTTGAGATTTTACAATTTCTTTCTTTTTTAATTATCACAATCTTTACGTTCATTCGTCTATAAACAAATTTTTTCGCGATATCAGGTATATCCGCGACACGGTCTTTTACCACCAAAATACAACAACACTCTCTAGAGAATACTCTTTTTGGCTCTATTTCATTCTTTCACTTAAGAATTTATAAGCCTAATCAACTACTCTTTATACAAAATGTTCTCCCTCACTCAGATCGTTCTTGCTCTTTCTTGCACAGTCGGCTACGCCATCGCTTTTAACGGAGACATCACCTACTACGAGCCCGGTCTCGGTTCCTGCGGCTGGACCAACTCGGACAGCGAGCACGTCGTTGCCCTCGCCCCAGCTCAATTCACCAAGGACCCCAACGCCTGTGGAAAGACCATTCAGATCACCATGGACAACAAGACCACCACCGCCAAGGTTGTTGACAAGTGCCCGTCGTGCGCTGAGGGATCCATCGATGTTTCCTCTACCACCTTCACAGAGCTTGCTCCCTTGACCGTTGGCCGCGCTCAGGTTGAGTGGGACTACGCCACCTAAGGGATCACTGCTTTATCGAGCCTGGTGCTCGCATACTGCAACGGAGATCAGGAACACGATCACTTCGGACTTAGGGAATGCTATCCGAAAAGCCCCCGAGGCTGTGCTAGCTCAGGGTTGAATATTATGAGAAAGAAAGATACCCACGATAGAACAACGATCAGAAACGGCACTGGATGCTGGCCACTCTGTGAAATCAATAAACCATACGTCATTCGCTTAAACCGCAGAGATTTTTCTTGTGATGAAGCACATCGCCAAGATTTACTTCGTTGCCATGATTTATTATAGCACTGGCTTTTATTCTGTGACTACTAGCTGGGAGCGGTCACTATTGTTGACAACGGTATTATCCTGTAGAGCATAATGGAAGACCGAATGAGTCGCTGCCACTACTACAATGGTACCAAGAGTGACTCTTATACTAACGTAGATTAAGATAAGAGTAATGGAATTAGTTATCCGTGAATCGGACAAATAACGTTTATCGGTTAGATTAGGAAATCTGGCTGACCTTGGATGTTACAACGTTCAGAATTATTTTATTCCCTTCCTATGAGTTCGACAGAATACCTTCTTGCGTAACTGTTCGCTTTCGAATACATGAAAACATATGTATTGGCTGGCACAGATTCTCCGACTCAACATAAGCGTCTGATTTCACAGAACTCATGGTTGCTCCATATGACTGATTTCCTGTACCGAAACAAAAGCATTTTATAACTTCTATCGTCTTTTACTCTTCCTCGTGATTCTTATATCAAAGTTATTACTGTGACCGAGGTCGCCGCCTGCCTTTTGTTGTAAGTTTTATAATTTAGGGTGTCTTAGGGCTTTGCTCTTATCATGGTTCAGAAGTCATCGGCATTTGGATGGCTATGTGGGAGCCTATATGTGACAGAGTTACGTCCGTTTCCTAATGAATAAGCACTAGGCTGGAGTACCACCGCCATCTACACGTACTATGTCTACGTTAGAGTGGGGTGGCGAGAGCTAAACTATAGTAAACTAGCCATGTCAATGATGCACTCATTTGTACTCCAGTATTATTCAGAAAAAAAATTGACAATTCACGTGGGTAACATATAATTGAACAGGGGTCGTAGCGAGCGATGATAGATTGAAATTGGGGGAGACCATCTTCGAAATATCTAGGAACACGCTGAAAATTGCCCATCGTCGTGTTACCACGTGCTACACTAGCTGGCTCCCGAGCTTCTATCAGGCGACACGCCTCTATATAAAAAACCCACACCACTCAATGATAACAGCAAAGAAATAAGAACCGCCACAGAGGCAATATGGATATATTCTTCACTTTTTCGGCCATTGGCGGACCCATAATTATCAACCTTGGTCCTTTTCGTGGAAAACCACACCGAAACGTGCCAGTCTCTTCCAAGTGCCCTGGCTCTTCCCAAGTAGGTGAGCAAATAGCTTGCGGGAACTAAATGGCGTGCCGATTACAAGTACTTGAAGATAGTATAGAAACGTGAGTTGCCGTCGAGGGTATAGTTCTCCACATACTGTCCCCATGACTGGACCCAGTTGTCTAATATGATATTAATGAATGTTCATTATGTTATCTATGAATGAGACTCTTACCGTATGTAGTGGCTGGTTTCGTTTCACAGAGCCAGATCAATGTCGAGTTCGTGCCAGCCTTCAGGTCATCCTTGGGATACTCGGCGGTGACTGCATCGTATTCTTCGTCGGTGATGCCCGTGGTTCCCGGGCCGTCGAAGTCAAGCGCAATGCTGCGGCTGACAACCTCCACTTCGATCTGCTTGTAATAAGCAATGTTTCGGGTGGTGTGCAGCGCAATAGCATCCCAGACAAGCTGGACACGATTCTCGTCCCAGTACTGGCCGTCCTGGTGAGTCCTGATGAAGTCTCTGGATGCAACGGCTCCGTCGACCTCGAAACGTCTGTCCGGGCTGATGAGCGTAGAATTAGGCGTCGAGTCCCAGCCCAGATCGTGCAACAGGGTAGAGACAGCGTGGATCTCGAGATCGACACGCGACGAGAAGTTTGTGTTATGCTGGATCATGAGCGCTCCGTAGAGCCAAGCGCGCACGCTATGCTTGAAGGTGAAGTCATTGAGGTGCAAGCGACTAAAGTCATACGCAGATTGGACAATAGGCGTGTCGACGACCTCCACGCCTGCCCTTGTAGTCGTCGGGTAGCCTGAGTTGAGGGCTACGGGACCTTGAATGGTCGACGGCACGAAGGCCAGGAGGGAAAACAGGGACGAGCATGTACTCTTGATTGACGGCATCTTGAACTACTTGTGGCACGGTGTCTTGGCTGTGGGATTGCAGTTCTTGGTGGCAGCTCCAGGTTATACTTATACTAGCTAGCTGATGCATTGTAATTCATACTTCTTACTGTATAGACTGTCGAAACCTGCAATGATGAGTAACAAAGTCTGAGTTCAGCGCCATGTGCCGAAAAGGCTGTCTAGAGTAAGGGTCAGCAATAGTAATAATCTCGTTACTTCTGTTACATCTTCAATGGTCGTTTGACTAAGCTTTTTCAATGTGGGCAAGGTCTGCCGGTACTTCTTAATTGTACTCTTGGATTGTGTGTACGTACGGAGTCGGCCAGCACCAAATTGTGGGGGAATCAACATCCCCTGCCAAATAACATCTGTGCCAAAGAATCTAGTTTTTATATTGTTTCGTATGTGTTCTTCCTGTCCATCTAGGTCGTGTGACTATTTACATACTAGATATACGTACTGTACTGTCTAATTACTGAATATATACGACGGTCGTGTATATATTTGCCGGCTTTCTCTAACGTAAGTCGTTGTTCTGTTGATAAGTGGCATAGGTAGCCAACAAATGTTGAGTACCTGAGCGTTTTCTTTTGCAAAAATTTAAGCGAGCTCTCGATCCAACGATATAAGTAAGCTACAGATTATATTAGTGATTCGACCACAATTAATAGCCTGCTCCATTCCGCGTATGGCGATGATCGTCAGTAACAACTTCATCTCAATATTACTAAGTACTCTAATACCTACTCATCTCTGTGATCCTTGTAGACCTTTTGGATGCTAGGTGCACCTGTCACCTGTCTAATGACCCTGGCTGGTCCCTGGATCGGACGGGAGTAATACATACATAGAACATATTAGTATCCCCACCACCATTACTACCTTCCTTCAGCCTCAAGGTGGAGAAGATCTGCAAGTATCCGGACTCGGGCATTTTCTCTGCAAGCTCCCGGCCATTTTTCAAACTACTTGTCACACGAAGCTAAGCTGGTAGTATGTTATTCCCTTCATCTATTTTCTGTTCATTGGCGTGTCTTGACAGCGCGGAAAGGTGTCACTGATAACTTACCTAATTGTATGTACCTAAGATTTTCAAATAGCCTCAAGCCACCAGGCGCTCATGTTGAGAACTGTTCTCCCAAAACGCGCTATTTAAGATAGGGCCTTAGAACTAATTGTACGAATAGAAAACTGAGTTGATGCAACACTCAAATTTAACTCACAAACTAAAGGCACTCATAGCACCTGCATGATAACTGGACACACAACATCTGGATAAAAGGCTTCAATGTGTTAGCTTACATATAGGCACACCTCGTTAAATTCTTTTCCGCCGTGCGAGCGGCCTCATTTCTACTCCCCATAATTCAATATCTTATATGATTTCCTGTTTCATTCATACTATTCCCATCATTGAATTCGTTGTTGGCTTGTTGCTGACTTGTTGGTACATAGTAGTCTGCCGTTTCGCCTACAAGATACCTAGCGAACCATGTCCGTCACTATCAAGGCCTCCTTAGTGGCTGGGCTTATTTGAATCTGCGGGGACGTAGGTAGATAGTAATTGAACAGTCCTCTCTATTGCCTCGATTCATCTTTCGGCCCTTCTCAAGCCCTGCCCCAGATTTTCTCATTAGGAAGATTTGGCTACCCTCTTAATCGGATTTCGGCTTCTATTATTAGGTAGATTGAGTGGTAGATTGATAGTATAAAAGCGAAGCCTGTTCCTCTTAGTATATCATTGCTTTGCATGTTCAACAGTATCAGTCTCAGAACGTTCGTTCCACCATCATGGCTGTATTGCTTTATGCAAGTGAATTACGAGTTACCGGACTCTCCAGCGTCATGCAATGATTTAGCACAACAAGTACACTCGAAAGGAATTGAAGGGGAGTTGACGAGTCTGACATTATCTCAAGACGACGAAACTGACGAAAACGAAGTAGCGGCAGGAAGTGATCGTGGCGCAGCAACAGCACGGCAGAGTTACATGAGAACTGTGTGCTTGGACTTATGAGACCCAACAACAGCAAGTAGAAGACCAGAGCTTCTACAGCTTGAGAGAACATCATTACATACCGCAGGAACCTCGACCACTAGAAAACGGTAAACAGGTTTCACATGCAAAAGAAGGTTTTCAGCTCCAAGAGATTATCTTGCGTAAGGCAAGGCAAGAAAACGCTGGGTTGGGAGATTCCAAAAATCCCCAACGGCTGAGTACCTACAGTGGGAGGATAGAAAACATCGAGAAATAACCCCTTGCATGACCTCTTCTAGCCTATGGTCTATTATCCTGTACCCTTGTTAGGTAATGGGAGCGCTTGTTCAGGAAAGTCGCATTGAATTAGCTTAGGCTCACCCATTCAGGAAAGTTTCATTCCAATCATTGAGTTTTACGTTGGGGCAACACTCATTTAATGAAATCTCATTTATTATTGGACGCATATATTTAGGAACAAATTATCTAATCGGAGTCTAGTTGTCATGCAATTGGATCTTACTAGACAAATTTGAGATGACGATGAAGATTAGAAGCGATGGGGTGCTTGAAACTGCTTTATATCAAACGAATCGATCTTAGGTAGGGCTAAAAGCAGTGTTATAACAAAAGATACCAGGGATTGGGGTCAAACATCAGAAGTCGAGTGCCTGAAACCACGGATCTGTATAGTAATTGGAGCATATTGGGGCGTGACGTGGTATGTAGAGGCAAACTCTTAGTGTCGCCAAGAAATGGGAGAGAGGTACTCCAAGACATACAGCGAGTTTCCGTGCTCAGAAAACGACATGAAATATAGTAACTGCATATCTGTATTACGCAATGGCGAACGTTCTCTTTGCCTTTAGATATTTGAAATAGATATACTAGCGTGAAATGTTACCATATCAACTTCATACACGAAATGTATATGAATAACAAATACAATTGCTATCTGTAATATAGTGCCAACAGAAATGGTCATGATATTCCTGATATGGTGTTTTATGAAGCATCACTAACCTGCTTACCCGGTTGCAGCTTATTCTTGAAGCTTACTACTGTACTCATCTGTTGTAGCTCTTCTCGCGTTCATTTGGAGGCTATGCTAGTCTACTATTTGCCATTCCTTTAAAGTACTGGGCAGCGGCTCTAATTGTTCAGCGAGTTGAAATTATCGAACCTAACTTCATAACGGTGTCGTGATCGTATTTTATTGTACTACACTAGACGAGCCCATTCTACAAGCGTCAACTACAATGACTATCCAGTCTCTCACTCCATCACCTCGCGACTCATCTACCGATGTATCTGACGAGAAGGCTGAATGGAAGCTAGCTAGTCATCATGGCTCACCTGGTCTCCTATCCTCTACAGCCTCGTCGTCAGCGACCGGACTTGTTGTTGAAACAATAGAGAAGACCAACGAGGGCGGAGAGTCTGATCAGATTCATGATCAATCGTCCCGGTTACCATTCCACCGGCTCATGATTGCTTATACTTGTTTGGCCTTTATATTCTTTATCTCGTATTTCGATGTCAATTCTGTGTCCACGGCTCTGCCAGCTATCTCCCACTCCTTAGATGCAGGAAACACTATCACCTGGACCGGTACCGCATACTTATTGGGGCAAACGGTGTTCCAGCCGCTATATGGACGTTTGTCGGATATTTTTGGTCGTAAACCAGTGCTTATGATCTGCGTAAGTAACTTTCTAATTATTTATCATCACTTCTATTCCTGATCTCGTGGATCAACGCCCCTCTTTCCCCCCTTTCCCCCTTTAAGAGCCTTAAGACCCTATATGAAAATTCCCACAAATACAAATTACTGACTCCAGACACTCTAGATCAGTTTTCTCATTTTCGGAGATATTCTTTGCGGATTTGCTCAGAATATGATATGGTTGTATACCTGTCGTGCACTGAGCGGTATTGGCGGCGGCGGAATCAGTTCGTTGGTATCTATAATCGTGAGCGACCTTGTTAGTCTGAAAGAGCGAGGAAAATATCAGGGGATGCTTAGTGCCGCTATCGGATTAGGGTCTTCCACTGGGCCCTTTATAGCAGCTGCGTTGTTGCGAGATCCCGAAGGCTGGAGATGGACCTTCTGGGTGTCTCCGATTCTTGCCGCAGGGTGTATGGTCCTGACTTGGATATTCCTTCCCTTGAAACCCGTCGTTGGGAGTTGGCGAGAAAAGATGGCAAAGATTGACTGGCTAGGAATTTTCACTGCAGTGACGGGGATAGTCTTTCTCCTTGTGAGTCCTACGTTCCTCGATTTGTTTTCAACACGTCGGGGATTTCCAATCTGCCCAGCCGTCTCGAAAGAGACATCACGGCTATCAAGACAGTAACAATACTTACTAATTATATTGCCAGGTCCCTATTAACTCTGGAGGGAGCACCTTTCCATGGAATAGCCCTCTTGTCATTTCCATGTTGACTATTGGAGGCCTATTTTGTATCCTGTTTGGGTTTATAGAAAAGCGCCTAGCCCGCATCCCCATAATCCCATCCCGTCTATTCAGCGATAAATCGACGACCGCTCTCTATTTCCAGAGCTTACTATACGCTTGGGTATGGCATGCAGATTTATACTTTATTCCCATTTATTTCCAGGATGTTCGGGGTTATACCCCCCTTCAAAGTGCGACCTTTATTTTACCGTTATTACTTTTTCAGAGCATCTTTGGAGTCATTTCAGGACCGATTATGACTAAACTTGAGAGGTAAAATATCATTACCTACGATATCGTAATAGTATTCTAACTAAATATATAGATTTGGCCCTGTCCTATATTCGGGGATGGCATTATGGACGGTGGGTGCTGGTTTGAAGGTTTTATTTGCGCAAACTACTCCGGTGGCCATATATGTTGTGGTGTTGGCTATTGAGGGAGCTGGAGCTGGGTTTATTATGCAACCTGGTAAGATTTACAATTCCTATCGACCGAATGCCTTTCCTAACATATTACCAGCTCTGGTTGCGTTACAGGCTCTATCTAGACCGGAAGACCGTGCCGTGGCCACATCAACGCGCAACCTAATGCGTATGCTAGGGGCAACCGCCGGCTTAGCGGTGTCGACGGCCATTCGATTTGAAGTAACTACGTCGGCGCTTCCAGATAACATCCCCCCTTCTATTAGGGACCAGTTGATCCAGTCAGAGGGTAGCTGGGCGAATGGGACCCCTGGCTTCGAAGAATGGGATTCAGTAATGTTCGACGCCAAGACAAAGGGCGTTAACGCTGTATTCATCACAATGGCGCCGTTGCTAGGCTTGTGTCTACTTAGTTGTTATTTTGTTCCTAACATAGTGCTAAAAGGCGACCCAGAGACGAGCGATGATAAAGAGGAAAGGACGCTAGACAACCGGAACACCCCTTAGGTTCAGGTGCATTGCATAGATGGTATAGCATGGGGGCACGGTATAGATAACGCTGGTCAATTTAGACTATTTGCCATATAGAGGTAAGAAAAGACTGCGCAAGCAAGATGATATGAGATCACGTTCACATATTGAAGCTTCTGTTGTGGGGGTGGTAAGGGGAACTATAGAGAAGAGGCGGCAGCGATCTTCATTTTGCACCTGTCGGTTTGCATTTGTAACCCTCTCAATACAGACTTTGACCAATCACAAGTTTCTGCTAGCTCATACATCTGTGTTTAACCATAGGATCCCACACTATCTAGCGTTCTGCCACCTAATACTGTGCCTGAGATACAATTCGTATCTGACTTTTAGCATAAAATAAACTTTTGACATTGTCTCTACCAGGAGTCAAAATCAAGCTTGGGGGCTCAGCTGAGGGCCGACCTTTCCCCCAACCTCTGCTAGTAGTCGAGTATTTGATCCGTCTAACTCATCTTCTCAAAAACCATCTACAAATGAAACTGGCGATGGGATAACTCGCAACTCGTCACGTCATACGATACACAAGGACTTTCTACAGTGTACTGAGAGGTTCTGGGACTGGAGAAACTGTATGATAGGACTTGAATTCTTGAACGTTAGCAAAATTCCTATATAAAATTGTAAGGTCAAAGCAGACTATGTTCATGTAGATTCGTGTTGTCTATCATAACTGATCGTGTGAAAGTAGATACCTAGTCTTAGACAACCGAGTCGCTACCTAGCTACATAGTGGAGGGTCTCGATTGATTAAAACAAGACGCATCAAATGATGATATAGACGTGTGAAATTAGGCTTCATTGAAATTGAAATAACTGCTGGTATCTTGTGCGTGTGAACAGAATGTTGTCTCCGGACCATCCCCTCCTGCTCACCATAGGCAATATATGGAGCATCAGAACCCAACCGCCAATCAGAACCCCGATATGGGCATATGTCTCGGCTGTGGCCAGCTACCCACTTGTTTGTTGCCGACTGTGAGGCTCAATTTCGTCATGACTTCCTCAACAAGCCTTCAATCGAGGTGTACATGACATACAAGAGTTCATTTCCTGCCCGTAGCTGTTTACTTTCAACATGAATTCTTTGTCATTGATTGAAACACCGAGACGTCATGATCTCTCCAGTCGCTCGTACCATTTCCCACCATAAGGGATCCCTTTCCAGCATCATTTCGCGTGCTGGTGTACCTCTCATTACATTTCAAGCGGCCACCCGTGTGATACCATCAATCTACTTACAGCAGCCGCAATACCAGAGATCAGCATCAATCCAATCGATGAGAATGTCTTCCAACAAGGCGAACGCAGGGTTCACCCGCGACAAGCTCTTCGACATGAAAGGCAGGGTCGCCCTCATCACGGGTAAGCTTTTATAACGGACCTCTGCAATCCACATACAATCCTGGATCCAGCATGGCAATTACATAGAAAAGTGAGGTTTATGAGTCGGCTAAATGTTCAATGCAGGTGGGGGATCAGGCATTGGCTTGATGGCAACGCAAGCGCTCGTTGCCAATGGAGCGAGGGTGTACATCACGGGACGAACACAGGAGAAGCTCGACCGGGTAGTCGAGAAATACTCGGAAGGCAAGGATTCCATCATCCCGTTGCAATGCGACATCTCCGACAAGGGCCAGATCGCGAATCTGGTTAAGGAGATCGAGTCGCGCGAGGCGTGTCTCTGCATCCTGGTCAACAACGCCGGCATCAGCGGCCCGACGATGCAGACGGAGGCGCAGACCGCGGAGGAGATGAAGAAGAACCTGTTCGACAACGACAAGTCCACCTTCGAGGACTGGGTCGATGTGTACCGCACGAACGTGCCGCAGCTCTTCTTCACCACCACGGCCTTCCTGCCGCTGCTGCAGAAGTCGTCGCAGCGGCATCCCGGCTGGTCGGGCACCGTCATCAATATCTCCTCCATCAGCGGCCTGGTCAAGACGGCCCAGCATCACTTCTCGTATAACGCGTCGAAGGGCGCCGCGAATCACTTGACTCGCATGTTGGCCAGCGAGATCGCGAGCAACAAGCTGAAGGTGCGCGTGAACGCGATTGCGCCGGGCGTGTTCCCGAGCGAGATGACGACGGGGCAGAGTAGCGAGGACCAGAAGAGTCACATCCCGAAGGAGAAGTACGCGGAGAAGGTGCCGGCTGGCCGTCCGGGACAAGACGATGACATGGCGCAGACGATATTGTTCTTCGCCGCAAACCAATATCTAAATGGCCAGACTGTGGCTGTCGACGGTGGATATACCCTTGCGGCGGGTCAATAAATTAATTTCGTGACCGGAGCCGGCAATTGGGTTAGATATGGTGCAAGGTCTGTTCTGCATGGCTAGGGAAGCCTGCTCCGGTCGCTTCGGTGGTAACATGTCAAACATTGGGAGAATGCCATGTACTTATTAGATGCGAGAAAATTGACGCTATCGTCAATTCTTCATCAATGTGCAACTTGTTAAACCCGTGAGACTTGATGTAGTACTACAGAATTCCTCTGAACAGAATACAGACTGCCTATGACGATTGACTTCGCAACATCAATTCAAATAGAACACACCCATTGCAGACACGCCTGCTACTCTGGGGTTCACAACCCCTACCACTAATCCATGAAGCTTTGGATAATTGCTGTGTCGCCGCATTGGGACCCTGAGCGTTTCCGAACGCTAAAGTGTCTGTACACTGCACCTGTGTTCAGTCGTGACGCAAAACTGCTTTTGTACGCTCATATTCCCTACAATCAAGTACAACACTGTGACAGACAAACAGTCACTGCCTCTTCTAGAAGAAACAGGGGTAATCTGGGTATTTCCCCTTTTGCTCCCTCCCTTGGTCGGTTAGTGTATCCAATCTGCATGCGGCATCTCTAGTACCACTAGGTGTTGCAGCAGAGTTCCTGCAAGATCTAACCCCCTAACGTGAAGCCACAAGCCGTTGTAGAAGATCGACCTAGGTTGCAGTCCTATGTAGGTTAGGTTAGGTTTGTGCACAGGTACCGTGTGGTTATCTACGGTTTGGTTATCATCCATGCGCAACCCATTGAAACAAAGGTTCTCGAACCTTGATTTCCAGCCGCCAAGGCTTTTTCTCGCTCCGCCAAGCGATCTGCCTACCTACCGTGCCCAAAGGTATCGTACATACGCAGTACATACATCCGACTGTCGGGAGCGGAATCTCGATTAGCGAGTCCCTATGAACTCTGGGCAGCAGTCGGAATGCAACGTAGGTCTACCGCGTACGTACGCATGTATGTATGTATGCGCATGTGCCCATATAGGCAAAAAGAGAGCGAAAAAGAAAACTAGAAAAACAACCCGAACAACCTGACCGCGGATCCATGCCATGCCATGCGCTGCACTGCGCGGCGCGGCACTGCAACTGCACTTGCAATGGCGCTAGATGGGCCATGCGATGCGACGGTGCCAATCCGGGGCGCGCCGCAGCCCCGTTCGTTCGCGCGCTAGCTACACCGCGTTTTCGCAGATGAACCGTCGATGACCAAGTTCCCCCTTCTGCCCTGGGCGTTGCCACTAAAGAAGCTACGCTAATTACTTTACCTGTCGACTCAACAGACGCTTCGAATTAGCTAGGTATCGTGCCGATTTGAACGGGAGAAGACATGGAGAGAGACGGAGAGAGGGAGAGCGAGGGCAGGGTGACATCACCAAGACTCTACCTACCCCAGACAGATCTACGTCTAACCTTGACATCCCACACCGCTGATCCGGCGGGAGGCGGCTCAGCCAAGTAGGTGCGCTAAGGCAAGGGGAGGGGGGGCCATGGACGAGCCGGCTCGGCTTGCTATCGTAGTAGCGTGTACCGTAGGGCTGGGTTAAAATCACCCTTGATAAGGTGGTCTTATTTAACTTCAGTGCATTGGCGGGGTGACGATGATTTGCATGTGAAATCTCATCGCGAGGTTAATGGCAAAATGCGGTCAGACATGATAGAGAGTGGCTTATCACAATTCGAAATCAATCACGATGAAACGAGTTGAGTACAGTATCCAAACAATTATTATGGTTAAATATGTATTCGCTGGTGACATCTCTGGATACAGGTGCTGTGCTGCTGCTACTATGTCGATAGGACACCATCAATTTCGCAGTCAAGCATAGAAAATTCCAATAAGCCAAGCCGTACCCTCCGTTTCAAATGCTCGCCACAAGACTGATGTTATCAATATAGCTTTCTGAGTAAAGAGATGACAGGTGAATACGTCCGCTGATTCCAAATTCGGTATCTTGCCAATAATCAAATGAAATCAATATCACACTCTGTTCGACCGAGAGAACGCCATACATGAATGCAGAGGTATCCGTGATGGGGGTAAAGCCAAACCAAAACAACCGACCGACCGACCTTAATGGCCAGGAAAATGAAATTGTGGAGTGGAGGTGACCTTGGGGAGAGGAATCTGCTCACTCCGGGTATCATTGCAAGATTTCCCTTATGCTGTGTTGTACCGTATACCAAATCCCCTGTGTGTTGTGATGACGCTGGACGAAGCACACTTCGCCATGAGAGTAAAATCAAATTTGACAAAGGAAATGAATGCATTTCATAGACCAATCTGGTGGTAATAATGAAAGTCCCGACAGGCCAAGACCGCCTAAGCCGACCGTAACCAACATGCGTAGATCGTGAAGTGTATGAGGCGGTGGAGATTCGTGAGTAGAGCTTGCATCTAATCATGGGACGACCCATACCAGATGAATCGTAAATCTTCGATGGAGCCCCTTATAGAAAGTTATTCATCCAACCTTTGCTCAGCCAACCAACTTTATCAAACGCGGTCCATAGTTTCGATGCCTTATTAACGTCAATCTTACAGGCCTGCTGCGCGTCCGTCTTGCGGAACTCTTTGCCCATGCGAAGACACTCGAGACGCCGGGAGAACATCCTCCGCTTGCTCGTAAGGTAGGTGGCGCAGTCGAGTCTCAGATTAGCAGCCAGCGCGACCTCATCCGGGTGAAGGAGGTGGCGGTGAGGGTCATTGCCTAGATCAATTGGAGTTCCTTTCCAATCCACCTTGAGACTATTCGCTTTACTCGGTAGCGAATCGGTAGGCGGACAGAAATCGGGAAGCGATTCAAAATCCTTATCCTCACGGTTCGGGGCTACTGCGCGGCGCGGTGCTGGGTCGGGTGTGGCACTGGGACCACGGTTTGGGGTTTGCTTGGGGCCGGGCGAAGGGTATGATCGAATGGGACGTGGGCCTGCTGGTGCCTGAGATTGAGCTGGTTTCGTCACCTTGGCCGTCTTGGTCACCTTGGCTGGCTTTTGAGGTTTGGCCCGTTGCGTTTCTTTTCGAACCTGGGACGGCTTCGCTGGGAGGAGGGGCTGCAGTTTCTGTTGGCTGTTTTTCGCTGCAGCCCGTCTATCCGCCAGTAGAAGGCTACGCTCTCGCCGAAGCCACGAACCTGGATTCTTCTTATAATTCTTCATCACTTGCGACTTGAAGAATAACATCAACTCATAATCCTCCCGCCTAGGTGGGGTTGCTTCTCTAAAAAGCTCTCTAGGCCTAGAGACCATATGGTCGTCGACGATTCGTCGGGTGTCCAGGTTGTCATCTGGAACAAACAGCGGTTGCTGAGGTGGCGTATTTGTGACATCCTGCGCGGGATACAGGATGGGGTCTCTAACGGGAGTGCGTATGGATGTCGCAACGCTAACATGACGGTCGTCGGTCTTGGTAGCTGGAGAGATAGGGGGTGACAGCGGCGGATGTGGACCCATCGGCTGTCGAATATCGGAAATCATTGGACCCATGGCTCTCGAAGCGTGGCCTTGTGAGAATGATTCAAACCTGGGTGGTTCCGGGGGCGACATCAGATTACTGATGTCAAGAGGTTTTTTGGGTTCCGACTCCATTGACGAAGTAGAGGGCGCAATTGAGGGTTTGTTGTGATGGTGGGTGGATTGCGGAAAAGAATGCGAGTTGGTTGGTATTTGAGTGCCGAAGTTGGTATTTGCGTAAAGAGCTGATGGTGATGTTGGTTTGTCAGCCATGGTATGAGTGGCTATGGCTCGATGCGGATGCGAAATAACGGAGATAGGCGTGAAAGCTGATTGCGCGATGGAATTGAATCAATCGGCAACTAATGTTATGGCAGACGCGATTGAGAATGTTGCGCAGGGTTGATTGCGCCGACAGGTTGGTTGAAATGGGGTGTTGGTGTTGGTTGCGTTGGCACTAGATAGATATATGTTTGGATTCAATGGGCGCCAGGCGTACTTCGTAGACGTTGGAAGTTGGGAGAAAAGCACAGAGCTGGTTTCGGAGATAAGGTGGTGGAGATAGAATTCCTTTCTTCTGCTATTGTGCAATTGTGCGCTTGTCCGAAAGGAATGGGCAATTCATTCGAACAAGAGAAAGACAAGTGAGAACACAAGTGAGAAGAATAATAGGCAGGTGAATTATAGGTATGAGCCTCGGAGGTGGCGATAAGTGAGTATGACGGTTGATACCTAGATAACCACCATTTGTGTGGAGTCCTAATAAGGTAATCCAGGTCGCAACAAAATGGTCTGTCTAAGGGCCGAGTCTGATGAGGGCGCAGTATCAATAAATAGCATAAGAGAGGGTGTCCGCGACGGGCAAGTGGCGAATACGTGCGTGCATTCGTGTGTAATTATCCAAGGTCAGCGGGTCCCGCGTTGAGGACTTGGGGAGCAGGTGCAGGATCAATGAGTGAAAGAAGGTTGAGAGTGTGAGGTCGTCTGGTGGATGGACGAAGTTGAGTAGAAGTACTATTAGTAGAGGGGAGATGGAGGGGGAGATATGGACAAGCAGACAAGCAGACAAGGTCCAGGAAAGGCCCAAGCAGAAGGTCCAAGGCAGCCTCTTCAGGCCGTCTAGAGTGACTGGACTGCTGTTAGCTGTGTGTCTGTGTGTTTGGGGTCCGTACCTCGTCGGATAAGAATACAAGACAGACGTGGATGCGTGGTTGTGGTGGTGTTGTCGAAGAGTCACACTCCCTCCCTCCAATAAGTCATCGATGTCAGTCATAAGGCAGGCAACGCAGGGCAGGCGCGGCTTGCGGGCGCAGGGGTCTGCTGCATTTATGTTGGCTTTATTTTGGGACTTGGTCCTGCGTGGAAAACCATGTTGGGTTTGCAGGTACCTGAAGTACCTCCAATACATTCGGTACTTTGGCCATCGGCGCAGTGACCCCACCCTAACTTAAACCCCAGGCTTGAGTAGGTACCTAGGTAGGCTGGCTGACTGGCTGGTAGGCTTTCGAACGGCCATCAACGGAACGATCCATGGATATCAATTGCTGCTACCTACTTTGTGGCCACTCAAAAGCGCTCGCTCTCAGAACCCCCATTTTCTTCGATTCGGTTTATACTGTTTACTATGGAAAGTAAATTGTATATATATATCAAAGGTAAGAAGCTTTTCTTTGCCCCAAGCTAAATGAAACATAGCAAATGAGAAAGTGTAAAATTGAAACCATACAATTGGCTATCCTCCTAGTCACCGTTGGCTTCCCAATTAAGCAATTGGGAGCGACAAAGCCAGAACGGCCAAGATCAGGCTTTTGTCTGTAGGTTTTAGTGTCAATGGATTGTGAACGTGTATGTATGTAAACATACATGTTGCAAGTGAGTGGGGGGTGTGGGAGATCGCAAGCAAAGAGGGGGTGCGACACTCGTCTCCAGTTCTTAGCCATTCTGCCGATTGCTAGCATCCATTGTCTGCATGTGTACTTCATATGCCTTCAGCATTCTGTGTGTTGGTTGGCACTTGGTGTCTGCGCGTGGTGTTTACTTGCTCCGAATCGAAGCCCAACTACTTACTAGCTTAACAAGTAAGCACGACATTCGTTAGGTACATATGAACCCTCTGTATGAAGGGGATCCAATGACACGAACGAATTGGAGCGCTAGAGGTTACTGTTTTCGACGTAGTCATAACCATGCTGCCCCAGCCTGTATGTTGGGTATCAAAGTCGACAGCTTTAATAACCTGGACACACAAGATTGGCGCAACGTGGAAAATAGGTACCGTAGGTAGTCGGCTGGGCCAGCTTTCCCCTCTTATAAGAGTAGATTTCTGGCGAATGAGATATACGCCGCAAGAGATACTGATACCCAGTCATCCGTTTGATCGCGCTCATGGCATCACAAGTGGATCAGAAACTCCAGCCCTCTGCAATCGCGACGACGAGCAGCGCGGAGTTGTGTCGTGTCACGCAGCGTCTGGTTGGTACATATGTATCCATTGGCAATGTGTATGGGAATGTGCAAAACGCGGGTTTTGAAGATCACCGACCAATTGCTAGGTATCAGATCTTCGAGATACAGCGGATCAGACCAAACCAATTGGCAAGGCAGACAACTTGGGGCACGCATTGACGATCTAGGAACCTAGAATTGGCGAGATTCATGTGAAACTCTATCTGACATGCCATCATCCCGTCAGCCAGCGATGTTGCCAAGCTACGAATATATCTCATGTATAAATGTAGACAAATGTAGACAAATAGACTATCGTGTATCCAGAGGTTGGTTGTACGTGGATGGACACTACAGTGGATTTAGGTTATGCACAAAACGCTGGCATATTTCTTCGAGGTGACAGAATGGGCAACGGCATGGACAGAGTGTGTATAGGTAGGCAGGTAGGTGTTGTGCATTGAGAATAAATGGAGTTAGACTTATGGATGAGTGCATTCTGGAGCATTGGATCATCTTCGTTTCTCGAGAGGAGATCCGTATTGCCTATGTACATACGTATTGGTATGTAGATATTGGAGCTACTGACGCGACCGTGTTCCGTGGCGTAGATCCAGTCGTCGTAACCCAATGGTGGCCTAAGTGTGAATATACGCGCACACCAGCATAACTTTTCATTATGCCAAAGGGGTTCAAGGCGGATAGAGCGGCCTAGGCGGGTATTCGCAGTCCTCTGGGCATGTAGGCTCCAGGACAACAGACGCGATTGAACAATTGCGAGTGGCTGAAGCGGACAGCTGGATAGGGGAATAGAGAACATCGCCACCTCATCATCAGAAGCAAAAGAGCGAGTACGCATGTTAAGGCAATTGGCGCGAATTGGCCAATCAGGAACCCAATTGGCACATAGAGGATCCGCGATCCACGATCTGTCATTCGATGGAGTGGATAGGAATTTGGAGTCCAAGTTTCCACGTCATGCGGAGGTGAGTCATGGTTTTTGAGGCGAAGAAGAGAATAGAAGATGAAAAGAGGAGGGTTGAAAATTTGGCAGAATTCAGTCATTGCTGAACAATTCTGACGAGGTACAACTGTTGTTATCGGAGCACTAGTCCAAGTAGGGTAAGATAAGTGTACTTGTGCCTGCAGACTTCCCGTGTTTGGGCTGCAATTGAGTTGTGGGACAACTTTACACGAGACCCCTTTCCAGCTTAGCGTGTTAGTTTTCTTGTTTCAGTTGATTATCGATAAGCCACGCTCTTCTGAGGGTTACTCCACCGTTGCACGTTGAAGTACCCAAGGGGCCCTTAAAGTACCGGTACAGATCTCACTTACACCTGGTACAGTGACACTTGACCATTCAGAGGGTGTGTCATATGGTGAAGTCACAAGCCGTCCTACCAGCCTACCTAACCACATCCTGCATACACGTACTTCAACAGGGCGTTCTATCATTCTAGGCTACCAATCGTTGCTGCTCACAAATCCAATTCAGTGGGGATCTTCCTCAGATCTTTTGGTTACTAACGATGATCCGTTAATACATGATCCGTTAAACGTGCAGGCCGTGGTGCGCGTGTCGGTGATAACGTCCCTGCACCGCGGCTTTACTGTATCGATAATGGAGCCAAGAGATGGAACAATTGCCATGCTGACGATGTTCGGTCTCCTAGGTTCACGGAAGACGGGTAACGGGTAATTGACAAGTGCGACGGCAACATTAATGAGCAATAAACAGCCCTTGCTCGGACTTTGGCGGATTTATGACTGGCCATCCAGTTCTATGGCCACCAGCATCATCATCCATCATCATCAACCATCCTTCAGTATAATGATTCAGCGTTCCCCCGACAGATCCGGTTTCCATTCTGATTCATCGAGCACACGGTAGAATTCAATCTAGGCTGTCTAAGTAGGCATCTATCGTCAGCTCACCACTGTACTGTATATGCTTTGGTAACACTAGTCCACAACGTATTGTTGTTAACAATAAATTTATATCGTTGGGAGGACCCCCATTTCTGTCCTCGTTTGGACTTAACTAAAGGGGCGATGAGCAGTCTACCTAGTCACAGCGGATAAGAACGCCGCCCACGCTTGACTTGTTGCCCACGAAGATACTGCCTAGATAATGCAGTCCCTAATGGCTGAGCACTAAGAATCAACGCGAGTTCTACCGAAGACGTATTCTCATAGGCGCCTAAGCTTGCCTCTTGGCCTATACCGTCTGTCCGGGAACTTGTATCGTCATCAACGACCTATTAAACAATGGCTTGTGTATGCTAACTAGGCGTAATTGATATTCAATTCATCTCGGTAGGCCGTTTCTTCATCTGTTGATAGGCACAGTATATGGCTGCCTGCTTGATTGCTCATTCACAGCCACGCTCCGGCAGATGATGTGGACGAGCAAGGCTCCCACGTACGTCACGTAGAGCATCGCCTTATAGGACAAGATCAATTGTGCTCAATCAACTCGGATCAAGCCATTGGCACATTCTATGCTGGATCCTAGTATCGATTTTGGAGGTGTGGTCAAGCTGTGCGCGATCAATCTTTTGGCTTGTCTCTATCGCGAACGGGCACAAGCATTCGAGGCAATTGTCCACGGTATTTCCAACAATCGAGTGCGACTTAGATGCTTGCGGACCGAACAAATCAGCCACCCTTCGTTCAATTCCCGTTAGTATGGCTGGCTCTTCACATTAACCCTTCTGTCACACCGTGTCACCACCACCTTCATTTACCCACGAAGGACAGGTCAGGGTCGCGTACTGCTGTCCACATGATCTTACTAGGTATGTGCGAGGTGAACAGCCAGACGGCGTGAACCTTTGTTGGGGGGCCGGTTCGTTTAGATCCGCCATGATCGTCGCCTGGGGGCCAAATGTACTACCAGACAGCCAGACTACTACGTAGGTAGTATTGTGGCACTACCCGACCCGCGCTGCTATTTATGGCCAATGTCTATCTTATCGTTCTCTTCCCCATCCCCATCCTCACATACTACCTAGACACACACGCGCACTCACACACCCCTCCATTAGATTATTGATCACGCTTCTCGCATAAGGAGTCACTTGACCTTCCCCGTCTCTCATCATCCGAGACATTGATACTGGTGTCTGGTACGGTCAGGCGCTAACATAGATACTACCAGCAGCTTATCTGTGGTGTGCTTGAATCCACTTTCACATGTTCTCTCCTCCAAGCAGAATGAAGAAGCCTTCAGGTTTATGACCCCGCCATCCCCAACGTTTCGTACCCCGCCCTCGCTGGTTATACACTCATATGTTATCGATAGACTAGACTATAGCTATCACCCCTCCATTCAAGTCCTAAGCGCTCCAATGGTCACTCCAACCCAGACCCAGTCAGGCATGAGCAGCTATCACTGTCTTACCAACAGACGACAACTGCAGAAGAGCCTAATGACATATATGCCTGAATATACTCAAATACTTACAGAGAACATTTCCTTGCCCAACTGAGGAATCCTACCTATATGGCCTGTAAGACGATTCATTGTGGTATGGTATCATGTTATATCGATCTTCCACTCCGGCCTCACTAGCATTATACGCCCGATTATAGCCCCGACTCCTCTCCTAGTCAACAAGTATGTCTACACTTTTATCAACCGCAAACTCTTACTCATAGATGGATGTAAATGCGCCGTAGGTACAGATGGAGAGTTGCGCCTTGTCAGCCTGCATCCACAGCATTGCAGTTGCAGCTCTTCATCCTCACGTAATCCTGCACACCTATGTGCCCTATAGGTAATATCATTGAGCTAGAAAGGCTCCGATCTACCTATCCTGGGGTTTATCTGGTCCGCCCGTCTGGGTCAAATCCTTCGTGACACATGTATGGGGATTCCAGCAATGCGGCTCGTACCAACGTGCCAAGGATTCCGTACGATCGTCGTATAAGCATCTCGCCTATGTTCTGTTATTGGGTATTGGGTGCGTCCCGTTCTGGCCACTGAACCGTCGTCTCCCCGGTAAGACTACCTTTGTCGGTAGTCTCACCCACGCTTCAGATAGGCCACTGTCAGCATAAATCAAAGCTTATCCAATCGAGGACTCCGAATACTGTCTGTCACTTCTTTCGGCATCGTAGGCAAATTCGTACTAGGTAGGGTTGCACAATGCTTAGGTATTTAAGTCAAATGATTCCTTCCATCATGAAGAGTCTTTAATAGTCCCTCAACTATGCGCTGGTTTTTTCTTCTAATCTATCAAGTGGACTGATGACTTCAGTGGCTTGTGGATCCTCAATCTATTTGCTTCGCAGCTCTGAGACTTTTTTGTAGGGAGTTCTCAAGCTTTTCGGCTGTAAGAGATTCCCCTTGAGTGACAATACACAATTGCTTTACAGGTTTCACAAGCAAAAGGATGGCAGCCTCGCGGTGGAAAAGCACCCTTTATCCCTCAGACCAATTCGTCGAAGCCTGTGGCGCAATCGTATTCGACACCTCGAGCCATCCGAAGCAGGTTCTACTCCTATACTACGGCAAAAAGGACGAGTGGCTGCTGCCCAAAGGAAGACGGAACTGCAACGAATCGCGGAAAACAGCGGCGATTCGGGAGGTCAGGGAAGAATCCGGCTATGCGGTTCGGCTCTGCCCCGTGACCATGGTTACACGAGCTCCGTCAGAATTAGAGGAGCCTGACATCAAAGATATCCCTCGAACTTATAGGGGTCTCACCGAACCTTTCATAGTCGATGTCCGAGATCTGGGCGAGGGCAAAGGGGCCAAGCTCGTATGGTGGTTCATCGCCGAGTTGGTCGGTATTGTTGGGGAGGGAGAGTCGCAATTCGAAGCACATTTCATCAGATACGACGAAGCTATTGAGAAATTGACATACAAGAAGGATCGTGAGATCTTAGAGAAAGCTGTCGAGGTCATAGAAGATCCGGTCAATGCGCACGTGCAGAAGCGGCCTAAGACCAACTCAAGCTAGATCAGCATAGTTGTGTGAAGTCTCTACTTGGGATCACTAGAGAGGGAAACTTAGATGCTGGACACTTACACACACTGGACGCTTACAAACGGATCAAGATTGGGTTCATAAACTAAAAGGGCAAACCTTGTGCACTACTCGAATTTATCGAGCATAAAGAGAAATATTTGCTCTTCCCCTGCTAATATCATTACCTAATGTCCCTAGACAGGGCCTAGAAGCTGGCCAGAGCTGTTCGTGCCCCCGAGCTGATATGCAAAGTCTTTGAATACCTGTAAATACTGCAAGTCTAAATCACAACCGACGAAGAAATGCCAGTTTGAATTAAGAGTATAATGCTCTATGACTACTATCGCTAATTTTTGTTCGTGTGGTCCACTCGGACCTTACGATATGGTTACTGGTTCTGGTGGATATACATAGCACAGCACGACAGTTCCATCATGTGATGACACTTCATGCAACTGGACAAGCTAGTCATAGAGAGAACAATAGCAATTGCATCAGAAATGATGCAGTCTGAAAGGCTGTCCAGTAACCGGAGTCGGTGGCGTTCCTCGACATGGTTCGAACCTAGTGTATTCTAGGGGTGGGAATGGAAGGGGGGTGGTAGGTGATATATCAGCTACCCATAATCGCGGACGCGGAACAGACTGCCCCCTGAAAAGCAAATCCTCTCTCCACAGACCTACCAACTGAGGGTTCGTGCATAAGCTTGTTTTTTTAGGCGATCAATATCCAAATCCCGCATAGATGACACGCAAATGCTTCCAAATATCCGCTGCCATTCTGTAGGTATTCAGGCCTAGTCGGGCTCCTATGCCAACTTCATGGAATCAGCCGTCAGACAAAGATTCAACCCATTGAACTTGAAACAGTTAAACGAGTGAACAAGATGTAAGTTGAAGTTGTAAGTAATAATATGTCTATCATTTATGTCATTTTTAATATTATCATTATAATCCTTTCCTCGTGTATAATAAGGGCTTGACGGACGACTATAATACCGATGACTACCAAAACCAGCCATGAGCGTTGATAACGAGACACGAGGCCCTCCCCTCCTCTATCGACATCGATATATTAAAGACCGATAACATACAACAACCAAAGCCCCTGATTCGTTAACTACCGATCTCGAAAGCGACCCCGTTGCGACCTCGTTTCTGGCTCCTCACCGACACCCTCAACCCTCTTCCCTTAGGAAACGCAGCGAACCACTCGTGGTACGCGACCCAGTCCTCGTCCGTTGTATCGTACAGGCGCATTTCGAAGCCAACATTGGGACTGAACAGTCGCGACACCGTTAGGTACGCGTCTATAGTCGCGAGTTCCACTACAGCATTCAGAGTTGTTAGCATTTTCTCGACAGAGTTTAGCAGGGTATCAGGGGAGCTATTCTAATAACTGCCAAATCTAATCGAATAACGAAGTACTGCTCCTTAAACAAGACCGAAGACTCAAACACTACAGAAACCTCAAACAATGACGAAAGGGGAAACAAATAACTCGAGATGGTACTCACTCCCAAGACAAAGCCGCGTCCCGCGCCCCCACGGATTCAGATACCGGTTCAACCGCTTACGCTCTTCGGGATCGGCCCATCGCTCCGGCAGGAACTCACGCGGCTTTGCGAATACCGAGGGGTCGTTGTGCGTATCTTGCGTCGTCGTCGATATAGTGGTCTGTTCGAGGCTCGTTAGGTGGAACCTACCATAGAAAAAGAAATATGCTATACGGTTATAAAACAAGACAATTGGGAAGTGGGCGATAGTCGACCGTATTTAAGCAACACTTACACCTTTGGGAAGTACCCATTCTTTGTACCGCAGATCCTGGTGCTCGCACACGCGCGGCAGCCTACTCGGTGTTGGGTTCGCCAGGCGCAGACCTTCATTGATCACGCCGGTGATATAGGGCAGCTCACGCAGATCCGAATACTCGAGCACGCCTCGCTTGGCTGCCTCCGCAGCGCCCAGCTCGTTCCGCAGTTTACGGAGCTTAGTGAAATCGCTGAGCAGATTGTACGTGATGCAGACAAGGGTCGTGGCGGTGGTCTCCGTGCCGGCCATGATCACAGAGCGGCTTTCGGAGAAGAGACGTGGGAACGTCTTCTCCTCTGGCGGTAGGTTCGACGCCATGAGCGTCTGCACCATGTCTGGGGCCGAGCCTGGTGCTGGCTCGGGCTTGTTCATCGAGCGGCGAACACAGCCAACCATGGTCTAGTGACATGTAAGCTACTCTATTTTCGTATTCTCATATACCTTAACATTTAGAAACAGGAAGAAACAAGAAGCACCACTGAGTGGTGCTTAGAATGGAAATAGCCTATATTGGAACACTTACACCCATCATCCACTTGACGCGACCAAAAGCTGGGTTCACCTTCCTGGCGATGCTCTCAGGGAGACTATGGAGGAGCGGTAGCAACAAACCGAACGTATGCCGACTCCACAAACCGACTCGCACGACTGTCCTCACGCTAACGTTGAACTCGCGATCGAACGTCGGCTCATCGAGGTGACCGAAGGGGGCTCCGAAGGCGAATCCCGTGGCGACATCAGTAGCGAGACACCGGAAGGCGTCACTAAGAGAAAAAACAACGTCGTTATCCTCGACGACAGCGGTGCGCAGACGGGCCACAAGCTTGTCGACCTGCGCGGCGATCGTCGGCATGTAGCGCTGGATGTTTGACGACGCGAAGTAGACCTGCAACGGGCCGCGGCGCAGCTGGTGTAGCGCGTGCGACTCAGCTACGTTGGTGCTCGGAAACTTGCCGAAGAACCGGAAGTAGAACCACCGCGGCTTCGACGCCCGCGACGAGTACTTGTATACTGCGTTCCAGTCCGGGTCCGCGATGTGCACCTCCCACGGGTTGATGCGGACTATCGGACCTGTGTGATGATACGGACTTGTAAGCGGGATGAGCCGGTGAGAAAGCGTTGGCGGTTGAGATTATGCACTTACCATAGTGTCGGTGCATCTTCTCGATCTCGACCCAGTACCGCCCACCGCCATCTTTTATACACTGATAGTAGGCTTCGTAGAGCCCGGTGCAACCAGCGAGAAACGGCCCGGGGAAGCGAGCAAGAGGGTGTAAGGTGAGTCTGTAGAGGACTACTGATAAAGCTGCGAGCGCTGGCAGTAGACATAAGAAGGCAAGGAGATATGAGATACTCAGGCCATATGGCCATAGGAGATTCATTTTTGCAGCACTTATGGAGTCCTGTATAAGACGAAACAAAACGAGTCTTTCCTTCTTGCTTGGCGAGTTCCACCCCCTTGCTATATATTACCGTCCTATGATCGAGCCAACATGTCTAAGTAGTTGTTATTTATGGCGAGTTAGCTCATGCCAAGATTAGCAAAAGAGAGTTCATTTTAAGCAAACAAGAATTATGCCTCGGTGCTGTCACATCAATCTGGAGGGGATGAACAAAACTTAGTATCACAGCAAGACCGGTGCTAGAAACACACCAGTGTTCAGGGTGTCCATGAAAGCAGAGAAAGAAATCCGAATCTTGCAGAAGCTTACGTATGAACAGTCTGGGCAAGATGTTTAATGAAAAACGATCATTTAGATGAATCTGCCGGGTCAAAATATCGCTCGCCTACAGTATAATCTACACCAAGCTCTGAATAGCCAGAAGAGACAGGTCTGGTCCAAGGTTTCTGGACTAAGATGATTAGATAAACGCTGTCGAGTTCCAACTGCTAATGATGAAACAAAAACATGGAGTTCTCGTTTCTATATATATATATATATAAAGATGGCTGAATGTTGGGAGATTATCGACCTGGCTTTAGTGAAGGTCCATATATCCCTGCGAAGAATAAATAAGGTTCAAACTTGCCTGAAGTAGAATTAGGATAAGTAGTAAATCACAGGTCTGATCATTATTAGAGATGACACTCTACATCTCATCGTATTATTCCCTATATTCGCTTCCTCTAGAGCTCAGATGTTATTGGTGGTTTATGATTCATCCGTGAGCACACAACACCCTAATCTATCTGAACACCATTTGCTCGAAACATATTGGAGATAGAAATAATATCTAGAACCTGATACAAAGGCGCCGCTACACTGACTTTTAATTTAGATATATGTCAAAGTTTGATAGAACCTAGTATCGGTGACTGACGTCCACAAACCTTAAGGCGAAGTGTCAGATCAAGATGAAGAGACGGCACCTGAAACTATAATCCTCGGCTAAGATCTAGGCCCCAAGATTTACTGTTGTTGATTAGGTAATTTTCATTGAAACTCCTTGTGGATTTATATATTAGGAACATGGAGGCTTCTGAATGGTCTACGTGTGCTTCCAGGTGACTTAGAGTTAGTCAGAGAGTGAGTTATACATAGCTCTGAGTTGACCGAGTGCCGTACCACTGCATTTGATGTATACTTTGTATAACATTCGACCATTAGTCAAAAGTCCTATCCTCGTATCATAGGCTTCATGCTGGTAAGATGTGCAGTATAAGGCAAGTAAAGTGGCTAGAGGTGATTATAGTGTATATAAATACTGCCGCTATTTTAAAGATAATATTAGATAGTGTCGCCAATTATTATTATCTACTTAGGTAGGTAAGCCAAAAAGTTTGCCTACATAAGATCTACTTGTAATAGCTGCATGTACTGATAGCCCCGACGAGAACTTAAGAGAGGTCAGTCGGTATCCCTTTTCACGTTTTGTCACTCCTTTAGGTTCAGTTCAGCATGAGATACAAACGCGTAAATTCGTAACATTCGTCATCCAATATCGATTCATATATCCAAGATCTTCGCCCCATCGGCCCCCCCTATATGTTCGATATGCCAGCCAGCATGTGCAGCTTCCGCTATTACCTCCTCGCCTATATACAACTATCCATTCGCTCCATCGCTATAGATCCATCTAATCGCTACTATATCTCATGAATTTCATATATATATATATGCGCCTTAGGAAGCTGGCTCGCCCTAGTACCCTAATCACCGCCCGGCTTCCGCCCGTACACGTACCGGACCTTCATGTAGCCGTGGATCTTCCGGTCCTTGAGCTCGCGCCGCATGAACGCCAAGTACTCCTGGTACCCGGGGGCGTCCTCGCCCATGACGGTGTTCCAGAGGAAGAGCGTATAGCCTACATAAACAAGGAACATTAGTAGCGGGCCCCTTCCTGTCGATGACAAGCCAACCCCGTCGTTTCCGAGGAAGAAATAAGAAGTGGGGGAAGGAGAGGATAGCAGGAAAGGAAGGGCCTCAAGACAACTCACCCTCGACATCGTTAAGCATCGTCAGCTGCATGTATTGCCCTGCCTCGGCTAGTCTCTTGTCTTGTGCCCAGCCGCCGACGGGGACCTGTGATGGTGTAGGTGGTTAGCATGGGCAGAAAACACCGAGTCCTGAAGTGCGAGTAGGAAGACCCAGTTTCGGCCTTCCAACCTCGAGATGTCGACGTTCCCTTTAGTCCACCCGCGCGACTATCTCTCGAACGCCCCACCCCACTCGACCACATATACCATCTCCGAGCCAGCGTCGCGGGCCCAGATTTGCAAAGGCAGGTAGGCTGGGTATCAATGTCAACTCACTTTATAATTAAACTCATGAATATCCGTGAACCCGGCCTCCTCCATGCCCTTCTTCTGGAGGTCCTGCTCGAGGACCTGGAACGAGACGCCGAGGAACTTCTCGGCATTGGTATAGAGCATGTTCCAGAAGCGATTGTATGCGGAGTCCTCGGCGATGGTGCCGTCGTCGCTGACGATGGCGACATCGGCCTCGCAGGTCTCGACCCAGCCGCCGGGCTTGGTCACGCGCAGGGCCTCGCGGAAGACGGCCGTCCAGTCCGGGATGGCGCCGAACAGGTAGCGCATGTGCACGAAGTCGAACGAGTCCTCGGCCCACGTCCACGGCTGCGTGCAGTCGTCGATCTCGAACTTGACGTTCGGCGGCACCCACAGCGGCTGCGTCGGCGACAGGTCCGTCCCGATCACCTCCGCGTGCGGGAACTGGTCGGCGAAGTCTCTGTGGTGGGGGGAAGAGAGGCAGGGTTAATAACTGGGTATACGTGATAGTCGTTCGTTACTCCTCACTCTCTAGGGGAGGGGAAAAAGGGGGGTAGAGTGGGACAGATGCTGGATTTGTTATAGTACTTACATGGCCCATATTCCTACGAGCCAGGTTAGCATGGGTGCGAGTAATTGCATCACATTTACAAGATAGCAGTAGTAGGAGATCTCAACGCACCTGTTCCAGTCCCAACGTCAAGCACTTTCTGTAGAAGCGTTAGCGCCTTAAACTGTACCTACACATAAGAATGCTCATCACAACGGCGGAGACCGAACCTCTACATCTTCCTTAATTGGCGCAAGGAAGAGCTTATCTTCTAAGAGAATCATAAGGTAATGGTGACTATAGAAAGCAGTCAGTCAGTATCAGAAGCGCAAGTAAATTCGAACCGATTTCTCTTTCGTAGTCGAGCTCGCACCGGGCCCTGCTGAACCGAGTCCGGTCTGGAATCAAGAAACAGATAGAGGCGTTCCCAGCTCTTACGTACGTGATATCCACAGATTGCATCTGCTGCTCGTCGTTCGGCGTGAAGTACTTGGAGTTGTGCCTCTCGCTGTGATACGTCCGTCCCTTGATCGTTCGGTATTCCAGGATACTCGCCGTCACGGAGTTGGTGCTGCTCGCACTGCAAGCCACAATGTTACTACACAATCCCCAAGGTTGCCCAGCCGAGTGCGTAGGTAGGTACTAACGCATCTGAACCCAGCGCCGAGTCCGCGTCAAAGCCATCGTCCTGGCCTTCCTGCACATCGTTGAACACATATGGTCAGCCTTGAACCCCTTTTCATATGAGCCACTTATCACCACACCACCACCACCACCAACCACCGCCACTTATGTGATGATTGATAACGGAACAGTGTAACCCATTCCCAGACTTCGCGTGTAATGTCGTACCTCATCTTCATCGGGATCCGGCGCGGCCAAGAGGTCGTCGGCATGCGGTTGATGTTGCGCCGGCGGGCTGCTCGTAGTGGCGGCTGGCGGACTAGTGGCAGCCGCTGGTGGACTGCCAGACGCAGCTGGCTGACTGCTGGCGCCGCCACCACCGCTGCTAGATGCTTGTCCTTCCGCCATTGCCGAATGACAATAGTATATATACTACCGGTAGTACTACGTGGTATTAGTGTCGATGCGGCTCGGCGTGGCGTCTGCAATAATTATTAGGTCGTGGTCGCGCAAACCAGGAAACCCCAAGAAAGACGTAATCAATGCCGAATGAGGTGGAAGCAGCAGTAGTTTAAACAACACAACGCGGGGTGTAATACATATACGGATATGACGAAACAGGAGGATGTCATTGACAGGAGAGAAGTGCGACTAAGGCCATTCTTATTATAAAAGACACAGCACAGCAAATCCATCCAGCCCTAGCCTACTTTGACTTACATACATACATACATACATATACATACTCTACTAAGTCCCCTCTCCGCTCCCCTCCCCCCTCCCCCCTCCGATCAGTCGATCATAGAAAGGAAAGAAGAAAAAATTGAAAATAGTACGGGAAATGCCCCGATATTTCCATAAACGGCACATGGCGGGGTTAATACCCCCATCCAAGGATCATGGGCTGCTACTGCTGCTACTGCTCCCAAGATATGGCACGCAGATAGATGGGCCACGAATTCCGGTGGGGCACCAGACTGCGACGTAGCCGGGATATTTCACCTCGAGGCGGTCAGCAGCGTTTTGCTGGCAGGTTTGGCAGGCTACCTACCCTATTTCATCATCGTTGGGGTTGTTGCAGATATACACATATGGTGTTGGGGGCTCCCGAATTGGGGGGAGGGGTCCATGGTGGTCGAACATGCAGACCTCGTATGTAGGTACTCAAGGTAAGTAAGCAAGGCAAGTTGGCGGCAGCGCAGCAACAGCAGCAGCTTACACCGGAGAAAGCGAGGTAAGCCGGGCAGGACAGGACGGACAAGAAACTTCTGTCTGGCTCGAGTGTGTATGTGTGGTGTGTGGACGGGCTGCTGCCGGCCTAACTAACCTTCTATGTAATAGTCTAGTAACTGATGTAGTTCTGATGCCGGCCGGTTTTCGATATAGCGAACCTGATTTCACATACGGAATAGCCTTTGCTCTGCCTCTCTCTATCAGTCCATCTGCTCTATCATCAGATATCACACCCCATGCCCATAATAAGCGTTCCCTAACGCTCCCTAGCCGCCGATCCGTAACTGGTTGGGAGCTTGGCTAACTGTTCGCGCAGTCGCGGCGTTCGGGAGCGGGAATATCCCACGGGCGAATAGCTACTTTCGCGCCGGGCTGTCCGTCGCAGCTACATTTTGCAGTATGCAACAACAGCAGCAACTGTTAATAACAACTACTACATACGACTGTTGGCGGCGTTTTATGCAAGATACATCGATGCGCTGTCCATACATATCTGCATCGAGCAGCTTTCGCTTCCCTGGCGGCAGTTCCTAGTCGGCCATGGTTGGTCTGTCAGGTCTGTCTGCAACCTTGAAGCTGTAGGAGCTGCACGTGCGCCCGTCCGAGATGATGCAACTATGAACGCCTCAACTGCGGGTGAGCTAACCTAACCTAACTACCTAGACTGCGCAGAAAGGTTCGCACGCACACCACGCTGTATGGATACATCCCGGTTTTGCCAGGTCGCTAGTTCGCTCGGCCTCTGCGGACACTACCGTACATACATACCACATACATACCTAGGTGGACAACCTTACAGAACACCAACCGAGTTGACTAATCCGGCAGCTCGGCCTGCACGGATCAATATCTGTTGCGTGCGTGCATCCATTGCTCTCGCGTGGAACCTAGGTAGGGCTAGGAAGAAGCTCCCGGCCTTCTCGATCAATAATACACAAGAAGGCTAGAGGTTACACCAGACGGCGCCCACCGTTGCCCGTGGTCGCATACATACCTTACATAAAGTACTCTGGCAGGTCGCATTCGCATACCTACGTCGTTCGTCGCCCAATGCGGTGCGGAGAAAAGGTCCTACTACGTAGTCACGTAGTATACATATCTGGTATAACAGACCTACCTACGTAACTACGTAGTATACACATGACTGACATACATAGCAGACCTACATACATACATACATACATACATACATATGTAGTAGGCATCTGACATCTACACCGCTGATGCGTTAGTTTTGTATCCCCGCCGCGGCTATGCAGAATCTTAGTTTAGTTATGCAGAAAAAACTCTCTCAAGCAGCACTTTTATGTGTATGTGTGAAAATCCTGCTCGTTTCGTTAATAATGGAAATGGGCACCATGACCTTCGGTTCGGGACCCCTTTGTCTTTGGGACACATCTAATCCTGTCACGTAGAACTATGTATTACTATTGTACAAGCTCGTCTCATGCCATGCCATGTCATTGTCCCCCTCCCCCCAATTTGTCCTGTAGTAGTAGTAGTAGTAGCCTGCCTGCCTGCCTGCCTGCCTGCCAGCCTGCCCCCAGCTCTCCCCCCTTCTCTACCTATCCTCCTATTCCTTACACCCGCAGTAGCTTAGCCGAGAACTTCTCGATCAGATCCTCGGTGGGGAAGCTCATCTGCTCGAGGCCCTGGGCGTACGGCGTGGGGACCTCGGCGCCGGTGATGCGCTGCGCGGGCGCGTCGAGGTAGTCGAAGCCGTACTCCATCGCGGTGGCGAGGATCTCGGCGCCCATGCCGGCGAAGGGAAACCCGCACTCGACGGAGACGAGGCGGTGCGTCTTCTTGACGGACTTGATGATGGTCTCGACGTCGAGCGGCTTGACCGACCGCAGGTTGATCACCTCGACCTCGACGCCGTAGTTCTTCTTCAGCGCCTCGGCCGCCGCCAGGCACTGCCCCACCGTGCGCGAGAGCGACACCATCGTCAGGTCCTTGCCCTGCCGCTCGATCTTGGCCTTGCCGAACGGCAGCACGAAGTCGTCCTTCTGCGCCGCCTCCGACATCGGGAAGGACACGCCGTACATCAGCTCGTTCTCCAGCACCACGACGGGGTTGGGGTCGCGGATGGCCGCCTTCAGCAGGCCCTTGGCGTCTTCGGCGGAGTACGGCGAGACGACCTTGAGGCCCGGGATCGAGCCGTACCAGGCGCTGTAGTCCTGTGAGTGCTGGGCTCCGACGCCGGCGGCGAAACCGTTGGGGCCGCGGAATGTGATGTTGCAGGGTTGGATGCCGCCGGACATGTAGAGGGTCTTGGCGGCGCTGTTGACGATCTGGTCGATAGCTTGCATGGCGAAGTTGAAGGTCATGAATTCGCACTACAAACGAACGAACGAATGGCACGATATGGTTAGTCCGAGCTCCATCTTGATGCGACAGGAGCATTTGCGTATATCCTGCATATGAATATTCTACTTACGATAGGATGTAGACCACTCAACGCAGCACCGACGGCCAGACCACAGAAACCGCTCTCCGTAATGGGGGTATCGATCACTCTCTTCTCGCCGAACCGATCCAGCAGACCCTTCGTGACCTTGTATGCGCCGTTGTACTGGGCAACCTCCTCGCCGATCACAAAGACCTTCTCGTTGGCCTCGAGCTCCTCGGCCATGGCCTCGTTGAGGGCCTCACGGACGGTGTACTCCTTCGTGCCCTTGACATCGGCGAACGTTCTTCTTTGCGAGACGGCCAAGGAAGCAGGGGAAAATCGGGGGAGGACTCGGGGGAGGACTCGGGGGACGGCGGTATTGCGAGCTGAGGCAGCCAATCTCGCTGCCGGTCGTAGATAGCGCGACATTCTGGAGAGACGGTGATAAGGAGTGTTTTGCCGGGTCAGGAAATGCGGAATAGAAATAATTGAGTCCAGACTCCCAGCCGACTGTCAATTGAGGCGGTAGTCGATGTGGTTGACGTGGACGGCGTGGTGGGTGGTGATAGTGATATTCAGGATTGGTGGGAGGGCAGAAGAGCGATTTTCCAGCTCCGTAAGCTTTTTTTGCAGTTGCTACCAAAATTTGGTCGCGTTTTGTCTCAACTTTTTTCTCGGAGAGAATAGGAACGGAACAGCTTGTTGAGGCGAGCTGTTCCGCTAGGCTACATCGGGCTTAGTCTATCTGTGTCTCCGACTTATCGGGGCTTTCCATGCTCAGTCAGCCAGTACATACCTGTACCTACAGTTCTATACTCAGTATAATGTAGTATCTCTTCCGTATTGTGAGGAGATATCTCGAGAGTTTAAAATAATCTACTCACTGGTAGTTATGATAGCATGTTTGACCTTGGTACATGTATTATCTCTATATTCTATAAGTCATGGTTGAATCACATGTGACTATCTATGTATCTTCCAACACGACTTTCATATCCTCCTCCTACCTTAGCTAGGTATTTACTGTGTAAGATAGGTACTGCAGGTGGTGAGCCTGCTCGGATGTCAATTGGGGAATCCTTCGTTGGGGATAATCCGTGCAAATTTGCCTGTTGAAAGCTGACTGGCATTACAATTAGGCCGAGATCACTTATAAATAATAAATATACCAGTTGGTTGATATCGTTCTGTCCAAATGGTATCTCATGTCCTTTCAGAGTAAATTCATGGTATTGGCTCCCCTAGGACCTCGAACAACCGATCTAGGGAGGAATCTGACTACCGAGGCGCCCTGATGGCAGGGAAGTTTTTACTCAATCGTGTATCAATGCAAGTATATATATATATGTATCATCCTGAGCAAGTCTAATCTGTGAAATATGTATACAGAGAAACAATAGGCACCTTTTGTAGTAAAGGCCGTCATCTATGTAAGGCTCGACACGTCGACGCTTTTCCGTCAGCGGATTATTACTTAATGTAGGCGAGCGCTGGGCATTGCTTGCATCCTCATTAACGTGCGTATAAGCACCTCTCTCTTCGGGCCCCAGATGTGTGGTAGGTAGGTACTTTCTTCTTCATATCCATCGGAAGTCATGCTCATTGCTCCGGCTTCTTCCCAACCATAAGGTACATGGGCGTGAATAGGTGTTTCTCCGCCCCGGCGACTAAGCAGTCCGCGGCACGGGCCAGACTGTCAGCAGTCTTCTTGGTACCCTTCGGCGCAATCCCTGTCATTTCCAGGGCACCGGCAAAGTGATGCGCAAGCAACCGACCCCACCACGTCATGCGTGCAATGGTAAATGTATCGCTCATAGACTGCATATATTTCCATTGCCCGGCGAGCGGCCAATACCAGGGGATAGGGTCTGGCCGATCAGCCAGATCCTCGTGATGCAACATGTCAAAGCCAGCAATCTTCATGGCCTCAATGCCTTCCGAGATCCTGACCATGTTGGAGATGCCGTCACCCTGCTCGATACCAAGGCGGATCTCCCTGTGCTCGAGGTTCTCGTTGTCGTAATCATCCGTCATCAGCCATTCATACACACCGAAGATACCACCAGGCTTCAGCACACGCAGGATTTCGCTGTAGACACCTTCGAGCTTGGGTGCGTGGACGGTGGCCTCGATGGCGTAGACGGCATCGAAGTGGTTGTCGGGGAAGTCCATTTGCTATTACAATGCCAACGTCAGCGTACTAGCGACCATAATCAATGGCAGCAAAACCCACCATGAAATCACCCTTCACGAAGGCCAATTGATTCGACATGCCCTCCTTCGCAGCATAATGGGTAGCACGCTCGATCTGGTAGTCGTTGTTATTTAGACCGGTGACGTGGCAGCCGGTGAACTTTGCGATTTCTCGAGCCGGTCCACCGACACCGCACCCAACATCAAGCACCTTCATGCCTTCTTTTATGCCAATCTGATGTGCGAGATAATGCTCGTGTCGGGCAATGGCTTGGTAAAAGGTCTCGCCGATGGAGTACCGGCAGAAGTGAAATGACTGGCCCCAGCCATACTCGTAGAGGTCGGTTGCGAGGTTGTAGTAACTGTGAAAGACACGTTAGTGATTGATAGACATACGGAAGAAAAGCTGGCGACTAACTGTCTGGTTAAGGTAGCGTATTCAGCAGTTCGTTTCTGTCAAAATATTGTATCAGCACACACAGTCTAGGCAGGGCATTACGATAGAGGGTAGGTAGGGTAAACTCACCGCGCGGTCTTCAGCTGTCTCGTCCTTGGCGTCCTTGTTGTCCCAGTGCTTGAAATATTCGTCAATTGCAGCCTTCTGGCCATCAGAACCCTTGCCAACCATGGCACGGAAGCCTCCAGTTGCCTGGGAAGACTTTCCGTGCAGGGCCTTGTTGAAGGCAGCATCGCGTTCCTTGTCCTGCATCTCGAGTTCGATTTTCGAGGGTGCCATGTTGAATGATTGTAGTGGCGTGATGGACGCCGCTTAAATATACAAATGATGAAGTGAGCGAGGGTCTGTCAGTGGGAGAGAATGAAGGAATCGTATTCGTTATTCCGAGACGAAGGAGTTCGTGATCGCGATGCAGTAGGTACTCAGACGAATAGTCGAGGTACATGAAGAAAAGGGACCTTGGACTTTTTATGCAATTGAACTTTCTTATCGGCAATTTTGGGGGACCCTTCCAATTTCTTGGGAGAGCAACCAAGCTAGCCGAATTTAGCTCTAGCTCGCTAGTCTGGACCAACCGGAGCTCTGAACCTGCATTAGCGGGACGTGGAAACAGGGATGTTCAAATCTTAAGGGTCCCTCCTCCAAGCGTAAATGCCCCTGAATGCGAATACGAATCCGACAAGCCACAGAAACAATAGGGGAAGAAAAGTGTGGCTTTCATATGGTCTGTGCAGCAGTGTGGCAGTACATACATATGGAAGACTCAATGGAAGCTTCCAAGGATTAAACTGCAAGCGAGACTCGCGAGTTGAACTCCGAATTGAAGCTGTTAATTGGAAGGCTGCATCACCGGAATAAACCGTCGCTTGCCTTGTGTTACCCGAATACGAAATGCTGTATACTTGCTCAGAACTGAAGATACATTGTTATCTTGTGCCCCTTCATACCTGCAATAAGTAAACCTTTCCGCGATTGGGCCAAGTGCATGAATGTGAGCCCAACCATTACTATGTAAACGACTCTTGAACTGGGACTCTTTCCCAAGTGAGTATATTCTCGCAGAAATAGTTTGTATGCTAGCCTATTGAAAAGATTTATTTCTCTGTCAAAAGAGTACTATAGGCAGAGTCTTCAGTAGAGATACAAACCCCTCTATCATTGAGAAGGGATATAGCAGAACTATGAAAACGGAAGAGAGAGACTATGATCATTGAGCTTACCCCATGCATATCCCACCCTGTATACCAAGTCGGGGAATAAATAGGACACATCTTCTACCATAGACTGCCGCCTCGCTTCTAGCTCATGCAGTAGCTACCATGCGTTTTTTCCTGTTCATGAGAAAACGTGCAGCAGCAGCAATCACTTGACTTCTGCATATATGATATGATACATCAAGGGGTCTAAGCTGCATCACGTATATCTAATTGTAATTAACACAATTCATATTCTATAAGACACTATGGTCTGTCTGATCTCAGCTATCAATCCGAATGCGCCTCGTAACCTCTTCTCCTTGGCCACAAGAAAATATCAAGAGGAGAGACAGAAACCTATCATAAAGCACACTTTGTCATGGAATACCTCATAGCATCATAGACATGGAGGTTTGTCCACTAAGTTCCCAGGGTAACTACGGGTTTCGAAGCGTCTACCATGCAGCTATCGAGTAGTTATTCTGCTGTCCTACTCACAAGCGTGCCGGTCAGCAAAAGAAGAAACACTGCGCTCGAAAGCCCTCCAAGAGATATCACATGAAGTGATCAGTTAGTGAGTAGAGCATACTCAGAACAATGCTGGTACATTGGATCATTGTGAAGAAGTACGCAATACGTTGTGTAGAGTGCTAGTGCTGAGAAACCAGCTATTCTATAAGATGTCAAAGAAACTCGTTAATTACATTATTATCAGATTTATACGGCCAGAATCTTCTAGGCATAAAGTCAACATGTGGAGTTAAACTCACACCTATTTTACAAAGACCATGCTGGTCATGCGTAATCCGAATCACTGCCAAGGCAAGTCGCTAACACATAGTTGCTTACAACTCTTCATTATGTTACATGTTTCTGTCTCCCGGTCCCTCCAATATCAAGTACAACACCCGTCTAAGTAACGCCGGGGGTATCTGTTCGGGAGACCAGCTCTCCAATAACCACTGCTAGGGTGCCAATCAAGTTCTGCACGCTCAAACCTATCTGCTCTACCGCGAGCCTAGATGATCTCAAACTGCGGCGGAAACACTCTCGCCTTCTTGATCCACCACAGCTCTCCCGGTGTGAGCGGGAAGGTGAATTCCTTGCGCTCGGGGGTATCCTCGCGGTCTAGGCGGTAGAATGCCGAGCGTTCGTCGCGCGACGGCTGGGCCCCGGGACCCGCTTCCCCAGCCGCCTGCCCTTTGGCCTCGGCGCGGGCCTTGGTGTCGAGGAACTGGGTCCAGAAGTAGCGGCGCATGGCGAAGATGTGGCGGGTCTTCGATAGCGCACACATGTGCGTGATCGTGACCTTGGGTATGTTGTACGAGGCCGCCGTCGTCGAGCTGTTCGTCGTCGGGTGCTCCCGGCGCTTGGAGTGAAGATATTGCTCGAAAGACCAGGCTGCGTACTCGAAATAAGACATGTGCGGTTTCAGACCGTCGTCTTTCTTGTGTCCCTTTACGCGATAATAGACCGTCCAGCAATGACTTGCGTCGTGCCACCGGTACGGGCGCATATCGGTGATGAAATCAATCTCATCGACTGGTACGCATACATAGTGTTCCCCGGGTCCACCTCCGTGCTCATCCTCAGGTTGGGGCTGGGGTAGTTTGTGGTGCGAGTTACCCTCGATCCAATCATTGACGACATAGGGGTCCCACTCGACAAGGGATAGCTCCTGGACGTTGGGAAGCAGCCGTAGCAAATTCAACGTCTGATCGACCTGTGAAAACAGTGCCCAAAGTCCGCCGTTCAGAGCCAGCTTTTCAACCCGACGCAGATCCGCAGGGCGGAATTGCCCTACATCCCAGCTTCCGCCCGATAATAGCCGCTGCTCGCCTGGCTCGCCGTAGTCAATGTAGAGCGTATCTCGCTTGAAATGGAACCATGTTCGCGGTTCATGCGTGCGAGTACCGAATGCTAGTTGATATCCGTAGCTCTGGAGTACCTCGCGGGACTCGGAACAGACGTGTAAAAGCGCTGGGATAGGCGCGTTGGCAGTCAAAGACGCACTCCGGGTCATAGCCCACGCTTCTCTAGGATGATCCAGTAGCCATAGTGACGGTATTTCTGGCAAATGTTCTGTTGCCACCCATGGAGAATATCTTTTCCTCGTAGAAGTAAATCCATACGAGTCGAGAGTGGTTTGTCGGTGTCCGCGTTGAGATAAGGACCACCCAATTCGCGCGAGCCAGTTATGAGCAAAGTACGCAATGTCAGGGTGCAGTTTGAAATGGACCGACATATCGCGACATGCTTTGGCGAATTCGTCGTACCTCCGGTGCCAGTCATCTGTATCGTGTCCATCCTCTGTCACATGCACGACCCGTGGCGGTGTGGCGAGGATGTAAATGATCCGCCGGATCTCCAGAGGCAGGAGACCAAATAAACAGAATTGGTTCTCTTTGGAGGCCGGCATAGCTTGGCTTGCAAAATGAATCGACCGGATTGCTAGAGCCATTCTGGACGGATAGACGACAGAATAACTGTGGTTGTAGTAACCACACATTCGACACGATATGACTAGATATGACACGTTTTGTTGTTTCGAGGCGAAGCTCAGACCCCAGGATCGGCAAACCCCGCATTACTGCATAAAGATACGCTTTGTGTAATACCTGTATTAGGCTACACAGTAAGCCCGTTTCTCTTTTGATTTATTTATCTACAGTACACTTTAGGGCATTCAGGAGATAAGTTTAGTGCGTATATTGGGGAGGGAGGCCTGAGCCGTAGCAGGTTTGCCAATAGGTTTGCCTATTAGAGGCCGATATGTTTGCGTGGTTTTGAAGCGCCGCTTCCGATACAAGCTCCGTTCGAAATCCCATCTGCTAACCTGGACTGCCTTATCTATAAAAAAATTAAATGCTATATAAAATCAAATAAAATCACATCAAATTCTTTTTTTCTTTTGTTTTAGGGAGGCGGGTGGAAGAACTTTTCGATACGACTACGGGTCGTAATTTCGTAAATGCCTCTGAAGTTGATGGTATAGGAGGAAGAAGCGGTATGGGGCCTTACTGGTCTGTAAAACCACTCAGGCAATGGCATATTAGTCTCTGTCACAGAGTATATAAAGCGCCACTGCTGAAATTGTAATGGCGGCGTCGTTTTTCTTCTGCCAAGCTCCGGTGATAAGCACGTAAGCATACATGATAACCATTCAATATAAGATCTAAAGGGTATTTATGAACTGTGTACTCGATCAGATCAGGAGCTAAAGAACTCAAAGACGGTAACCTCTCGAGAGCGGTGGGGTGTCGTGATCGATATAGGACGCTAAGCACCTATATCTTCAATGGCTTCGATTATCAAGGGTCGCGTGATCAAGCTCAAGCTCATCGACTCCGTCATCTTTCACAGTCTATGCACAATATGCTGGTGCCCGCCATGAAGAGGCAATATTCAACAGATGTAGTGAACTTTGGGTGCAGCCAATAGGATAGGAGCGATGATATTAAGGGGCAGTCATCTTATACTATTAAATTTCCGAGTAAAAATCATATAGACTAACAATACTAATTTCTCTGAATAGCAGCTACAGGATGTGTATATTGAAATGGTCGATGTAGGCCAAACAACCCTACAGTATGAACGACAAATAGGGGGTACTACAGTAGTGCTCATATTTCAAAATATCTCTTGCTTATCGTGGCTCTTGGTGTATAGGCATTACTAGTGCTATGATGCACAAATTGGACTTGCTTACCTCGCAATACTCATAGCAGGGATGCTGGCATAGTTACATTATTCATGGACGAGCAGAGGTTTCATATTCGTTACTTCACTATTGATTGAAAAGACGCAGGTTATGAGTGTCACGGTAGTTATTATTAAGAAAGTATCATCGCTAGAGTACTTGGGGGCTCTGCCCCCCAAGATATACAGTCACAGGGTGTAGGGCGTATACCAGGCACCTGAATTACTAGTCACCCCTATTCCGACAATTATAGCCAGATTTCATTACCGCAAAAGGAGAGAAAGGGGTTTCTATGAATGTCAGTTATGAGATTATTGTATTCGTAACTGATACCTTTGTCCTAATGTATGATGGGGTTCTCTTCAAATTGTTGTCCACCATTTACGGAACTAGGGGTCTATGCTGCGAAGAAGACGACTTTACCACCACCTGGCATGCTAGGCAACCTAATGACTTCAAGACTATGAAAGTCTCCCAGCTAAACACACGACGTGGATTTGAGTAGTTATGCTCTATGACCGTGCACACTTCCGACGAATCTAATCGAGAATGATGTAAGTCTAGCCATTTCTAAGAATAGCCAACCATCTTTGATACTCTTGGCACGTCATTGCTAGTGTGTTGTTAGAATCCTGCACGACAATAAGCAGGAAGCAAGGGGCTGTTGTGATTTAAGTTGCGAAGAATTAATGGTCTGTAAAGTAGCACTATTATCATACTCCCAGGACCCCACAGACGCCTACCGTGTTCGACTTTACCATGTCCACCTCCATTTCTTCATTAATTTTGTTCTCTGTCCATCAGGTGTTCCATCTGATTGACCTTCCACAAGAGGTCCATCCCCATTTGTTTCTGATTTTCGGTTGCTGATTAAATACCATGTGCTCTGCGCGATAACTTCAGCCACCACCACGGCAGAAAGCACTATACAGGCTGTAAAGGCGTTTAAATATAACGGAGCATCCTGAGTGCGGAAAATCTGACTAGCCGCAATACCTGCAACATTTGCGCCCATGATGATCATTCTAAAGAAAAGATGTAAGTGATACAGATTCGCGAAGGAAATGACCGAGCAGAAGACGAAAAGACTTACGCCATAGCAATACTCCGCTGCTGGGGACGTTGGCAGTTTGCAGACAGCCAGCCTATGTTGAGGATAGAGACTATAGAGTTCATCGCTATGGAGAAAACAACGGCAGCGTACTTCCTACCAGGACTCCATTTCCATGCCTCTCTGAGACATGTGTAAGCAATTAGGTTCCAGAAGCTCACGAATAATAGCACCGGTCCCCTCTTTCCCGAAATATTGCATATCCAGCCTAATATCACGACGGCCACCACAGAAATGAATGCGCCCACACTAGCCATGACATTTGCTCTTACAGTGTCGTAACCTATACTCTTGATAACACTGGGGCCATAAGTGTTGATCGCATTTGCAGGTATTACAGAAGTTATCGTAATGACTACGTGCACCAATATTCTGGGATTCTTGACAGTCGTCCAGACATCCTGACCGGAGATGTGAAGATGATTGGTAATCTTGGTGGGATCGTTGAGGATTACACGGCGAACCAAGATGTATGTCTCCCGCTTGTCGAAATAAGACCAACGGCCGAAGCTAATGAGGGGAAATCCGTTTCTGGGCGATGGAGGGATAAAGAGGGCGAAAATAATGCCCCCTCCTATAGTAATAGCTCCCTCGACTGAAACCAGCGAGTACGGTTAGATCAGAGGTGACAATATTAAAGAGATACTTATATGGGGATATACTTATGAACAACCATCTCCAGCCAGGAACACCGTATCGATCTCCCATACTAAGAATACCAGCACCAATAAGAGAAGTTGTTGCCGAAGCAAGGAGATTTCCAAGAAAGAATATGGAAAATCTTAGGCTAGACTCTGATTCCTTATAGAATGTCGTGATTGTAAATAGCGCACCGGGAATGAAGCCAGCCTCGCAAAGACCGAGAAGTATTCGAGTAGCTAAATAACCGCCATAATTCGTGATGAAGTTCTGGAATGTAGCGACCAGACCCCAGGCCACAATTTGACCAGACAACCATATTCGAGGCCCTATTCGTTGCAGTAATATATTAGAGGGAATTTCCAAAAGAACGATACCAGCTGACAAAAGGCTATTCCCGACGTTAATCTGATTTGTATCAACTCCCAAGTCTTGCGTAATGGTACTTGTTAAGGCATTCGAGATGTTTCCACGGTCCATTTGAAGTGCAAAGAACGCGAAGCCCAAAACGGGTAGCAATATGAAATCGAGCCTAGACATTATTAGATCTTCAACTGAAGAATGAGGTAATTCTGGAGATGCCTGGCAGATGAGTGACATACTTCCGTTTCACCGCTCGTTCTTCCACTTCAGACCAGTCCGCCATAGTGGGCTCATCAACATTGACGGCGGCAGCTTTCTTATCACCTTGATCGGGATAACATCCTTCATCGTAAGGTGTTTTTGCCTCCATAGCTTGGCTTAGAATAAAAGTCGAGAGGAAGAATGATTGAAAGGCCTATGAATGTCGCAGTTTGGGTACGCGGGGTAACTTAACATTCGGCCCTTCAATTCTTGCTGAAGACCAATTTGACGTATTCGGGGATCCCGCAGGAAATTCAATAACATCACACCCCCCCTTCCCCGCCCCCACGAAAAATAGCATAGACAACTGTACTATCCTTAAGCCTCTGTCCGAAAACAATGCGATTCAAGTTCTTGTGATATAGGCACTGACATATAAATAGGAAGATGCCAAGGACAAAGGGGGATGTGTGAAATTCTCGAGTGAGCCACCGTAAGTACAATATTAGAAATCGTGAGGAGAAGATTCATGACAACAATCAAGATAATATCTCTGATGTTGAGTTTTATTAGTGGCTGGGCTTTGAAGGTGGCTGAGCTTTGAAGGTGGCTGAGCTTTGAAGGTGGCTGAGCTTTGAAGTGTAGGGCATTCGGAAAGATATCGATGCTGTCCGCATTGACCACGGCCACGCCACCCACTCAATTGGTAGAGATGAATATACAGTTTACAGATGCATGAATCACTCTACCTCTTCGCTCTCTTCTGGTAAAATGAACCCAAACTTCTGGACTATGCTCTCGTTACTTCCAATACCACATTCTTCCAACTGGCTCATGCGACCTATCGCTAGTGTGTTATAGTTGTGAGCTTGTAAACTAAAACCTTCTTGCTTGGAGACAACTTCGAAGTTTTTCCTCCAGCTCTCCCATAGCTGTCGGGTCCACCTTTGCTTGCCGATTTCGGCAAGCACGTCCTTTTCATATATCTCATATAATGTATCGGTAGCGAATAGAATCTATTGTGTGGCTGCCGAAGTATATGGCTCGAAATGGCGTGTAGCCTCGCCGGGATCGACATACTTTCTCGAAAATGAAGAAAAGGGCGTCGCAAAGGAGGATGGTCGAGTCAGAGCACTTAACCGCGTGGTATCGACTACGCTACTTGCTAGCAAGCGTGCGAGGAACGCTGAGAAATTGATTCATTCAAGGGCAGTCGTAGGATCTTCTTCTCTGATGTGTGCCAGTGAAAGTCCCTGCAAGATTGTTCAGACTTGCAAGTCCCAAAGGGGTATTCTACATGATGCCTGAAAGCTCACCTTGGTCGAGTTCCCACAGCCGCTGTTCTAATTCTTGGCACTTGGTAGCTGGAGTCAAATTCCAGATTTCCTTTTCCGCAAGATGACCTGACGCAAGCCATGGAACAATGTGGCGTGGCATGTCACACGGCTATTGGAGCCAAGACCTGTTGGAAGCTATACGAGATGCAGGAATGCTGCACGAGTACATATATTGGGTGCTGTTGGATGTTCTTCGATACTGTTGGAATGTATGACTACCTAACAAAAGGTATAATCACCAGACGGCGGCTACGTCGGCAACAGACTAAATACGTACCAGGAATACGTACCGCGGCAGCAGGTCTATAAAAACCTGTCGCCGAACCTCAAACTCAGATTGAAACTTAGAGCAACAAGCACCCTCAGAGGGCCTAGAGAATTATTGCTGAATTGATATATTTCCAAGCCCTGAATTACAGCCCTTGTCACATGGCAGGCGTTCAAGCTCTTCCACGAGATAGATGAGGCGGTCCTGACCAGAATGAGCAGCTGGCACCTTCATGGCTGCCTTTCCTAAACAGTCCCATAAAAAATTAATCCAGCCGATGGGCTGGGGAGCAGGAACTGTGCTATTTTTGAGTTGTTTCTGGGCATGCTTTTCTTTTGTCGTATAAGATTTATAGGCTTCTTGACAGTCGAGAACAATGATTTGATCAATAGCTTGTGCAACAGAGACCGGATCTAATGATCCATCCGCAAGCGATTGCAAGGCAGTGATGATTTTGGTCTCAGCTTCCGAGTCGCCTGGTTGTGCAAGTCCAAGTGCAAGAGCAGTTGTCATAGTGCTGATCGTTGCGAGCACTGGCTGACAGCAGAAGAGAGACGCGGTATCATGAGCGACTTGATTGAAACAGTGCAGCCACTGATACGACAAAATCCTCAATAGAAGAGAGTTAGTTTCCAGCCTGAAGAATCTACGATAATATGAATCTCAGCCGCCAACGTTATATCGTATTTGACTACCTATGTTTCATGTATCTTTGAAAACGAGGATATTTGCTATGGCTATTTCGCCTCCTCACGCCCACATGGTGTTACGCTTTCCCTAGTTAAAAACCCTACTAATATAAATATTCCGATGTACATCAGTAGAGTATAGTAGTGACTTAGTCTTCAGTATAACTTATTATGTAAGTCAAAGTACCATTGCTACGCACTGTAACATATGTAGAATAAGAAATGTGGCAAAAGCGATACCACTAACACCGAGTCAGATATTAGCGCCTATATACTCTGTAACAAGATATATACTTAACGAAACCTCTTTGATTTGTTGCAATTTAGGGTGGTAGTGGATATATAGATAAGCTTTTTATATTACTAGGGGCTTTTACTAAGTAAAGCGCAACGTCCTGTGGGCGTAGGGAGTCGTACATAATCGCCAACGCAAGTACTGGGTCGTCTGGATCGACAGCGAGACAGCATATAACAAGGTGCAGACTTGCTCGTACGACAGCAATAAAATTCACTGCCATAGTGATGAACATCATATTGTGTAGCATGGGAAGTGCAAAGTTTCAACGACACAGATGATAAGGGTGGTTTGGCGGGCAACGATTGAGCCACGCAGTTTTGACGGTTCAAAGAGTGGGAATGCTTGCATAAGTTTATTCTTGAAGATCACGTATCCACTTTATATTATATGTGGTTGTTTGATTTGTCTGGACCTCTATATCATGGTGTTCCGTTTACCTTTAATATGTACCTCTCCCGTTCCAATTTCCATGAATCTGAAAGGCTGGACCCTCAAAGCCATATCAATTAGTAGCAGCAACCAGAAGAATCCCACAATGTAATAGGGCACGAACAGCAAAGCTGAAGGATATATATCCATAGAATATAGGCTTTGAGTCGAATTATTATACATACCTAGAAAGTGATAATGGCAGCGTAAAGGGGAAATATATTGTACGCGAGTGTCAAATCACATTGCTGGGATTATCCGGTCCAGTTCCTGCATTTAATAGACATAAATAAAACGTCTCAGCTAATGTTTATAGTATAGAACCGTATAATAAGGAGCGTAATAGATTCACGTATTCGAGTGCAAGCCAAAAGGTAGCGAACTTCACTACATATATGTACATGTGAAGGCCAAATGAAGGCCCGTAATACGCCTATGTCAATAGGTATATTCCATATTGCTAAAGTAGTTCTATTATTTCTACCTCGCCAATTGAAGGGATTAAGCCGTGTGACTTTATATACAATTCACGAATTTTCAGTTCGATGGAGCCTTTATGAAACCCAATAAGTAATGTACTAATCAACGTTGCCTGGATGTATCAATCCACATATGTAACGCTTAGAGACATCTCATTCTCGGTATGAATAGAATATGTAATCAAGTTCACAATAGTAAAATAAACGCAGCATGATTAGCCGGTCTAGAAGACTACAGCTAAAATACAACAAGAACCCCTTAGGTCATAGAACTCCCTAAGGACTAAACAACATCCCTTCACCTCGTAGAAAACTGACCGTATAAAAGCAGTAGATACGTACAGCAGACTCGTGAGTGCTCACCATCTCAGAAGGCCCCTAATCCATGTACCACCTAACATTATGACCACTACACACCATCGTGCCCTCCGCAGCGACCTTTCCACCATGCTGATCAGCAAACCTCTTGATAGCCTCGTCCATGACATCAAGGATATCCTGGTTGTGCATACTGAACTGGAAGCTAGAAGTATCTGTTGCACTGTCACGCGAAACCGAGAAGGCGCAGTCATATAGGAGCATTGTGTCCTTATAGCCCGCTGGCTGGCCCCTGAAGTCGACATTCCAGTCGCTCGGGTCGCCTAGGACCCCCTTGCACGTCTGTTGGCACTGGTCGCGGGTCGGTGGTCCGGAGGCTGAGGTCGTGCGATCGATGAAGTCGCCTACGGTGCAGTAGCCAGCATTGGATTTATTGCCCAGGCAGTTGTCTTGAGCAGCGGCAAAGGGGATGAGAGCCGACGATAAGATGGTTAACAAGTGCATTTTAGTTGATGGGTGTATATGTATATAACAAGTGAATGCCCGTGTATATTGTGAAATGCGGTCTGATAATCAGATTCGTTGCTTGCGAATTCGAAGTAGTAATCCGCTGTCAGTATGGTACGAGAAGTCCCGGAGAGAACAGAAAGTATGGATTTATTGCTGCAATATATAGATCTCTATCGAGGCTGGTAACATTTTGTCCAACATAGTCCAATCACGCGTATGACTTATGCCTACTAACGTAGTGACCAACATCAGCGATCGTAGCCCTAGAATGTGACTGGTCAAATCCATGCGTTGGTCAAATCGAAGAGAAGTTTGACCAACAATATGCTATTTTGGGACGAGGTGAATCAATGTCATATTGGGAGTACTGCTGTGGCGGGAAGGCTTCGCCTCAGTATCTGACGAACATCTCAAAGCGCGAGCCTATTGAAGATCCAGCATGGATTTCCCTACCCCACATTGGTGCCACAAAGAGCGTACAGACATGCTGACGCATATTAAATAATGAACTGATACTAGATTCAACTTGGCTGGTGAGCGTGTTATAAGCCACAGTATGTTAGCAGTTGACCTGTGCATGAGCCGCCATGTTGGTTGTGCAATCCGATGAGGCTTATGTATAACGCCAAACATTCCTGGATGGTAAACATGTACAGTTGCCACGCCGAGTCGCGTATATTTCAAAGAATTCGAGAAGGGAATCCGATGGCTTCGACTAATACACTATGTAGAAAAACTTTACAAGACAAACAATATCTAGTGTATCTGTAATTAATATAGCTGTATACAGGTCGAGAGGATTCGCTTTTTTCTGCAGAATCTAGAATTGAACCTATGATTGACTGGTCGTACTACCCAATGGTCATATCCTAGTCATCTCTCTGTCTGCCGCGTCCGGTTGAGAATGTTAGGTGGGTACTGACAAATAGGTTCTTTCCTGATTGTGTTCATCATCTTGACTTCGTAATAACATATGTCGCACAGGACTTGTTCAGTGTCAGATTTTCCGATATGGCCCCCTTTGCAGATTTTCAGCTTGCCAGGGGGCCTGTTCCGACATTGGCATTGGCATTTTGGTGACATAACTCTAGGTAGGCGCATCTGTATGGAATAACTATAGATAGATGAACTCTTATATGAGCTATAATTCTGTATTGGTCTAAGGGAAAAACTGCGATTGGTGGAACGAAAGCCGAGGGACAGCAATCAAGGGTCTAGTTTCCTTATCATAAAAGAGAACAAAGAATAGTTCTATGAAGTCTGTATTACATAGATCCATGGACAAAGAGACTCGAAACCCTGAGATCATGTGGCCGAAATCTGTGCCATTAGCATCTAACTAAGACAAAGGGTTGTTGCTCCTTTCCTTGACGATCGCGTAGATGGTGCCCTATAGACGATGTTATCTACGCTACTTGATCTCCAGAGTTGGCTCCTGGTCCCCGAAGACCGGATCTAGCTAGACCAATAGTAAATTCATGATGGCTTTCGCCTTCGCTTCCTCGTCCTTCTTTCCGTAACACATGTCCTAATTGTGCGCTTTGAGATAGCTTCCTACCCTCTCAAATTCACCCCGTCCAGTAAGATCCTCCAAGAGTCTATCTATATCCGACACCAGCAGGCAAAATTTTCCCTTCCCTTCCCGGGATTTCCTCACCACCAAAGTAAAGTTTGGCCTTCCCACAACTGACACGCAAGACCTCGTGAGTTGTCGCGTGAAAACGAGTGCTACTGTACATCGTGAAACACTATTGCGGCTCCACGACACCAACTGAGGTGAGACGTGATTCGATGTCATCTGCGGTCAATGTGTCATGCGGAAAAACTCTATGGTAATATAAAGGCGGTTTGTTCTGCATGCTGGTATTCGGGATAATATTGCGTACTGAAATTGTGTAACGAGAGACACGAATAGAAGCTAGAGGCTTATGAGTCAGCTTTGGGGTCATACTGAAATGGGCGATTTTCTTCCCTGGCTGTTGGGGTCTAGGTCAATAATGTTTGATGTCTTAGTACTGTAGACTCAAGTATTCCAGTACATAATGATGCTTATAACTAGGTAATTTGTCCCACTTTGTCGATGCCATCGGCGCTCGATCTGTCACAAACAGATTACATGTACGGACTTATATGTCAGGTATTAGTGTTAGGATAGGCCCAGGGAACCGTATTCACACGGTGATATATAATGTCTTGACGGAAGTTATATGTATTAAACATAGTCTCATTCATTGCTCAGGAGTAAAAGAAACATTATATATACGGGCTTGGTCCGTGCTATTGTGAAGTGCTGCGTAACATAATATTCGACACATTCTGAGCCAGTAAGCTCCTCAGGGACGAAATAATGTAGCTTATTAATTTTACTAGGCTTTAATATACTAGTTTCGTTGTAACTAAATTCCACCAAGATTGGCCGGCCTTCGGGCGTCATGATCAATAGGTATAGTTTACCTATGTCAACTCGTGGGCGAATATCCGGTTACTCTATATATTTCATGATAAATCTGCCAGCCAGTTCCCGTCGAGAGGATTTTGTTGTAAGATATTCTTGATATGGTCTCTGTGGGTGCTGGTATTCATATACTGAAGCAGTCCAACAGCTGCCCTCCAGTCGGTCTCGCGACCTATGGCAGCGACGTTATCAAGACATTTCACCAGGGTTGGCTCTGCCAAGTCGGTTCTGACCACGGCCTGCAATTGGTTCCACCATTCTTGGGTAGGCGCATTAAGCGTGCCAAGCAGCCCTTGCGCCCCGAAGTTGCTGAGCAGCATTTGTTCCGTAAAGCGTTTATCAGCGATCATGTCAACTCTTGTCTGAAATACCTTAGTTGCAGTATTGAATTCTTCCTTGTTCTTGAAATTGATGAATCTTCCTGTTGATATTTTCCAAGCTTCAATAGTCTGAGGCCGTTCGCCTTGGAAATATAAAAAGCTGGCATATTTGTTGCAAAAAGTTGTGAAATGTTCTGGCGAGGAGACATAAGGAGAGCTTGGCTGGAAAAGCATGTTATATTCAAATATATGCGCCACAAGTCTCAATTTTGGTTGACTTATGGCCTGCCGGGAAAGTACTCGTATAATCGCCGAAGCCCATGAGCTGATACATGCAAGAGTCCAAAGATCGACTTGTTGCATGGTAGCCGTTGTCGCTGTTTTCATCATACCAGCAAGCATTGCATTATACTCATCTGTTGTCAATATTTTGTGTATAAGGGTGAACTTGTTTATTTCGACCAGTTGTGCCACTACCTCTCTTCTGCGCCATTTGATTGCTTCTCTAGCCTGGGCAGTCTTTGGCTCCATGTTGACTAGAAGTTGCTCTAACACGACCCACTCTACGCCAAAGCTGGATTGAGAGGCCTTTCGCGTAAGCTGTATACACGGGTAGGGACCGCGTATACTGCTGAAAAGAGGATCCCCATCAAACTGCGGGATCAATTTAAAGCCAACACGCATTCTAAAGAATTGTTAACAATACGATTATAGTGTTGTATATGGAACTCACTTGTCTATCCATGCCTCGCTTTCATGATCAGCGCCGCGATATTTTCGTTTCCATAAATCTTTATTAATGTTTGCCTCCCCGACAATCTGGTCCAGGTATTCTTCCTTAACGTATTCTTCATCAAACCATTCGGGGTAAATTAGTTGTGTGGAATTGATGTGTGAAATAATATATCTAGTCATACAACTTGATGCTACTAGAATTAGCTGTCATGTCTGATACTAACAGAAAGTGTAAATTACACGTACCAATATGAGCCTCCGGCATTGTCTTACTTCCCGCAATTACCTCGTCCCACACCCGAGAGATCATGGCCATACATTCTTCAATCTCTCCGGCAAATACTGCAAATTCAGCCGTCGCGCATCGATCATCAGAACTAGAAGGAGTGTCTTCTAACACGGCCTCGGCTTCCGCAATTGAATTATCTGGCAACTGCAGAAGAGTGATGATAGAAACAACGATTCTTATCCAATGTCTATGGCTTCTGGCCGGCTCTGAGTCGGATGGCCATGTTCTGGCTGCCTTCCGTCGAATCGTGTTCGATCGAGTGAGTGCGTTTGCTGCGGCCGTTTTTACCCCTGCATCTAGGTCACTGCATTTGGCAGTGACATAGTTCAAAAGATACTTAGATGACCATTCAAATAAATTTTCCCCGGGCTCAAGAAGGCTCAAAAGAGCAGGAACTTCAATAGCCTTATATTGTGCCCGCAGATTATCTCTAGTAGCCCAAACGGAAGAACCTGAAGCCGTAGACATTGTCCTAGACACTAAATATCAAGAGAGCCGTACTTTGGGGTGACCTATTGGTTTGAAGGCAGTGCTCAAGGAGCAAGTTTTAATGCAGATATAAGGGAGTATAGTATTTTTTAAACAATTTGATACTAAACCATTACCTCAAAGTCGTAAGTTCAATCATATCGAAATGCTTCTTGAATTCTGTTTACTGTTTTATTTTATTTCTCTGTTTTTTTGTGAACCGTTTCGGAATAAAACTAATTACCTTTGTTGAAAACCTCATCTAAGGCTACAGTCTGTTTTCGATTTCATTTGACGGCTGGCTTTGAAAACGTGCTTTGATTCCATATCGCTTAGTCTTTAGTTCGACAATTTTCACTTACCTTCTCATTGTTGTCCCACCCGTTCTTCTTACGTTTTCGGTTGTATATTGAGTTCCTCCTTAATGCTTCATTCTTTGGAGTTCTTTGCTTCGTATAAATTCTTCTTCATTGCCGCTTTCCTATAACCATAATAGAGCTGGTGCGTTATATCCTTCAAATTGCGAAATAGAGAACGTCGCCTGCGATCGATTGCATATCCCTCGCACCCAGTCTTATAGTTATTATTTATACCGTTCAATAATGGCTGAACAGGGGAGCCCCCGGAAGGGTGTTTCACCTCTTTCACCCTCTTACTTCGAGCATGTATCTAAACGCTTGCTCAAAATACAACGTCGGCTCAAGTCGCTCCAGGGTGAGCATGAGATGTTTAATGCAGATGTCCTAATCCAAGACGTCTGCGCGCCGGCTTTCAATACCCTTCGTGTTATTGCAGAAGGGTCTGATGGTGTTGCTGAAGACCCAGAATTGGTCTCTATTGTCCAGGAGGTCTTCAAAGATATGTCCACACTTATGAAACAGCCGGTAGATGACACCATGGACTTTGGGCCGGGCCATCTGTCGAATCCGCAGTGGAATCGTGTTTTCCAATCACTCAAAATCATACTCGCCACCGCTGTCGAAGCCCTAGTGGCCTGGGACAATACGAGTGAGCAGCGAAGAGTAGCAGACTCTTCCGCACCTGGTACTTGGTTCATAATCATAACGAGACTATTACCTAAGCTCGCCGCCTACCCGGTATTAGAAAATTACGTCTCAAAACTGCTACAGCGCTTAAGGCGCAGTAGCACCGGTATACGCAACCCACAATTACTGGAACTGTATCCCGATCCAGTCAGTTCAAACACGCCCTTGACACAACAGGAATGTGTGAAGCGAAAGGCGGATACCCTTGACGATGTAGTACATGTCATCAACTCTTCTGGTCTATTTACACCGGTGAAGCAAAACAAAGTCTCGGTAGCAGCTTGAAAGACAAGTAAAAAACTTAGTAAAGCTCCCGGAACGGCGATCAAAGATGCAATTCCGCACTCGGATTCCCATAACACCAGTTGATTAGTATTCCAATAAGCCTTTACCATTACTTGGGTCTATGGGAGATATTTCTTATAGTAGCTGCTACTTAGTTTACTGAACATTGCTTCTCCTTGAGAATGCTGAATACCTCCATGTACTATAATATACTCTTGAGGACGCTTTGCCGATAAAGAATATTGGGCACATATTCTAAATGATTTGTATCTTTAAATATGTGAATGACTGCCGTCTATCCCCAAAGTTACCCCTTGTATAGCTTTTATAAGCACGAGTTCCTCCTCAAGCATTTGTTTGTAACAAAGGAGTAGTTTCTGAAGTGGCCGTTTCTGAAGAGACTATTTTCGTTGAGGAGACCTTAGCGTCCTCGGCATCACTCACTTTCAGCGGTAAGCGCAAGAATTTGCCCCCATCGACCCCTTTCACCGCCCATCTATGATCAGTCTGGGCTGATATGAAAAATTCTTGGTTCTCTTCGAAACTCCTTCCACCCGTCTCTGGTGAGTAGCGGTACGTCCACCAACCAGCGAATGCGTTAGTAATAGCGAAAATAAGAAATAGCCAGTATTTCAAATTGTTAAAGCCAAGGGGAGTCAAAAAAGTGATGGCAAAGTTAGCAATACCCCATACGATGACACTGATCGCACTGCCTTGCGCACGAGCGCCGCTTGGGTAAATCTCAGTTGGGATCAACCAAACAGTCGCCAACCAGCAAATTCCGAATATAGCTGTTGCCGCATAAAGGGTGATCGAACCAAGGATCTTAACCACCAGGACGGACACATTAGGAACATCTAGCGAGAGAGCCCCAAAGACAGTTAGAATCGCAAAGGAAATTGCCAACCCGACCGATCCCCTAATCATCAACTTTCTACGGCCAAGAACATCAATTGTCATCCAGGCGAAAGTCATCATGGAGAAGTAGAATATGTAGTTTCCAAGTGTCGTAAATTCGGCATCGCGCACGCTGAATCCCAAAAGTTCAAAGATCTGTGGACCGTAAACTGAGACCGCACCATAACCAGTTAAAGCTTGGTTTATTTGGCCCATTACTGTGAGCATGCTGGGGTGAAATTGGCTGTGTTGGGGGCGCAGCAACACTGTACACAGATTGAATTTAGCAAACGACTTTTTAAGATAGGTTCGGATATTTCAAGGGTTAAGCCTTGTTTCCAGATACAACCCAAGCAGGTTCCAGTGGCCGGCTTGAACGGACGAGGACTTGGAAATACGTACTGTCAATATACCCAATCCTTTCATCACTCTCCTCCTGCTGCGCTCTGTGAAGCTCATCAAGCATATCCTCTGCCTTAACTTCACCATGAAGAGCTACAAGTGCCCTCCTTGCGTCCTGTGTTCTGTCTTGGCTGATAAACCACCTAGGCGTCTCTGGCAGTCTCCTAATAATAGAGATAAGTGCTATAGGGAAGGCTTGCATGACGATGATAGGAATCCTCCAAGCCCATTGGTTTTCCTTGCCAAGACCTATTGTCACAACAAGGTTTATCGCAAAGGCCATCTACGGCATGTTAGTCTCTTGTGCCAAGGCCAGAAATATCTATTGCTCGGAACAGGCATGCTGTTATTCTCGAACATGGAATAGAAAATTCGGGAGATATACAACAAAAAACGCAACGTACTATGTAAGAGGTCAGCTATCATAACAAAACAGAACTTTGGAGATCCCTTGAAGTCCAAAAAATTGGAGCCCAAACACGGGAATGTTCATACGTACCAAGTAGACCAAAGATATTCATCTGGAATTCTTTCGCTAGGGCACTGCCCCGAGCACCATCCTTGGAGAGTTCCGAGCTGTACACAGGTATCGTCGCATCGATACCACCAACGCCGAGCCCCAGGACGACACGTCCAATCAACATTGAAGCACGAGCTGCACCAGCCCAAGGGTCTGAGCCGTTGGGGCGGAGTCCCGAGATCCCAGAAATGAACATTAATAAATTCCCGATCATACTTGTTACAAGACATGCAGAGATAGAGGGTTTGCGTCCCTTTTTATCAGCCCAAAAGGAGGCTAGCACCGCCCCGACTGTGCATCCAAGGTAGTAAATAGCTACGATAACACCAACCATGGCAGAATCTGCTGTAATGGCCATCGTGCGAAGATAAGAGCGATTTGTATTGATCAGGGACATCATGCCCTGATCATATCCGTACAATGCAATGGCCGTGCTAGAGAATATGACAATTTCATTCTTCTTAGAGATCGTTGGTTTCCGAGAATTAGATGCTTCAGCCTGAACCCGAGACGGTGGGAAGGGCATTATGAATTGCTAAAGAGGCGGTTTTCAGACTTTAGGAGACCAGTAGTAATGTAATGATACAAATCCTCTAGGTAGTGTGGAGTATCATAGATGCCTACTACAAACGAAGACACATGGGGAAACGCTCATGCAACGAGAAATGGAAAACAGAAAATTCAACTTCAAAATAGATGAGCTACCTGACTAGATATTGAGTGGGGGATAGGAACATGGAATCGAGAACTTAATGCAAGAGGGAAAGAAAAATAATATCAGGCGGGAACCTCGGTACCTACAGATTAGTAAGTCTCAAACTCATACAATTGTGCATCGTGGCTGCCATCATGGGTCATGTTTCAGTAAGGGATTTACATGTTTGGTAGTAGTGATTTGCCAGTCACAAGTCACGAGTGTCATTCCCTGGCCGAAAAGGTAGTACGATTAAAAGCGGTGACGTCATGCTTCGATCGCATTCCGATCCCACGGAAGCACTCAGATTGGCCAATCAGCACACGTACCACATCTTAAAATCACTGCTCTTATCATTACACACATAAATCTGGAGCGGTTCTCTCGATCACTATGGTAGTCGAGATATTTTGCAATGAGGCATACAATCAGAATCTCATGAAGATGCTAGGATCGCATAAATATTGAACTGCTTGATCTTCCTACAAAAGTAAATTGAGGTATATACTTCGTATGGATTGGCTAGAGATCATGCCGGAGGACTTTGATGATGCCCGAAACGTGGGACGAAATACACTACAATAGCATGAACGTGATGTTAACTTAGACGACGAGGATATAAAAGAATACACAAAACTAAATATTTCAACGAGAACGAAAGGCTCAAAGCGATGCAGGGCATCATTTCCTTAACCTTCAAAAGATTCCCAGCCACTACCATTAAGCGAAACGTCTAAAACGACTGTATACATGGCTAAAACGACTGTATTCCATTAAATAGTGGATAGATAGTAGATATACTTAAGCCGCAATACATTTTCCTAATAACTAAATGTATATCTCCTATACTTTAAATACCCATACAGCTATTCGAGCAAGTTTAAGGTGTTATATACCTCCTATAGTCCCGAACTACTCCTTGTCGGCGCTGCTAATGAGGGCATTAAGGCTTTCACTATTTGTCGGATTATCTACTGCCTTAAATAGCAATTAAATTCAATTTATATGCTGCCGCCGACAAATTCAGCCCTTATAATAGCTTCAAAAACAAATAGTATTATTATAAAACATGAACTTTTTAATTGATATAAAAGATACTTACGTTTATTAAGAGAATGTACTGTGGCGTAGGTATATCCACTATTGGGTGGAACACAGTCGTTTTAGCCATATACACAGTCGTTTTAGACGTTTCGACCATTAAGTGACTGATATTAGAGCGCAGACTCCAATGAGGAACCCCCAACTAATGGCACCGTTCGAACACCCCCTTGGACAGATGATTTCGGATCAACGACATCGCCGACGAAAATGGTAGGTGTCTTCAGAAGTTGAATTTGACAATCGTATACACTCGCCTAACCCATCTGTTGATAACCTTGCCCAAACAACATGGATCAAACTGATCAGAGCACTCCTGTGTTGTGAAAGGTGTCGGATTACAGAGATGTGTGACTAGACCTGTACATAGGAGTCCCGCGGGACTATGGGATCAACCCCATGGGTGGGACTTGTACAGGTCTATGTGTGACTGGTAATCTAGGTGGCTCAGCCTGTATATGCCCACAAGCTGTGGCTGTATATAGTACGCAGTATTGGCTATGCCCCCGAGGACTCTACTGGTGATACTTCTCTAATAATAACTACTATGATACTCATGGCCTACATATGCTTCATTAGAGGGTATCATATAGGGTACACCACATTGTTCATCAGACATAATCGAGTCAATGCCAACAGGCATGATCAGGCTATCCAAATTCAAAGTTCATCCCAGATCTCCTCAGCTGATTGCCGGCTCTATTACCCATACAATGCAGATATTACAATTCGAGGGCGAAATTTGGTTGAAGACAATATTGTCGATGCAGAGATAGTCCTCGCCAAGAATCATACCCATCACTTCAGCATCACAAAAACTTTAGTTATCGTAATCATAGATTAAAGCCGATGAATAGGTAAAGATAAGTTCGTTTTAAATTACGTAAGCAGAATGTATGAAGCGTGGAGGTAAGTAAATCCTGTAGCCTATAACTGTAGGAAGCTTCATAGGTAATTCATGTACCTTCTGTACATCTCTCTTGAACTGTTGTGGCAAAAGCGAGTCCGTTAATGCTGTTCTAGGAATGGGGCCTTACTATTTAAAGACAATCAGCCCTTTCTATATGGCTTTAGGTCGCCAGATGGCATTTCAAAACTTAAATGATTCTACAGATGCAGCTTCATGCTGACTAAGGCCACTTGCTCATAAGCCTCTAAATAATTAGCTAATTTAACAGTAACACGAGATCGAAGATCTCTTTTCAGCCAGCACGGGGTATGGACGGGATTAATAACGTCGGACGTAAGTAGTATCCCCTTTGGTATCCCTTATTTCCGTAATTAAGATTCTTCTCATACCGAGTCATACCACCAATCAGGAGCAATAACGAGCCCTGTTACAGTTGGAAGTGAGTGATATATCATATTAATAGTAAGAAAATAGGATGGACACGTAACGCCGCGGTTAAGCATTGAACGGAGATAGGTCAAAGTTTATGCAGACAGTCGTTCATTGATCCAACCGGCTGCATATGCTGGCATGCAAAGGACCTACTTGAATCAATAGTGCGGCAAGCCACCAGCTTCGTACTACACCAAAAATATTGGTTAGGCGGCGCTATCATGCTTCTCGGAGTCGGTCCAATCGACCATCTCGGCAACCGTAATAGACCGAGATCATAACGATCCAAGCATAAAAAGGGGGACTCGAAAGGGCAAGCGACAGCATAGAAATATGCAGGAGTCCGCATGTCTGTTATAGACCATCACGCAATTCACCATCCAATTCACCATCATTCCATATTTCAAGCGAATATACACAATTTGAAATAGACCATTGTACGTCGAGGTCAAGCTTTCCCACTTATTTCAATATACGAAGTCAAACATGGCTACTGTACAGAAGATTGCCATTATCGGGGTAGGTTCATGGATTATGTTGATTCCGAAAGGTACCAGCTAACGTCATATAAGGCTACCGGTACCATCGGCAAGGTCATCGTCGAAGAGCTTCTCAAGACCGGAAAGCACGAATTGACAGCCATCACCCGAACTGACAGCGAAGCCGTCATACCGGCTAGTCTGAAAGTCTCCAAAGTCAATTATGACGACCCCTCGACTTTAGTTGCCGCCCTCCGAGGACAGGAAGTTCTCATCATAACTCTTGCGGCTATGGCTCCTCGTGATACGTCGCTAAAGCTAGTCGAGGCAGCAGCCGAAGCCGGCGTCCCATATATCGTTCCGAATGGATGGGGCCTAGATCCAACTCATCCATCATCCGATGAGACCTTCCTTGGGCCTGGCCATCGCGCCGTCGTAAAACGAATTGAGGAGCTCGGCAAGAGTTCTTGGATTCAATTCGTGTCAGGCTTCTGGTACGAATTCAGTCTGGCTGGTACAACTGATAGATATGGTTTTGATTTTCAGAATCGTTCAGTGGTCTTTTTTGAGTACGTGTTTGGCAGGTTTTCTTTTTTGCTTTATCATTCTATTCCATATCTAGAAATCCAACACTACCAGGCTGGGATGTTTGCACAGTCAAATGTTCTGAGACGGGGATCATCGTACACGAATTACCTGAGTCATTTGCTAACTCTAGATTGTGCATAGCGACGGCACGGCCCGCATCAACACATCTACCTGGGACCAAACCGGGCGCGCCGTTGCTAAAGTGTTCTCCTTGCCAGAGAAGGCAAATAGTGAAAAGGATGGGGCACTCACTCTTGCAAGCTTCAAGAACAAGTTTGTCTACTTCTCCTCCTTTTGCGTGAGCCAGAAAGACATGTTCGAATCGGTCTTGCGAGTGACAGGGACCAAGGACTCGGACTGGAAAATTAGCTATGAAAAATCAACTGAACGATACCAGAATGCTTTGGATTTGATGAAGCAGGGAAACCGAAAAGGGTTCATGAGAGCTATGTACGTGCGAACCTTCTACCCTGAGGGATCAGGTAATGGGTCTGGCGCGTATGAACCATTGTATGGTCTATATAACGATGCGCTAGGCTTGCCCAAGGAGGACCTCGATGAAAGAACTAGGATCGCTGTTGAGAAGGGGTCGGGAATCACTGGTTCATACTGATAAGCGCCATGGGTTGCCTCTTTAGTAGTTGTAATTCTGTAGTCTTTCACATCTGCGGAGTATAAAAACCAGACCACGCCTTACCACTTTCCCCGATTACATGCAATATACAAGGGCCATCTACAATGCTTAAGTGCTAGCACTCATCTGAAATACGTTTTCACCAATTACTACGCAGTGTACTCACTTAGCAACATCTCATTCTTTCAAGTCCTATTCAACTGAGATCCAATAACATCGAGTCCACGAGTCCCGCGCGGTGAGATCCAATAACATCGAGTCCACGAGTCCCGCGCGGTGACATAAAACTAATTTCCAACTTGAAATGTATCTTTAAAGGAGTTCCATTGATAATTAATATACACATTAGCGATAAGTTCCTAGCGCGAATTTGCTAGGTGTAGACTGAGCTATGAGTTTAATGTTATGCCTTACCGTCTCAATAAGGCACACAGCCGTAAGGATTCGCTAACTAAATTCAGATGTGTTCCGTTTGAACTGAAAAAACAATCAAGGAAAAAGGGACGAAGCCGTTCAGCTATGACATAATTCCAATCCCTATACAGGAATCGATAACTTATTAACGTTAGAACATTTCGTAGATTCGATGTCTTGGCCGACCGGGTTGGCTATTTTCACTCTGTTCCTGGCTATTTTCACTTTGATCTGCGTAATAGTAGAGGTACCTACCCCGCGGTACATTTTTTTAGTAGATGGATGTATCATTTCTAATTCTCACACAACTCTACAAACCTCTTTCAACAATAAATAACCGCAATACTTAAAGAGCTTCAATTCTACCAAAACTGTGATAAAAAATCGAAGCGCGCGTTTTCTTATCTTATCTGATCTGATCTAACTTTCGGTAACGAATTAATTTTTTTTTAGAAACAAATTGGATCTTTCAAACACAATTTAACGCCTCCCATCTGACCTTCCTGACCACCTTAACTATAACGAGATAGACGGACACAGTACACGGAGCCTCAGGCTGCGTGTGAAGAGAATGGCTAAAAGGCCTATGTTCCTCTAGAACGAAGCTATCTGCAGTGTGTGTGTGTGTGTGTATGTGATGAAGAGCTAAGCTAAAAGAGGGTGAAGGAGGAAGGCCTTTAATCCTGTGGGATTAAAGTGGGGCCCGCAATAGGTGGTCATGTAACCTGACATTAACCTCCCAGGCTGCCAGCGCCTCCCTAGCCACCTTGACTTGCTTAACCTGCTTAACCTGTTTGACCTGCTTAACCTGTTTGGCCTGTTTGACCTGTTTGGCCTGTTTGACCTGTTTGACCTGTTTGACCTGTTTGACCTGTTTAATCTTACTAGACTATTCCCTGTCGATGCCGTTAATAAAGGCATTGATTGGCTATTCGACGTATTGTTCGGCTACCTTAAGATCAGAAAATTCCGCCATCGCGGAGATTGCGCCTCAGAATGCATTCCTCCACGTGCAATACATCATATCTATATGTACTGAATGCATCGCATGCCTAGAGCTGAGAAAAAATCTTGTTCATCGTCAAACCCCATCAGCTCTCTCACAGGAGGACTTACATACTCGACCAAAAAAGCCTAAAATAGTAAGCGCCGCCAAATTCCACACAGGCATTGCGAAAGGCTTTTAGATATATACTAAGGCCACCCTAGGCAGAGAAACATAATGGCCCTCGGCGCAAACAAGACATGCAGTGCGGACAGCTTGCCGGACTTCCAGCAGCTCCACATCGTGGGCGACATCACGGTGGGGATGGTGCCGCGCGATAACGGCACCGAGGCAGCGATGGCCGCGTGCTGCGCTCCCAACAGTGTCAATCTGGTCGACGACTGCGTCCTGTGGTGTCAGTTGTCAGACGAGCTCGCCGACGGATCAAATTTCGCGCAGTGCCTAGTCAACAACGGCAGGAAAGGCGGTGGCATCTCTGGTGTTCATAAAGCGGGAGCCACGATGGTGGCAGGCCGGCCGAGTGTGATAGGGGCGGGACTCTTAGCTTTGGCTATTTGTTGGTTATGCACCGCGACTTAAGAGGACCTTCCGGTGGTGAGATGTCTTTTGAGATTGAGACAATTGGGTGGCTCATGGGAAAGAGTACCATTGAAGAAAGAGGGATCGCATCCTACTTAGGTGTGTTTAAGCGCTCTACGCCGACCTTGACGGACAGTCAGAGGGAGGCGGCTAGACAAAATACGACATAAAGCATGGCACGGAGTACAATGCGAATTATCGGCACACCAGCAGGGATGATCAGATTCTATATTTCCGCGTGCAAGAACTGTAGCCTTAACAACTACCCTCATAACCCATTTTATGCCGAGACCGACATGGAATGTGCCTATCGAGACGACAGTATTAGGAACAATTAGTATCAACCAGAGGCACAGCCTTAATTACGCCTCTTGTTATTCATCTTGAACCTTAACCCTCGGAGCATTGTCGTCAATATTAGTGACAGGAGTGAGGTACAGGTTTACGTAGTGGAAGTAGGAAGATCAAGGTTCTTTCAGCGTTCGTGTTGTTTTTCCTTGAATTACTTCTGAGTTGGTGTTACTGAGCCAAGGGTGACCTTCTAGATATTCATCGAATTCGTTTTCAATGTCATATTAGTGCTAGTGACTCGGAGTGTTCTAGACGGGTACCCTAAAGAAACAATTACGCCTCAACAGTGCCTGTCTTCGCCCACAATTTGATATCGCAGTGATACGGCAGTTCTATAATATAGTCTTCTTTTTCATAACATTCTCTATATCTTCAAATAGGTAGCCGATTGATAAATATAGGCTATGATAAAACGTCTAGTTCAATATGTGGATGTGGAAGCCATACTGGTTTACTGATTCTGCGTGCGATATATGGCAGGCTTCGCTAATCTCAGATCCTAGGTTCATATGGCAATTCAATGACAACTTAGACTGATGAGCGAAATATTTCATATGAGCCAACATAGGTCTCCCAGCGGTGCCGAAAAATGCGAATACATGCATCGAGTCGTGCTCTCAAGTAATACTGGTGTTTGCATGTGGATGTCAGAGAGCTGCGACAAGGTCTTCATCTGAAATAAGTAGATTGATTTGTGAGCGGCTCTTAACAATGCGTGTGGGCCGCTACAAACTACCTATCCTCAATAAGTTTGACGTCTTTCTTGCTGTTCCGTTCTTTCCATTGTGCCTTCTTTTCCAGCTCTTTTTCAGTTCCTTCCCACGTCCGACCTTGCAAGTGTCTCAAACACAGTTGTTTTCCTTCGTCGGGGTAATAAAGCCAACTTGCCCATTTAGCCCAGTCACCTTGCTTCATTTGGTCTCTTGCTCGCTGTCCAATGGTGTCCTCGATAAAAGCTCCTCGTGACATAGCGAGGCGTGTTGGGAAGACACGGGATAGATAATGCCTAGTCGATGCCAGGTGAGGCTTGTCATGCCAGAAGAAAAGCGGAGTCAGGGGGATGCTGGCCCCACGGTGCGGTTCTATGTAAAAGTCGCGCTTCAGGGACGTAGTCAAGCTCCTCAGGTGAGGAAATTCCAAGACATGGGCAGAGACAGCGTAGGATAACATTCGTACTGATGGGAGGCAGATGTACTTGACTGGGGTGGTCTCGTCTGATTCAAAGACCTTCATGATATCCAGCATTGGTCCCAATGGAATGTCGGCGATTAGGGGCCAGTCATGTTGTTGTACCCATACAAATGGTGTTCCAGTCATTCGTAGCGCAGAACGAACAGCAAGCCCAAACCCCAGCCGTTTTGAAGGTTCTATAAAAGTGACACGGCCGTCCGTCGTCTGCATTGTAAGAAAAGGAACAACATTTATCTCGACAGCGCTGTAACCGTACTCAGCTTTACCTTGTCCTTGGGTGAGGGAATATTCCGCACCATCGGGGTAGAACCGGTTCAGTATGAAATCTTTGACATTCCGTTTGTATAGATCAAAGTCTGTAGCTCCCTTAGGTGTGACCAGGCCCTTCTTTAAGCGCGCAAGAGGTGAAACCCGGTCATACGTGTCAAAAACAACGATAACCCTGCAGGATAGTAACGGTACACAATGAGCACCAAATGAGGATAAGATTGCTGATACAAGCTCTGTTGAAGGGGCGGAAGGCGTAGGCGATGTTGTGATAATGACAGTCAGCATGCTAGAAATTGGCTCTACCGCCGGGCTTGACGGTAGCATCTTGCTTCGTCAGATGAATGGACAAATGGGAAGTAAATTTCATTTTTGACTCTTATTGCATCAGTAGGTGTACTCGCCAAAGGATATGATAAAGTTGTCAATATTTTCGAAGATATGAGATGAGATTGGTGCAGATTTAGATGCATAGGTTGTCTTCGGCAAATGGGCTACTATGAATTTAAAAAGGTCGGTTTTACACACAGCTGTGTGCCAGCTGCGAGCAGCCGGGCCTTCCAACAACAAAACGTACATGTAGTGTTCGTATGGTTAGGGGCTATCTACAACATACCACCTCTAGCAAACTCTCAAAAGCATCAAGTCATTTCTTACAAGACCGCATTTCGACTAGTATTACACATACTCAAACTGGCAAGTGAATATCCCAGCTATCAAGTTCACCATGCCTAGATTACCTATAACAACGATATCGTCAATCCTACGATAGGTAACTCAGCCCAAAGGGCCAAAGGAATATGCAGTAATTATAGGCCATGATTTTCAAACATGATGAATACTTTGAATCAATCACCTAACGTCTTTCTAATTTCTAACGGTTGAGTTCCTATGGTTGAAGCTTCAGTTTTTGTCCTTGTCCGTTCGCATAGACTTACATGAGCATATAGTATTACCCAAGGTTTGTCTCTTAGATGATTAAATATTCCATTGAAGCGCAACACACTTCAACTACCACTAAAGGCTTCCAGACTATATAATGTACAACATAAGAGCTCTATTATATTATATTACCTCGTTAAGCATCTTTCTGTCATGCTCAGTCATTCCTAGGGAAGGGATGGAGACTATTCTTTGCCAAGTGTTTTGTATGCGGCAAGTTTTCCGTATACATAAATATTCGAAGTAATTAGTACGAATGCGAGTGGTTCCCATAAGCCATTAATGATAAAGTTTCTTATGCTCTCTTACTAACAAGACCAGAATGCTGAAGGTAGGTAGTGAGTCACCAGCAGAATACAACACAGCCATTTTACTCTTGTCAAGCAAGCTTGTTCTCCTTAAGTATTCGGTGACCAGTTCTAGTCGCACTTGATATATATTTACCTGCAGTTGTCTTCAAGCACTTAGAGGCTTCTTGTTCAAGGTTCCAACCAGAACGCGTCCGGTGGTCAATTGAAGACTCATTGGGAAATATGTAGCCTGATTGAGCGCCAGTTCCCGAACAGTTTCGTGATCATCTCATCCATTACCGTCAATTCTCTTAAATAGGCACAAAGATACAATCAGAAGGCTCGTAGAAAAGTACCCTAACGCCCTGCCTCCTAACAACACTTTGCTAGGTTACATCCAGACAGTTATCGACAACATGACAGTACAGGTTAGGTCCCCGTCTCTGTAAAGCCAATGATCACAACTGTTGATCTCGCATTGACAAGCCCTACTCATTCACAGTTGTATATACACGATTACCAAGCGACTTACTCTAGCCTTACCAGACTGTAATATATTGCACATATGCTAATATGCAACCCCCCAGTTTCCACATCTTAAACAGCCGACTATGGTGGTACTCCTGAGTATACACTACAATAATATATACAGTACTACTAATATAGTCAAGAGAAACGAGAGCTCTTCTTATAAGTCTAGTTCGACTACTACCGATGGTTAAGGAAACGGTCAAAGGGCGGGTCAGGGGGAGAGCTCTTCTAAGAAAAAGTAGGCACGGCACCATACGCGACGTCTCACACATGGGGTTGTTGAGTTCGATCTCTGGACAGAATCAAGGTCATAAAAATCATGCAAAGGGAATCTATGAAGCTAAATGACAGGAAACTCCAAAGGATTCCATGTTTTACATGCAGGAGAGAACTTATGTTTTCGGCACTCCTACTCCCAATAGATAGCATAGATCTACAGCTCCACCACTCTTGGGGTATTTGAACACTAGTCATTAGAGTTCGGTCCACGGACAAAAGAGTTTCGGGAGTGAGGTTATCCCGATGTCTAGTCTATGCGATCGGCTGAGATACACATTAGTAAAAGACAAAACCAACTCTAATACGTAGATTGGTAGTTAGTCTCTCAATCTCTATTACAAAGCCTCTAGTTTAGGAAAGGCTTTCTAATTGGTTTTGAGCATTTGGAGAAAATGCAACTTGATGTTGGTTTCTAAGCTGTCACATGCTGACAAATTCAAGCTCCATGGTATTGACCATATTCCTAATTGAGTTATCGATCACGCAATCCCCCAGCAGCATAAATATCAGCCATCGAGCACCGCATTAGCCATACATGACTTCATAAATAATAGACATACTCAAAGACTTGTTACTTCAAAAACACAATGGCACCAATCCGTACTGCAATCGTCGGCCTCTCCACATCTGCGGTCACCAACTGGGCTAGCACAGCACATCTTCCATATCTACTGTCCCCAGATGGGAAGGCGAAATATGAGATTATAGCACTGTGCAATTCGTCCGTTGAGTCGGCGAAACATGCTATAGAGGCCTACAAGCTACCTCCCGAAACGCGTGCATATGGTAGCCCGGCTGATCTAGCTGCGGACCCCGACGTGCAATTTGTCGTCTGCAGTGTACGGGTCGACAAACACTATGAGACGATCTTTCCCAGCGTGCAGCAGGGCAAAGATGTCTTCGTTGAGTGGCCGCTAGCTGAGAATGCGATCCGTGCTGGCGAGCTTACAGCGCTAGCACGCGAGAAAGGCGGCAAGACTCTGGTTGGGCTCCAAGGGTGGTTTGCTCCAGCGGTAATCAAGATCAGAGAGATCATTGCGAACGGAAGAATTGGCAAGGTTCTGAGCAGCGAGGTCCTGGGTTTTGGTGGCACTAATCACAGAGATCTTCTTCCGGTCGGCCTGAAGTACTTCACAGACCGCAAAGTCGGTGGAAACCCTTTTACAATTGGGTTCGGCCATTGTGGGTTTACATCATTATACAGCACACTCAACGTAATATGCTTACCAAATATCCAGTCTTTGACACAGTCCAATCTGTCCTCGGAGAACTTCAAAACGAGCAGTCCCGTCTCCAACTCCAGCGGCCCCTCGTGAAGATCCGAGACCCCTCCAAAGGAGATGCCATCGTCGAGACCGTTAAGTCTGATGTGCCTGACCTGATAATAGTGACTGGTTCCCTACCAAAATCGGAACATGTCGTTGAAAATGCAACTCTGCTTGCCAGATATCGCCGTGGTCAACCTTTCAAAGGTGGGCCATCGTATACTTGGACTATCTACGGCGAGAAAGCCGAGATTCGCCTCACTGTTATTGATGGCCTAGGAATACATGGTAGTTCGGTATGTATAAGCGTACATTATACGTAAAACCTTGGTCATTTCTATTCATATTTTCACTCCGGAAACCTACCCCTTTCCATATGTCCATTCATTCTCATTATGCATATTACTTTCGACAGCCATTCTATAGGCTTTCATCACCATCCTTAGAGCAATATATTGACAGCTGTGCAGAAGGGAGATCCTATTACCGTCGAACTTCATAATTATGAAACAGAAAAGGTTGAGAGAGTGGATTGGGAATCGGATGAGAGATCTGAACTACCGGGTCGTGCAAGGAATATTGGGGCCTTGTATGAGGCTTATGCCAGTAACGAATCAGTACCCTATCCCACATTCGAGCATGCTTTGAAGAGACACAAGCAGTTGGATGGCATCTTAGCCAAGTTCTCGGCATAAGTTTTCAGATACAAAGGCCGTGAAGAAATTGAAGGCCTCTTTGGCAAGTTTTCTGGACAATATTCCAGGTTTCAAGTCTCGACGTCAATAGCGTATAACTTTAGCTTTACAATAGTATACTTTCATGTCTAGAGAGTGCCTCTTGCGTCATCCTGATGGCTATCAGATAGGAGACTAAATCATGTTGCAGCGAGAGATCTGAAATTAGGAATACCTAGTTCATATACTGTTCGATAGTTTGAATGCGAAACATTCCTTACGAGCATGAGGTTGTCCATTCCCTAGCATCATTTCTATTCGCCATCATTCGGGTGATTGCAGGAGCCTACATATAGTAGTTCTGAGGGGGGGCAAGAGTTTCAAAGGTCAGTATCACACGGGATATCTAGGTTCCCTATTTCATGGACGGCTCAAGATAGAGATTGTGTTGGAGTTGATTCAAAGTGATTGACTATTGCTTCTGATTGGATTGCAATATACCACTCATGGAAGACGTGCTGTCAAACAAAACGAAAGAATGCTATTTACTGAGGTGATGCTACCAAACTCGTACAGTCTATATCATGATCAGGACCTGCGTAACCAATGTAACCTAAGATATCCAATCAACCATGCACCATCTATATGACCATATCTAGCTCCAATATAAATGCTGAATCAACCCGCTATGCATGCAACAGCCTATGTCCTTCACCTCCCCTAAGCACCTTGGCACGCGACCTCCTTCACCAAAATCTTCTTCCCACCTGCGAGCTTCGTCAGCTCCGCGTCGGTGAAATCCACCGTCTTCCCATTCCCCAGTGAAGCCGTGCAAGTGACACCGTCGCCCGACCCGGCGATGGTCGCTGAGATGATTTCTCGGTTGATCTTGACTGAGCCCCCAACCTCGCACTTTGTGTTAGAAGTGAAGGTATCGTTGTCGATTTCGAACTGCAGGGTCACTGCATCCAAAGCGGCTTTTGCGCCCGTGGATGAGGATCCTGTTGGTGTTGAAGTGGGAATGGAGGTTGATGTTGTGCGTGAAGTCGACTCTGAAGCTGCAGTCCCTGCTGGATACGCAGCTGCGAGGCCGAGGATGGCGGAGAGGAGGATGGCGGCGGAGAAGTGCATTTTGCTTGATAGTTGGCTGAGATGAGTTTATTGATTGTTGCTGAAGGTGTAATATGGTGTTCTCAAGTCTGACATTGACTTAATTATAAGTTATTTGGTTCTGTGCTTGTGGTGTTGTTGTCTGAGGTAGAAACAAATTCTTCATCTTTCATTCTGCAAGGCGGCATGGCTTCTTATACTTATCCCAGAGCACCGGTAACCCTCAATCTTCCCGAATTATTGCTGCAGATTTACCATGGCTTTGCTTTCGGCTGGCAGTTCCCGTGTCATACGCCATCGACAACACATAGCAGCTGATGCATGCGACCAAGATCTCGGGACTACGAAAGCCTCTTCCAGAGCCCCAGCATTATGCAATGATATCCAACCACGCAGCAAAAGGAATCACTTCCATGAGCTCAGTCTTGTTTCTCAACCTATAATCACATTTACAAGCTACGGAAGCAGACCGAGTGGCCTCGGTAGCAGCATGTTCCGAAAAGTAAAATGCCAGCAAAGAAGCGCTCCCAGCCTCTCACTTCAGCCCCAGCCCTACGGCGGGTAATTTGCTGTACCACGTTTTGAGGCTGAGCAGCTCGGAACAGACGAAACCGACGGCGCTAAACTCCACTGTCGACCAAATGCATCGAAAATCATAGGCCAGTCAGGCGCGCAACTCACAGCAGCTTTAGAACAGAAATCGACGTTTTTAGATAGAATGCATAATAAGCGCGTCTCCACGTGGGAGAGGCCATGCCTCGACGCAGAATGGTAACTAGTATGGAAACAATAGGTATCAATGGAGACAACTGCCAAAACATCATCCTGCTCATGTATACTGTACGGCCTATTCTATTACAAGCAATCGGGTATCGCAACGTACCGTTGGCGATACTTTGCATAAGCCTGAAAGGTATATCACTGAATCCTGAAAATTATAGCTATATAGTTATAAGTTATAGATGCTGTCGGTATGAAAGGACCTAGGCGCAGTAAAACTATTAATAGATAAACCACCCCACCAGCCCAACAGCAGCTATTATATGTATACAGATTACACTCATTTATAATAGACTCATGCATAATAGACAAATCTTATTAGTCGCGCAGAAAACAAGTTTTGGCCGACAACGTTCAAAGTAGCTTTTTTCTTGTTTTCTTTTCTTTGCAAATATACCCCTGATAATTGAGCCTCGCTGTCACAGCACAATGGACACGAAGACTGTGCTGTAGATGATGTGGGGTCCAAAAATAGAACTGGAATATGGCAAAGAAGAAATGAGACATGCTTCATGAACGTTAAGTATAAAAAATGGGTAGATAGAGATGTATCATAGGATATAGCAATCAAACATCTGAATACTAACCACACCTTACCCAATCCCATAACCGAAACACTCACGCTCGCCTTAGCTGAGGTAGTAGCTCGTTGAAGCGTGATAGATAATTTGTGTATATGTATATGTCACGATAGAGGTAGTTGTTAGCTATTTCTGCTAGTATGTAGCTTGGGCAATCAGCCGTTCCCAGTGCTCTGTATTAAAATAGGACCTCCTCACACACTGGGAGAAGATCACTTAGACAGTTACAACACTCAATTTCCGAGTTGCGATCACGGCAGCACTTAAATGACAGTTATACATATAATAATTGTGACAGTATGCGGATTTTCTGATATATTGGTTGGATACTTGGGACTTGGTATCTTTTATCATGCAGCGGCATATCACATAAGGGTCCGAGGCTCTAATAGAGCCACCTGCTATATACGTACATATCTCAGAGCTTTGAGCCTCTCACACACCACAGTTGTTGTCTACTAGTAACACCGCTATATTCCTCTTTATATATGTTTTCATTAATTTTGAGAAAACTTAAGTACATGAGAGCTTAACTGCCTAACAGTGACACTTACGAAATTGCAGACTGGTCTATTCGTATCTTGGAGTATTTACAAATGATTATACCGAGTCATTTTCTGTAAGCTAAACTCGGAGAATGCGGAACATAGAAAACGTTGGTTTTACACAAAGTATACCCTATTAGTTAATATTCTCATTCGTCGATGGTTGAGAGGTTTCGATCGGGTTTCAGTTGATCCTTTGATCGTCACCAAGCTTTCACCAGCTTCCATTTTACCAAGAACGGCAGTTATAGAGAATCTGACGGAGGAATATCGCGTTGATCTTGCTAATCTCGAGATTATCAGATTGTATTCTGTCACACTTACAGATGTCGGCCCTGTGTTCCGTTCGACGATCGTTATGATGACCGGCCCTGTTGTGTTTTGGCATCTAGTAAGTATCATTTCGAACTCAACAATTACTTTCAGCCCAGTAGAATTTGTTTCATGCGATCTAACGAGTTAGGGAACCCCTGTTGCTCATTCAAGATATGACCTCGCCAGCTAAATCCAATGCGAAAGAAAGGATGGCTCATTTCAACCCAAGCAGGAAGAAGCAGTATGAATGTGCTAGCTTGCCCACACCATCTCGGTTCCTACTCCCAAGCAGCAATCTCATCTCATTCAAACTGCAATAAATCCTCATTTCTTCCACCAATTTAATATACCTATTGTATATACACCACCGATCTACATCATAACCACCTAGGTACCCGCCTAGTTCACCAACCCATTCCCTCACGCACAATGAAGTTCATCAACGTGGCCTGCCTCCTCCTCAGCTCCCTCTCCTTCGCCGCCGCCGGCGTTGTCGAGGCGCGCGACGCCTGCTCCCAGTGTGCCGACAACCTTGGGGCAAGTGACTGCGGCCCCGGCGACAGTGCTTGCTTGGTGCAGCAGTGCGAGGGCGACGCGGATTGTCAGGCGTGTGGAGAGTCCTGCGATCGGTTTGGCGAATAAACTGTTAGAAGGGATGTCGTGGTGATGTTCAAGGTTGCTGCTTGCCTGGCGTATCATGTCAGTCCTGTGGACGGTGTTCATGTGACAAAATACGCTTTGTTTTTGGGACAGTATATACATAGGGGCAATTGTGGAATGGAAGGAATGGTGGCTTCGAGACGCTGTGGACAGTGATTGCCATTGTTATCAGATATGGCTATTGTTCAAAGTCAGGACGATGTTATATAGTGGTTTTTGATGTATACTATCACGTTCGTTATATGAAGGAAACCTGGAACTACAACTCTAAACTTAGGTATCAATTATATCATAGAGAAAGCACAGTCAGTACACGGTATATGAACGCTTTATTCTACAGTCTCTAAACCTAGTTATCATCTCCCCCTATTCCTGTATTCGTGTTACCTGTCTATTTGCTATCAAACCACATACAGTCATTCTCGGGGGATATGATAAAGAATAAATTCATTTCCTTACTATTTTAGGGGAACCGTGGCGTCACCATTGAGACTTAGAATATCTAATCTCGTGGATCCCCTAGGACTTGGTCAAGCTACTCAGTATGAAGAACTAGAATCAGGTCCTCGGAAATAACTGTTGCTAGTAAGCACTTACATATTGAATCCATGTCAGTTATTCTCATCCACATTCAGCATCAATATCCAACACTTCGCCAATCCACGAAGGCAACTATGAAACCAACGTAGGACGTACTCTAGAGATATAATGCAGTTCTACTTCTATCTTATAGTCGGACTCGAATTCTACACAGAGCTGCCGGCTCCCCTCCCCTGGACTTGAACCGAGTTCCCTACTCTGCACTAAGATACTGTCTTCCCACCTCTTTCGAAGATAGCTAGTAACTGACTTATCCACTCGGAACGAAGCGTTTGCGGACCAAATATCCAAACCCAGCATTTCCAAACATCGCTGGCGTCCTTGACATCAAGCGGCCGGAAATCTATCGGTGTGATGACTAGGGCGTAATGTCAGGAATATTCCAACCCCAACCTATACATAGATAAAGGATGGATACGGACAGGGATCTTATATAACGAAACTCTATGTAGATAATGTAGGCTTTTGTGGTTGTCTTCAAGGCACTACAATGCTGTCAGGTAGTTCGTGTAGTCCTAACGTAGGACGAGTTATGGCTCGTTTGCGGGCAAGGTTGTTTGTTGGTGTATTGATCCCAGTGAACTCATTGCCGCATAGTGAGGTGTTTGACTGCCTGCAAGGGGATATCAGCTATCAATCTCCAGTGAGTAGACAACGTACCCTGGGTCAACTTAATTCCCAACAGGAATATATAAAGTTGACATCCCAACGATGGTGATGTTTACTACGAGAGGAGCACGGTGCTCTCTAGCGGCCAAAACAACCCATTAAAACATTACGCAATCAGGAAACATATCACATAGCAAGAACAGCAACTTTAGAAGTTGTAGAACACTCGATTCATAACACGTAGTGATACACACACAAAGTCATCCGCGCGCTCTCACTCTCTCCCTCTGTCTCTCTCGCGCCAAGATCCTCAGTGCCATATATGCAACCGCCTTGACGCCTATGTTTGTGTCCATGCCATTTTTTCCGGAACACCGCTTAAATAGTCAACGAAGATTCAGTTCAGTTCAGTCCAGTCCAGTACAGCCCAGCTCAGAAGGAAAGCCTCAATCGCTTCCCGCTTCCGCCGCTGCTGCTGCCCATCTCCCCCATGTCTCTCTTCCTTTTGGTTGTGGTTGATACCGATAATACATAATTATGAGTTGTTGGTGTCTTCTCTCGAAGGACGCTTGATCCGGATCGGGAACTGGGCGAGGAGGTCCTACTGTTATTGGCCTCCTTCTCTACTATTTTCCGTTCTTCGACTTGGATTGCCCACAGGAGCGTGAGCAATGCCTCGCGTGACGGTAAGCCGGTGCCGTCGGGCCACGTCTGCGGTCCGCGGCTCGGATCGCCCTTGATACCCGGGGATCCGCGTGCCCGCCCCTCGACCCGGTCATCGCGTCCCTCAGACACCAACCGCAACAAGTCCATCGTCGCATCCATGAGTGGACGCGCCAGGATGGGGCTGCTGGTTAAAAGTTTCTGCAGGGACTTGATTCTCAGAGTCGAAGAGGCCGAACACCGCGGACTCCTCAGGGTCTTGGGCGACCGAGTCGCTTCCCGCGGTCGCGCCCGATGATGGGGCGGCGCCGCTACTGACGTCGTCGCTGAGGAACTGATCGAAGTCGAATTCCGGAAACTGGGGGGTAGAGTTACCAGCCAGATGATTGTACTCAAAATTGAGGGGGTCGGAACCAGGGCTAAATTGGCCTTGAGCGCCCCACGAATCATTGTCAAAGGGTGCCGACAGGCTGAAAGCATCGCTGAAGAGGCTATCAACATTGTTTGTAGTTGTAGGAAGAGTGACAGCGCTGGATGCGACGGTTGTTGCGAGGCCACCCACGACTGCGGAACTTCCACCGACGGACACTGCAGGTCGCACAACATCGCTGCTGGATGTTGTGTCGCGTCGGAAGAAGCGGCAGGGATGGGGGCCTCGGCCAATTCATCATTTGTCGATTCGGCATTCTTGTTGTCGGAGACGGGGTTCAGTTCGGGGGAGAGGGAGGCGGGATCGACGGTGCCGTCCTGCTCGGGCATGAGGATGAAGTCGTTCATCATGCCTGACTTATCTTGTACTGAAGTATCATTTGATGACCCGAATAGGGGTTGGGATAGGGTCAGGGGTGAAGGCTGGAGGCTGTCAAAGGGAGACGAGCTTCGGCTGGCGTCCGGATTTCTTCGGAGCTTGTTCAACTCGTCCATCAACATCTCATTCGTCTTCTGCTGCTTCATCAACAGGTCTTCTAATTGCTGATTCCGTATTTCCAAGGCCTCCACCTCTTGACGCTTACGTTCCCGGGACGATTGGGCGGCACGACGGTTCCGGAGGACCCGTTCTACTCGTCGCTGCTCCTTCTCATCCTCAGTCTTCGCTCGTTTCCTGGTGCGAGGGTCAGCAACATGCAGCTGGTAATTGAGATCTATACCATCATACCTAGGAGGTAGGTTGGTCTTGGGCTCAGGAAGGACTTGGCCCCACGACTTCCTCTTCTTTGTCTGCTTCTTCTCGTTGGACTCAGGGCCCGGAGTGGACTCGCCGGCAACAGACATGTCATCGCCGAACGACTGGGGCGTGGTGACGCTCTCCAGTGGGTTCAGGGTGGAAGGGGTGGCAAACAGAGACGGGTACATTTCGCCGGGGGCTGACAACAGAGACTCGGCGGGAGAGGCCTCGAACTTGACCCGAGGGGTGTCGGTCGTCGAGGACTCTTGGTTCTCCCAGGTGGCCATTGTGGTTGATCTCGGGGAGTATCTAGGAGGACTTGATAATTGTAATCTTCTCGCTACAATGTCAACACCAAGCAGGTCAACAGGTGGTTGTTGGTAGTTGCTGGTAGTTGCTAGCTAGCTAGCTTGCTTTGCTTGGGGAATTGGGTTGTATTTTAGTTGCAGAAGATGGGGCTGGAAGTAAAGAGGTGCCGTCCTAATTCCTCAATACAAATAACAAGTGACTTTCACCTATACCGACGCATGGTTTGAAGACAACGGGGGGGCGAGGGTGAGTCAGCCGGGTTGTTGTGTGTCACTTCAACAAGACCAGGCAAACAAGACCAGGCAGTAGCGTAAAGCGTAAATGAGGAAGGGACAGCGTGGCCTGATGGTGTTTGTTAGGCAGGCGTCCTTTGTGTGGTGTGCAGTGGTGTGCAGTGGTGTGTGGTAGTGGTAGTGTGTTGTGGTTGTTAGTGCTAGTCGAGGTGGTTCATGGTGGACTGGTGGACGGGATGGGAAGCTCTCTTTATGTTCAACGTGTCCTGTACTCAGCAGCGGTGGATGCCCTACATTTCAGGCAACATGCTACAAATAAAACAGGGCTATAAAACAGTACGTACAGCCACCACCTGGGCAGTGGGGCCAACAGGAGGCAGGTGTGTAGCAGGGATGCCATTTCGGAGGAATGTCAGGGGTCGGCCGCCTGTGCCCATTGGAGGATGGGCGAGGATGGGCGAGGATGGGATGGTCGGACGAGACAAAGCCGTGGGCCCGACAAGACCCACCCATCCCCCAACAGGGCAAGTGGATCCCAAGTTCCCACAAGCCACCGCCGAAAACTTGTCTCCCTATTCTGCCTGTGCCCTTTCCTTTCCTCCCCCCTTGACGGCTTGATCATCCTCACAACCAGGCATCACGCCGTATCCTACATATTCGTACATAGCTAGCACACAATATTGGCAGTACTAATCACTCTAGAACACACGGCCATGTTGCATGCGACTTCATGAATGCAATCAATCCTGTGTCACCCCCCTGGACTACCCCAGTGCCGAGCCTTTCTAAGTATTACTCTATCCAGTTGGTCACCTCTGCCGAGCCCATGCTGTTGATTCTAGGCGGTTCTTCCGTGACTACGGATTCGAACGTGGAGAGTTGATGGCGTTTTACGGATTACCTTCGTATTATCACACTAATCATTCTGGTGGGGCTTCCCCTGAAGGCTCTATTTTCCTCTACACGATCAGCAGCTTGCAGTGGTGCCAGGGCATATCCGGAAAGGCTCCAACAGCCTTTCGAGGTTATTATTAGCAACGAACGAACCTATGCCACACAGGTGGGATTGCTACTAATAACTAGTAATTAACCTAGTACAAACAAAGTTTCCAAATACAATTAAGTTAGTCAGCCTATTGCTGACTTGCATCTCGCCCTTCTGCACGCCATTGGAGACGCTCAAAAGTTCAGTTGAGGCACGGAAGGCGGAAGGCGGAAGGATCATGACGTACAGGCATCTAATTCTATCGCCTGTACAATAAGAGAATAGGCTTTAGGATTCAGAGGAATCGCCCTCGAGGCTACTATGACGTTCAATCTGATGTTGAGTTATCTTGTTACCTATATTTTTGTCGGCCGAAGATCGAAGATAGGTACATACATACAATCCATCTTCAATGCCGGTGCCTGGAAGTGGCGGGCTTTTCCACTGTATACCTACTATGGTGGTGTTAGTACTACAATATTGTGTGGATTGACTGTACGGCTTCAATGTTCTCGGCCTATTCAGGTAAGACAGTACCAAAGCTCGTTCCGACAGGGAGAATATGGAGGATAATCTATTTGCAATTAACGGACGACGGATTGTCCCCTAAAAGAGTTGCCTTATTGTCGCCTTATTAGCCTGTAATACTGTTTAATTCAGACTTGGCGCAAACCTTCGGCAGCACACTCGAAGCAGAATGGACAAGAGCTGCTAGGACGAGTCAGACTCGGTCAGAAAGCCTCGCGTGCTGCACCGCAATCCTCGAAGTGTAACAGTGCCGTGCTGCTCGGTGATCTCTGTGATACCTTCGCAAGCACATGCGGCACAGGGAAGGCAGCAGATTCCGATACAGTAGGAAGCCATCACCAACTTTATGCCCCTGCTTGTGGATGCTAGATAGATAATCAGCACGTGGGAATAGGATCGATCGTCAACGCCCAAACTTCTAAAGTTTCTTAAATCCCTATTTCAGACTACATACAGAGCTTAGTGAACCGACGTAATTCTACATATAGGTTCGCCCCGGATTTTCAACTCAAATTTCGCATCCTACGATCCTTCAGATAAAGTGCGCTTGCTTTGAGACTCGGTCACCAATAATAGCAAAACTCACCACACTAGGAGATAGCTTAAGCAATACCTATTCTATGGGTATACATTTTAGCAGCTTAGTTTAATTCTGCTTCACTTCACTCTGTGATGATTAACTTAAGTTAAGACGACATCAAAATCCTCTCTTATCACATTCGGCCGCGAGCAACCCTAAGAGTCCGAACATTGTCCGCCTCGTGCGTACCGAAATAGGTAAGACAAGTCTATCGTCTTACCTATTCCGTACATATACCTAGTAAGCCGCCGACGGTAGAATCCAAAAATGTTGCGCATGCAAAGTTCAACCATGATAACCAGCATGATGACCAACATGATAACCAGACAAGAGCTGCCAATGTGGGAAGTCCATAATACTGCACGAAAGAGCAATGCCGTGACTGTTTCTCCACTTCCCCCAGTTGTTCCCAGACAATCGTAATCGCCAATGCTGATCCTACCCCTGACTTCTGACTTCAGAAGTTCAGATCAATATTTCTCAGCCCCCTGATCAACAGTATAACTCGCAAGTTACATCTGTACATACATACTTTGATCACGTCTGGGAGTTTGCATTCAACGGGCTGACCAACAAGGACTATTCGGCCAGTCAGCCCTTTTCCCCTTTCCAGGCTATTCTCGCTTCTTGGCTGCGTTATATTCGCAGGGCTGACTGATGGCTTCAGCATGTTTAGTTAGTTCTTACGCCGTAACTCAGCCTCTCTGGTTGCCGCTGACCTGCCTCTGACAAGCTGCTAGTCAGCAACCGCCGTGCCACTAGTACCATATGTGAACATTTTTTGCAAATCACTAGTCGGTTTGAGGATTATTGTGCGAGCTCGATAAGTAATATTACTCAGACATTTGTGTAAAGCTGAGGGAGACAGGGCAACAGACGAACTCGGCACCATTAGTTTCGCCCCCGTTAGACAACGAAACAATGTTTACTAGGAGAATCGCAAGATCTGCTCCCTTTCGAAATAGGAGATCTTCTCAGGCCCCAGCCCCGTCTCGCCCGCTAGCCCGTGCACCCGTAGCTCCAACACCTTCCGCTTCAAATAGATCAGCCGAAATTCCGTGAAAGTGTGGATCTCGTTGGTGTTGCACTCGCAAAGACTCGCAATCTTCCGCGTAAGGTCCGATTTCATCATTAAATATGGATAGCGTCCTGCGCGGCATTCAATTGCTATCTATCGGGATAAACGAAGACTCGAATGGAAACTGGAAAAGGTTCCAGGAAACCCTTTCCATGCAGAATGTTGCTCGTTGATCCCCTAATCGGAAGGAGGCCACTCTCCTTTTTTCGTATATCTATTTGCACTATCAGGACTATTACCTGCTCCGTCGAAACTTTGTATTATTAACCCCCAATCTGAATTAAATAACCGCTATAATGCCTGTCCCTGGCGCACACGCACTAGCTGGACCATTGTCAAAACATATCATCAAACATTCAAAGTCAAACCTCACTAAACGCTTTGTTTCAGGAGATTATAGGCGGACCCAGACAAATTTGAGACCCCTTGGAACTAACCAACTCCAAGGGAAAAGCCTCCAATCGAATAAGAAGATGTTCCGGGCCCTCTCGCTCGATCGCATAGGCACGGACATTCTGATGAATATTGCCCCCTACATATGAGCAAGACACAGACAACGAGCCTCCCTGATTACGTGGACGAGCAGAAATGCGATACACAATTAGTTTGCCACCAACTCGCATCGACCGTCGCAAGCCTTCTGGTTTCGCGACAAATCCATCCAGGGATGGTTCGATGCATTCGAAATGCCCCTATTAATTCGTGCCGACTAATAAGATTGCTCATCACGTAAGCGACGAGACTTGCCTCGCGTATGCGTAACGATCCAGAGCCCGTTCGTATATGTATTACACACGACGTTCGACAATGAGCATATAGGCTATCCATCGGACTTCCAGACCCAACCAGGCCACGCCGCATCAGCAGCAACACCGTCCCTACCCACGTATCGACAATTTTAGGGACCTATATTTGCCCTCACGATATCGTCGACGTCGTAATGTGTCGCTGAACTAACGGAGGGAATGACGGAGAGAGCTTCGTTGCTCTTAATCCCGTGGCTGTTGTGGCGCGTGTATGTGACACCATCCCATGACTTAGCGTTGCAAGCCTAGTAGGTGCCCTTTGTGATAACTTCGAATGGCTTATTAGTGGGGGTGTCTTATGAGACTAGATCAGACCAATAGAGCAGTAAGCTTCATTATCTTTTTATTCGTCAGACGAGTACGACGTCTTTGTTAAAGGTCACGAGGTTGAGGAGCGGAGAGGATAATATACTAGAAACGTAGGTATGTTAGAAGAGTAGACGAAACAATACGCAGAGTAGAGTATATTCTTATTTTTGAGATACGATAAAGGTCTCAAGGACCCTATATGCTTGACTTGTAATCCGTCCAGTATCTACAATGAATTTACTCTTACACGATTCGTAGTAAGTGTCTAAAGCGGCGAATTAAAAGTCATTGACCATATAAGAGCTTGATTGAAGTTCTCACGAATTAGACTTCAAGTTCAATGTATGCTTAGAAGAGCAGAATTGAAACTATTTGTGATTCTATCAGTCAAGGTATTCGCAATGTCCAAGCACCACCCGCCTCAGTTTATTGAACTGCGTGGCTTGAATGATGTGGCTAAGCACCTGTGGCTTGAGTGCTCTCCCCAGATAATCCAACGGAACCTGCGTCATCCCGTGGCTGCTGACTCTCAACCCCCACCAAATCGGTGAAAGCGCCTGGACCGGTAGATGGCCCATCAACTCCCTCAGCCTGGTCCAGACCACGATTCATACCCCATCGAACCATCATCCTGAGGGCCACCGGCGATCTCTCAACGACTATTCAGACCTCCTCCGATATCCCGCTGCCTTGTGATTCATTTGTCATACCGACAATCCGACCGAAATCAACTATCGCCTCCCGAGTACCAACGAACCAGTCCCTCCTCGTTACCTATCAGTCACATCCACACCGTCAAGATGTCAAACCGGCAACTCGCCCGCGACACTCAGGTCGAGTTCCAGGCTCGCGTACGTCCCTCTCTCACCGTTCTCAGCCATGTCGTGCGTCACTAACACCGCCTCTGCCAGTTCCAAGCGAAGCAAGCGCGTCGCGAAGCCCAGAAGGCCGCCAAGCAGGATCCGCTGCTGAAGAAGCAGATCCAGGACCTGCTGAAGAAGGGAGATACCGCGAAGGCGTACCAGAAGGCCAAGATGCTGCTGTCGAAGCAGGCGCTCGCGCAGCAGATGGACCAGATGGCCGATATGGCCGAACTCAGCGTCGCCCAGATCCAGGCCAACAACAGCATGAACCGCATGACGCACATGATGGGCCAGTCGTCGCGGACGATGACGGCGGCGCAGCGGAACATGAACCCTGAACGGGTATGTCTCTCCCATGCTTTTGAGCTAGAGATCATAGATCGGAGATCGTGCTATATATTGGAAGATAGATACTAACGCAAACGGGCACAGACCCTCATGACCCTCGAGCAGTTCAAGCAGCAGAACGAGGAGTACGCGGTCAACAACGGCATCTACCAGGACGCCATCCAGCAGACGACCTCGCAGCAGGTGTCGGAGGACGCGGTGCACGAGCTGCTCGGCAAGCTCGCGGACGACGCCGGCGTCCAGCTCAACACCCAGCTCAACGCCGCGCAGCCCAGCAAGGCCGAGCCCGTGCCCGCGCACACGAACGAGCCGACTGCCGAGGAGGAGGACGCGCTGCAGCAGAGGCTGCGCGCCTTGCGGGCTTAGAAGGCTCGGGATGATGACGACCCGGGGGATGCGGGGGACGGCGACGATGCCATTGTGCTGGGGGACGAGGACGTTCCCAGACAGAGCGGACGTGTTAGGGAAAGCGTACCGCAGTGCGCTTCTTGAAACGCACCATGTCGGATGACGAGGCACGTGGAAAGTTTGGTTATATCACTATACATGGACAAGTTTGGCGTTCCGGTTTTCTGTGGTATATCGCATCGCTCGTTGATGGGGACGAAGGCGTAGAAAGCCTCCATGAGCGAGAGCCGAGAGGTCTCCTGCCGCATTATAATTACCATTGCATTTGATTTGAGCATTACTATAAAGTCACTCATATTCAGTGACTGTTTTAAGTCTCCACCCTGGTATCAATCTCCTTAAAAGCGTACGTGTATAACCTATCCACGATTGCGGCGGGAATATCACATTATTCTATTTGGTGTTTCCGAAGATATTGTATATACATTTCGCCTCGAGAACGACGGCATATGGAATATAAAAACCAGGGGCCTCGATTATCCCGCCCCTCCGTCGTCTCATTGGCCCTCGCGGGCGGCTGCATATGTATTGATGCCCCCCCCCTTCGCCCACACACACCCGCATACCTAACATACCTACATACTTCAACCGCATCCATCCATCCATTTCTCTTCTCACCCGTCGCTCTCATCCCTATTACGTAGCAGCAATAAAACAACGCAATAGTGCGATGCAGACTTCGAGGCCGTCGAATAACACCCGGGGGAATATCGCCCGGGGCGCGGGAGCGGACGCCCGCAAACCGTCCGAGCGGATCGACTCCTGGCTCAACGACCTCGCGGCCAACCCGACGCGCGGCTGCCAGCGCCCTGATTGTCGCGGGCGGGCTGGGCAGTATAATAATTATTGCGATGAGCGTGCGTGTGTTTCTTTCTGCTGTTGTTTCTTTTGCCCTTCGTCTTGGGGCTCTGTCCTCCTTACTCCTGCGGCGAAGCGCAGAGCCCTACGTTTATATGCACATACACGCATGTGCTTATAAAGACTCCCTACCTATCTCCCTACCTACGCAACCCTCGCAGAACTCAACTAATAGGGTCTTACTTACCTACTTACTTACATGCTCACATATCTCAGACTCATGTCACGAATGCCACCAAGCCCCCTCCGTAATCGGGTTCGAGAACATGCAAGGCTTCTGCAGCTCTTGTACGCAAGCCTTCCTACCTCCCTACCTCCCCCTAACTCCCTACATACCTAACCCTACCTCTCCTACCTACCTACCTCCCTAGCCCATCCATCAGCATCTTCCTCGTCCCTCTTCGCTCTGCTCTCTCTCTCATCCTTAGCCCAGAGATCCCTACCTACCTACCTCCCCACCCCTTCAACCCCCTCACCCTTCACCCCCCCCTACCAGCTCCCTACCACCACCACTAACCCACACACCAACCCCCCCCAGGCTTCCGCGAGGTAGCCCGCGGCCGCTCGCTAGCGCGCACCTACCCCGTCGTCCCGCTCGAGCAACAGCCCCCGCCCGCGCCGTCGGGTGACGGGCCCGGCTTCCCCAACGTCGCGGGCGCCGAGCCCTGGTTCGCGCCCAGTAGTAGTAGCGGTGGTGGTGGTGGGAGTGGGAGTGGGTTCCCGCCGGAGGGCAAGGGCGCGGCGCCTTGTGTGCTTACTAGGTAGCGAGGGGAGAGGAGGGGGGTGTTGGTTGTGTGGGGGAGGTGGGTGGGTTGGATGTGTGGTGGTGGATGGTGATGGTGGATGGTGATGGTGAGGGTGAGGGTGATGAGGGTGATGGGGGTGGTGATGGCGTCTGGGTTGGTGGTAGGATCTCCGGGTGCGCTCGCTTTATGTGCGGTTTATGTGAGGCATATGGCATGGTGTAGGTAAAGGGGCGGCGATCGATGGTGATATCAGTTCTGCTCGCTTCAGTTCTTAGTGGAGAGCGAGTATGGTTTGGTAGTAGAGTTATACCTACGGCTCTCGGAGGTCTGTGTATATCAGGCACGCAGAACTTACAACGTATAAGACATCTCATGGCAGGCTGTTCTACACGTTTACTCAGCAAGGGAAACGGAGAGCCCCAGGGGAGTATTAGGTCAGGGGCATCGTGCAAGTAGAGCCAGAGCGCATTTGCTCTTGACTGAACCTCTTGATGTCCAATCATGGATATGAGTAAAATGATGATCTCATGGATCTCATCCCTCTCCCGTATCGAGTTCACTTATGCATGAACCCTTACCTGCAAATGTGCTAATTGCCACCATTCTATAGGAACAAGGGGCTGGGGTTATACTTATAGGTCCCATTACTAGACAGACATAAGACCAGTCATCCCAGATCTCTATACATCTATCTGTATCTAATCTGCCGGGATAGATTCTCAATGCAATCTTAAACTTACTCTCCATCAACCTCGGATTGTGATACTCCATATTATACTCTAGTCTCCGTAAAACCTAGGATCCTCGACGAGAGCATCGAACAAAGCATAATAGTAGCACAACAGTATCACAACACGCATCTTAAAGCATCAAGATCCAAAAGTACAGAGCAAACGTGGCTCTTCCAAACTTCATTAATTCCTAATGTTCATATCTCATATCAATGCTTCTCAATGATCATCCACCATTTTTTACTCACACCCCTTGTATATGCAGCCGCCTTCTACTTTTACAAATCCCATCCACATCTTCCATCAGCAGTTCCGAACCATATAAGTCTCATACCAAATCCAGGCTACCTATGTACCACCGCCGCCACATACGTACTCTACATATACAAGCTAGCAACAGCCGTGATATCCCTCTTAATCATCTCCTGCGCCGTCTGCATCTTGAGGTACAACTCGGGGTCCCCAATAATGCGCGCGGCATTCTTGACCTCGCGACACGCCTCATCCAACCTGGTAATCGTGCGCACGATGGTGCCCTCGAGGACGTCCGTGAGGTCCGTGATGTTCTTGAAGCTCATGCCGCGCGCCCACTCGTAGACGACCTCGACGAGGCCGAAGCGCGGGCGCGACACGAAGTCGTTGCTATCCTCGGCGCTCTGGATGACCTGGCGCTCGGTCTGGACGGCGTTGACCTTCTCGCTGATATCCACAATCGTCTTGATCCCCCGCTCCAGCGCCCCCGTCAGGTTCGGCGTCGTCTCCGTCTTCTCCTGGAACACGAACGCCGACAGCAGCGCCGCGATCTCGGCCGGCTCGTACTCCGCCAGCACGTTGTCGAGGATGAGCTCGGTGAGGACGAGCTCGTCCGCCGAGTGGATCTCGCACGCCACCTTGCCCTTGAGCTGGATGCGCGCGTCGCTGTCGATGAACGACAGGTCCTTGAGCACTTGGATCCGCTGCTCGTAGTCCGGCAGCAGTTGCAGGTTCTGGTCCGAGAGGGCCTGGCGGAGCGAGGAGATGTGCTCTTTGATCAGCCATTGGTCGTGGCACATGGCGAACTGCAACTCAGTTAATAACCGCTACACACACGTATAGGCTCCTTAACCAAAGACTTACATGTTTCAAGAAATTCGGACAGCCCAGAGTGGCTGTCATGTTGATATCCGCCTCCTCCTGCCGCCGCTTCTCCATGATCTCTTGCAACGGCAAGCTCCTGATCTTGGCGAAACTGACTTCATTCCACAGTTCGGACTCCCAGGTCTTGCAGATATTGAGCATGCGGTCTTTGGCTTTCTGGTGCGCTTCTCCGGGCTGGAAGTATTCGGGTATGATGCCTATTGCTATCTTGGCCGTGAGACACTCAATGTCGCTCAGGGGGACATGGACTGTCTTGCCAGCCATGTGTTTCCTGTTGTGAGGGAGAGGTGTCAGGAGATCCCTGAATCCCGCAGTGAAGGGTAAAAGGTCAGTCGAGTCACGAGTCTCACGCCCGGTCCTTATTTCGAAGACGTGGACTGTAGGCTGACCAGCCAATGTCTTGGTGCTGACACCGTCGGAGAGAAGGATGCCCGGTGTTCGTATACCATCTTTATTCCATACAATCAGTCGTGATTGTGAGAACAACTTCTTGCCAATCGGAATAGATAGTAGCCCTTTATAAAGCTCCTGTGTCAATTGCTTAAAATTCATTGACGATTGGTGACATTGTTCCAGAGCCCCATCGCAAATGTCGCAAGCCTCCCGCTTAACTTTGGCCAAGTCGGCTTCCGATATTTTGACGGCCTTCTCGTGCTCTGGAAGTAGCTGCTGAGTGGCATGCTCCGAGAAGCTGCGCTTAATCATCTCCTCGATCTTCAAGGCTTCCACTCGCAGCAAGTTCAATATCATGTTGTAGGTCAATCTGAACTGAGACCGCAGCTTACTAGGCGGGTCCAGTATCATCTTCTGCAGGTCGACTACGGGCGGTGCTTCATCACCTCCTCCAGGCGGCACAATAATGACGTGGCCAACTTTATCGAGGCCACGACGGCCTGCTCTGCCAGCCATTTGAGTATATTCACCGGGTAGCAGATTCCGGAAGGAATGTCCGTCGTGCTTCCGGTAACCGGAAAACACGACGGTCCTCGTTGGTAGGTTGAGACCCATGGCGAAAGTCTCGGTCGCAAAGAGGACCTTCACCAAGGTCTGGGCGAAGAGAAGCTCAACAATCTCCTTTACAATTGGCAATAGGCCGCCATGATGGACAGCAATTCCACGGCTTAAGAGTTCCCGCAGGCGAATAATCTGTGGCAGAACTCGGTCCTCAGGCCGCAGACGTGCAATCGACTTCTGGATGATCATGTGAATGTGGCTCTTCTCCTGGGCAGTGCAGAAATCTCTATTGCTTAATGCATCGGCATTTTCCTCGCACCTTTTCTTGGAAAAGACGAAGATGCAAGCGGGCAGCAAGTCCGACTTCTTGAGATATTGCACTAGATGCACCCATAAGTTCTTGTCCTGCGAAACAGACGTGAAGCCTCCTGGTCGGCCGCCACGGCCCATATGGCCAGGTGCATGACTAGCTCTCGGCGGGCCACCTCTACCTCGTTGAGGACCGCCACGCTGTCCACCGCGTGGCTGATTGCCGCCCCGCTGAGGACCTCCTCTTGAATTACCCCGAGTATTACCACCTCCTCGGGAGGCAGAGGCTGGGAGAGCTTTGGGTGTCCCGCGTAAAGCTTGGTCTGCTTGCTTCCAAGCCGTTTCAAGGAATCTCTTCTGGTGATCGACGATCTGATAGATATCCTTGTTGGCCCATAGGTAGTGTTCCAAGGGCACAGGCCGTTTAGGTGTCGAGATGACGTATATATCCTTTTGTTTGGTTCTACCAACCCAGGATGCAAATTCGTACGTATTCGGAACGGTAGCAGAAAGTAATATTAGTGTCACATGCTCTGGAAGCATGATGATGACTTCCTCCCATACAACACCACGCTCAAAATCGTTGACATAGTGAACTTCGTCAAAGATCACAAATTCCACATCTCGAATTAGATCAGCTCCCCTGTAGAGCATACTTCGCAGAATTTCAGTGGTCATAATCAAGCAGCTAGCTTCTGGGTTAATCTGGACGTCGCCCGTCAATATACCCACTTCGTCAAATGTTTGACGGAAATCTCGGAATTTCTGGTTGCTTAGAGCTTTGATAGGTGAAGTGTAGATTGCCTTGGTCATGTGTCGCGCAGCTAATGCAATAGCATATTCTGCCACAACCGTCTTTCCGGCGGATGTATGGGCAGCAACAAAAACCGAGTCTCCATTCTCGAGGTGATAGATGGCCTCTTTCTGAAAAGTATCGAGCTCAAAGGGCCATTCTCTGGCCATATCGGGAACGAGCTCTCTGAAGTTGGTGATATCCCGGTTGATATCTACCATATGTGCCCATTCTCGGCCAACTTTCCTCGCGCTAGAAGCTGCAAGATTACCGTGTGGCTCCAAGGCTGGGAACTCGACAGGTAACAAGGCATCGATGTCTTCGTCTCCTTCGCCTTCGGATTCGTCTTCAACGCCATTGGTATCTGCGTGGCCGTTGACATCCTGGTCTTCGGGGCCTTGTTCGGGTTCTTGGTCAAGCTCTGCCTCGATTGCCTTTGCCTCTTGCTCATTGACCTTGGACACTTTCTTGCTGAAATCAATGCCTCTCCCTAGGCCGGGTGCAACTTCGAGGAGTCCACCTTCGTTACCCAGCTTAATAACACGCTCTAGCTTGTTCTTGGACCCATCGGTGCCGGCAGCGCCAGCTTGGATCATCTGGTCTTCCAGCGCAGCAGTCGCCTCAATACCCTCCAATCCACCAGGCGCAAAGGGAAAGAAGCCGGCAGCTCCACGCACAAAGTCCACCCGACTACCCGGTTTGCGCATCAGAGACGTGGAATTCTTGGCCGTGGCACTGTTTGCAGGAACCGTCACATTCTTGTACCCCGTTACTCTGCCCTCCAGTCCTTGTCTCTGAAAGCGGGTGACGGTGCGGGTCTGGGTAGGCGCAATACGAAACAGCTCGGTAAGGTCGGTCGGACAGTCCCATCGTTGCTGCAGGCGGTTGAGCCACTCGGTAGAGAATTTGTTGGAGGGAGATAGGTATTTCTTCTCCAGGTCTGCTTTGAGTGCAACGGGATCTTGCTTCATGCGCTTGCGGGGTCCTTGCTGGAAGAGGATGTCGTCGATGTTCGTATCGGCTTGCTCGTTAGAGATATGAAGCTTCTGGATAGCTTCCACAAGGTCCGGAGACGCCATCCTACTTTTCAATTTGGGCAAAAGCAGAGGACGTCGAGACTGTGGTCAGCCGATTTCGTGGTGGTTGTACGGATTTACGATTGTAATGACGTTTGCTGGGTGCAAAGTTGGAGGTGACCAGGGATGGAATTTACATTTTAGTGGGCCACCAGCGGTATTGATAGGTAGTAGCTAACTGCCAGTGAAAGCCCCTGTACATAATCTACGTACCTGTAAATTATCAAAGAGTGTACTGGAATCAGGAACTATATGTGTGTGCTAATATGTATGACTTCGGTCTGTATGTGTTTCTCATGAAATGAAAGAAAAAAGAAAAAATAGTAGTTGCTACAACTTCATATAAATTCCGTGCCTCCACAACAGAGTTCTCATTTCGAACGTGCAAGAAAGGATGAACCCACATTTTCCGATGGCTCGGACCGTAAACTTTGAATACGCCTACTTCCAGTGGTAGTCAGTATCAGGAAATACATCTATGAAAGTCATATATGTTTTATGCTTTCCAAGAGTTATATGGTGTAGTACTGCTATAATCCACTGTTTTCACTAAAAGTTGCACAATAGTCTGAGGCGCCACAACCACCATGCTTCTTCCCTTACCATCTCGACTTATGTCTGCTGGTGCCTTAAACTAACTGGGCAGATATTATAGCCTTAACAAAACTTAAACTATACATTTACTATGTAAGTTACAACAATAATTCAAGGACGTATAAGCATAGAGGCATCTCACTTCCGTACAAAGTACAGTCAGTATAGCAATATATATATACATCAGTATATCATGTAAAGTTCAGGCACAAGCCACTCCTATACTACCATAGGCCCCCCTGTACAGTCAATATAAGCTTCATGCTGCCCTCGTCGTCTCACCTTCACCTTCTCCGTCATTGTCACTCGGAGGCAACTCGGAGGCAATCCGGCAGCAAGCGGAGCCACTAATGCCGAACCACACCGCCGGTTTGGAGTCGGCAGCAGCTATAAGCAATTAAAAAAACTCGACCACAACGGCAAATTCCGAGTGTTACTGAAACAAATGGCAAGGTGCCAGAGTGGTTAATGGGTCAGACTAGAAATCTGATGGGTTCGCCCGCGTAGGTTCAAATCCTGCCCTTGTCGCGGCGCTTCATTCCAGAGAGTCCTTTGCTCTCATTTTTTAACTTTTGCTCGTCTTTTTATTATTTAGGTGCTGTAGAGTGTGAGAGTTTCCTTGAATTTGATGATGATAATAGCCTTATTATCGGAGTCGCAGTTCTTATACCTAACCCACAAAATCAGCTCTCAATCTGAATAAAATACCTCGAGTAGGAATTTTTGCTTCGCCATTCATTTGGCCGGCCAATTCGATGCCAGCCGTGCCACTTGCGGACCTACTCCACAGCAAGTGACGAGTGCCACGATCACTCCTTTCACCACTATCAAAGAGCTTCACAGTCACCTCAAAGTCAAAATAGGCTACGCTTCACTTGATTTACATAGTATCCTACAGTTTAATCATCCCAGAAAGATATTATTCACCCAAAGATTCGACTCATTACAGGTGCTTAGTTGTAACACACGCAACATACCCAACAGATAGTTTTCATATCTCCTTAAAATCTCTCCATAACCGAAAGCCTGGCAAGGGTATCATTTATTGAAACACTCATGTCTTTTCTTATGAGAGTATGTTCATAATTCGTTGCCCCTAAGTCTCAAAAATGATACACGATGAAGTATTCCCATCGCATTTCTACATTAACGCCATGCCATCAAATATGCATTGCTGATGTCGTAACACCTGATGATTATACAAAGATCATAAATCCGTGATTATGAGAGACCCAAGCGGCCTTGTCAACGATCTCCGTGGAGATTGTCTCTCTAAACCCCATTCCTGGTAAGCTTTTTCAGGTAGACAAATGGCGCTGAAGGCAGACTCGGCCTGAGTGTAGTATCACTCCTAGACCAGTCTCATCCTGAAGCCATGCGTGAAGCATTGTGTTAAACCCGATTCTCACCACAACCCATCCATCTCCGCCATAGCCTCCTCTTCATCTGCATCGGCTACATTAGACGCATCTGTCACCTCACTTGTCTTCGAACTCGGCCCTTCGGTAGGCTGCTTCGCCTCGGCTTGAGCCTCTGATTCCGCCATGAGCGCATCCAGATCGTCGTCTTCGTCTTCAGCAACAGCCTGTACTGGTTTCGAAGCAGCATCAGACTTGTGGTCCGAGGGCTTCGACTGCGCCTCAGCCTCAGCCATCAACGCATCTAAATCATCTTCCTCCGGCTCGTCCCGCGGCTGGCTAACCTTGTCATCGCCAAACAGCGAGGTCGGCTTCGTCCGCTGCGCCTCCTCTTCCGCCATCAACGCGTCGAGGTCATCTTCATCGGGTTCACCGCCTGCGGCCGCGTTCCCTCCGTTCCCGAATATCGAGTCCCTGGCTGGCTCCGCAAGTTTCGGTGCCCTAGGCGTCGCATCGTATAGATCCTCGTCATCCGGGGGCACGTCGTCTCGGACGGGCGTCTTGGGTCTCTCGCTCGCTCGGTTCTGGAATATAGGCGCCACCCTCGCGGGGAACTTGGCTGGCTCGCGCTCCTCCTCGGGTTGGTTGGAATCGCCGAAGAGATCATCGACATCCTCGGCGAGCACCGAGGGTTTGGGCTTTCCCTCTTCGATCCACTCCAGGCGCTTTATTTGCATGTACTTCTTATGTCCCACCTTCTCTACCATGGCTAGCGCGTCTAGAAACTTTGCCTTGGGGAATAGGTCGTCGAGCCATAATTGGTAGAACGAAAGGAGCCGAGCCGTATCGGAGAACTAAGATCTTATGAGCCATTGACTCAAGCATGAGCAAGGGGGAGGATAATTCGTACCTCGTGGCCCTTGCCCTTAAACTTCAAGTCTCCTGCCTTTCGCCGTAATCTCGGTATGCCTTTCTCTGACAATAATCTGCATGGACCATGAGTTCGAGTGTTCTGCAACTTGGTTGGGATGGTGGAACACCGACCTTCCTTCGTCTAGCTTGACCCTTGGAACCCGAGCTTTTTTCGCGACGGCAACTGCTTCGTCTATACCCAAATCATTGGCCTCTTTTCGCTTCTTGGACTGCGAATTGTTCGCGTTATTCTGAGCCTCTTCCCCTCCAGATAAGGCAAAAGGGTCGTCGTCAACGTCATAGTCGTCTATAGCATTGCTTGCCGGTCTTTTTTGCTGCGCCTGTGAAGCCATTGTTATGCGAATTGGCCAGTTGCGATACGTGGATTAGTAGGAGGAGTCTGTTAAAGTACTATTATTTCGTATAGTGATGGATATAATAAGACGCGTCTCAGCAGTAGAAAGCGCGTCTTGGTGGGGTGTTTCCCTGCAATTGAATTGATGGCTTTCGCGAGGTGGTCATAGCTTGGGTTGACATCACCCGAAGAAGTGCCGCTTACCTCATCCTCTTTCCCGGTGGACTTCGAGATCTCGAGCTTATGAATAACCTCCATTTGATTGATTGAGCTATATAACGACGCCGTCGGGTAGCGTAATTGACTCCGCAATCATGGCGAGCCCTCCACAACAGACCTATATTCCGAGCAAGGTCGTCAAGACCGATTATCCCGTATGTATCAGCTCCAATTGATGCCCAATTCGTATCGGGCGTCTTGCTAACGAGGTCGTCTAGCTCATCGATAACGACCCGTATGTAACGATGCTATCCCCCGCAGCCGATATCCCGATGGTAACGCCGCTAACTTCCTATCTGATTACAGACACTTCAAGAGAGTAGTAGGATACGCCCGGCCGTCTGACTACATACATGGCGGCGTAGCCTTTGCGGCCGGGCCAAGCTTGCTCTATGCGATGGAGAGACTTGGGCCTTCGGGTGTCGGCAAGGGAGGCTTCGCGAAGTCAATGCGCCTCGGCGTCGTTATCAGCGCTATGGGTGGTTTTCTATACTTCTACCAGCGTTCATCTTGTATGTTCTCCGCCGAGGCTCCGTCCTACATCCCAGTTACATCCTGGCCCGGCTTGCGTTACACTATTATAGAGGCTAATATTCTGCAGTACGTTTCTACGGCATGTCAGAGAACTCTCGCGAGGTTGAGATGGACATGAAGGAGATGGTATCCAAGGTCAAGGCCGGCGAGCCGCTGTACGGAGAGAGCAAGTTAACACCCCACATGCAAGGTGTTGCTGCGCGGCAATCGAGATATTCAGCCCTATTCACGGCAGTCTTACCGTGGTTCAACTTCGTCAACCACAACCAACACGGCGTTGATACTGCCAAGTACTACAGGCGGGCGGAACAGGAGTTGGAGGCGGAGCGGTCGGGCAAGAGCTTGTGAATAAGTGGTCTGGAATAGCAATGCTTGTGGGGATGATGGATATTGCGTATACATATTTCGAGGAGCGGCTGATAGATAGCCTAGAGCCGGGAGAGCTAAGAAAGGCATCCCGGAATGCAAAATCTAAATTTCGTTATTATATGTCACCATCTGGAAGCTTTCACTTGCAGCTTCAGTAAGTCAAATATAATGAGGGGTCCTAGTTATCCACTTCCTCTTAGAAATGTATACTGAAGTGTAGCTTTAGTTTTGTGTATTAGACGTCTCCTATAAACCCGAGTCTAGTGAGATTTCAATAAGACTATTATCATTATTCGTACCCTTCATGCCCTTCATATCCTCAAAACTGAGTGGAGACGATTGTACCTTACCCTTCTCCTATTCATGACGGCCACCCCATCGCATTGATCCCAGACAGATCCTCCTCCAACAACCCCATCATATAGTTATTCCCCGAGAACCAATCTCCAAGCTGGGTCGTCTGCGCCATGGACCTGGTCTGAGCATCAACGCCCATATCTACATTCGCCATGTTCTCGTCCACGGGCATGAAGCCCAGCTGGCTCAGATACATATCGAACTCGTTACCCACAGGCACCATATCCTGGTCCACCGGCTCCTGCGCCTTCGCCTCGACGTACAGCAGCGCCACGTTGTACAGCACCTGGCACAGCTGGTGGAGCTTACTCACCGACTCCGAGACGTCGCAGGCTGCCTCGAGGGACTGCACGAAGTCCGCCAGCCGGCGCAGCTCCTCCACGTCGGACGTCTCGATCACGAGGCAGAATATCACGATAAATGGGATGAAGGGGGCGTAGAGGATCGTCCTGCACATTCATACGAGCATTAGCAAAGGAAGTCCCCAAACTACCCTACTTGCAACAAAATTACTCACCAGTGGATATACACAATCTTCAACGACTGGTCATCCATCATCTTAATAGCCTCCTGATGGCAGTGCATAGCCGCCCTGGCAACATCAATGCACTCATCGGAGAAAGTGCGCGAGCGGTTCCCCGCAGGCGGCATGGCGCGGTACGTCAGCGCGAGGCTACTCAGATACGAGACCTCGTCGCTCTTGAGCACGAGCGCGAACATGCGGCTCTCGGACGACTGCGCGGCGTCCTCGAACTCGCGCAGCAGCGCCGTGCTCTCGGCCAGCAGGTGCTTGATCTCGGCCGCGATGAGCGCGACCTGCTCGCGGCGGAAGCCGTCGGCGCGGCGCAGCGCCCCGGGCGAGTACAGGCGCTCGTAGATCTTGCCCTGCGCCTGCGCGTGCTTGATCCACAGCGTCATGACCTCCTTTCCGGGGTACGACGCCTTCGCCTCCGGCGCAATGTGCGGCAGCGAGATGTCGTAGTCTTGCAGGATCGAGGCGCGGCCGAGACGGAGGGACAATGCCTTGTCCAGCATGTACGTGCACCAGAAGAGCAGCGACTTGGTCTGGAGTACGGATGGTGGGTCGTCTTTCATCGAGAGGATCTGGTGCAACCCGAGTGTGCGGCACATGTGTGCTGCGCGCGAGACGAGGAGCCAGGCTAGTGAGGGGCGTGAGACGTCGATGGAGAAACTGGCCTGTTGGTCGTTGTGGATTATGTCAGTTGAAGATTTCACTCCGCCTGCCTAGTCTTCAAGTACGGATTTATTAAAGGGGGTACTCACCCCCATGATCAACGCCTCTATATTATCCATCGTGGCCGGCATCATGAGTGGTAGGTGCGCCAGCCCAGCTTCCAGGTTCGCCTGGCACATGTTCGAATAAGCCTCATACTGGGCCTTTTCATTGGGATCAGTGGTGCTGAGTCTAGCCTCGAAGAACATATATACAAGGCCCGAATTAACGAGGATGAAGGTCGATTCCGGTACATCCTCGGTGTTGAAGTATACACGCCGACACGAGTCGGTAAATCTGTCAATAGCTGTAAAGGAGTATATGATGGCGAGCATCATAGGGACAGGCCCATCTATGGACAAACAGTCAGCCTACTCCGCACGCTCATGAAACAAGGCGGGATCACAGAATGGGGAGAATACGTTTCATCCTCTTCAACATATCGATAACCAGTGCCATAGGCGGCAACGGCAAGTCCTTCAGGGGTGTCCTCGGGACCGATTTCTGGTTAGGCCAACGGCTCTCGTGGCTCGACCCACCCGGGGCCCGTCGGCTCCTCTTTTGTATGTCTACGATCTGCCTAAGCGAGGACAGCGCGGCATCGATCTTGGGGCTGCCCCCCTGCTGCAGGAGCGACGTGCGCTGGACCGCGTTCTCGAGGAACTCGCTCGCGAAGGCCGTGTGCGCCGCCAGCGAGGAGTTGCCCTCGAAGTTCTCGGCGTCCTCGGGGTCGAAGATGGTGCTGGAGGCATCGTCGCGGCTGCCGACTCCCGACGTCGGCGTCGACTTGTTGATGGTGCCCTCTGATGGGTGTCGGAGGAAGATCTCGGGGCCTGACGAGGAGGCTTGCCGAGACCTGTCGCCAGATGAGATTGGGCTCAGGTTCCTCAGTAGTGTCTCGATGCCGCCAAGGCGCTCCTCGATCTGATCGATCTTCCGCTCACTGTTTTGAGATAGTAATCCCCGTTAGTCACGATTGCCAGGGGTGAAAGCAGCCAGCCACCTTCGCGACTTGCTTGAGGTCGCAGCATGCGTACTATTGGCTAGATATCAGAACACGCTGCCGTGGCTCCTCTATGCACAATCCGGAGTCAGTAACCTCTTCCAGGCCAAGTTCGGGAGCTTCACACCCTGTCTCTAGAGGCGTCTCAGATAGGTAGACATAGCTCCATAGACAGGGTCCCAACAAGGAAGAATTCCAGAATACGTACTAGGCTTCTGTCCTGCTCCAGTCGAACTACAAGCCCGCTTGGCGCTCCTGCAGTTAGAGCATGGCGACTCCTTGTCGCAACGTATCTGCGAGCTCAGATAGATCATGCGTTAGTAAGCTGGTCATCGTGGGCATTACCGAGTTCAACACCCGATAGGGCGGATGACTACCAACCTTCCTAAGCCTACATTGGTCGCACTGCCGTACGAGATGTGTCAGCCAATATCACCCGTGCAACACTAAGGCATGTTGTCTAGCACGAGACGGGGCCCGACGGGCGCCGGATGGACTTACAGCACGTCGGCTAGCTGGCGGCGATGTCCGGCCACTGGATTCGGCCCCATCGGCCTCCATTCTGGTGGGTATCAAACAACGTCTTAACCACAACGGGGTTCTGAGTAATCATGGATAAATAGTTCGACGTGAACCTTTGGTATGAAATCTCGGGATTCGATGTGATTTCTATTCAGCTTTGAGTTTCTGTGTCGGAACTTAGCTCCTCCACCTCCTTGTCTGTGGGCTTAGCTCGACGCTCGGATCCCGCGGGGTCCGTCATACGTTAGCTTAATATGATCCCATCTTCCACTTGTACACTGCCACGAGCCCAACCCTTCATTGTTTTTATGAAACTACCAACGGCATCCGAAATTCGAATCAGAAAATATCGTGCTATGGTAGAACTAGAATCTTGCCGAATCTTCTGCCTGTTCAATCCCTCTTCAGTTTTAGGAATGCAACAATGACGATGCCCAAGACTGAGGGACCAACCTAGGTGAAGGTTGAATAGGGTTGATAAAGATATTATGATAACCACCATAGTCATACATGCCACTAGAATCTTTTCCTGTATCATTACTTTTTAACTAGATGTGACAAGCAGCATGAGGCCAAGTATCTCCATCGAGTCTCCATATTTAAACATTCAAGCGTATCACTTACAAACTCAAGTACTGTGTATCCCTCTACAAACGCCTAGAACTAACATGTACTAGTTACAAGAAATAGGCTTTACGAAGCAGAACTAGCCTTCAGGCACAAATAAACAGAGTACAAGATATAAGAGCAATTTCAGTATCTACAAGAAGTCCCATACCTTCGCCAATGGCCAAAAGGAGCTAACCATTAATTATATTGATGCATTACATTTTCGCTTAATAGTATAGTATGAGGCTATGAAAGGTGATAAACAGTTACCTACTACATGTGTTCTATGCTGTACTTTATCAGCAAATACCTGTACAGATATTATAAGTAGGTATACGAACAAGATACAACTTGACATAAACGCTTATTGTAGATAGTATGACTGGTTTACCCCTATATACTGAACATTCTACATAGGTTCTGTGCCCTATTTCTTTATGGTTTATCCTTACTAAACAGAAGTATGTAACCTTGTTACTGTTTGTGCTACTGTGACAGAGCCCTGGGTGGCTACGAGATGAAGCCTTCTACATCATTATTCTCTGAATTGGATTAGATGAAAGGTATATCAAGCGTATACAATGGCATATTTAGTACTGGTAGACTCTGGCTTAATCCCTTTCACTTGAAAAAGAATATATGGAATATGTCTATATATGTTGCCAGTAACCATCTAGCCATTGTCAATATATGGCTCATTCAGTATATAGCCCAGACAGGTACTCTCGAAGCCTTCAAATATGAGTAAACTTGCCTGCACACCACAATAAGGCAGTTCGAAACGAAGAATACCCATTTATGTAGCATAAGGAGAGGGTAGCAAGCCTGAAAAATACCTAAATTTTCAAGTCGTTTGAAGTGAAGCAATGGAATGCACCTTAGGTCACCAACCTCTACTTATATATTAGGAGCGCTAGAACACAATAACCTCGAAGAATTCAACAATGCCACACACATCAGTCAGTGAGCCTAGAGTCCTAAAATAGCAGAAATCTTCCGCTGATAGAAGCTCACCGGTTTTATAAACTTAATTGTGTCAGACAACTTTTTACGGAAAGCAGAAACCAATGCTTCATGAACTTAAGCTACCAGATTACCGGGACGCTGATATGATCGTATGAAAGGAGGTGGCTTTTTGGCGGGGAAAATGTCGAGCACTCAAATCAGAGTTGAATTAATGGGTTCCAGCAGTTGCATTTTCTAAGTTTACTGAAATATTAGAAAATATAGTCCTTCTTTTCAAATATCTATGATAGAAGGTGGAGATAAACCTTATGATAATAAAATTTCCGTCCCGCCCCTTGCTTCTCTTTCTTCCCTTCATTGTTCTACTTCATCTACATAATTCATTAAGTCTAAGGTAATAGACCTTAACTAGTTTCTCGCAACCTAAATATTTTCTGAGAATTACTCGTTATTATATACACATCGTAGTTTCGTGCCTCGTATCAATCCACAACCCGCTACTCTAATCTACGTCGCAACACTTACCAGCGCAACGCGCATATCACACACTACATTGAGACTTTTGTCACACGGCTATTGGAGCCAAGACCTGTTGGAAGCTATACGAGATGCAGGAATGCTGCACGAGTACATATATTGGGTGCTGTTGGTTGTTATTCGTTACTGATGGAATGTATTACTGCCTAACAAAAGGTATGATCATCAGACGACGCCGATGTAGGCAACAAGAGATTACGCGTACTAGAGTACGTACTGTGGTAGCAGGTCTATATAAGACCATACGCCGATATAGATTAGATTGCAACCCATAAGCACCCTCAGAGGCCCTAGAGAATTATTATTAAATTGATACATTCCAAGCCCTATTACAGCCCCTGTCACACTTTAGAGTATCATATCAGCCTCAGCACCATACAGAGTTATGTGGCCTTGGGCAATTGAAAAGACTGTGCCGGGACCAGATTACCATCCTCACTCTCCAACAACGACATACTATTGTGATAGATCTAGGTTTTACCGATAAGTACGATCATCGACGCTCATCCAAACAATAACCACTGACCACCCACTAACACTTCAAACTCACTATAACTTTAATATACCATCACTACTATTTCACCCGTAACTCATACACCACTGACTTACATCTTACGTATCCCGATATATATACACAACCTTAATTACACATGCTCCACACACAACCAACCTACAACCAAGCACCCTCTCCACGCAACCGAGGACGCACATAAGGGCTTCGGTTTCGTGCCGGGGACGATTGTTGCGCTGTTGCAAAACACTAATTTGATGTGTTTAATGTATGATCCAGCCGAGAATAACGAGGACGAAACCACGCGTCGACAAGTGGGCACCGAAAAACACACTGCCGACGACGACACTGCTCCTAAATCTGAGCCTATAATTTCCGATATGATAATGATAAACCTAATGAGAGATAATAACGCTGCAGCGTCTACTCGCCGTCTCTCAAATCCTTTACAGTCTCCTCGATTTCCGCACTCTTATTAGTGAAACTTTTCTCTGCTTCAACAAATCTCATTGACAATGCTCCCATCGCGCTCGTATTTGGTTTATACGACCTGGTTGATAACGTTCAGACCGATATATCCAGAAAAATAAATGAACTAAAAGCCGATGTCATTGATCGAGACGAACTGCAGCATTATATCGAAGACAAAATAGGACAGATCAGCCAGAACATCGATGAAAAAATCGACAACAAGATGAGAGACGCACTACAGAGATATGTCCCACAATCCCAAGACATTGGCGGCTACACCGGGTAATCTCAGTTGCACATTTATTCCCTGCACCAAAAGGACCAGACCCGTACGGTCGACGACAGCGGGTACCTGGACAAGTTATAGTCGAAGGTGATGACGACGACCTTAAGTCGTACGAGATAGAACGACTACTAAAACGACGAATCAACCGAGCTGGAGGAAGACCAATCCTGGGTCAGCCTCCTGGAGCTTAGGCTTAACCGAAAATGAAGGCAAAGGAAAAGCGGTAAATTTCGGAGCCGATAAAGTGCAAGTCTTCGATGCTCGAGAGGAGGCAAAGCAGCGGATAAAAGGTGCTTTAGCTCAATGCCCAAGAAACAGAAGTACCTATTACCATCCCAAAGCCTCAGAGAAGATCAATTTAACATAATTTATTAGAATATATACATAGGCAACTGGCCCAGGAGTCACGCTATCATGCTCATCCATCCATATCGTACCAGTCCGTACTCAGGTATATGCATCATAACTGAATGATTTTGGAATACTATTTTCATGTCGAATAAAGAGTTTCTATTCGCCTAGTTGCTGTTCTCCCTCCCTTTGGCGGGGGAACGTATTTTTAATGTGTGAAAAAATGGATTCTTCATTCAGGGCGCCTCCTTATAATGGCCCTCACCCATCATCTCCACAGGTCGTCTCTGATCTGGCATCTCCTGCGGGCTTTGATAATTCGCGTACGTCCAGCCGTCCTGGGAGTAACCTTGTTGTGGCGGATAAACTCCTTGCGGGTAGCCATCCTGCGTCGGCGCATATCCCGTCTGCGGATACCCACTCTGTGCATATCCGGCCTGGGGTGCATATCCGCCGGCCGAGCCGTTATACTGACTGCCGACCTGGCTGTCCATTTCGCTATAATACGTAGCCGGCTGTGCGGGCGGGCTCATGTCCGGCTGCTGCTGGCCCTCGGCAGCGGCGGCCTCGTCGAGCTTACGCTGCCGACGACGGAGGAACCAGAACGCGGCGAGCATGCCCGAGATCGCGACGACGCCCAGTGTAACGCCGACACTGATTCCAGCCTTGGCACCGTCGCTGAGGCCCGAGCCACTCTTATCAGACGACCCTATCGCATCACCCGTGGTCGGTGAGCTTGTCGCAGGTTCGCTTGCGTTAAATGACGGAAGAACGGTGGCGTCCTGCCATCTCTGGTTGTCGCCATTTGCTTCAACTATATTCCCACCGCTGATGTAATAGAGGCGCATTGCGTTGCTGTTAGCGGAGCTCGCGATACCTATCTGACCGCCGGCAACGTCAGCTTGTGGCCATGCCTTATCATCTGGACGGTCGAAAATGCTCCATGACGTATTTGTGTTGCCGACTTGGTACACTTTTTTATCGGTGCCAATATAAAAAACGCTGCGGGTGTCTGAACTATTTTCGCCCACAGCTATCGAAGTAGCATTGCCATCCCACGCAGGAAGGCTAAAAGCTGCTGTACCGGAGTTGAGCTGAATGTCTGACGAACTTGTCGCATTGGTTGCATGACTTCCATTCCGTGTTAAGGTTTGTGGAAAGGATCCTGAGGTTGTATGATTAGCCTGAGGGTCAAGCAGCAAAGGGTACCCATCGCTAAACTCACCTATGTGCCAGAGGTGGTCACTATACCATCTCGAGACTCCCATGTTCTGCCCATCCCTCGGCCTCACGACCGTGATATTATTATTATTTGTAATAAATGTTGAGCCAATGGCCTGGGATGACGCCTTATCATTGGACACAATGCCGTAGTATCCCCATCGTTGCGTGTCAGAGGTATACCCTAGGTAATGTAGGACTCCTCCAAGGTCGTTATAGAAAACGCGGTATCCCGCTGTAGACCCCAGCAGAACTACAGAAAGACCTGTGTTCGGCGCGACTTTGGGAGCACCTCCTGAGATAACATAGTCGCCGTTATTTTCCCAGCGTCCCGTATTCCAATCGCATTTCATTAGTGTATTGACAATCTCGTCGCTGTCATCAAGGTAGAATATTGATGCCTGTTGCTGGCGTCAGCAGGGGTCCTCTTAACCAATTTGCCTTGCATGTCTGACGCTAGAGCTATAATAATTGGCTCTGTTGTGGAGTTTTTCTCAACAGACCCATTGCCTTTCGCGACTTGCAACGAGAACCCTTAGTTTCACTCACCCAGGTCGTCTCGCCATCCATCCATCCAGTAGCCGACAGACTTGTATTCTTTTTCGGCGGATGGCTTGTCAGAGGCGCTATTATCGTCGTGTCGTTGGGGAAAACAGGCGTGTAATTGCCATTACATAGACTGTATCTTATGCCGCCGGTATCATCGTCTTGCATGATCAAGCTAGGGCCTCTGGTATTCCACCATGCAGCAATAGAGCCACACGACACTGGTCCAGCGAGCAGCCATATCGACAAAGAAAACAGCGATGGAATTCTCGAGTACTTCGTCATTGCGACAAAGCCCGTAGGCCTCTTCGTAATCGTGCCGGCCAAGGAAGAGAGTTTAGACTACCATAGTCATACTGCATATCACAGTAGAAGGATCTAATATGGGCGACAGCAGGAGAAATCCAAGATTTGAAAAACAATGAGAGGTAAGAGGGGGAAAATAAGCATATTAGTTGGCGCGAAATAAGAGGCGAACCAAGATCTTAATGAGACGAACCCTCCCATCAGCAAGCACATAGACTGCAGGGGGGTCTTGAAGGTCGTTCTAGGCTTATGTGCCTGGTAAACCCCGGGCTGGGCAAGCTAGGTGGTGATCCTATGTAGATGTGGAATAGATGGCAAGCTAGCAGGCTATCACCTTGCCCGCAGGATTCCACGGTCCGACCGTGTGGATCACTAAACTTCAATTTTGGGGGAGTGACATAGCTTGATTGGCCTTTGGAATCAGTGACAGAGCCCTTTCCAATCACGGTTAGAAGATTAGGTGATACCGAAGCAGCTATTAGGTCTATTGGTGCATCGGGAATAAGTAGAGATTTGGTAATAATAATGTCAATGATGTAGAACACTTGTACGATGGTAGACGTCGAAGTAGATTTCACTCAGAACGAACTATGCGTATGTAATGGCGCTAGATGACTATCTAGACTTCTCTAGGATAGCCATATCAAATTATCACAAACGGGGTAAAGATGGCGGGTGGAGATAATGTGGCACTTAGTAGGATTATTAAGACATGGTAGTGGATAGGAAGTTGGATTAAGTTGACGTACATAGAAATGTAAGGCATTGAATCCCTTTCACAATGTAAAACGTTAGCTTCTAATTGGATGATATTCAATTCACACAAGCTCTTGTGAGACAACGAACTTCAGTCGAGGCCATTGCAGAAGTATGTGTAGAGGTGCCTAAAAGAATCGCAACACCGCCCAGCTGGGGCTTATTGGCCACCTTCTAAAAGCGGTACGCGCCTCTGACGGGGTCCAATATATGTGGCTTTGAACTATTTTTTAGAGGAAATTGTTCTTAGGGATTGTATCAGAATTGAATATCATTCGAAAGTTCATCCAGATCCTGTGTATCCCAACCCTTGGATCTTGTCTCCTGATTGAAACAACGGGATCCTATTGACTAGCCTCTAACCCCTGCACCACTGTATTCTTCTCAGCATACGAAGTAATAAGAAGGAAAAATCCGCCTTCAGTGATAAGCATCGTGAAGTCTGACGTCAGAAACGCGCTACTGTTATGTATTAGTAGGTAGCTGGCCGAGAAATTCCAACTACTTTAATGTGTATGGAATACAATTTACTACCTTAAGCTAATCCAATGGGACCTCAGAATCCATGTGCAGTTGCCAATGTGGTCTAATCGACCCTTGTCATTTATAAGTATTCTATTTTAGGAATTCTCGGTTCCACAACGTTGGTAACTTTGTTCTCGGGTCCAGAATTCTAGAGACCTCAGTCAGCTCTGATACAATTCAACGACTTATCAACTCGGCATCACCATAGCCGCTGACGAAACGACAATGTGGCGGTTTCGAGCTCCTTCATTTCTCAGCACCAGTGTCTCGGGCCTCGAATCAAGTCTTGTAATACCTACACAGCCAGCATTCATGTTCAATCATTTTCCGTGCAAGTCTCGATAATGTTCTAGCTGAAGGCGAAATCGTCAATTGCTAATCAAGTGGCGTCTTCATACATATGATAACATATCTGACTTCTCGGCCGTTATAATACATCAATATTTATAGTATCAACTGAGCATAATATATCACTATATAAGCGTCGCTTCTTGCTTATGCCCATCTATAATATTTACTCATATTCATGGCAGTCGGCCAATCCATCTTCAAGGCCATACTTCCTACTTTTGAGGAGATGAGGTATCCCCGCTGTATATGAAGTTTTAATCAGACAACGATCTTGTGATTGCCTCATTCATTCAAGTTATATGTCAAAAGTATCGGTATGCATTCGTACATATCACATTTGATATGCTATCCAAGTACGTGTAGCAGTGCCTCAATAATAATAAAAAGCCTGTTCAACGTCAATTCGATTGATCTATACAATCTCACGTTATATTTTTGACTTCTCGGTCCCATTGAAATGTAAAACGTAATGCCATATGTACTTCACATGTCTTGTCACAGATGTTTATCAATCGAATGAAATATGGTATATACGTACTTCAGAGACTCGGGCGGTTCAAAGTCTGGCGTCGGATTTGTTCTTGGGGAATTCCCAATGCATGCATCCTCAGACTCCCACGATATGCTATTGCCTACTGACAGAGAAAAGATTTCGAAACGTCCCAAAGTCTAACAATGTTCTTTGTGTACATTACGATGTAAGTGGCTTGAAAGATGATCATGTATCCATTGAATATACCATTTGGAATCAATCACTTATTCATTCTATGAGTTTCCCCTTCAGCCTTACAATGAGAGTACAGAGAATATGGATAGAATTGCACCAACTACTAGGAGCAAGTGTAAAGCTAAGAAGTAAGACAACTTTCATGAAATATAGATATGACTATTATAACGAAGCTATTTATTAGATTCATCATAACAGTAGTAAGTTGTTTCATTCATACTCTAAATCATCTGCATATTGTCCCTATAGTCAGCGAACGGCGTATGAACAGCATGCCATTGACCTTGATAAGGACCAAGCTTGTGTCCACAGTTCAAAACACCTACGACACTAGCAATCCTATTCCTTAAAACTCCATCCTACGTGTCTATAGGTATAAGTCGGCTCCTATACTCTCGAAGGAGACCGATGGTTTCGATGTCCCCCATTTAGAAAGGAAACTCTCGTGGGGTAACATCGCTAACAACACGACCCTCGGCGCAGCAGGTCCTGTACTATAAGTAGCATCCCAGTCAGTAGTGTGTAATCATAAATCATCTGCATGGCGCTAGAGGGAAAGGGGCGATGTAACTAACAGAGAGAATAGGCTTACAAGTGAATTAATACACTGATAACGGTCACAAGTATCGTCCGAGCAGGTGTTACAGTTAGGTAGGCAGCAGTACTGCTTGTATTCGCGTTTGGCAAGCCCTGAGGCTTGGACGGGCCCAGCGCTGACAAGAACTGACATAGTAGTCATCGCTGCGACGATGATAATGATAGGGTTGAGTGAGGAGAACATTGTGGAGTCTTAATTATCTGTATCGAAGGTCTAGGAGGCTCATTTTACTATTATGGTGTATGCTAGGTTTTTCGTTGAGCATTACAGAGAAGCAGGTCAAATGTGGGTAGTAGAATCATTTTGAACTTATACAAATGTCTAATATCCATGTGTTGATAGGATACCATTGTAGAACCCATTACTTGCCGTTTTCAGTGTATACATCGCTGTATCACAATGCACACGTGGTTTGACAGTTGAGATTTAGGTCTCCAGGCGGACTATCCACACACTGACGTTAGCCCTTCTGAATATTGGGAATGAGTTGAAACTCGATCTATATTCTCGAGTACAAGATCTATATCACACAATGTGCTTCAAATATTGACCACGAGGTGTGGCGTCTGACGCAAGCTGTGAATGTTCAACACAGTTGTTTGTACCACATAGGTAGGCACTCCACTGGTCCCAAGTTGATGTTCCATCCGAATGAGGAAAGAAACAACGATTTCTTGTTAGCCATCCTTGGGAATAACACACTACCGAGAAGCCTGCCAGGAACACAGATAACACAACCCTTATCAGCGTAACAATATATATGCAAGATTCTAACTGAGGATATAAATTTCTTGGGCGGAGGCGAAGTACGTGTTTGGGTAGCACAAGAAGTAGCTAAGCTTATTCCAGGAAATTACTTGCAACAATCCTTGCCTCCTGATTTCGTGCTACATCGATTACGCGTTATGTAGAATACCTCCGTCTGACTCGTGCCGGAATCTGGAAGACCTTGGGCCGTCAGTGGCGTCTACTACGAGCCTACTTTCTCGCGTGCCTTCCGTTTCTCCGGTTTCCCGGGTACGGAATGATAATTCATATTCTATAATTTATCAGGTACTTTGCCTTGAACCTTTCACGAGATATTATTAGGTATATACAGCTTAGGGCGTCTCCTTCGCGTTGTCAAGTATTGCTACTGAGAGGAGTTTTCAGAATAAGCTGGGGGAGAGACCCGTGCTCTATCTTTTACAATGAACGTAAGACCCTTCTTCACAACACCTGCTCCTGGCCCAACTGAAATACTAAACCCCTTTCAAAATTTCAAATGCGTATTCACACCCCCCAACAGAGTATGATCGAACAAGGACTAAGGCCAACCAAAACTCACCTCACTGAAACTTCTACAAGACCTGATACATACAAACACAGTAACAAACTACGAACAACTGAAACATTAAATAATTGATCCATAGCATTTATTGATAGGCGTAAAATGTACTAACGAACAAGGCTGACTAGGTAGCACCTAACCATCTCTCCCCCAGTCACCCCACCCCCCCCCCTCCCACATTCTCCCATCCCCACCCCTTCCCATCCCAGTCATCCCATTTACCTACCTATATACCCAATCTCTAATCACTAATAAGCCCCCTCTTCGCATCCTTAGCCACGAGCCCCTTCAGCCCCGGCTCAGGCGAGGGGTACTGCTGTCTCCCGCCCAGGACATCCACGACCTCCTTATCGCCCAACCAATGCGCAGAGTTCGCGCGGCGGTTCTTCCAGTCGGTCTCGCGCTCCTCGACCTGCGCCATGGGCGAGAAGACGACGTCGGCGCCCTTAATCCCAATCACCGTAGAACTGAACGGATCTTCCACGAGTTTCTCCGCGTGGCCCTGGGACTTGGGCCCGAAGGTCTCCAGGTGCTGGATGCACTTGATGGCGAGGCGGATGGCGCGGCAGCGGTCCATGGCGGAGGGCACGCCGCCCTGCTGCACGTGTCCGGGGATGGAGTCGCGCGACTCGAAGCGGTCGTGCGCCTCCTCGCGGATGATGTCCGCGATCAGCTTCGCGCTGTACACGCGGCTGGCCTTCTCGTTGACGAGGATCAGCCTGCCCGCGCGCGATTGCCCCTTGTCCTTGCGGAACACTTGCTTCAGGTGCGTCACGTCCGCGTTCAGCATCTCCAGACTGATCCCCTCCTCCGGGATGTACACCGCGCTCGCGCCCACGCCGAGCCCCGCCATCACCGCGATGTACCCCGATCGCCCGCCTTGGGTTTCGATCACGAAGACCCGGCGCCGCGTCGCTGAGGCCGATTGCTTGATCTTGTCGCAGTAGGCGACCAGCTCGTTGAGGCAGGTGTCGGAGCCTAGGGAGTATTCTGTGCCGGGGACATTGTTCGAGATCGTGGCCGGTAATAGAGTCATGGGAATGCAGAGCGTTGGATACTTGTCTCTGGCCTTGCGTAGTTGTGAAACCGCGTGGAAGGCCTCGAAGCCGCCGATGAGGAAGAGAGCGTCGAATTTGTACAGCCCGATTAGGTTGGCGATATGTTCCATGCCGGACTCTTCTGGGAGCTCGCGGTTCGTTCCTATTTCCGAACCGCCTTTGCTTGCCCATCCGTCAACTTCTAACCAGTCAAATGATCGGACGGCGCCGAGCGGTTTGTCGCCATGATGCCGAGCGAAGCCAGCAAAACCATTGTGAATGGCAACGGGTTCATGTCCACCTATGACGTTTAAGTTAGTATTCTGGATATATGCATTCATGAACCCAGGTATTAAAAAGGGGTAGTTGAGCGTGATGGAGAAAGGGTATTGTAGACTGGGTGGTTGCCTTACGAGATCGACAATAAGCCACGCCTGCACGTATTGCCGCGTTCATACCACCAGCAGGTGCTCCGACATTGATGAAGCCGATTCTCATTCTCTATACAACAGTCAGTATGCATTCATCGGCAATGCAAGGGGGGTTCTGTGTAACCTTTGATTCATCTAGATGTATGTCCTCATCGAGCCCCATAGTCGTTGTCATCATATAAGATTTGTATTGATCGGAGAATTCGGTATCCCGGAGGCCCATGGCTTTGTCGAAGTCCTGCGCTTCGATAGCTTTGGCAACTTCCTTGGTTTCTTGGACAGCGGCCATCAGGGGTTTGCGAGCGATCTTGTTCTCGGTAATAGCGATGAAGCAAGTCTCGGTCTCGGGCGTTGCCTCGAGGACTGCCCTCACAGCCTCAACTCCCTGTAACGTCGCGAGCATCCTGTCGTAGGCTACCGCTGTGCCTCCTCGCTGTACGTGACCGAGAGTCGTGATTCGGGTATCTAGGGCTAGGCCATCTTTATCTGCTAAAAGGTCTTTGATCATCGTTGGTGTGATCTTCCCTCCGTATCTGTCACGAGCGCCTTCGGCGACGATGACAATGGTTTTGCGTTTTCCCCAGTCTCGATGCTTCGAAAATGTTAGTATAAGCTATGGTTTAGTGTATCTCGTCGTAGTTAGAAGCCTACCTTCCTAATGATCTGGCACATCTCTTCTTTCCAATTATCCTCTCTAGGTTTCTCCGGAATGAATATAAAGTCTGCGCCAGTAGCTACACCTGCCATGAGAGCAAGCCAGCCACAATGTCTTCCCATGACCTCGATGACGAAGGCTCGGGAGTGTGAGGAGGCGGTGGCCTCGATGTAGTCGACCATTTCGCAGACGCGCGCGAGAGCAGAATAAGCGCCAATGGTGGCATCAGTTCCAGAAAGGTCGTTGTCGATGGAGCCCACCAGTCCCACGAGATTCAGGTGTCGGTAGGGATCGACTTGTTCTTTTTTCAGCTGGCCCGTTGACACGAGTTCCTCGACGAGGGAAGGCCACTCAGCCCGGAACTTGTCGGCACCAGTGAGCGAACCGTCACCACCGCAGATGATGAGAGCGTCGATGCCGTTGAGTATCATGTTCTTGGCCGCGGTAAGGCGACCAGGGCGTTCGTAGAAGGCCATACACCTCGCGGTGCCGATGAGTGTGCCTCCTTCGGAGAGATATCCTCGTACATCGTTCCATTCCATCTTGCGGATGAACTTGCCGCCTTCGACCAGGCCTTCGTAGCCCTCGTAGACGCAATAGGCATCGCATCCCATGTGGATGGCCATGCGGACAACGGCTCTTACAACACCGTTCATGCCGGGCGAGTCACCGCCGGAGGTCATGACGGCGATTTTCTTTTTCGGCGCCGCCATGTTGAAGATATAGCTAGGTGTAATACGATAGAAAGCGAGGCTACGTCAGGTTCGAAAGCGTTCGAGGGAAACGGAGTAAAACGGCGAGCGGAATTGAAGTAAATAAGTATATGATAAAAAAGAGTGTCGGTGTGTCTGGTCTATCTACTTATAGGAATCGAGTCAAGCGGCAGAATTGCGGTCTTTCGATGTTCGGATCAGGCCACAGGAAGAGAGCAAATAAGTTGGTAGTCTGTAAGGGTACGAGATAGCTGCCCACGGGATTTGACCATTGGCTCAGGGTTGATCTTTGGGGTAGGACGGATGTGACGAGAAAGACGAAGGTGGGCTAAATAGAAGGATATTGAAGTTTTAAGAGGTTGAGAGCTCTTATCAACTCGATACTATTATGTAGGCTTGGTAGGGCATTATGAGGTAGAGCGGGGGAGCTTTTTTCTAAGGTGGGCATGTAGTACATACATATGTAGTGAGGTCACAGTGCAGGCTGGTCGCGAAGATAGGCGGGATGTTCAGCAGGGTTCCTCGACAGGGTTCTTCAACAGGGTTCCTTACCTAAACCCCTCACTAAAATACAGTGTTGATTGAAGCTGAATGGTAAGGCTGCATGTAGCTTTGTGAGTTATTTACAGGGTTGTTGGGGATATTTGGGAATAGTTTCAACCCGTATAAGCCTCTATACTGCTTCCATACTTCTGTAATGCATGTATAGACCACAATGGCCAAAGATGTCCGTTTCATTGCCAATTTTCGGTATCGATTGGGCCTCATTCCGTACCCAAGTCGAGGGTTTCTGCGTAGTATCGCCAGCATATCAAAACTAGGTACCTAGCGTCCTGCGTCCGGGCATAGACTCCACAACAAACGGGATGTCACACATCTCGATGTTGAGCTGCATGGTCAGTTGTACATGTATCATGGATGTGTGTATGGGATGGCATATGTATGTTGAGTTGTGGCCAAGCCAAAATTCCCTCAATAATAGGAAAGGAAAGGAATAAAGCCCGCATACCTACCCTATCGTAGATGTGCCCACGACGTGCGTCTACCGCTGCCCTGACTCTCCAGTCGGTGTTGAGCCCGGTGGGAAGAACGGACTTTGATAGGTAATCGATGGTGTAAAGTTGAGAACATTTCTCTGGGTCCCGATACTGATATGCCGACATGACGAATGTAAACCGAATGGAAATTCTGGGCAGACATCGGATGTTTCCAGAACAGAAAAAATTTATGATATAATGCTCCGTACATCTTTGTAGACAGTAGACAGTAGACTACGCACTCGGACCGACTTGGTTGTTCTCGACTGTAGCTATCATACGATAGACCCTCGAGTTTGGATGAAATTGCAGGAAATTGACGAATATAAATTTTCCTCAAAATTGAAGCGACTTATGTACCAATGACCGGTTCCCCTCATGCAAGCCACGAAATGTGATATAAGTGTATGTTATGTTATGCTCTTCATGAGACATCGGAGCTTCTAACAAAGAACTGTGTTGCTTGCCGATCTAGAAGACATGACGAAGCGTTGGAAAGGCTGGACGATCTGTTGCAGGGGTAAGCTAGCTAGCTCCATGCTTGGCCCGTGCTGAGGTAGTTTTATATTCCCCCGAATCCCTACCCTCTCATCCCTACCCTGCTACATTCAAAATATATATGTACCTAGTGGTTAGTTATTGGGGCATGTTCCACTGACTTCTAATATACTCAACTCATAGTCACGCTTTACTATCTAACTTACGATCATGTGCAATTCTTAATCTGTTTTAACATGGTGCTATTGTAACAGTGGCATGTATGGAAGTAGGTATTTTAGGTGAATAAGTGACTTTCGGTATGCTTAAGTACATAAATAAGTTAGCGTATTTTTAGCGTATTTTTAGCGTATCCCGGATGCCAAGCTTCAATTGCTGCGCAGACAATTACTGCCGACTACGTAACGACTTCACCATCTTCATCAGCTAAACGAACCCAGCATTGAGCACCAGTATTCTCTAAGCAAACACGCTCGCCAAATCAATTATCTTAGGATGAGGCGTCATCTATCTACTTGATAGCTAATAACGATAACATCCTCGATTTTCGTATACACTTATTCGCCTTTGTCTCGACTCTAACCCGCAGCACGCCTCGGCCCGTCTTTGACCATCATGTCCAATATCGGCGGGTCGCCGTTCTCGCTGCGCCCCTGGCCAATCAACGACAAAAAGCCGAAGAATCTAGCCGAATTTATTGCCCGCGTCAACGCCGAACGAGGCGGCTTCCGTAACCTGACCGAGGCCAAGTTGCGTGACGAGATCAAGGCCCAGGAGGATGGCGTCGACGTGGAGGGATCCGACGGCGAGTCTGACTCCGAGGAGTCCGATGCCGACAAGTCGAAGAGCGTTGTCGTTGCGCGGGAAGAGATATTGAGGAATATCGAGTGAGCATACACCATGATGATGATCCAAAGGACATCTGCTTACGCTGTACTAATGCGAACTACCTAGGATTGCTCACCAATCCGCTATGCTATGTCTCGACTTCGTCTCTCTCCTGCTCACCAAAGAATCCCCAGTACAGGCCGGAACAACATTATCACCTGCTCTGCGAGAGCTAGTAGGAATAGGTACACTAGGAGCTTCGATAGCAGCAAACTCGAATATTACGAAAGAACGAGCCCAAGATGACCTTGCGATCGCGACGGGATGGAGGCTCATGGGGATAAGTAACATGGTCGATTCGGTTGTCGCATCCGCCGAAAAGTTGGAAAAGGAAATCGAACTGGAAACCAGATACTGGGCCGATGTTCTGGCCGTCAGCGAGACTGGCTGGGCTGTGTGTCATATACCACAGGAACCACAAACGCTCGGCGTCCGATTTGGCTTTTCTGAGTCTGCGCCTGACTTCAGAAACAATAGTATTGCACCTATGAGGCGGAATCCCGATGGCTCTGTCCATCTTGACCTTGGCCGGTACGGCAGGGGCTCGCAGAGGGTTCGCGTGACTATGAAAAGGGACGGCGTGATAGTGGACCAGTCGCCTTTGCCGGCCCGGACACCCGACGATGCGCCTCTACAGGAGCGAGTGCTGGAAGCCAGGAATACCGCCTTCCACCAAGAGCTGTGGTATGAAATCAACAAGGAAGCTCGTACTCTGCTTTCCTCGAACGTCTATTCCGACGCATCGACCATTACGTGGAAACAAGATTCGCGGACGGAGTTCATCTTCACTCTTGAAGACTTAGGCGAGCGAGATAACGCATACGAGAACGTCTCTAATATTAAATGTTCGTGCACTGCGTACTATGTGTACATGCAGTTCCTTCTATTCCAAGGGCACCGGCAGAACTACTACAGGCGTTCTACACTATCACATCGCGTACCCGACCGCATGGCCATGCATCAGAATTACACCATTCTCCGCGCCGTGATCGCCACTGCCGAGTACTTCAAGAACTGCATGGCGATCGTCAGCTTCTTCGAGGACCTCGTACGCACCCTACGACGCGCCGGCATCACCACGGCCAGCTACAAGGCGGAATCGCAACCGCTCGCGCCCCTGAACACAACACCAAGCCGGCGCAATCCCAAGACGGAACTGAACCTCGTGAACTCCCTGCTCGTCCGTCTCGAGATGATGTTCGAGCTGTCCATCACGCCCGAGACCACGATCTTCGCCCGCGCCCGCGCCATGCTCATGCCGTACATCGGGACGCCCGTCGGCATCTCGCTGGTGCCATTCTCCACCACCACCTCCTCCACCACCACCACCAACCCCAACCCCAACAACAACAACAACACCATCAATAACAACAACATAAAACAAGACCCCTCCCCCCCCAACCGCCCCCCCAACCCCCTCGAAGCCCTCTACCCCCCCTACGACCCGCAATGGGACCGCACGCCCTACCCGAGCGCGCAGGACGCGATCTACTACCTCCGCGGCGCGGCCGTGCGCGCCGCGGGCCACAAGCTCGCGGCCGACCTGCGCCGCGACGATATCGTGTTTACCGAGACCACGCACGGGCCCGGCCTCCGCGACGGGGAGTGGCGCGAGGCCTGGCTCGGCCTCGTTGGTGGTGGTTGTGGTGGTGGTGGTGGTGGGGAATCCGCGATGGTGATGACGCTCGACGCGCACCTGCGGGAGCGGGATGGTGAGGGGAGGGAGGTTGTTCGTGAAAGGCGGTGGATGTGGAGCGCGGATGGCGATGCGGGGGGTGAAGAGGGTGAGAATGTGCTGGATGTTGTGTGCGGGATCTTAGGGGGCGGGGACGGGGGCTCGGCAAGGAACTAGGAGGTTCATGAGCCGGGGGACCTGGGCGGGCTGGGAGCTGCTGTGTTTGAGGAGTGGACGGGGGCTGTTGATGATGGGGAGGGGGTGGGAAATGACGATGTGGAGGAAGGGGAAGAAGGGCAGGGGAGGATGCCCCGTGAATTCTTCGATCTCTTCATGGCGTCGTTGTTTTCGTGAGACCGTGGGGATGATAACTAGGTAGCCACCACAGTCACATTGCTGGGGACCGGGGACGGGGGAGCGGAATATGTGGACGTTGCGTGGTGAGTGGTGGGTTGTTGGGTTGGGAGATGAGATAGATACCCAGGATAGAGAGAGGTGAAAGTAATTGAGTACCTAGGGTTTGAGTGAGCGCGATGAATGGATTGTTTGGTTATTTGGATGGGTGTGTGTACGACGTGCTTGTGAGATATATATAGATTTATATAAGGGGTGGGTGGTGCTCGCGTATGTAGGTATGTGTGTGTGTTTCAGTCAGGGGTGATTTGGAATCTTTCTACAGCCAGCATTGGAGAATATTCCTTCTACTATTTATATATATATATATATATATATATGTCCGCGTAGCGCTTTTCTGCGGTTTATATATTTCCTATATGAGAAAGTCCTGTTGAATAGAACAAGTCAACTTCACTCGCTTACACCCAGAGGCTGAAGGGGTTAGCATGTTCTTGCTTTCAGAAGCGTATTCAGGGGTGCGTTTATAGAGGCTTAGAGCTGCCGGAGAGGATTGGCCTGCCTTACGGAATTTTTGAAAATTTTACCTTTCCTCGGGTCGTACATCTATCTGTCGAAAGACAGCCTTGGTGTGGAAAGGGGAGCTCTACGCAGTCAGGAGAGGCTCACATATACACCGGGCTGAGCGGTTTCCGTCGTTTTGTTTCTAGGTATCTTCACGCACAGCGTCTGCTATGTCTACGGACATACACAACACACGAAGCACCTCAAGCACACATGTATATAATCACCATCACAGCCAGGGACACGGGGATTTGTGGGAAACAGAGAAACTCAACATTCATGTAACTATAGGCAGCTATCTACCATAGCCCTGCGCGCACAGCTCATAGTTCTCATATGTGCCATCCGCAGAGCGACCGAAGCAGCCATCCATCCGTCCATGCCGTGAGGCAGGGCCATCTATCGCAATGGGTATCATCATCATTCCGCGACAAGTGTGTGGCAGCAGGCCGTCCATTCCGTCCGTAGCCAAGTGCAATACGTATCCATCCGTCTTGAAACGCCGTCTTAAAACGCCATCTTAATGTCATTACGTGTTTGGCGGCAATCGTTCCTCTCTCCCTCTATCTATCTCTCACAATCATCATGAAAATCAGAATCGTCATCCAGAGATGCACTCCCTTCCCTCCTCGGAAAGCAAAAATACTCATACAAATCTGACTAAAGCAGTATCATAGACATTCGTAGAATGTAGAATCTGGCGGGCGCGTAGTAGATGTGGAGGCGGGGGGAAAAAATCAAGACTCCGCATGTCTACTATCGGGACTTTCATGCCCTGTGTTCTTCGCATAGTGTGCTTAAATGGCTGGGCGGTTACCGTGTGTATCTTTAGCGAGAAATACCGAAGAGCTCTGCGAGATGACGATCATCGAGGCGGCCAATATTAGCCGCAGCGCTCTCATCCAGTGCAGACTCAACCAACTGGCGCTTCTCCTCCTGCAGGGACATGATTTTGTCTTCCACGGTGTCCTTGATTAGGATACGGTGGACTGTAACAGGTCTGAGTTGGCCGATGCGGTAGGCGCGGTCAACAGCCTGCATCTCGACGTACGGGTTCCAGAAAGGATCCATGATAATGACCTGGGACGCAGTAGTGAGGTTCAGACCCGCGTTCCCTGCTTTGAGGGAGACGAGGATAACCTTGACGTCAGGCTTTTCCATGAAATCACGGGCTGCGCTATCACGTTGGATAGCAGACATGCCACCTTCGTAACGACGATAGCCCAAGTTCAAGTCACGCTTGATCGGGATCTCCAGTAGGTCAAGAAGAATAGTCCACTGGGAGAAGATGATGGTCTTTTCTCCCGTGGATTGGATTTTCGAGAGCAATTCGGTACACTTGGTGACCTTGGCTGAAGGCAGCCAAATCTTGCGCAAGTAGCGCATATACCGCTTGTGAGCCTTAGAGCTTTTGATGGCGGCCTTGCGCAGCTGCTGAAGCATGTGGGGTTCGATCTCTTCCTCTTTCTCTTTGCCCTTTCCCTTAGATTTCACTCTCTTGGTCTTGGTCTTGGTCTTGGTCTTGGTCTTTCTGCCTGTAGTCTTCTTGCTAGCGCGCTCAAATACCTGAGCAATGTCTTCCAGGTCACTAGAACCGTCGGCATCGTCAGGCGAGCTAGCACCATTTGCTGATCTCGAATTCTGTAGGTTGTCCCGGAAATCTTGGTCAATGTCATCTAGATTCAGACCATCTTTATTAGCACCTTTCTCGCTGGTTTCCTCTTCATCATCCACAATAAAGCCCTTGAGGTTTCCACGATCGTCAACATCATCTCCAGAGTCTTCAGATTCCGAATCACTGTCATAGTCCGTGTCGCTTTCAGTATCGTCGATCTCCAGTGATAGTTCTTGTTCGACCTGTTCGGGCATATGAACCTTTTTGAAGATTTCATAGCTGATGATCTTTTCAGATTTCATCACGCCACGGCATTGGGGACACTGCATATCTGTGCCATCTTGACCAGCCTGGATGTTTCGTTGCATCGCTCCTTGCTGAAATGAGTTAAAGCATTCTGGGCAAATGCAATGGCCGCAAGGAAACACAATTGTCGGATTTGCCACAGCGTCAAGACAGATCGGGCAGTCGAAGCCATCCGCCTCTTTGATGCGCCTAACTACATCGAGGCTAAGAGACCGTGCAATTTCTACCATGGCCTCTTCGGTAATCTCGCTGTTAACAAATTCCAGGTCGGTGAGGTGAAGGTACGGGTGGCAACAGGCCTGTCGCAGTCGAAGGAGAAGTACAAGTATAGCGCTGTAGTGCTTTCCGACGGTCCCGGCCTTGAGATATTTGCTGACCTGAACGCGGGCATTCTCCTTTAGATCTTCATAGTATTTTCGTTCGTCTTCCTTCATGATGACATGGTCGACTACCTCGGTCTTCTCCGGCAAGTTGACAATCGGCTTTCCGTCAAGCAATGAATTCTTGGACCGTCTCAGCATGACGGCTTTTAGAAGCGCCCGCAATCTGCCCATTGCCTCGGGCTTAATACTGCTAGGGCCACCTTGTTTATTTTTCTTGCTCAGCACGCCGAATTCCTAAGCAGTAAGTTAGTGAACGTCACAAGACTCATCTCGAGAAACTCACCTTTTTGAAGACATTGGGGTCACAATACGGCTTGATTCTCAAGAAATGAATCAAAGAAGCCAGCTCCGAGACGTTATTCATCATTGGCGTGCCTGTGAGTAACCAGCGGTACTCTGCCCTCAACGAGCTAGTTGCTTTCGCAGCCAGCGTAGTGGCAGTCTTGATATATTGGGCCTCGTCGAGAAATACACGATAGAAAATGCAGTCGGGGCCAAGCAAAGGAAAATTCCGGTTCAGGTCTGCATTGTCCACATGCCAACCCCCTGTCTTGGCATCCCTGATATATTTATCCATCCTCTTGTACTCGGAGCTAAGTGTGCCATACGTTGTCAGGACCACGTCATGGTTGCGAATCTGTTCGTAATTGTACTTCTTGCCATGCAGCATCAAGACGCTGAGGCCAAATTGTGGCTTTATTTTTGTCTGTATTTCCCGGTGCCATTGTCTGACGAGGGAGACAGGTCCAACAATGAGGTTTGTCTACAAGGGTTAGTAGATGACGGATGTGTTTTGGGGGTAGCTTACCTTGATAAATCGTTGGCCTGGGACAGTAGGGCGCTTAGCCTGCCGACTGACCATGAGAGCTAAGCTCGAAATCGTCTTACCAAGGCCCATATCATCAGCCAGTATGCCGCCCTTTTTCAGCCTATCCTGCTCCATTTGCTGCATCCATTGCAAAGCTAATTGCTGATGCTTGTAAAGTGGATATCGCAGCTGTTCTGGGGTATTGTCCCGATCCTCTGAGGTGAGCTCCGTGTCTGGCCGTATGCTGGCAAGTAGCTGTCTAATTTCTTCCTCGCTGCTTCCAGTATCCTCCATATCGCTCATAACGTTTCGGAGATGCTGCGGAAGTGGATTTCCAGAGCGATCAATGCCATTATCGTAGTCATAACCTGCAGTTGATGCGATGATATCATTTAAGCTCTTCCGGGTATTCTGGCGACCATTATACACAGGGGTGCTGCTTAGAGATCCGAAGTAGTTAGAAGTGCCATTCAGCAACATACCCGGCCGAGGCTCCGAGGTACCGAACCTGTTTGCACTGTATGGGAGTGGCAAGCTGGATGATGAACTAGTTGGCGCCGGGAAGCCATGCTGCTGCAGAAAATTGATATCTGTGTTATACTGCTGATGATGCTGTTGCTGTTGCTGCTGCTGTTGGCGCAAGGCTGCTTGCTGAGCATGCTCAGTCGCATGCGAGCCAATCCTGGACGGATCACGAGGAAATGACTGGTACGTGGTTTCTGGTTCGGACAGACGTGAATCTTCACCAAAGAGGTCATCATTGTCACTATCGTAGCTCCCAGGCATGGAATATCGGCCACTAGCACTGCTAGATGCAGGTGCCATATACTGACCAGAGTTATTAGATGCAGGCAAATCGCTGAACCGCGCAACAGGAGATTGAGACTTGAGGTGACTGGGCAGCGTAGAAGAAGAGCCTGCACGTGGGATGGATGGGGAATGTAGTGTGTGCTGAGGCGTGGAGGGGCCGGCGGAGCCATTCCGGTTAGGACTATTGATAGGTCGGTGACTTAGAGGCAATCCAGAATAACTCGAATTAAACCCTCCAGGACCTGATGGTACGGAAAAGGGTGAGGGTGAGGACCTAGGGCCTGATTCGTTCATCTCTGCATGCAAACGTCTTGCCATTTCAGCGTCCTCGTCCTCTCTTCGTCTCTTTTCATCAAAGCTGAAGAATGCTTCCTTCTGATTTTTTCTCCAATCGTCTCCTGTAAGGTCGATTACCTGAGTTTCATCAAAGGCATCATCGGGAGGGGTCGAGAACGCATTCATGAGGGGACTTGGTGTAGTCCGGCGAGATTTGGAAGGAGCGGAAGGTGGGCTGGCACCAATGTGGGTGCTGAATGTTCGTTTTCTTGTCGAAGACGTATCCTGCCGAGGGCCCAACATATTCATACCAGCCCTTGATGGGTTCGATCCATACGTATTTCGTGAACGAGCTTGAGGTCCTAAACGAAGAGATTATCATCAGAATGCGCCCTTGGAACATTGCAGTGCTAGGAAAAGAAGATGTGCACAAGAACCTACGGTCATTATAGTCAAACATGGCTGAAGCTGGTGCGCGAGGCGAAGGATCGGAAGTTGTAGACTGCCTGTCACGCAGATGTTTGTCCAATTTTGCCTGGATGTCCTGGATGTTTCTTATGAAGTTAGCTCTTCTTGCAGGTGTGTTTTCAGGAGTGCCCTGTAAGGATTCAAGATAAATGTGTTCCGTCCTAAGATCTTCCCGCAGTTTGCGCTCCCTGGCGTCTGAAATAGGCTGGTCAGGCGAGGCGGACAACTCGGGATGAAATCTTGGTGGCGCCATATTGGATGGAACGTGGGTGGAAAGCGAACAGACAAACAAGGCGAGGAGAAAAGAATTGGCGAAGGTGTGGTAGATGCAACGCCGGGTTGCTGTGGTACGTTGCGCCCGTCCGTCTTATACCTGCAAGGCTCCGCGTACAGGCAGGCTCAGATGCAGAACAGATGCAGAGCAGAGGGGCAGAAGGCGGCGATACCTGACTGCCTAATGAAAGTGCACGAAGAGGCAGAGAGAAGACGCAGGCTGTGATGCGACAATGAGAGGCAGAGGCTCAGCAGAATCAAAGGCGACGACGATTGGCTGCCTTCTTCTGCAGTTGGTGTTTTCGTTGGTGTTTTCGGTGAGTAGTGCTAGATGACTACATGTAGAGAAGATGCTGGACAAAGAGATATAGAGGGGCCGGACGGAAAAGGGAAGCATTCCATTCAAAGCCTTCCATCAAGATTGAGGTTTATGTGGCAGTAGGTGCATTCGGCGGCTGTTGGGGAGTTTTTGGCGGCTTTTGGCGGTTACATCGCCTGCATGGTATAGCTGAGTGAAGGCGGAGGAAGCTCAAATGATCGTCGTGATTTCAAATGATGGTAGTGGTTGATCGTGATCGTGCGTCGCCCTCAAGGTTGCAGAGAAAAAAGTAGAAGAAGAAAAGAAGGGAGAGTTTTTGACACAAGGCTGCGCGCCGGTCTATGTACGTAAGTTGAGTAGTTGACAAGGTGACAAGGTGACAAGTTGACAAGGCGACAAGCTGACAAGGCGACAATGGAACGAACCTCAAGCTATTATTCACTCGACTTGAAGGGCCCTCTAAACTTCCCTGCATGTGGGTATGCGCAAGGTAGGCAAGGTAGATACAGTCATTCAATGCATGTGTCCAGACTGCCAGACCAATGTGTGTACGTTGCGTACCGATAGGAATTTTATAGAAGCTAACTCAAAGTCATACCGGACGCGTCTGCGTCATCGTACTTGCTCCAGGTGCCAGGCTACCTTGCCTCCAAGAATAGGTCCAGTAACTCCTGCCCCACTACACTTTGCAGATTGGTACGCGCGGTACGTATCAAGGAAGGTATTACTGTATGTATGTACATCAATAATTGGACCTCGCTGGTGGGACCTGGCCGGGCTGGGTCGTACCTGGCCTGGCTGGCTGGAGGCAAAACTATTGGCAGGTTCAACACAACATCGAATAATGTATGCCATGGTGTACTCAGATACGATACATTTCAATGTACTGTGTAGTCCAGATCCGATTCCCTGGGCATCTGAAGCTTGGCAAGTCCCAAAGGTACGTACTTACATTGAACACATGCTTTGGGGAGCCGCAAATGCCTGGGTAGTTTGGTTTGTTTCCATGGGATTTATTCGGTTCCATAATCTGATCCCTACCGACCTATGTATGTGGCCTACCTTGGTATGTATGTATGTCAATGTACCTTAATCCGTATTAGATGCAGATGCCGGGCCAGGATAGGGCTGGAACAGAACCTAAAACGGATAAGGTTATGTCGTACCTGGGTGCCAAGGCCACCTGTTCTTGTCGCCAGCTTCCAATCCACCACCCTTTACACTAGTGGGCTCTATAAAACTCCCATGCTTCATACATGCAGGACACATGTTTCTGGATTTCCCCTACCTCTTACTTCTGACAGAAGCATGATTGCCGATAAAGAATCGAGAATGTCAAGATATGGCCTGTATGGCTGCATCGCTCGTATGTACATATCAATAGGGCTCCGCCCCTCCTATGTCTACGCCTTTTCACCCATAGAGCCATTGCATGCTCTGTCACATGCTCCCTAGTATTTCGTCCCATACTGACAATAAAGGTATGATATCGTACCATTACAGCGCTTGAGGAATAGGTCAACTACTGGGCCTGCCATGTGTTGAGGAGGCAGCCAACTGCTTGAACAGTTAATATATATTATCCGGGACACGTTCCTTAATGTTGCTGCCAACGTTCTTATGGTAAAATATAGCTCCCACAACATTATAAGCACCGAATGGCCTCGGAATATGTTTGCGATAATTCTCCACATTGACAATGGCTATATCTCAACTAGAGACTGTCCTATAGATAGGCGGCCAGCTTTTATTAAGTTCTAGAAAGAAGCTTATTACGATCCATGGGGCAATCATCAGCTTTTGGCTCTCAATCACATGTTGGTGGTAAAGGATGCAATTTAGAGGTGCTACACAACATACCCAGGTTCAAATGGTTGCTTTATCCTTTCAACCAAAGTAAGGATAAATGTCTTCAAGCTACGACTGCAATACTTATGGCAACCAAGCTATAATACCATGTATTTACACAATTAAATCGTATCTCTAGGGTCTGAGTACACCAAGACTCGCAAAATGCTTGTATTAGTAGACGAGGAAGATAATAAACATTACAGAGTACCGTAGCACCCCACTGACACTATGCCAGGAGCAGTTTGCTCTTGATGGATGACCATGCAGAAACTTCACCAGTGACAAAGGAACCAGCACTACAAGTAGTCCATAGAGACTGCGTGGGAAAGGTGACATTACTGTGCATCTGGGTTATGTGTTGCCCCTTTTACTCCTGAAAGCTCTTAAAATTCCCAGTGTGCAGGCAGTTCACTGCCAGCTGCCAAAGTATCGGTGACGCGACTTCCAGCCGTAACCAAGCAACACTCCAGTCAGGTATTGAACAATGCACACAGCCTGCACACTCTGCACACACTCTTCACCGTATCTTTAAAAATCAAATTCGATTTTCTGCAGGACATCTGATCTCAGCCTGGGTAACAGTCAACGGAAATCGCCATGTCGTTCTCTAATTTCAAGGCGCTGTCGACAAAGCCCCTCGTAAGTGTGAACCTCCATATACCTAGATCTTAGCCTGTCACCATGAGCTGGAGTAGGTAGCTGACAATAAATGCAGGAAAACAGCGAGGCGGTATGGATGAAGCTGGTGAAGTAGGCAGTGACGATGCATCGGCCAGTGAGCTGCAATTTAATTTATACTAACTTGACCTTTCCAGGCTAACATACAGCGATTCTAAGAGCCAGACACGCACCTGGGAGTCAGCCGAGCGTACCACGCGGCCCAAATCCAGCGACATTGATGGCGTGGGAATCGTGGCGATCCTGGAGATGCCCGAGGGTCCCCAGATCGTCCTTCAGAAGCAGTACCGCGCCCCCATCGACATGGTCTGCATCGAGGTCCCCGCGGGCCTCATCGACAATGGTGAAACCACCGAGGCGGCTGCCGTTCGGGAACTGAAGGAGGAGACTGGCTACATCGGCAAGCCATCGGAGACATCACCCATGATGTACAACGGTAAGTATCTATTTTTAATGTGTTGCCGACCCTGAAAGCTGTGGTGCTTGTATGACCTGGAGGGGAGACATCTCAGCTACCTGAGTCACCCCAACCAATCACCCTGAGAGAATCAAAGCTTCAATTTAAATCAAATTTCCGGAATTGAAGATATTCCTGGCTTGACTGGGTTTCTGGGGGTAATTCTTGGGTTTGTGATTTATACTGGGCGGTTTACTGACGAAGATTACTAGACCCTGGTTTCTGCAACACCAATCTGCGGATGGTTCACGTCACCGTTGACATGAGCTTGCCTGAGAACCAGAACCTCAAGCCGGAGCTGGAAGAGGACGAGTTCATCGAGGTGTTTCTGGTTCCGCTGACCAATCTGTATGCCGAGTGCAAGAAGTTCGAAGCCGAGGGCTTCGCCATCGATGCGCGGGTCGGAACGTTTGCGGAAGGGATCGAGGTCGCGAAGCAATTCAAGTTATGATCTTTTCGTTGCATTTTGCGGATTTGTAATCTTGCTGGGTAGACATGGGAGGCGTTGTTAGATGGACTCACTCGGGATATCATGATAGATGCAACGGCGCGGCAACGTTGGGACAAACCTCGGGGACCTCGCGATGTCGAGAGAGTGATTAGTGATCACCCCTTATCACGCATAATGATTTCTCACATTTGGCGACTTCCCGCTAACATATGCATTTCGTCCTCGGCAGATCGTATTAGACAATCTGATCACTATTCGCGAGATTCGATAGAATAATCAGAAAATACGATACCGGCCTATTGCTGGAACTTTTGGTGTGGTTAGTGATGATGATGAGTATGACTGCATGCAGTGCATAGAGGTCTTGGAGGTCGATCAATACTACGATCAAGACTATAAAACTGCACCTCTCCGCCAGGTTTGAGCGCGAGAGTTCTGTTTTTTGGGGCATAAACATAGTATCGCAAGAACACCACTCTAGAACTTCAAATCTTATACCACCACACCATTCCAAAATGTCCACGCCTCGCCTCATCGCAGTCATCGGCGGCACCGGCGCGCAAGGGATCCCCATCATCCGAGACCTAGTGCAATCGGGGTCCTACACCGTGCGCGCGCTGACGCGAGACCCCTCGAGCGCGCGGTTCACGCAGCTGCAGGCCTTCGGCCCCGTGGAGCCCGTCGTCGGCACCTTCGCGTCGGAGGCGGACCTGCGCGCCGTCTTCCGCGGCGCCTGGGGCGCCTTCGTCAACCTCGACGGCTTCAACGCCGGCGAGAAGACCGAGATGTACTGGGCCATCCGCGCCTACGAGCTCGCCATCGAGGAGGGCGTCCAGGTGTACGTCTACGGGAACCTTGACTATACTTATAAGAAGAGCGGGTATAGGCCTGAGTTTAGGTTAGTAATATGCTGCCCCCCCCTTTTTTTGGTTTTCCTGTGGTTTTAGGGAGGAGAACTTGGTCTGATCTGACTCTTGGGAATGTAATAGGGCGGGCCATCTAGATGGAAAGGGCCGCATCGGCGAGTGGATCCTCTGGCAGAACCGCGAGAACCAGCACCGCATGAAGGCCGCGCTCCTCACGACGGGTCCATACATCGAGATGGCCATCTCGAAGCAGACCGCCATCCCGCTTAACGTGGAAGAGTATGTATTCCGAAGTCCTCTCCTCACTATCCCAGACAGCCTTAGAAATCATGTCTACCAAACCTCATGTTGAAACCCCTGAGACGTATCTCAGAACTTCCAATCCCCCTGACAAAGTTATATACTAACACCCCCCCTTCCCACAGCGGCATAGCAACCTGGCGCCTCCCCCTCTCCACCGGCGCGATCCCCCTAACGGCCCTCGACGACTGCGGCGTGTACGCAAAATGGCTCTTCGACCACCCTCACCTCGCCTCCGGCCTCAACATCCCCGCCTCAATCTCGCACATCTCCGGCGCCTCCCTCGCCTCCGCCTTCGCCACAACCACAGGCCACCCCGGCCGCTACATCGACACCTCCCCCGAGGATTTCTTCGCCTCCTGGCGCGCGTACGGCGACGTGCAGCCCGCGGGCTACAACGCGGACCCCGCGGACCCGGCGACGATGAGCCTGCGCGACAACTTCGCCGGGTTCTGGGCCGTGTGGCGGGCCTCCGGCGCCGGAGAAGGGGGAGAAGGGGGGGTGAGTCGGAAGGACTACGCGCTGCTGGATGAGATCCACCCCGGAAGGATCCGGTCCGCGGAGGAGTGGTTTAGGCGCGAGCATGAGAGGGGGGTGAAGGCGGGGCTGGGGGGGTTGTGGGAGAGGGTGCAGCCGGAGAATATGGCGCATGTTTTGAAGCTCTCGGAGGATGGGCGGAGTGGGAGGCTTTGAGGGGTGCGGTGCTGAGGGGGGGTTGGGATTTGGCTGCGCTGCTTGTTCCTTTGTGTTGGTTTATGTTGTTCGGGTATGATCTGTCGCTCCTTTGGTGATTTCAAACGTTATAGACTCGTTGTCATATCATCGAAGCTCGCGGAAGTTTTGTGACTCGTGGTGAGATGCTGTAGGACTGGTGCTGGCGACGGTTTAAGGGGTTGTACTATCTGCCAGTAACCCCTGTATTGATCTTATACATACGTAGGCTCTGAAGTTGAGATAAGCTTCTGAGCAGTAAGAATTTACTACCATGAAAATGATTCAGCCAAAGCGTAACTCGACTACTTAATATATCACCAGTTCTTAGTAGCACTAGATATTCACGATAGCCAAGCAATAGTTGGACTTTACAGGATTACTGTCGTAATTTAGTCTTATTAGGTATCTCATGCCTATCTACCTACATAGTAGGCGCACTCCGGTACCTAGCACGGTGCCGCCAGGGGCTGACCAGTTCATGGCAGTCTTTCCATGAAAGTCATAAGCGGCCGGTATACCCATTCGATCGCCGCGATCGACCCAAACATGCGTGCATGATGGGTTGCCAGGGGCTTCTAATCATCGCGAATACTCCTCACTTTCATTCCCCCAAGATGACAATATATGCGCAAAGTACAGAAGCTCGTGCTATGGACAACACATGATTCCCTGTTCAACCTGGGCGGAAGAAGTTCTTACCCGGCATCTTGCCCTTGAGAGCAGCTCCTCGAGGTCTACTGGATTCAGCGGCAAACATGGAGGGAAGGGCGGTGTCGTCTTGCTGAGCATGATGTTCAGCCAATCTGAAGCCTTCGCCGTCCTTGAAAATGGTGGCATATAGTCCGATCAAAGCATGAGACCAAGCGTCTATAGCCTCAACCCGCTCGGCATCGGCGTCGGACTCGATCTCTAGGATACCGGCTTGCTGGTCGATCTTGCCTCGGATCTTGCCGTCTACGATCAAAAACCCGAGGATATCCTGCACCTCTATCTCGGAAATCTTGAGTTGTTGTGCGATCCATCCAAGCTTCATGCGCGTGTATGGCGCAATGAGCTTTACAACGGCCTTGGTACGCATATTGCGCGTGACCTCGTCGATATTCTCCGCGATGAATGGGTCTGCCAGTATGTCTTGGTTCTTCTCTAGAACGTTGACATATGTATGCATATCATCTCGCTGGTACGCGTCCACTAGCGCAGTCATGGCAGCTATACGCGGGTCATTGCGGTAAGGTTTGGTCTCTTGCGAGTCGAAGGGGTTGATGTCGGACTTCATGAGCATGGTGGTGAGTAAGAGGTACTTGAGGACTTGAATCCGCTGCAAGGAGCCGGCCTCGTCGTAATTGCGGAATGATGCGAAAAAGTCGCTCTGGGCATCCTTCCAGTTCTCTTCGCTCATGTGCATCTTGCCACCGCATTCGTGGATGATTCCCATAATCTTCGGGTGAGGTACTGCTGAACGCACTTTAAGCGCTCTTTGATATAAGGCCTTTAGTTGCTTGTTGTTCCGCGTCTCGGCATACATCTGGATCTCCAAGGCGTATATCTCCAGGGAATATGTGCCTTTGCTCGGGTCGTCGGTTCCATCCTCGCGTTGGCAGGCTTTCTGCAGCTCCCGTAGCTTTTTGGTTACGGAGAGGTATTCCTTACGATCAAGCAAGAGTTTAGCAAGCTTTATATTCGTCTTGAGCCATAGACGCTCGTTGTTTGTGTTCTGGAAGCAATTCAGGGTTAAGGAATAAAACTGCTCCATGCATCTTTGGGCCGCCTCATTTCCAGACTCCTTCTCAATATAGTCGAGCATGTTGTTGATCGACTTCTCGGAGTAGTTACGGGTGACGGCAGATCTGACGTACGTCAGAAGCTCGGTGTAGTGCTCAACGGCCTGAACACTCGTTAGTTAGACTGTTGAAATGGCAACTTCATGGGCCAAGCAAGTGCTCACTTTGTCATATCTACCTAATCGGAACTCCAGCTTGATGGCCTGCTTCAAGCCCTTGAATCCCCAATCGCCCTTTTCAGGCTCGAGGGGAGGAATACCTAAGAATTCATCGATAGCATCTTCAGGATCGGTCGACTTCATCTGCTTGGCATTGTAGTATTTGTTCTCAATATCGACATCTCCAGAGTCCTCGTCATCCTCATCTTCATACTCGAAGTCGTACCTAGCAAGGAGTCCTGGTTAGAAGTAGCATAGGTAGTGGGAGGTCAAGGCAGGTACATACTGCTCCTCATCGGACTCTTGCATGAAATCGTCGTCCGACATGCTGGCGGTGTCCAGTGAATAGACGATAGACAATGGATGTCGTAGGACCTGATGGGTTGGCGATCAAAAGAATATGGGTTGTCAGGAATTAGGTGTATCTGGAGGGGGAGAAAGTAGAAAGCTCCCGAGATGCTGCTATGCTATGTCGATGGTTGTAACTTCTTGTAAGGCTGCACATGAAATATGGACACAGACCATTTAACCCAGTTGCTCCGTGTGCCCAGCAACCTAGTAACCTAGCTGGCACCGCCGGCGATCGCGGGGTTGAGGCTAGTACATACGGATATGTACATGTACAGCAGTTATTACCCCACAGCCCATCCTTTTAAAAAGGTACTTCTAGCATGTACCTTACGAAGGAGGTACGTACATGTTGTGGCGCTTGGATGTGGCTGGGCATTCGAATGTGGCAACTAAACCTGTAAATATCGATTCCTATCGCATTCATTCATCTTCACCACTAACCTACAACATTCTACCACGCCCACATCATTCTATCAACAACACACCATCCTTTTCTTTACCTTTTTTGGGCAACAGATCTCTTCTATCGTCAAAATGGGAGGCGATCTTCAGCTCAAGAAATCGTATCACCCTGCCCTGTTGAAGAATCAGGCGAGGGTGTATGAAGAGTACGTACATTTCCCTAGACTTCTCGCCAGCGCCAATCACTAACTCGGAACACTACAGGGAGAAGAAGGCACTCGAAGAAAGGAAGCGCACCGAAGCCAGAATCCAAGAAATCAAAGAAGAGCGCGCACAGGAAGAGTTACAGAGACAGCTCGAAGCTGCGGGCGGGCGCAAGAAGATTGACCGAGTAGAATGGATGTACTCAGGCCCCAGCGATAATGGCCAGGGAGGAACCGCCGAAGAGCTCGAGGGCTATCTGTGTAAGCAGCATCTAGGATTCCCCTATTATCCTTTTACTGACTCTAGTTTACTGCAGTGGGCAAACGGAGAATCGACAACATTCTTACGCAAGGCGGCGATCATGAAGCTCTCAAGAAGCAGGCCGGCGAAAGCAGTTTTATGGCAGTCCAAAATGCCAACGCACCGAGGGACATTCAGAGCAAATTGCGGGAAGACCCATTACTCGCTATCAAGAAACAGGAGCAAGCGGCATACGAGGCGATGATGAACGATCCGATAAAGAGAAAACAACTTCTCGCATCTATGGGAAAGACGGAGGAAAAGCAGCCTTCACGGAGGGAGGATAGGCACTCGAGGCGACACAGGCATAGATCGCACTCCAGAGAACACCGCCACCGAAGACACCACCGTTCCGACTCGAGAGATAGGGATGGCTCGAGAGAACGTCAACATGGACGCCGCAGATCTGATTCCCGAGACAGGATGAGGGTTCGAGACGGATACAGTTCGAGGAAGGAACGTCATTCCGAACGCTATGAGCGAAAGCGATCCGTCTCCAGCGACGAACCTAAAGACTATAGCAAATCACGGAGAGATCGGTCGCGGAGCCCACGCCGCGATGACGCGAGGGACGATGGGTATAGGAGAAGACGTGACTGCCCAGACGAGACACCACGAGGACGCCGACGCTATTCCGACGAGAAAGATGAACCCCGGGATTACCGTGACCGAAGACCCAACAAATACAGCGATAGTAATGGTCGCCAAAATGCTCCCAATGGTACGAGCAACTCTTCGGATGCTTCAGCTGCCGCCGAGGAGCGTGCTCGCAAGCTTGCCGCTATGCAAGAAGCTGCGTCCAGCCTGGACCAGGACAGAGAACAACGGTTGGCAGCACTGTCGGAGAAAGAGCGCCTGGAACGGGAGGCTGACGATAAGGCGCGGGAGCGTTCGGGGAAGTATGGTGATAAGGAGTTCGTGAACGGGTTACGGAGAAAGCTCATCGCGTAAAGTATGCTGGGCCTGTTGCTGAGATGGGACTATCAGCTATCCGTCTGGGTTTACATGGTGTTAGGGGCTAAGCCAGGAATAGAGCAGGGTATTAATCGTACATGATTGGCAGGCCGGAAGATCATGGTTCTCGAGGTTGCTAGATTTGACCATGAGTTTACCAAAATCTCACATGAGAATGAAGTATTATTCCATTGAGGGGGTCCTAGTCGCCATAAGAATAGAAATGAATCACGCTCGGGATTCCATTTTCTCTTTAGGGTCGATCTTTCAAAGTGTGATATTGTAGTCCTGAAAGTCATCATTTATAAAGTGTATTTGACTGTAGCCTTTTACAGCCTTTTACAGCCTTTTACAGCCTTCAAAAAAGTCCTCTTATTAGATACTCACGAACTCCTAAATCCAAGGTGTCCCTATAAACATCTCAATGAATATACATGAGTAAAACTCATATTTTACCTTCGACGTTGTCTTTATGAGTCCTTCCTCAATCTTAATCACAAGATGTCTCCATCTGCGTATTCACATCAGGCAAAGAGGCATATACCGTATCTATGGCCAAGGCGGTGGATTAAACTCTTCGGTGTAAACATGCCAGCAAGCGGGCGAGCGAGCGAGCGTCTTCCACTCGATCGACACCCGCATCGCCGCCCAAGCGCCTTCGAGCCCGACTGACGGCCCGGCCCGCTCGGCCGCGTCACCTCTCCGAAGACTAAAGTATGCTTACGTAGAATTCCACCGTGGCGTACCTGAGCCTCGGCTCGGATCCAGGCCACGAAGATCATCGACGACGAGGTGAATTCATCCTGCCCTAAGCCTCAGTTTGACCTACACCTATAGCTCGAGGGGTACGAGCGTATAGCGGTGTTGCACGGTGTGGGTAATGAGGATGAGGCTTGCGTAACGTCCGGGCCGTGCTTTTTCTTATCCACGGGATAGGTATTCGAGTGCATATCCTCACTAACTTGAGCCGTCCTCTACTAACCCAGATAGACAAGGTTTTGTTATCTAGGTGTTGCCGTCCTACCAAATACTAAAACTGCAGCCCAGGCTTTATTCTCCGCGGTCACCTATCAAGGGTCAACTATCGAGGGGGGGGGGGGGGGGGGGGGGGGGCCGCCCGCCCCCCGCGCGCCGGGCGGCTCGCCGGGAGGGGCGGGGGGGTA